>PYXC01002238.1:1697500-2377500 GCA_015244755.2 Tenualosa ilisha | reverse complement strand
TGTGCAAACCAGCTGCCACACGGTGTGTGCCGCATTGAATGCAGGTGGTGTGACATGCATTTTAAACAAAGACGGACCAAAACTGCGTGTGAGTCACAAATGCACTGATTGCGGTGTGAATGAGGTTTCAACAGACCCATTAAGGCAGCTGACCCTCGGTCTGGATAAACTTAGACAAATCTGCTGATGCATTTGAATTTGTTTTGCCAAGTCCTCAACTCCTGATTTCCCAAATTACCAAACATCCAGGAAACAAACCACAGCAGCTTATCCAGCTATAATGTAGGACAATTCCATAGGAAATTGACTTTTTGCCATATCCATTGTCACAGCACCAATAAAATAACATGGTATTTTTATGACATGAATGGTTATGTGAAATACGCATAAAAAATGTTCATGTAAGTTCTACAGGCAAATATAGCAAAAGCTATTTGTCTTTAGATAGATTAGATTAGATATCCACTTTTAGCAATATTTTCTCTACTCAACAGCACTCTTGACAGATGCATACATGCAAACAGCTGGTAAATTATTGGCTGTATCATGGGTAACAATCACAGTGTTTACATTTCATTTACATTTGTGCATTTAGCAGACGCTTTTATCCAAAGCGACTTACATTTGTCAACTATCAATTACATCAGAGCCAGTCGCCCTTAGAGCACCTTAGGGATAAGTGCCTTGCTCAAGGGCACAACGGTGGCAGCCAAGATTGAAACCCACAATTTTCCAGGCTACTTGCTTGCTAGCCAGGTTCCTTAACCACTACACCACCACCGCCCAGTGTTATGAAGAGCACTCCCATGTCCCATACCATCGCATACAGCATGTCTGCATGTGTGTGTATACTCTGAAAGAAAGCTGAGAGGTGTGTTTCTTTTTATGTATGTATGTATGTATGTATGTGTATGCATGTGTGTGTGTGCGTGGGTGCGTGTGTGTGTGTGTGTGTAAGAGTTAGAGATGAAGGAACAGATGTACTCAAAGATGTTTATCAATCACTTAGTTTTAAATGACATTTATTGGAGTGTTTAGCCAATTAAATCATTCTGAAGTTTAATTAAAAGTATACTGTTACATGCAAATAAACCTGATTGCATCTTGGTATGGCACAAGAAATATACAAATTAATTTCTTGCATCAGATTAGACTAGAATAGATTTGACTTCCTAGTCGCAGTGTAATACAGCAAAAATTACATACATTTAGTATTTAACAAGAAGTTTTAAAGGAATGGTATGATTCAGAATTTTCTGTAATTACATAGTTATAAGCAGGAATTACATGCATACACACATGTTACTACACAATAATACAAACACACAGACTTGATGCTCATGTAAAATGCTCTCCATGGGTGCCTGTGTGTGTCTCTTTATGTTCATTTATGAGTGAAAAGCTGTATGTGTGCAATAAAGTGTTGATACATTCAGTGTGAGTGCAAAAGTGAATGTGTGTGTTTGAGAGTTTTTGTTTTTGTTGGCTCTTTCGCTTTGTATGAGAATGTGTGTGTGTTTTGGAGTAGGTTGCCTCACACATGCATACACTCACAAACACACCCACTTTAATACAAGCACAACTCACAGAATGGTGTGTTGTCCTCTTATAGATTGCAAACAGCAGGATGTGGAGTTGACCTTTAACCTGCTGCATGTAGTATGTGATGCCTTTTTTTTATTTGTGCCCTCTCTGTGTGACCTTTCTATCCAGGCACTGTGCAGCAGCAGGGATTGGAGGAGATCTGCCATTGGCCCCTGCAGCCTCTAATCAGGCCAATCAAAAACACTGCAGTAGCAGCAGAGCTTCTCACCATCACGCACACTAAAGCCTCAGGTAAGCACACACATGCAGAGCAAGAGACAGACACACAATCCATGGAAACACACACACACAGACTCACAAATTCCAGCACACAGACAGACAGAGATAGCACACACATATATAAAGTAACAGGCACAAGCACATACGCATATGAGACGGGAGGGAAAAAAAGGGGTCGAAAAAAGAGAAGAGGAGGCAATGGAGACATCAGGGGTACACACACTCAAACGCACATGAGAAATATGACACACACACACACACATACACACACAGTGACATTGTCAGCACACACAAAAGAGAGAGAGAAAAACACAAGAGCAAATTAGAGACACACATCAGAGAGAACCACACACACACACACACACACACACACAGAGACACACACACACACACACACACACACACACACACACACACACACACACACACAGACACACAGACACACACAGGCAGGTCAGAGGGAGATAATGGTGATAATGTTAGAGAGCTCTGACTGGCACTGATAGAACCTCTCTAATAATGAGCCATTATTCAAACACGACGACCCTGCCCTCTACATGTCGACCATGCTGTCTCTCAAAATCCCGCGCACTCACTCACACACACACACACATACACACCACGACCACACATACACACACACACACACACACACATGGGCCTGCAGCTGGGTGGGATTTAACATTAAAAAAAAAAAAAAAAAGACAGAATCAAAGATGATGCAAGAAGCTGTAAAAATTCATCAGACACTGACATTCTGTTACAAAGCGCACCATGCTGCCATTTTCAAACCAACATTATTTTCCACACAGATGTGCTACTACATTAGGCTCATCTCCTTCCCCCAGGGGGCCTTAAGATGCTCCAGTCTCTTCCTCACCTTTATAAAAACAGGTGCTGAGTGCCCTGTGCAGATAATGTTTTGTGTGTATAAGGATGTTTTCACACACTGAATTATATCCATGGGTTTATCACCACCTATACCTGTCTCGACTAGGCACACACCATTTCATTGAGTCATGCTATATTCCGTGATGCCCCTGATGCTAAATCAAATTCACCCAGTCTTTCTTTCATTACAATCATAACAATAATGTCAAATGTATTTTCAATCACAGGCCTGTTCAGTCCAGCATGAGATATGGCAGAAATCCAATCTCATTTATTTTCTTTCCTCGGATGAGGAGGTGGTCTCCGACTTCCCATAATCTCCATCGGAGAGAGAGAAAGAGAGAGAGAGAAAGACTATAGGAGATGTGTTTATGGCACTAGACAGATGGAATAGAAGCAGACACATAATTGACACTGGCATTAGTAGAGAAGGCTAAGAAGAGATCTATATTAGTGTAGATATAATGTCACTATAGACACAGACACTAACTGACACCACAGACATACACACCCGCCAATCGACACCACATGCACACACATTGACACCCCACCAGCATACACACACGCTGAATACACACACACACACACAGACACACACATACCAATCAACACAACATACACATACACACACACACACACACCATCGACTCTGACTTGTGTCTCAGCCATGCTGGATAAAGGGTTGCATGTGTCATTGTCATGACTATGACAACATTCAGTGTGATATTTTTTGCTTTTTGGTTACCAGCTGTGTGGATGACTCCCCAGCACTGAATATTGCATGTGTTTGAAGGTGTTGTGAAAAAAAGGCTGTAATCTACATGTTACCCTGTCTCTTACATAAATCCCCACATGAAGAGAAGAAGACAAGTGGGATTGTTGAGGTGGGTGACATATATCAGATGTTTGGCAAGAAGAAGGTGACAGGACACTGGGATTGTGTGTGTGTGTGTGTGTGTGTGTGTGTGTGTGTGTTTGTGTGTACATGTATGTGTACTTCTGCATGGGTGAGTGTGTAGGTATGTGAAAGAGAGAATGTGAGTGTTTGTGAGTGCTCATGTATGAGTGAGTGTGCGCATGAAAGGGATATATCAAGAGCGTGTGGGTGTGTGTGTGTGTGTGTGTGTGAGAGAGAGAGAGAGAGGATATTGTTGAGGCTGTGAACAGCTTACAGGACAACACTCTCTCTGACTCAGGTCTTTTAACAGGTAGCCCCTGGCACTTCACCAGATTAGTGTCTGGCAGACATCCAGTTGCACTGTTGACTCCTCAGAACGTAAAAGAGAGCCCAAAATGTGTGTGTGTGCATGTTCCAAACATATTCCTGCTATATTCTCTATGAGAGGAGACAAGAAAGGAGACCTTGACTTTCAGATTTCCGTCATTATCAGTCAAAATGACTACTAAAATAAAACAGACACTGGAGTTGTGTCTTGTTTCCCTGTCTGATCTGAACTGTCCTTATCATGTGCTACTATTCCTAGTATTTGTCTCTGTTCCTCCTTGGTTCTTAGTCTTATTGATCCTTGCCTTATGATCACCTTTGCCTAGTTGTCTTAGTTTAGTTCTGTGTTTTTGAATCCTCCAGAAAATCCAGAGATCAATAATCGATCCATAATCGATCAATTTGAACATCCCCTGACTTAGCGTTTACTGTATCTCTCGTGGCCAGTTTTGTGTGTGTTTATGCGTTTACATACTCAAGCGCTGTTCATTTCCTGCTATCTGCGTTCATAAGTGAGGATTTTCAGTTTGTTAACATGATTGCCTGCCTTTCATGCATTTGCATCCTCACTTCAAATCAGCCATTATGCCCCCAACCCCCCCACCCCCACACAAACTCATGCATGACCAAAACAAACAAACGGGGTGCTGTGGTGCAGTTGACAGGGGTGTTCGTGACGTCGGTTCCAGGTTTAATTCCGGCCTATGCTTATCCCGTTGGATTAAAGGCAATAAGTGGCCCAAGAAATATACTTGGAGGAAAAAAAAAAAGCAAACAAATAGATAACATTCAGTCTCAATCTGTTCTTAATCACTAGTGAAAGTATACCAAAGTATACAATTAAAAGGGATAAGATGTACTACAGAAAATCTGGACATTTTTGAACGATTTAGTCTTTAATGGTTCCTAAAGGATCTTCATCTCATGCTGTTGTAGCCTGAGGAGAGACATCCATCTTGGTTTAAGCCCACTCACTGCACACATTAAAAAATTATTATCTTTATTTTATGTTTTATGGCACGACCCATCACTTCATGACAATATGTGAAAGCATGAAAAAAATGTGAAGCGTTGGTGATGGCTGTGTTGATAAGAGGAACAGCAAAAAAGACAGCTGGTGATAATATCACACAAACAGTCGGAGTGAGTAGGGCTTTCTGCCATGTTTTATGCCCACAGCCGTGCGTATCTGTGAGTTTGTGTGTGTGTGTGTTTATGTGTGTGTGTGTGTGTCTCTCAGCATAGGTCAGTGCTGTACCCAATGCATCTGTGAATATGCAGGGGTCAGCCAGAGTGTGAGTGATTAAAAAATGCAATCCCACATGTATGTCCACCCCTTCAATTGTTGTTGACATGTGGACAACACCACCACAACAGCACAAAATGCATGTGAGAAACCCCAGGCAGACTAGAATCTATAGTGTCTGCAGCTGCCTGCGTGTTCAGAAGCCAATAATCAAAGCCTGTAAGTCTGTGTGTACCATATGGTATGCTGTGTGTGTCTGTGTAAGTATGTTTGTGTGTGTGTGTGTGTGTGTGTGTGTGTGTGTGTGAGAGAGAGAAACAGCTTCCCTATTATTAACACTGCCTCGCTGCAGCGGCATAAGTATTAACTTGCCCTTGGGCAGGCAGCCGGTCTGATGCAACTGGCTGTACTCACTGGGCGCTGAGCCTGCACCATGCCCTTGAGCTGTTGGCACCTGTCTCACCAGGTGAGCTAGGGCAGGTAAAGGAGAGCCAGGAGTCTTTTCAACTCTGTGAAAACAACACAGACTCCCCATCTTGGGCAGGTGTGGGGAGTGTGTGAGGCGTGGGCAGGGGGTTCACCTGGGTTAGCAAAGATGCTTTGTTTCCTGTGGTTGAATTCGTGCTCCCCTCATGGTGTCTTGTTTCTTCTTTGCTATTCCCTTCCACTGTTGGGTATTTGTAGAGGCTCAAATCCTTTGAAAATCAGAGTTGTGTGTGTGTGTTTGTCTGTGTGAGTGTGTGTGTGTGTGGGCAGTTTTCCTCATTAATTAAATGAAAAAAGTGAAACTATTGTGAAAACTTTATTCATTGTGAAAAAGTAAAATCATTGTGAAAGTTTCTCCTGGTACACACACACACACACACACACCATCAGTCAGACTGTGTTTTGATCCTGTAATAGCTGCTACAAGACCCTGCTGTGATCACTGGCAAAAAGTGCCTTTCAAACACCAGTAACTTTTCTTATACTTCACCATGGTTAGATGATGCCACTTCAAGTCAAGTCAGCTTTTATGGTCTAAAAAATTTTAAATATATAAATCTGCCAGCAAATGTGTTTTCAAACTTCACAGTGTAATTCGTTTCACCGTAGGGTAGTGACGAGCCTCGTCTCCGGGGATGGTTGGGACAGGGGACGAGGCTCGAGGCTTTGGGTACCCAAAGGCAGTAGCCTCTAAGCAGATCCACGCCCCCCCCCTCTCTCCGTCACCTTCCACCCATCCCGGAGGCTAATAGGTCGTAGGTGTCTTAGTGATGGAGGAGAAAATGCTGACGGGAGCTGAGCTGTCGATCGCAGCTCTCCAAACCCCCAAAGGCCCAATTAGACAAGTGGGCTTTGTTCATGAAGCTGCAGCAGTATTTGGATGACTGGACATTTTGGAGAGGTCAGCACTCCTACGCAACACACCACTGCTCGCACAGACAAAGAGGGAGAAGCATCGCAACGTGTGTGTAGAACCAAAGGCTCTCTTGTCAGCCAAAGGTCAACATTTTATCTGAATGAATGATTTAAAAAAAATGGTATAAAGCTTTACATGATTTCACTGAGAAGAATGAAGATCTGCTGGAAAATGCGATTAAATGAGGATATGGCCACACGGGCGCGTTGCATAGGAGTTTCACCACAGCCTGTCTGATTTTTACCCATCCAAGGCATAGCATCTCAATAGCAAAGATGATTTTTACCTGTGAAAGGTAGATAAACTCAAAGCACTGTAGGTACACTGTAAAAAATAATGCCCCTATAAACTAAAAAAAATAAGTAACCGGCTGTCTTAAATTTCTAAGTTAAGTCAACAGACTGAAACCTTAGTTAATAAGTTCTGTCAAATACAGTCAACTGTCTTTATTTGATGTAACTAATTATATAAATATTAGTTTACAGGGCCATTATTTTTTACAGTGTATTAATCTGACCAGCGCAAGCCTGACAAGGCAGACTGTAACATCAAAATGTATAGTCTGGACATGACCAATACACTGGGCTCAATCCCAGGTGGAATCAGCATTTGTCATTCAAACTACTTCCTCATTTAATCACATTTACAGCAGAGAGGTATAACACATGTTTAAGGGATGCACTTGAGATGCAGGGATTCAAACTGTTACTGAGTAAATAAGGTGAGGATGTTGCATGATTTAGTTTTTACTTCTTTTACCATCTTTACCTCAGAGGGGGTACTGAGGCTTTTCTCAGTATATGGCAGTATGTTCTACTCTGTTCTACTAGCTAGCATTCACTGCCTTGAGAGTTAGCTTAGTATTAAGTGTTGGCATAGATCATACACTGAATACCCTCACGCCAACACACACACACACACACACACACACACACACACACACACCAATCTTATAGGTGACCTACTTTGATATCAAAAGGGTGAATCTCACCTAAAAGAAGTTTGTGTTAATGCAAATGACTGACTTGTAGGCCATAACTAATGAGGTCGGGTGACCTGACAGGAAATGCATCTTCAGAGGCTGTTAAGACATCATGGCTCATTACCCGCGAATCAGAGCTACAAGAAGCAGAATTACCTTAACATGAATTACCCTCCTGCACAACCCTGCCCAAACACACACACACACACACACACGGTAAGGGTGTTGTATTGCACTTTTATGTACGGTATGCAAGGAGCTCTACAGCCTTCTGAGAATAGAGAAAAGCAGAAAGTAATTAGTAAAAGCCTAAGGGACAAATGCAATTAAACAAAGAGAGTTAAAATATCTATATTCACAAAAGTTAAAATTACAAGACATAATTAAAGTCATAAATCACATATCTCAAATGAGTAAAACTAGATGAAAAGTGAAAAAAGAAGTAAAGTTACATTTGAGTCAACAGGAGAGTTTCAGGGTAAATTCTTCAACTCTGTCTGAGTAGGTAAATACTTCAATTGGAGACTCTGTAGGTGTGTATATGTGTGTGTGAGAGTATTTGCATCGGTGTTTAAAGTTATTGTGTGTGCCCTGTGATGTGCGTCTATGTGTACATATGTCTTAAGAGTTTAAAATCAATGCCTCTCTTTCTGTATGAGTGTTGACGACTGTGTGTGTGTGTGCACTCATGTGTTGTGTGTGGTGCAGCTGTGTGCTTGTCTCTGGGCCTGGGGAGGCCAGTGGCCTGTGCTCTGTGTACTCCCTGAAGCAGATGGCCAACTCTCACTCCACAGAGGTGAGAAACTTCCCATTAGCTTCACAGCATCAGTGCTTTCTGCTGCGGATAATCCAGCCCCAATGGACCCATCGAAATGGGCAGAGTCTGACGGCTGCCCCGCGTGAGCCTGTCACAGTATAATCAGCCTGTCATCCCGTCACATCTGATCACATGACGGGCTAACACCGCGTGTAAGCCCCACACCGTGACAGGGAATGTCTCTGCGCTAGAGCTCAACAAACACACCACCAGGCGTGCACACACACTCATCCACTCACACACACACACAAAAACACAAGCACATGCACGCACACATACAGACACAATCACACACATGCACACACACACACACACACACACAGAAAGAGAGGATGTTCACTTTACTGATGAGTGAAGGGCACATTTGCACTCTTTTGTGGGGTTTTTTCATAATTGAGTCTATTTTGTCAAAGCTAGTGGATGTTAATGAGTTAACCTGATTGGCCTTGCTCCAGGTGACAGCTGTTTAATTAGAATTCATGTCAATCACACACGTCTGTCATACTAAACTAACAGCAGGACACCAAGGGACCAGAAGAGGCTAGCATCAGCGGTCAATATGTTTTCTCTCACAATGACAATGGCCTTCTCAAATACCACATACACACACAATATGCACACAGTAGACGTAAGAATAGAATTTGTCATATACACATTGGCTACATGGATTTTGGCTCTGGCTGTTGCCGTCTCTATGGCAATGTGGTATTATAATAAATAGACAAACAGTGACAAAACACACACACACACACACACATATATATATATATATATATATATATATATATATATATATATATACATATCCACATCCACAGATCCACTTGCATGGAATAAACCTCAGCAACAATCATTCTAGAATGGTCCGTTTAATTTCAAGTCTTTAATTGCTTTCTGATTGCTATCAGTCTGGGGTTGCGACCGTACATACATTTTATATATTTAATCTTCATAGTGTTTCTTTATGGCTGCATGCAGTATGAGTATATAGAGAGCATTCCTTGAGAACAGGCTGAGGTTTTTACCTCAAAGCTGAGATAGCTATAGGCTACTGACATAGCATAGAATGAGCAGTTAGGATTAGCATCACTGTGCTATGGACAGTGGTGGCTGGATCAATGTCACTTGATCCTGTCCATAGAAGTGGATCAGCTGGTTTGCTCTGACCACGTCTCCTTATGCCTTCCCGCTACTTCTCCAACAAGCAGTAATCTTTCATCCCATCCAATTCCATAACTCTTTCACATTATTGTCTTCCAGTTTTCTTTCCCATCGTCTTTCTGTATGACTTCATTGCTTCTAAGTCTTTGAGCTCCTTCTGTATGCACCTTAGCTCCGTCATGTCACCATCCTTAAATTGCCTCTTCTTATTGTTAATGGGTTTTGTTGACATCACAGATGTCACATATTGTTAGTCGTGTTTTTGATAGTCTCCTCCTGCATTGTGTGAACAGAATTAATTTTAATACAAAGGAGATGAATATTATCTGCATTCATAAATACCCGGCTGTGTGTAATCTTAGCCAAACTCTCATGAACACAACACTGTGTGCTTCACTGTAACAAGTGCAGAAGTGCATTTCAAAAACATAAGCATATTACACACATGTTGCATCTCAAAAACACAGCAAAACCTCTTGATAGGACAACACAGAGCCACTGGGAACCTGTGATTTGTTTTGTTGTGCCATTACCATTTTAGTGCCATAACAATTTAAGAGCAAGCATTTTACAGAAGCAGGTTGCATTTCAAAACCATAAACTAGGGGACTATTTAACCTTGCCGATGAGGCCCCATCAATCAAATACCCTTTCAATGACCTCAGCAATCTAGAGGCAGGAGTGGAGAGTGCCTGTGTAGTCCTTTGAAAAAGAACAGGCAATTTGGATGTGTGTATTGCTGGCAAAACATCACACACAGGACTGAAATTCATTTGACCTTTTTCTTGCTATCCATCTACTGACTTATGTCAATATCTTTAGTAAATAAAGATTATTGTTTAATGTTACCCAATGGTGTCAGTTTCCCTATGCCCTTACTCTTTGAGCTGAGGTGTATGTGACACTGCTGAAAAGGTTTCAAAAGGGTTAGGGGACCAATTAGCATGCGTCTGACTAGAAACCTAATGACTGAAGTAGGTATTGGTGAAAAGGCACTTGGTAGGGCACCTTCACCCTCCAGTATGGAGCTCACAGGATCTTTGTGAAGCTTGTTTTCAAAGACCTCCCCAGGGGCCAAAGTACTTGACTTTAACCCCTTTACTCCTGAAGGAGACTGCACAAAGTGAGAATAGGGTATATCCACACTAGAAGTTGGTGAGCTCATTTATTGTTTTTTTTTTTCATTTAAAAACTCAGTTTTTGTTAAAACACTGGGTGAACAAAGGCTCTGTCAACTAACCCTACTGTCTCATAGTGAAAATTAGCCTTGGAACATGTCTTAAGTAGTAAGTCTTAGAACTTGCGAGAAACACAAATTGCTTCACGGCAAAAATTCTTGTTGTTGCTCACCGAGTTCTGAAACAGAAAGTACAAATCAAATACCAGCATCTTAAAAAGGCCATATGCAACAATTTTAGCTTAATTTGCCTTAATTTAACAGGTCATTGTGGTGGTTCTGTAACACTTTATGGGTCAATTGGTGGCTGTTTTTACTCCGCCTACCTTATCTAGGCGAAGATAGAGAAAATGCAAGGCTCGGCCGACGAGCTGCAGCCAAGTCTCATGGAAGCCTGAGGTCTCACAAAGTAACAAATTGCTTTACAGTACTACACACAAACACGCTCCCAGATAGGCACCAGCTAGCTATAAACACAATGTAGCGAAAGGGTCTCAAACATTCATCATGAAACAGCCAAAGAAAAAAAAAGAAAAAAAAACGATGTCGGAGGATTGCAGAAAGCAGAAACGGCAGTGTTGTAAAATATCTAGTCCGAAGCTGTTGCAGGAGCTCTGTAAAGAAAAAAATGCGAGCACAAACCTGGCACAAACTGAGAAAACAGCAAAGGCATGGCTAATCCTGCATAGGGAGGTTTTAAGAAACCTTATGTAAATGTAATTGAATCCCCAGTTTCCCTACTGAAAAACCTGAGGCTTTTCATATCATAACAGCTGTCAAACTTTAGGTGACAGAGAGGTCAAAGATGCAGATGGCTTGTCCACACACTTTGACATCTTTTCCCTATGGTGTTTGAGATCCCAATTGCCTGAGGTGAACTATAATTCTTGCTAACCACAAGCTAACCCCAGCTATAGAGTTCTATGCAAACTCTGTCTCAGACTCATCTAGCCCACAGTGGCAAATTATATTTTTGATGTCTCTAAATAGAAACTTGGAACTCCTTTGGACACAGATGAGGCTTTACTGTAAGCTACGGATACTGCTGTTAGCATAATATTAGCAATGCTAGCTACCTGCAGTGGGTTTCTGCAGACAGCACACAGACATTAAGTGGTTGTTATACTGTTGTATAACGTCTACATGCAATTGTTTTGTACTCGGACATGATGCTAGGAGGTATACCCAATTTTCATTCAGATATGCAGCCTACTGTTTGATTCTTGTGAGACATCCGAGTTTCAGTTTGAAAGCGGCTTGTGAGTCACTGACACATATCAGTCCCCAGTGTGTAACACTGAGGGATTGGCAGAGGTGTCGGGGGCCTTCAGATATGCTCTGCGTGGGGTGATTACACAAAGCTGTATGCAGCCCCCTGAAGAGAACAATCAAAGTGTTTTGGCAGAGAAAGAGACGAGTGTAAGAAATTAAAATGCATGTACTTGTGCATGTATGTGTAAGTAAAATGTGTGTTTGTGTGCACATGCATGCATGTGAATGCACACGTCTAACCATTGAGGTAGTGTACAAGCATGTGATAATGAGTTAACAACCCACTCAGTCATTGCCCTAAGCAGGTCCCCCTGGAGTGCTTCATGCCTTAACATGTTTGAACCGTTCATTTATGCTCATATTTCACCTATTGATTTCTACCCTTCCTCTGTCTCTCTGTACACACACACACACACACAGGCTCACTCTCACTTTTTAAGTAGCAGTGGTTGTGCTATGTGGTGGAAAAACTGCACTCCAAATGATCCTGTTCCTTAGTTAAATTGATCATCGCTGTGATGCTTGATGTAAAAAAAAAAACAAAAAACAATATTGTTCTAAGACATGTTTTTCTAAGACATCACATTAAAAGTCTGCAGTGTTAGCTGGAGTTGCCATAGTAGGGATGGGCATGATTAATCAATGATTAATCGATAATTGGTTATTATGAATTTCGTTAATCATGTTAACTTTTAGTCGACAAAACGAATGCAGGTTGTGTTACTTAGTGTGAGTCTTGAAGCAATGCAATGTTTTTCACTGTGTGGCCGTAATTAAACATTTTACAACCCAAGGGCAATATCAGACCACAATGTCATACTCAGATACCTTCAAGAAATCATGAAGAGGTCATGGCAAAATGTGGCGTAGGATCATTTTGATTTAAAAAATGACTCAATTCATTGCCATCACTGCAAAGCCATTTATAAGTACAACTTGTCCACAACACAAATGATGTTGACTACTACTTGAATAACATACATCCGACCCTGGTTAATGTCAGTGGCGATGCACCCACTCTGTGTCCGTGATTTACAAGTTATTTTTTATGAGGCTTTGTTAAGTCTCTCACCTTCTAGTTCGAGAAATTATTGTTTAACATGATTGTTTTTATTATTAATATTAGGCTTACTATTTTGGAACAAACAAGGGTCAGTTCAGTTGTGTTTAAAAGCGCTGGCTCACAGCTGCAGGCTCCGCTGTTTTCGCGCCACAGTGCATATTTAAGTTTAGCCTTAGCATTGAATGTCTAGTTTAACTGTCACAAGTTCTTCTGAGTTGTTCTATTCATAATAAAGATCTCATTGAGGATAAACGCACTGTTCTTTGTATTGTCATTGCATTTTTAATATCTAAAAATAATAAGGTTTATTTATTTATCTATTTAATTGTTATGGTAAAAATATGAATTATTAATTGAAAATCGTTCATTAATTCTCCCAACAATCGATTAAGAAATTTTAATCAAATGCCCACCTATGTGCCATAGACATGTTGTTTAAGTCTCCATGACTCTAAGTCTCTAAGCAGCCCTTCCCTCACTATGATGCCATCTTACGTTCTTACGTTCAAAGACAAACTCATGTTACCAATGACCTTCAGATGAAGCGTCTTATATAACTAGTGAAAAATCCTTACAGATATTCTGACTGGAGAGACATCCCTGAGTGTCACTCTGATCTGCAGTTTTTTCACTCCTTCCCTTCAGTGTCCTTCTGTGTCTTTCTGTTCCTGATGTTGTTTGTGGTTTGTTCCTGCCTCTGTCAACAAAGACCCCTATATGTGAAGTCTGTTGCTGCGCAGTGTGACGCCTGTGTTTTGTGTGTGTGTGTGTGTGTGTGTGTGTGTGTCTGGCATCCTCTCTCTTCTACTATTCTCTGACTATCACAGTCACAGCCTGACTTTCATCTGCATCCAGTTTTCGAATACTTGTAAAATATTCATTGTTTCATAAAAGGCACAAACAGCATTCTAAATCAGTGTACCACATATTAAATGATGAAGGGCAATGACAAGCCATGTAAAGAGGATATTTTCATATCTTGAATGTTCTTAAGATATACTAGAGGGATGGTCAAAGCTTTGTTCCCATGAAAGGTGTAGTCACTGCAAGCTAACGCAAAACAGTTCTTGCAATGTGTTCTGGACAAATATGGTCAACAACAAATTTTAAACATAAATACAATATAATATAAACAAATGCAATGTCATCGATGAATGTATTATCTTGAAATCAAGTAATTTGTGTGCAACATGAATGACTCTTCTCATTACATAAGCCTGTGCATCCAACAGTGGTTTTGCTCCCTAGGGGCCATATCTTTATTTCCCAAAGATAAAATAAAATGGCAACCTTAACCATGCTTCAGTTAGATGGGTCAGCGGAATGAATCAGGGTAAATATTTCTACATTAGAGATTTAGCTTTATTACAAAACACAAATATACAGAATATGTTTTAAAGTGCTCTCCAAGCAAAAAGCAAGATGAGATTAGTAGTTTCATTTCTTGGGATAAATTGGATAATGTGACTTTATTTCTCCACATTTTCTGCAAGGTCTGAATTTAACACAAAAAAATAGCTTCATCTGACAGGATCAGAGCCCAGAGCCTGCCCAGTGCAGTCTCAAATCACTGGACCGTACCCAGAAGTGTCTGCTGTGTTTATGAAAGCATTTGCTGCGTCAGAAAGGATGGAGGCTAACCAACTTTGTTTTTGTTTGCAGAAAGCTGATGTCATTTGGAAGCTTATGAATGTTTATCGTCCCTGGGATCACACCGAAATTGCGCCGCTCGACGAGCAGACTCTTGCTGGCTTGCAGAGCGAATATTGGATCTCCAAAAAAGTCAATAGGGGGCCTTGTCATTAAAGTGAATAAATATTCTCCCCCTCACAGCTATTTCAGTCTGTCTTGAGCTCCTCAGGCACCGGCTGTGGGTTTTTGTTTTATTTTTTTTATTTATTTATTTATTGTCGTTTTTGTTTTTTTTTCCACTGAAGTAATAGAGTGCTGACACAGGCCCTCTCTGCCTCCGGTGTGCCGTTATGAGACGGGCTGCAAGAGTTGCCAGAGCCCAAGCCAAGAACAACTTTATTAAAATAGATTGCTTCACCCTGTCTCCTCACACAGATGAAAGCTGAGGTATTCAACAACAACAACAAAAAAATTCTGATGTCTCCCTTTTTTTCACTTTTTTTTTTATTTTTTGGCTCCCTGGAGGAGTAGGCTGTCAAGACATCTTGACACATCAAACATTAAGACCTCAAGGCAAACAAATGAGTGCATTTCTGACTGTGACATCACACAGCTCTCAGGCGCAGCAACACTGTTTATCATGAACCTGCAACCATTTCAATTTAGCCCTTTTTTCAGAACAGGTCTTTACAATGTTAATCGACAGTTGCTTTGTGCTAAGAGGAGTGTTGGGGAAAAAAATATGGAGGACAGACATGGACGGTAAAAAGACAACTGTATTGTCTCTTTTATAGGGGAGACGGCTACAGTGAACAGTGTGTGAATACAGCAGCAGCTTTTCAGATGGGAGAGACACAAAAGAGACTGCAATACAAACTCAAGTGCTAAATCCCAATGTCCCATAATTCCTACCATTTAAAGAAAAATTGTCCTCATAGGATCATGCTAACACAAACTTATTTGAAATTGCTGAAAAAAGCATTTAAAGCATTTAATGTATTTTCTAGTTTGGCATCAAGGCCAAATGAAATGAGTTAAAAACAAAAAAACACTCTGTGACAATATTGTCATTATAATGTATGCATAGAGTGTGCTTGAGTGACTGTGTCTTTGAAAACAAAATAAGTAAACAGTGTCTTTTACCAAAATCATTATTGTGTGTGTGTGTGTGTGTGTGTGTGGGCAAAACATCCATATTAATAAAATTAATGAATACACGGCTGCCTCACTGTATTAAATCTGGGCAATCTAGCCATGGCACTTTATATTTACATTTATGCATTTTAAAGCCTGGTAACTCCCCCTGCTAGCGTCCACCTCCTGCAGTCACAGATAATGAGCTCAGATGTACATGGGGATCAAACACACATGGCCTACACACAGAGACCCTGTGTTGCATGAAGGAAAATTGCTCTGATGGGACACTGAAACTAAAAGAGCAGTTCATGGATTACATTGGATGAGATGCTCGTCCAAACATGTCATGGTGTTGGAGGCTTTCTTTGGGTCTAAAATGTCATTCTAGTTATATGATGAAGTGATTTGGATTAAAAAAAAATCTGAGCTATATATTATATTTTATATGTTTTCTAGGCTGCCAACAAGGCGCGGCCCATCTCAGATATAGCAAAATCAGGTTTGCCAACACTGCACCTCCAATTTTTCACCTCACACATTAAAAACATACCATATAGCAAAATAGATGCAGCTCACGAGCTCTCACGAGCCCAAGAGCTCTTCACATATTTTGGGTCCATTTTTTTTCTTGATCTCACTTTCACAGTTAGCCAGGCTAGCGCCACCTAGTGCTTCCACTCAGTGTCACATTTCGCTGGAGTACTAATCAGGTACTTATCCAAAGGCTTAGGTGTCCTCAGCCAATGAATATATAAGACGTGTTAGCAAACAGAGATAGGGCTACGTCCTCTGTGAGAGTGAATGGTTGAAGGCATGCCCAAGAGTTTTAAAGTTCACAGAAGTTATTTGGCTACCAGGAAGCTAATGTATGCCTTTTCTCTCTCTCTCTTTGTACAAAGTGAAACAACTAGAATCTAGAGTCTGGTTTATAACGCTACTTCACAGTATGATGTTAATTTTATCCTGAATTCTTGGCCCTATAGGTGTGTTATATATTTTGTGCTATTTCTAAATGTGTCAATGTGATGTCAAATTAAGATTTCCAGATGAGAATATTACTAAAATTACCATCTAATCTTTTTCCTGTCACATTACCACACAGTGCTAAGTCTCTTTTTGACAGATTGATTATACCATTTAGCATCAAAGAGAGCCTTGTGAATCAAACTTACCTTTTTGGCCTAGGAATCGTTCATAATAGAACTGATGCTGTTCCCTTCTCAGCATGCTTTATATTCCTTTAGGTGGCCTGGACTGCAACTGTAGTTTAAAAGTATTCCCATCTTCACTCCTACAGCATCTTGTTCTCCCAACAGACAGCCATGTTGTATTAACAGCCCAGAATAAATCTTCTGAAATAGACTACAACCAAATATGGCTCAAACTTCATATCATGCTGTAATAGCTTTTCATCAAATATTTGTTTTAGGGAAATTACCAGTATGTTGGGATAATTTCTTTTTCAGGAGGCTGCACTGTTGGTGCTTTATTTAAAATTTAGATAGGTAGGATTTTTTTTCTCTTGACTGGCATTGGCTGTCTTCTCAACCCCTAATTCTTTCTCCGTCCCATTTCTTATAGCCAATCCCTCTTCTATAGCCTATCCTCTTCTTAGGTGATTGCTCCGACAGGTAGATGTACTAGCATTTAGAAGACGCTATTTGCATTTTCATGGTTTTGTGTCAGTTTTGAGTCATCTTGAGCACAGCTTTTTGCATTCACTGTCCTTGTATTTCATACAATTACATATGACAGAGGGTGACGTAAGTGAGCCAGCCCAATGCTAGTTCATTTGTATGCTCATTTCAGTGGATATCTGGATAACATGTTACCTAGCTCGTAGTACCACTAAGATCAACCTCACCAGACACTTTAGTATTGATTCTGGGGCATCTTCCATTGTCTGCTGAAAGAACTCTAATTAGATATAAATCTACATAGCTGCAAGCTCATTATTTGGTCTTTATTGTACTAAATTTTATAGCACTTCTTCATACTGACAGCACTCAGTGATCTCAAAAAAATAGTGCTATGGGTTAAAAGACTCCAGAACTTTCCTTAAAGAATGCACTTCCCTTGTCTTGCCAACCCTGCCAATGTAATGTTAATTAGTTTATTTATGAGTACAAGATGAGAGGGAGAGAGATACAGAAGAAGACTTGCTATCTTTTCTTTCTACAAACACAGTGTTGCCTCAAGCAGGTCTGCATGCCCCACTCTCCAGCATTTTAATAGCCCCTGCAGTGACCATGTTTCCATATGCCTGCAGGAGCCAGAGATAGCTGGAACTTATGTGAGGGGCAGGTGAGAGCTATACCAGGCCTGGGGAAGAGGGATGGTTTCAATCTAAATGTGGTTTTTGGAATGACGGTTCCATGCCCCCATCCCCTCCACTTCGACACACCTGGATACATAAACCACAGACCTCCCTAGACGCAAATATTATCTCTTACAATAGTCATGTCTTTTTCTGATGGTGGAATGACCTATCGAGCATTACAAGCACAAGGGGATCTCTGTCTACCTTCAAGAAGCTCTAGAGGGCCTAGCTCTTCAGAGAGCACCTCCTGTCCTAGTTCTTCCCTACCCCATGCCCCCTCCACCCTCTACTGCACTATGTCCTTTTGCAGTTGACTCCACTTCTGCACTCTCATCCTCTGGAAGCCCCCAGTTCCTAACTAATGGTACCCCTTATTCCTTCTAAGATTTCACTGGCACTGTGATGTCAATGAGTTAGGATGGGTGTTAAATCCTTTTTGTGAGATCTATCAACTCTTTTGCATTCAGACGCACGGCCATGTTCTGCTGTGAAGCTTGGGATGGGGCTCTTAACACGCAGTAAGCACAGCCACATAGTCGGATCTCACAGGGCAGTGCACAGGGAGGTGAGTTTGTGTGTGTGTGTGTGTGTGTGTGTGTGTGTGTGTGTGTTCACCATAATTTTAGCTGCCTGAGAGCTCTGGGAACATGCCATTATGACACAATGTTCCAGAATAGAATCCACTGTGGAATTCTTCCACTCTTCCTCACACACACACACACACACACACACACAAAATGGACTCTGACTCCATTATATATTTGTAGTTACTGCAAATGGCTCACTCCTCCTGTGTGATGGAAGCAAACAGCACTGAGTGTTCCCTGCTCATCTCTGTCATGATGAATGGGTCCATTTGCTCACCCACACACACACACACAAACACACAGAGGCAAAGCAAACACAGACAGATGTGACAGATGTCACTGCCTCCATGAGGCCTCCCTGCATCTCACCAGCAGTGCCGAGCTTGGCTTTTCCAGCACAAGAATCAAACTGGAGTTATGAAAATTCAAACATTTTCAACAGAGGTGTTTCCTCGGAAGGGACACACTCCTTCAGACATACAGACAACCAGGCTGGCAGACAGACAGACAGATAGATATTTTGTGCAGACATTCAGAAAATTCAAGCATCCTGTAGCATCTATGACATGACATACACACACACATACACACTACAAAAATGCAAAGAATATAATCTGCAGCATTTAGTAAAAACCTGTGACAGGTCTATTGAGTGTGGAAGTGGTGTTGAAAGGTGTGGAAGGATGCTGTGGTAAAAGGGAAGTACATCAAAAAAGTGAAAAAAAGTATAAGTGCAAGAAGATTGCCAGTGTAAATACTAGGAGTAAACTACACAATGTAACAAAATACAGAAGTAGAAAAACAATGCAAATACTTATTCCAGTCCATTACTGTGTAAAAAATAAGGTAAAAATCATAGACTTAGTTAAAGATAAAGATATCCAATAGAGTCTGAGTGGATGGGTTCAGTGCATGGGGCTAATTTAGCCACTAAGAGAGAAAATCAGTACATGTGAAGACATGGTTGCACACACTCAAGCACACATGTCTAACTGTCACCTCCCCTTCTGTGTGGCAGTATTGAGTGACTGACCAGAGCCTAGCAGCCATCATCACTGTGAACAGGAGTGTGATGGTAGGAGGGCAAGAATAGGAAAACGGCAGAGGTAGAGAGAGAAAGGGATGAAAGAACAGAGAAAAACAAGGGAGACGTGGAAGATATGAGGTGTTTAAGGTGTTTGCCATTTTTCCCCCTTTATCCAGACAATAAGGAAGTAAAAGAGGTGGGGTAGGATCGGGACAACTCTTAGGTTATGGGGTAGAATAGGTTATGGGTTACAAATAGGGCACTACATCAGCACTAAATGTGTACCCAGCATATAAATGATTGCGGAAAGAGAAAGAAATCCCCAAATCAGTAGCGGTTGCTGTGAATTCCTGGTAGAGCCAAGTGCCCCAGTCTCACGCTGCACAACTACCACAAACATGGCTGCCATGGAGAGTGACCCTGACAACACAGTAGTGAGGAATGGATGCTGACAGTAACACTGGTCATTGAATGAGGAGTTGAGTGCCTGATTACTACACTCTCTGCTCATAATCAAACATGCTGTTGGGGGTCAGATCAATTTCAGAGTGATTCTGTGAATAGGGTAGCAAAGGGGAGGAAAATTCTGAGAAAATTCCAAATTGGAAACTTTCCACAGGAAATCTGAGGAACTCATGGAAATTACTGGGAATTAACTGGAAATTTGGGATGATTTAAAGAAACATGAGTCATATACCAACATAAATATAAACATTTATTTTGTCAGAAGCAGACATTAATGCAAAAGGATACTATTAAAAAATGTGACACAGATTTATTTGTAAGTAGAACTTTATGAATGCTTAATTCTTTCTTCAAAAAATTCTTTCACTGAACAACAAAAACATGAATGTGTGACTAGAATATTGCTTACAACTCCCCCTTCAAAATGGAAAATGACAGGAACTCCCTTCCCATTTAAAAAGTCTTTTCCCAAAGCTTCTCAAGCCTAGTTTCTGCATGTTCTGCATTTTTTCAAATAATTTCAGGTTTCTTCCTGAACCTCAGTGTCCTCAGTGTTCACTTCCTCAACAACTGACTCCACATCCTCCTCTGTGTCAGAGCCCAAGCTTGTGGAAGAGGGCTTTGTGTCAGGCTTGAAGAGACCAAGGTTTGCCCCTACAGCCACTGTTTTCTCCACTTGCTCATTCATGAGTCTGTTGCCAACCTTTGAGTGCATGCTCCCGAATAGTGACCTGCTGCACTCAAAGGCGGCTGATGTTGGTGGAATTTGGAGAAGGATAGAGGGTACAGGTGCAAGGGCACCTCCACAACTCACATCCAAGGGCACCTCCACACCTCACATCCACAAAGTCCCGTCCACCATGTGGATAGAAGAAGAAGCTGGCTTGACTGATCTCAGATCCCATCCCCTTGCCAAAGGCCTTGCTTTGTCCGGTATGTTGCCAAACTGCCAAGAACTTTACCTGCATCAGGTGGTGGTATAGGGTAGTACTAACAGTGCAAAGCACTGTTGATCTTCTCTCCAGACAGTATGCTTTGGTTCAGGCACTTCTCCAGGGATTTCACTACTGTTGTTTCTTCTGCTTTTAGTAGCAGTAGGCAGGACTGTTAAGATTGCTTGTCTTATTTCTGCTAAAAGACTCTGGACTTCTGACAGGATAACATCATCACTTTCTATTTTTTGCAGTTGCTGCTGCTTCGGGTTTCAGGATCACCAAGCTGCTGGTCAGTCTTTCCCAGAATATGTCATCTAATAGAATTCTCTTGATGTCAGATTTGATGACTGCAGTCTGAGATATGGCCATCTCTTGGAGGGACTCCTTTGACTCGGGGTTTCCTCCCTTGAGCATTTTTTCAAGGTTGTTGAGGCTATAGTGGGTTTTGTGCAATTTCAAACATAAAGTTAATGGTCTAAATATGCTACCAGAAAACATGTTCTCAAATCAGTGAGGCTTGTAAGACCGTGCAGGTGTGCATTGGAAATAGGATGAAGAAATGTAGCCTATTCGGGGATGGGGGGTTCCTCCACCAAGAAAACTTTAAATATTCTCCTGGATAAATACTGTCTTTTGCCATATAGCTACAGACAAAAATAAAATAAATTGAATGCAATAAAACAACGTTCTCATGCATTATTTTACATCACGACTAGACTGGACCTAGCCTAATAATGTTTTTAATAATTATAGAAATGTCTGCCAGGCCAGGTATCTACAGCTGAAGTGAAAGAGCTACATCTGGCATAAAAGGTCAGCCATTTTAAACTGAACCTGCTTCACCGTCCCATAAGGTTATGAGGAGAGACAATTCCCTTAAATAATCTCTGGCTTGTGTAAGCAAGCCTCCAGCTCTCCTGGCGTAGGATTCCTCTTTCCATCGCTCAGCCTTGTAATTACATCTCTGTGTCTTTTCTCTCTTTTTTCTTCTTAGGAGTTTTCCTGCATCTCTCTTTCTCTCTCTGTCTCTGTCTCTGTCTCTCACTTAGCAGTGTTTTCTCTTGTCTCTACTACTGCAGTAATCAAAGTGCCTTCATCAGAAACACTGGCATGGCTGTATATGCCCTCATTAGCATTCTGATGTGAGTGGAACGAGACAGAGAAATAAAGACAGGGAGAGAGCAGATGAGAGAGAAATTTAAAGATGCACACAGACAAACTGAAAAAAAAAACAGAATTGTGGGGAGATGGAGGGCCAGAAAGAAATACAGACAAAGAGAAAGAAGTAAATGGACTGAAATGAACTAAGAGACAGAATAGTGGATGGAATGGACAAAGAGAGGGAGGGAGGGAGGGAGGAAGAGAGAGAGGTTGTAATAATGGAATGACTATCACAAGGCCGAGAGGCTTTGTATAGGCACATACATGCACACACACACACACACACACAGCCACACACACACAAATCAGCTGAGGCAGTACAGCACACACTAGGGAACAAACAAGCCAGCTACAAGAACACATGCAAGGTCGGATAAACCGCTCAAGATTCCAGGCAGGACACAGTACATGACCAGTGGGCTGGTTCCTTCTCTAAGGGTGAGGTTCTCAAACAGGTAGGTGTCTGTCATAGGTGGGGCATCTCTTACTGTTGGGGTACCTATCACAGGTGCAGCTTCTCTTTTAGTTTGACTACTATCACAGGTGAATGTCTGGAATGTCTATAATGGAGGCATCTCTAAATGTTTACAGTGTGCAAGCTCAGAGTGTCATTACCATAGGAAAACAATGCTACACAATGTACATGGTAGTAATGAACTCTGAGCACATACAGCATCACTCATACTCACACATACAATCACACACACATACACACACACACACACCACACACACACACAAAATAGAGGCTTACAAACTTCTTATAAACAACTACACACACACAGGCTTTTAAAAAAAATAACACACACTGTGCACACAGTGAGACAGAGAGAACTCCAAATAGCTTCTGAACTACCAAATAGAACCAGAAGCCCTATTATTGGTAATCATTAGTGAATTAATGGTAAAAGCTTTCAGAGGAAAAACATAAATTGTCTAGATGAGTTAGTTACTTCCATTCAATTTCAGACAGACTAAGATGTTTACATGCCTGTGCCCTCTCAGTGCACATGAGTGAAAAGTGCATCCACCTGGATTAAAATCCTGTTTTGTTATTTGAGGTGAAACTTTTGTTATTTACGAGGTGCATTTCAGCTAAATAATCTGTTTTTATCAGTTCAGAGAATTTTTACTTCTTGTAATCTGAATGACTAGATAAAGGAAATGATACAAATCATATGCAAAAAACCTCAGTCAGATAACTCAATATGTGAAGGCGTCATTCCGTGATAAAGATTAGCCAAATGATGACATTCCCATTCATTACATCTCCGTACACGTTGCCTGCAAACACCTGCACATTAGCCTGTTGCATAACACCTTGCTTTTTTTCTTGACTGCTTTTATCACATAACTTTTGATCATATCTCCCCCTCATTTACACTCCGGTGCAGAGCCTGGCATTTCTGAACACAGCAGACCCATTTTCTCCTTTTTTCCCATGAAAGAAAGCAAGAGACAGGGAGAGAATGGAATAAAAAAAGAGAAAGAAGAAATAAAATACAGAGGAGGGAGATATATCAGAATATTAAGAGTAATTAGAGTTACTACAGTGAGAAAAACGTGCCCTCTCATGCAGCTTTTACTCTCTCTCTCTCTCTCGCACTCACACACACACATGCTCATACACACACATGTCCTCTCTTTCTCTCTCACTCACACACACACTCTTATTCACACACATACTTTGGTTTCTGGAGTAATAACTAAGTCCCTAACTCAAATGTTACAGGAGAGTGCACACACACACACACACACACACACACACCACACACACACACACACATATACATACATAGAAGGAGGATAATTACCTCTACGGGCATGGAGACACATACCCTCCACCCTCTTCATAAATCATCACTTGCATGTTTTAGTGCTCCCTGATTAGCAAAGACACCTTGAGGTCCAGAGCTGCTGAATAATGCAGCATTCATTAGCGACCAGTCGGCCCGAGCTTTGCTCACGTAGGCAGGAGGCATTAATGGCAGCGGTTACCCTCTCTGAAACATTCACTAAGGAGAGCCCTCCACAAGCACCACAGCCAAGAGTTGAGAGGAGAAGAGAAGAGGCGAGGAAGAGGTATGGGTAGGGGAGGGAATGTGTGTGTGTGTGTGTGTGTGTGTGTGTGTGTGTGTGTGTGTGCGTGGTGTGGGCAGAGACAAAAAAGGAGCGGGCGAAAGAGATGATGACCTCATGCCACTGTCTCTCCTCGACCTTTTCTTCTTCTCTCTCTTTACTCTCTTACTCTCTTTACTCTCTCTCCTGTCTGCTGGAGAGGAGATGGAGAAGACCTATCAGAACGGCTTTCGTATTCCACACACACCTTTGGGTTCGCTCTTAGCTATGTGGAGCAGCTCCATCAGCACAAGCCTCATTCACATGCACTAGCATCACTGGTCTGATGAGACTTTTAATAGTGTTTGGAGAAGTGTCTCACATATACTCTTATACAAAGGTATTATGAGAACACACAAATAGAAGTTCACTAAAATGAATGACTAAGTGATGACTTATAAGTGACAATGTAGATATTTCCGTTTAAAACAGAATGACCTTTAAATAGCAACACAACACAAATAAGTATTTTGGTATGTCAAAATCTCTTACATGCTTTGCGCTGTACCTATGAGACAACACACACACCCTCAGCCCTGAGCCTTCAAAAACTTAACTGGCATGACTCAGCCAGTCATGAATTTGATTTGTGTGAGTATTTGAGTGTTCAAGGCTTAAGGGACACTGTAGTTCAGCCTTAGTGTTAGGCTTTGCTTGTGTTGTGTGTTGTTTTTTGTGACATCTGTTTGTTCTTTGTCTCCAAACAGAAATGTGGAGAAGTGGTAACGTCACCAACTGGCAATTGGTACTTGGGTTCGACCCCCATTCTTGTCGTTGAAGAGTCTGAATAAAAACATCAGCAAAATATAAGCCAAATTTTAACTTTTAATGTTACAAAGCATGAACACGTGAAATGAAATGGCAGATTGATTTTATGGCATAATTCAGACAGATAACTAATCACCCACCCAGTTTAAAAAGATTACCACATAAAAAAGGATAAAAGTTACACTTCCAGTCGTATGGTCAGTGTGTCGGCAGTGTGTGCAGTTGTAGGATGTGTAGAGAGTATGGAAGGGTGCTACATGCACTGTCTTTGTTTACTTTCACTCCTGTTCATGTCACCAATTCCTCTGTGTTGTTCAGGGAGGCACTAACATTTTGCCCGGCCCAGGGAGAGGAGCTGATAGGTGAATTGTCCTTATCCTGAGGGTCCTCTAAAATCTCCAAATGAGACATCATCTCACTGAGCCCAGATCAGTGGTGACATTTATGAATTAATAAAAGACACTGGAATGTCACGGTCTCTATTTGTAGGTTATCCCCTTAGCGTGCGCTAGCTTGCTTGCATAAGCTTACATGCATCTGTTATGTGTACACTCATCCAGCACTCACACACAGACAAATGCATACATGCACACAAATATAGGCTCAGTCTTTCTATCTGCAGCAACATAGTGAGCACACACACAAACACAAACACACATTCACTGACACACACAAGCAGTCTTTGCACATACACACCAGTGTGGGACCTCCTTATCTGTTTTAAAGTCTCCTTCAGTGGCACCACACAAGTGTACACAATCCAAACATGCACACACACACACACACACACACACACACACACTCCAATGCGAGGCTCACTGGGGCAGCTTGTTGCCTTTGCTCTCTGTTCTCATGGTTTGTTGATTGGGAGTTCAGTTTTGCATGAGAAACCTGTCAACAGAGGAAATCACCCTTTGAATCAATAATTACATCCGCAGTCTCACCTCGGCTTGACAATGAGACACTCCATCAGCCGGAGGGGGTTGAAACGGTTAGTAGTCAAGGATCTCTGCCATAAGACTTTCATGTTGCTTACCACTGCGTTTTGTTCACCCACAATGTACCAGATAGATGCAGAATACAGGCTCAGCTGTTTGTACTGAAAAGGATCAAAGATGGACACATGTATGATAACAAGTGAACATTCTTGGAGTAAGAAACAGAGAGAGAAAAGGAGAGAGAGAGAGATTTTAAAATAGACCTCTTCCAGCTATTAGATAAAATAGCCAGCTAGGGTTGTGCAATTATTCAAATTAATCAAATGAACTGTGATTATGCCTTATGATGACTATAGATAATTTCAAGAGAATTTGACTATTAAGCAGCATAGATCCAGAGTTCCATTTTAACATTCCATATTATCTTAATTTATTACATGGCTCATTATAATGCTGTAGAATGCTCCATTCACTTCAGTGGGACTTCCCAACAGTTTGATATTTCTTGATAATGAACCATACCTTAGTATAACAGACCGCTTTTAAGGAAAGTGAAACAGAACGTTGCCATAACCAGTCAGCTGATCTATAATTTAACGGACCACGTTTTGTTTGCGGAAGCTATTATATATCTTAATCATTAAAATCACTATGAAAGCAGTGGAAGACAATGCTTCGTTGTCATGTTATTAAAATCTTTAATAGGTAGTTGTGTAATAAGTACTTGTGTATCAGGCCTTCGCATCACTCTTTTGGGAGTTAGTAAATCACCTCGCAGAATGCTATCCCTTACATAACACAGCAGAAGTAGTTTGGGAATGAAACAGTGCTTAACAATGTCCAAGCTTTTGTTTTTGTTTTTATTGCTGAGACGCATAATCAAAATGTGTTGATTATTTTCAGAAGTGGACAAACCCACCTTCAGAAAGTACAACATAACTGTGTCCTTGGCACTAACGGCATCTGGTGAGATTAATCCTTCATTTTGAAAATATGTAGGCCTTCAGAGAACTCTAAGAAGGCGGTTCCAAGAAGGTGGTTAAGTGATAAACCTGGCTTAGTTAACCAAAAAACAAATGCAGCTCACAGAATAGTTTGCTGGCTTATAATTAAGAGAATTAAGAGAAAACAGATCTCTTAAGAGAAGAGAAAAGAGAACTCCAGGCTCCTCTTTTATCAGGTTAACCTTCCCAGGTTTGCCACTTAACCTCCCCCCAGGTCCTGATTCTCTGTGACTGTTTCAAAAGTCAAAGTCAAAGTGTACTTTATTGTCAATTCACTATGTAACAGGCTTTACACAGAGGACTGAAATTTCATTTCACCAGACACCAAATGTGCAATTTAAACTAGAAACACACACACACACTCACGCAAAAAACACACAGCTACACTCATGGACATGAAGTGCATACAGACATCCACAATAAATAGACATAAGACATACGACATACAGGTAAACATATATGCTTCCAGCAAGAAGGAAGGAAAGTTTGAGGTAGCTCTTCTTGGTAGCTGGTGTAGATTGGAAAAGTGAATGTGCAATTTGTAAGGTTACAATAAGTGAAGGTGCAATTAAGTAAAGTGCAGTGTGCAAGCACCATGGACCTCAGTGTGTGTGAGATTTGTTTATGGATGTCAGTAACATATTCTTGGAATGTTCATGGAATCTTCTTCATTGTGTTGATTAGCCTGATGGCTTGTGGGAAGAAGCTGTATCTAAGTCTATTTGTGTGGCACCGCATGCTGCGGTAGCGCTTTCCGGATGGTAAGAGGGAGAACAGTTTGTGTGCTGGGTGGGTTGTGTCCTTGATGATATTGATGGCTCTCTTGGAACAGTGTAATGTATATAAGTCCTGAATGGCTGGTTGGGGTGATCTGATGATCTTTTCAGCAGTCCTCACCACCCTCTGTAGAGCCTTCTTGTCCACAGCTGAGCAACTGCCGTGCCAGACGGAGAGGCTGCAGGTAAGGATACTCTCAATAGCACCCCTGTAGAAGGTGGCGAGTGCAGAAGTGGGAAGGTCAGCTCTCCTCATTCTGCGCAGAAAGTGAAGGTGTGTCTGTGCTTTCTTTACCAGGGAGGTGGTCCATGTGAGGTCATCTGTGATATGCACTCCCAGAAACTTTGTGCATTTCACAGACTCCACGGTACTGCCATTGATTGCGAGTGGAGTGTGTGTCGGGTATTGTTTCCTGAAGTCTACAGTTATTTCTTTTGTTTTGTTGACATTGAGTTGTAGATTGTTTCTGTCACACCAGTTGATGAGTTGATGTACCTCCTCTCTGTATGCTGAGTCGTCGTTGTTCTTGATGAGGCCCACCACTGTTGTGTCATGAGCGAACTTGATGATGTGGTTCGATGAGAATCTGGCACAGCAGTCGTGGGTCATCAGTGTGAACAGCAATGGAGACAGCACACATCCCTGGGGGACCCCGGTGTTAGTGATGGTGGTCTCTGAGGGGTTTTTGCCGACTCTTACTGTCTGTGGTCTGTTAGTGAGTTCTGTTTATAGTACAGACCCCATATACTGTATATCTATACAAGCCACAACCACACAAAAACCCAACACAGAAGAGGCAGACAGTAAATATGTAAAATGATATAAAATACAGAAAGGAATAAGAAAAAAATGGAGAAGAAAAAAACAAACATCAGAAAGTTATGGATCCAAATTGCAAAGCTGATGAGTCTAGTGGGATACTGTTGAGGATGACCAGTTGGCTGAGTTGTCATTTGCGACCACAAGGTAAACACAACTCTCAAGAATTCTCCAGAACAGTCTCAGTGTACACTACAGAAACTGAAATAATCTTCAATCAGGCCAAATAAAACAATCCACCACCAATTCCGTCAAGTCTAGACATGAGATTTCTTCTTGTCACTTTGGACCGTATTTGCTTTTCTACAATTTTCCTATAATGCAGGCAGAATATTGCATGGATATTTTAGGTGATATTTCTAACAAAACAGTAGTGTTGCTAACAGAGCAGCGAGATTGCATTTTACAAGGACAAAAAAGCAAGTAGAAATGTTTAAACATAACAAGACAAAATGTATTATCAGGCAAGAACAGCTAATGCCTCCATTTAAGAGATTTAATATTTAAC
Organism: Tenualosa ilisha; assembly: GCA_015244755.2. NCBI lineage: Eukaryota > Metazoa > Chordata > Actinopteri > Clupeiformes > Clupeidae > Tenualosa > Tenualosa ilisha. Next base: position 2,348,245 of record PYXC01002238.1, on the reverse strand, counting down.
TATTACTGTGTAGCAGCAGGCAGTGTGTTAGGCCAGGAACCTAAGATCTGAGAGTTAGTTTCTAGTCTATGCAAGCTATGTCAACATAGTAGACAATGCAAGACTCTGACACATGTTGAGGAGCTCCCATCATAGTATACACAGGCTATGAGCATAATGCACCCCCTCTGGGAATGCAAGGCAAAGAACTTGTTCTTGCTCTTGGGCATCATATTTTATAGCCTGGCTTTGCCTTCCTAGCACTTCCGCTTGATTATCATCTCCCTACAGTGCTAGTCTGGATTTAATCCCATTGAGCTTGCTGTCTCAGGAGGCATTTTAACCTGTCCAATCAGCGAACACAGGGATGTGTTGTGAATGCAGAGCTAGAACACTATCATGCAGTCAAGGCAAGCTATCAGTCAGAGGCTTATCCAGTCTGTTTAAACGTAAACACCTCAAGAACAGGGGTCTGGTTTTATACCAGTACACCTCAACCCTTGAGTAGCTTGATGCCTTTATGCCCATATTGCCTGTGCAGACTATACATCAGCTCTAAGCATATGTGAGAGAGATCACGGACATTCCTTTTGATTTCATACAGCATGGTTATATTACTGACAGATCGGCTTCACAACACAGCAGAAACTATTGCAGTCATTGGAGACACAATTACATACTTCTGTTATGATGGAGATCAGTACAGATACTTCTCTCTCTCCTTCTGTCTTTCTCTCTTTTTCTCTCCGGCATGGGGGTGAACTGTGGACACACATACCATATAGAACAGTACAGGCCTCTGTCTGTCTGTCCATCTGTCTCTCTGTCTGTCAGTGTCTCTTTCTTCTCAGACAACCTGTTTTTCACACACACAATCTGCCTTGCTCACAGAAACACACACACACATCAGAGAGACATGTCTGGTGGTTGCTGGTCAGGCAGTACAGTAGGAGGAGTAAGTGGAGACCAGATGGTGTGTGTGTGTATGTGTATGTGTGTGTGTGTGTGTGTGTGTGTGTGTGTGTGTGTGTGTGTCTGAAGGATATTTGGCACTTCTGAGGTTTTGAGCTTTGCTGGGTAATGGGTGGAGACAAGGTGCATTCAGAGTAGTGTGTCGCCGTAGAAACGACACGACAGACACTGACTGACAACGGGAGATAAGAGCTGCAGTGGAATCATCACATCAGTCCCCCCGACACGGATATACAGCTGCCAGGCAGCTCCCCACTCCAGCATGTACTGCAACTACACACACATACAGCACATACATACCAACACACACAACACATATACACATGCACACTCAGACATACAATGGCACACAAAAGCGTGACAAGGAGGTATGAACCCCCTCCATACACACACTCATAAGTACAACAATACCTCCATCTGTGTGTGCTGGTGATGCTGGCTGTTAAATGTGTGTGTGTGTGTGTGTGTGTGTGTATGTTTCTGTGGTCATGCTGCATGTGTGTGCTGGTGGCATGGCCTGTCTGCTTGAGTCAAGCTGCTGAGATGGAAAAGATGATGGGCACTCCTGACATCTGCAACCTGCCCTGTCTTTCCTGTCGGCAGTGAGCCGAGCTGGACCAGCTCACAAGCTTACACACAGATGCCTGCAGACATGAGCATGTCCACAGATAAAGCTGATATAATACAACACATACACACACACACACACACACACACACACACACACACACACACACACACACACACACACACACAAATGTAACCAGCCCAGTTTTGTCTACTTCCTGGCTCAATTGCAAGTTGTAGCACTTGATATTCAGAAGCAATATACTTGCAATTAGGCTAAACCTACAGATGTTAGCATCAGTTAGAATAAGGTTAACAGTAGAGCTAGCTACTATACAGATCACCACTATATCCTGCCACTTGCCTAATTACACAAACGCATAGTACTTTCACACACTCACACATGCATACACAAACACACAGACTTGTAATTCACACACTAGAGAATTAACTGGACTAAAAAAATGACAATCTAGAACTCAAAGAGTAAATTCGGGCAGGCCCTGGCTTCCTGGCTTCTCCTACTCAAGGTAATAGGATGCTTTTTTGCTTTGGAAAACAATATGCCAGGAGGTAAAAGACTCAGGGGATCCTGTGGAATATAGACATAACTAGAACAGAGAATTTCCACCCTGTAATCAAAGATTGATGCCCTGCCATCAAAGACGGACGAACTACGAGAGATATCTCATGAAAGGCGTGCAGAAACACAAACTGTGTCTGAGAATGCAGAGAATACACCTCGAGAGACTGATATCATTGCAGATTGAGTGGATGAATACATCGATCTAACAGAGCAAAATGTGAGTACAGAAAAGTGGCACACGATGAGTGGTATGCCCAAAAATAAAAACAAAATAGTAATTACCTCAGAACGTACACCAGTACGTAAGCTCTCAACACCTCCTCATCCCACAACCCTTGTTCTTGGTGACTCCAATGTAAAACATTTAAAAGGAGAAAGGATGCTTGTTTGCTGCCTTCCAAATGCATCCATCTCAGACACAAAAAACAGCATTTTGAAACTAATGGCTGAACATAAAATTATCAAAAGTATTGTTCTGCATGTGGGAGCACATGACATTTTCAGAGAACAGCTGTTTGTTCATGATGATTTCAGGAAACTCTTCTCTGACCTCTCTAAGATTAGAATACAAGCTTTTGTCAGTGACCCACTCTCGGCATGGGGAATTTTTGCATTTACTAGACCCTTCAGTCTTAACACCTTGCTTGGAAAAACTTGTTTCTCACTTTATAGACAATTTAACCTTTTCTGGAACCTCAGAGAATTCTTCAGACCAAACAGCACTGAACTCAGTTGGAGTTTTGGCTGATCACTACAGCCTCTCTCTTCAGCGTGCGATCTTTTTGCAGCCAACGGGCAGACCTGCTGAAAAGGAATCACAGAATGATCCAGTCATGGATATCAGCAAAAGCTCTCCAAAGCCAAAACAACAACCTTTGCAAGCACAGCTGTCGGGAAATTCTGTAGAAACAAGTAATAAGTATGTGTGCATATAGACATAGGAAAACATGTAAACAGAGTGTTGTGCTATTAAAAGAAAGTGTAACTGCTAGTAAGAAAGTAGTGTGCTGACGGGTAGATTCCTTTCTAAAAACTGTGTTGAAATCATGTTACAGCTTCATCGTAAAAGGACAGAAACTAAGGCCTGCATAGGATTGGCTCAAGGCCAGCTACATCATCTACAGTAGAATACTTAAGTAGACAGAAAAAGGTGTAAGGCTAGAATGGTTAAGAATTACCACTGTTAGTACCATTCTCTCGGTGAACGCAATAAAGACTTGGTTGAACAAGACAAACTTCTCTGTATATTTTGGTTTTTCCAAGAAACTTTTCCACACAGCAGAGATATGTCAACAAGGACACTCATCCATCTGGGGCAGACTGGCAGGGACCTCAACAATCACATGGAGTTTGTGAACATGTAGCTTCTGCATCGCCTATTCAGACTGAGGAACCAATCACAGACACAGACTGTTACCAATACAGTCACCGCTGACACAGTCACAGAGACATTCACAAAGAATCTTACCAAATGAGCCACACCAAAATCCCAATCTCTGTCCCGTTCCCCTGACATCTCTTTGTCATCCCCATCTCCCCCTTGCATGGATTTTCTTCAAAGTATGCAGAGAATGCTGCCAATGGCCACACTCTCTTTTTCCAGCTTGTTGCTCAAGACGAGCAGTGTAACCAGTTCATCCCCAACCAACTAACAGACTGAATTGTGTTTGCCCGGGACCTTCAGCTGGCCACCAGTCTTCAACACCACACACAAAGTACATGAGAGCTCCACTCCCCCCCAATCTCATGGAATATGAAGAGTCTTGTATGACGTGCTGTGGGTTCCTGCACTGAGTGTAGTTTTGAAAACAAGGTGGGACCCAGTATGCTCTTGCCATTCTCTATTCCTGTGCTGGTAAGAAAGAGAAGACATTAAGTGCATTTAAACCAGGGGGTAAACCAGGCTAGTCTCCTTCCTGTTTCAAAACAACCTCAGAGTACCCAAGTGGATTTTACCTCCACACTAGCTCTTCTGAATGTCAAATTACTTTATTTTATTACATTTCTAATTAATGATCTTACTTGCAAACATAAACTTGATTTTGCTTCCAACTGACATGGCTGTATCAACATGGCTGTATCAAGCAAAGAGTGCTACCGTCCTTATTGAAGCAGCTCCCCCAAACTTTAATTTCATGAGTGCTACTCGACAAAGAAGGCTGAAAGAAAGTTGGTGGGATTGCAAATATATTCAAGCTCTCCTTTCAGTGCAAACAGTCATCACTTGGTGATTCTGCATCCTTTGAACACTTATGTGGACTTGTTAAATGCTCTCCTAACATATTGCTGTTGACTGTTTACAGGTTTCCAAGTCATTCAGCCAAAGTATTTCTGGAAGAGTTTAGTGAACTGTTGTCAGGCATTTGCTTAGAGTTAAACTGTCTTGTTATGTCTAAGGATTTTAACTTGCGTGTAGATAATCCCAAAAATGCTTATGCCAGAGAACGACTCGCATTAATTGATCATTTCAACCTGACTCAACCTGTACAGGGATCAACACACTCTCATGGTCATAACCTTGACCTTGTTATCACAAAGGGTCTTACTGTCTCTACAACTGTTGACTTGGCCTTATCTGATCGTTTCTGTTTTCTTTGATGTTTCTATGTCCCCTCACATTCAGAACAGCTCTATGACTGTAGGTAGGAGAGTCATAAACGATAACACAGGTGTTCTCTTTGAGCAAGCTCTCTCACGGATCTCAACTAAAATGTCTCTGTAATCTCTGCAGATGACCTCCTGAAAATGATCAAAGATCATTTCAAAAATTATGGATGACATTTAAATTCAGTAGTCACTGGCAAGAGGAAAGCACCATGGAAGCAATATCCAACTGTTACACTGCTAAAAAGAGAATGTACAGAGAATGACTCGGTGCAAATCTAAACTTCACATCCATTATCAAATCCACAGTGAGATGGTTTGTAAATGTAATTCTAAAATTGGTAAAGCAAGACAGTCTCTCTTCTCCAACATCATCAACAGGAATATGAACAATGCTTGTGTACTATTTACAATAGCCCAATTAACACCTGGGCTTCTCTCAGTCAATAAATGCAATGAGTTTGGATATTCCTTCTAGAATACAGAATACATCTCATCTGCAAATAGCTCAATAACCACCTTTGGCAAAGAAAGAGAATTTTAACGCAATGTCTGAATTTAGCCTGATTGACTATGAGACTCCTGAAATAACTGTACAAAATCTCAGTTCTTCAACATCTGAATTGGACATTTTGTCCACCAACTTTTTTAAGTCTGTTCTTCACCTCATAAATGCTGATATGCGTTATGTGCATAAATGCTTCCTTAGAGATCGGCATTTTCCCTGCATCCCTGAAAAGAGCAGTTGTAAAGCCCCTACTTAAAAAGAATAACCTGGATGCTTCAGTACAACTACAGGCCAATTTCTAACCTACCATTCATAGGGAAAATTCTTGAATAAATTGTCTTCAGTCAATTAACTGCCTTCTTGATATCATATAGTTGCTTTGATACCTTTCAGGATTTCATGCCAATCACAGCACCGAAATAGTGCTGATTAAAGTTCTAAATGACATTGGTCTGACATACTGATGCAGGCAAAACATCTATTCTGGTGCTACTGGACCTCAGTGCAGTTTTTGACACTGTTGATCACAACATACTGCTACATCCACTTGGACACTGGGTTGGGTTCACGAGTATAGTTATCAATTAGTTAAAATCCTATTTACAAGACAGAAGTTTCTTTGTTGTCATGGGAAATTCTACCTCAATATCAATGTCCTTGACCTGTGGTGTCCCACAGGGTTTGATCATTGAACCATTACTATTCAATCTCTATATGCTCCCTCAAAGAGAAATGATCAAGGACAACTCAATCTCCCATCATTGCTATGCTGATGACACCTAAATTTACTTTGCTCTGTCACCTAATTATTTTGTCCTCCTTGAGAGTCTTTATCAATGCATTGACCAAATCAACGGGTGGATGTCACGAAATGTTCTACAACTAAACACAGATAAAACAGAAGTAATTTTATGAGGAGAAAACAATGAAAGAATGAAAGATAGAAAGAATTTCCACTATTCTTGACACAAAGGGGATTAAAACAAAAGATATTCTTAAAAATGTTTTCATTGACAGTGAGCTGGACACATGAAAGCAATTACTAAGTCAGCATTTTATCACCTAAAACATATTGCCAAACTAAAAGGACAAGTCAAAAAATGATTTGGAAAAACTAATTCATGCCTTTATTTACAGTAGAGTAAAAAAAGACAATCAAACAGCCTCACCTGATTCAAAATGGGGCGGCTAGAACAAAAAGAACAGAGCACATTACTCCAATTCTAAAGTCCCTTTACTGGCTCCCAGTAATCTATAGAATTGACTTTAAAGCGCTGCTACTTATGTGCAAGTCTCAAAATGGGACAGGGCCTAATTACCTCTCTGAGATGTTTCAGCAATATAACCCTAACAGATCTCTCAGATCACAGCAGAAAAAATTTACACTGGAGCAAAGTGTGGTCAAGCAGCCTTTAGCTACTATGCAGTTCAGCATATGTTTTGCTAACTGCTTTTTGCTAAACTTGAAAATTAAAAAATTAAACTTAAACTTTAAATTTAAACATTTATTACTTATCTTTCACTTCATTTTATTACTTCATTTTAACTCATTTTAATTTTATTTCATATTCATTTATTTCTACTGTTTTTATCATCTATCTTATTTATTACTTTACTTTTACTTCATTTTACTTTTATTATCATTATAATTCTTACTATTTTTATCATTTTATTTTCTATTATCTGCCTTTATCTTTGTAAAGCACATTGAACTGCTTCTGTGTATGAAATGCACTATGTAAATAAACTTGCCTTGCCATACCAGACCACAGATTCAAGCCAACATTTCAGTCAGGTCATCTCAACCAGGTGATGGCTACTGGCTACTCCTATGGCAGAATCTGTTCAGGGCAATCTGTTGTGTATGCTGCCTTACCATATATAGCCATGTTACTTCCCTGCAAGCCACTCCCTCCACCCAAAATCCTCCCTTCATGCAGTGTCTGACTTGACTGTATCATGTCATTGGCACATGGTATTCCCTAGGCCTGTTTTGGCCCATACTTACCCAGTTATCCTCTTATCCTTACCGTGGGACTGTAAAATGCCTCTAAGTGTTTCAGTATACTCTTCATACTACAGTGATTAACAAACTCATTATTTTAACTCTAAAATCTTTGTAAAATACCCACATTTTAAAAAACAATATCATCAACAAGTGCTGTTTTTGTGTAGATTTTGCAAATAGCTTTTGGATTTTGGATCAGGCAGCCTGAAGGGTGCTTGATTTTATAATCTGCCTGAGCCTCTTCCATGGCCCAGTGAAAGGTGTGTGCTCTGTCCCAGCTGAGCCAGCGTTTGGACAGCCCCAAATGAATGAGCCAATCGACGAGCTCCCTCATCAGGGCCCCGCTCTAAATTGCTTAATTTTCGGCCCTGCTATTGATTCCTGCCTTTGTGTAACAACCACGTTTGATCAATGGAGAGACTTGTCGCACTCATTGCACTGACACACTGATTTCGATTCATTCCCAAATGATGTTTTGTTGCCTCAGAATTCTTCAGGCCTGTCCTGCTCATAATACCTCAGATGTGTCGGCTTTGCAGCTCACTATAACCAAGACCTGATACATCTTGCTTGCCCTTAGCTTGAGTTCATAGATCAATAACACCAAATACAGTTGATGTGTGCGTGTATGGGTTGTGTGTGTGTGTGTGTGTGTGTGTGTGTGTGTGTGTGTGTGTGTGTGTGTGTGTGTGTACATATATAGATTTCAGTTGACTGAGTGTATGATGCAAGTGTTTTCATATCTCAGATCATTCTGGATTATTCTGAGCGAAAATGAGAATGAACATTGAATGAGCTGGATTTGTGTGTGTGTTTGTGTGTGTGTGTGTAGGGGGAGGGGGGGGGGGTAGTAGTGACTGATTAGAGGAAAAGTTTACATCAAATTCAACACCAAAGCTCATCAATACTCCGAGTTCTAGTTTTAGTTTTCAGAAATGTAAGTGCTTGACATAGTCCATTTCCAACAAGACTGCTGTACAACTTACTGCATGCAATTTGTACTGAACCTGCGGTGTGCCATTGCTCGATTTATTTTTTACTTGGAGAAAATGTGCAGTCATTATACTAAATGTGATGCTCATTTTTCAAAACAGAGCCATCGTTTGTCCAAACAACTCAGTAAAATGAGCACAGATTTTCGTCAAACGAACACAAGACTACTACCTTCATACAAGTCATATGCAGTTAGCAGTATAGCAGTATAGCAGTATGCCATTTCGGAAATAGCCCTAATGTTGTGATACTGCATGATCCATGAATGGGACATGCATAAGGGTTGCCATGCTGTGTCTGTGAATGAAATATTTGATGTCGCTGTGTTTGGGATATGAGATATATGATAATGCGATGTTTGTGTGATTGTCAGATGATTTAGGTTGTTATGTTACATATATGAGAGGAAAACCTGTGTGTATGAGAGGTGTGAAGGCGAGTCGTTGTTTTTAGCTCCGCACTCAGCCTCAAAGAGCCGTGTGACTCCTCACTGGGCTGAAAAATTGAGGTCAAATACATGAAAATCTGAGGATGAATATAGATGTGAGAGAAGAGGAAGGCTGTCTCTCCATCACACACAGACACACAAACACACAAACTAGGAAATTCCCCAGTGGTATGTGGATGTGTGGGTTTGTGTACGTGTGTACGCATATGCTATATGTGTGCAGGTCTCTGCTTCCTCCACCATGTGTTGCGAGAGTATCTGCAAATTAATTGTGTGTTAGTATGCGTATGTGTGTGTCTGTGTGTGTGTGTGTGTGTGTGAAAGAGAGAGAGACAAAGAGAGAGAGAGAGTCAGAAGCACACACACACACACCAAAGGAATGTACCACCTGCAAAACAAACACACACTCTCGCACCGCACTAGTGTCACACACACAAAAGAGTCATGACATACAACACACACTTCATTAACATTAATGAGCAGCAACACATCCACATTGGGTTATCTCATGGAAATAAACCCCACAAACATAATAAAGAATACACGCATCACAGAAACACACACACACACACACACAGACAGGGAAACACATACTGGCCACAGGAACATCAGAAACTGCCATTACACTCAGAAAACAGCTTGTTTTCTTGACAGAATGCTGTGTATACATTGTCAGTGTGACCACATGAAAATATAGGCATGTTTAGTTATTCAGACCTTCAAAGATAGCCCAGACACAACAGTCGGTTAGTTCTCAGTTTGTGAGCTTCCCAGGCATTTCTCTCTAACATTTATTGTCTATAGACTTCACAAGCTCAATGCGAGCATGCAGTCATCTGCATTTGACTCCAGGTAAACCATGTTCTGTATGCTTGCACTAGAACCAGCAGCCTTAAAGGAACGTGCTCTCCACACAGCCAAAAACATACAAAACCAACACTTCTCGCAGTAATCAGCCTCGACAGTGTAGGCTTCCCCAGGGTGAATGCAGGTAGGTAGACACACACACACACACACACACACACACACACACACACAAATGGATGCGTGAGCGTGAGTCACACTCGCTCTCTCACTCCCCCCTGGCCTCCTTCTCTTAGGTGGCCAGACAGAGAGAGGAAAGGGGGGCTGCCAATCCCAAGGCCCTGTCTTCAGCTCCCAAGCTGCTGGCTGAAATGCTTGCATCCTCTTCCCTCAGCACTCTCAAGCCTTATGTCTCCGCCCTTATTAAAATGGATAAATTGGTTTCATACATTAATTCATGTGATCCATGTCCACAATCTTGAATTAAACTAAATAAAGAAATAAAGAAAGAAATAAAACACCTCAATGAACAATATGTCCAGAACTCTGTGTACCTTACATTAATTTAGAAATTTGTTTAATGTTTAAAACATGATAGTGTAGTGCTCTGTCATCTGAAGGTCACAATAGAAATCAAGATTTATCAGACCAGATCTTTGTATTGTGAAATTGTGGGTAGCCTCAGTTTGCTTTTGGGTAGCTCCAGTTTCCTTTTCTAAGCTGAGGAGAGGCCCTCAGTGGGGTCATCTGCCACTGTAGTCCACCTGCCTCAAGGTTTAGCATGCTGTGTATTCAGAGATGCTCTTCTGCATCTGAGTTAGTTACCCTTCTATCAGCTTGAACCAGTTAGTCCATTCTCCTCTGAACTCTGCCATCTACAAGACATTTTATCCCAAATAGTGCCGCAAACTGATGCTTTCCTTTTTTCAGACGGTTTTATGTTAAGCACGGAGACAGGAGTGTGTGAAAATGACAGCAGTTTGGTAGTTTCTGAAAAACTCAGTCCAGCCCATCTGGCACCAACAGCCATGCCACATTCAGAGTTACCTAAATCACCTAAATCACTGATTCTCAATTTTCCCATTGAAATTCAGCTTTCTTGGCTACAAATATCCAAAGTCAATTTTTTTTTTGCTGAGCGCTGTTGGTATGTATAAAAATAATAGCCTTTGTACAACATATACCAAATTTGCGCACTGGCAGCTAAGGCTAACTGATGGGTGCACAGGAAAACAAAACCTCCTTGCCGTAATAAATTAGCATTTGCTGCCATTTCACTATTTCACTTTTCTCATACAGCACTCAGCAATATGAAACAACAGGGCTATGGGCTGATTCACTTCAGATCTTTAGCAAGGTAAATGTACAGTTTTTTGGCTTCAAGCAGGGTAAGCGTCAGAGGAAATTAAGGGAGTCTGGGGTGAAAGAGAATTCAGAGCAGACCTGGAGAAGAACACTATAAACCCAGTTTTCTATTTTTTTTCTTTCATTTCAGTTAATATAGGTCAAATTCCAGTTGTGTTGCTTACATTATGTAGAAATAAATCCAGTAAACGAAACAAAACTGTAGATCCTCTAACAGATTTTAAAAAATGGGTAACACTTACGGGTAACCCTACACAATAATGGTGTATGAATAAGTGAAGACAGGGATGGGAACCTTCACTATATATTTCTATTCCCCTCTTCTCTGTGATAGAATTGTGTATGCCTGTATGTGGACCTGGTTTTCTCTCCTTTTCTCTCCAACTCCTTTCCCCTTAACTGTGGCGTCCATAGCGCATCGCCTTGGGAGTCTGTCAGTTCACCAGAACATTCCCTCTAGTTCCCCTTCACTGACAGACATCCAAGCGCTCGGCCCTGAAGTCATTTCTGGTGCTCACCCCTGACACCGATGCTATCATAGCAAACACACATTTTCACCACTGTTCAATGAAGCAGGCACCACAACCCCCAATTCTCCTTCTTCCTTTGAAAGGCTCATTTGGGATGGCAGGCACTGACTGGCATTCGCTAGGCTACGCCATCGCTGCACCACTCCAGTGACAACATAAGCACTGTAGTTGGAAGCAGCTAGAAGCAGGTATGTGTGACTGTGTGATACAAAATCAAAATCATGTCACGTCACAACCCAGGTTGATTGTCATCTTTTCATGCACTCCAAACTCCAAACAAAATGGACAGATGTAATGTGCATGATAAGATATGAAAACATTTTTTACTGTTAATAAAAACAAATATTCTTTGTAATAAATAAAAACCAAGTGACAATTCAATTTTGGTGGCTTATATCCTACAAACCAAGTATTACTGAATAAAAAACTATGTGACGTGCCTATTGGTTTCTCAGCACTGAACAAAAGTAGTCTCTGGACTGAATATAAAACTTTATGTATTTATGCAAGTCTATAAGTGAGAACTCAACTTTAATAATACCAGTAGTGGAACTTGAACCTTAACCATTTTAAGCCTGTGTCTGCTGTGTTGAGTATATGAGGGGAGAAGCAGGCACAATGACAAATCGTACAATACATGAAGCAGAAAAGGTCATGCCTTTTGTTTCTATATCATGATGAGGGACCGAAAGCACAGAATCCATTTCTTCGTTATTACCTCTGCCAAGGAGCTTTTCTCCAGCGTTTGTCTTTCTGTCTGCCTGTTGGTCTGTGTAACAATAACTTGAAAAAGACTGTTTTTTTCTTTTTTTCATATGTGCAGCCATGTTTTGTAGAGATTTGTACTTCTATGGAATACTCTGAGTGCTAGATGATTTGCATGCTAACTTCAGAGGATATACGGTGGTTAAGCATGTTTGACATCAAGTTAACAGAGTTGTTCTGAGTCTGTGACACAATTGCATATGCATGTTCAAGAGACACAAGCCGACTTACCAGCAACTCAAGTTCGTTGGTGTTGGATGTATGGCTGGCTTTTTCTACGTTGGTGTTGGATGTATGGCTGGGCCCTATCATACGAGTGGTGCATCATGCATAACTGTACATGCGTGAGATGTATAGTAACACCTCTCCAAACTAGGAGGTGGCTGTGGTAAAACTGGATTTAGAATTCATTACTGAAAAAAAAGAAACCGGGAAGTCGAAAATAACAAAATGTAAACAAACTAGCTTGTTGAGCACTACCATGTTTGTTTCAGTCGGTCTACGAGGGTAGAGATAGCCAAAAAAAATGTTTTGCTGTTGAATCAGGTTGAATGAGTTCTTGACAAAACAACATGCTAGTGGGTGACCAAAGTAATTTTTGGTAAAGTATCTGTACTTCTACTCAAGTGGGACTTTTGGGTACTTTTACACTTTGTGTGTGTGTGTGTGTGTGTGTGTGTGTGTGTGTGTGTGTGTGTGTACTTGAGAGAAGGTCAGAGGCTGTAATTGGCATGGGTGATGTGTGTTTCTACTCTGAGCTGACTCTTAACCTATACCATTTGCATGTCTTTCTTAATAGCAGGGATGGAGAACTGCCTGTCCCAGTAGGAACAAGCTACAAGCTATACCCACCCACCCATCCCACGCACACCTACATACACATACACACAAAAAAAACTCTCTGAAACATACTATGTCTTTTACTTACACTCCTCAAGACATGCACATACTCCTGTTGACATAAACACTCCCTCTGCCTCTCCCTCACACACACACACACACACTACACACACACACACACACAAGCATATTTACATGCATATTGAATTTATGTTTACAGCTGTAAATGCTTCAGTATTCATTGGGCCAGCAACAGAAAATTAAGAACAAATGAAATGAAATCACTCTTCACTTTCCCCCAGCTGAGTACGGAAAATAGCAACACATTTAAAAAGGCAAAGTAAGTGGAAATAAAATCTATAACAAACAGAATTTCACATTTGCTATGATGTGGGAGTAGAAATCTCAAATCAAAGCATTAATTACTTTAATCAAGTTTGTGTTTTCCTTTTTCTCAGGAAGCAAAGAAAGGAAAAGTTCAGTGTTAAAAAAAGCTCACTTTAGATGACTGAACCACAATTTGATTGCATTAACTGCTGTGTACGAGCATGATATGAAGCCAACCCATACCGTGGTACATATTAACAGGCATTTCAGCAAAATGAGCAAATAAATTTTTGTTTTGCCTCAAAAATACCATTTTCTTTAATGTGGTCCTAATTAATTGAGGTCATGTGATTGAACTTGCAACTCCATTGCCTTAATTCTTTTTGACCGAGATGACACAGTGATATGACAACTTCTGGTTTAATTAGTCTGAATTCACAGAATGTTTTTGCAACTCCAGACACAACATCTCATGCATACAGAAGTGTGGGCCACTTGCTCATAAAATCAAATGTGCATACAGTGCATTCCTGACATGTTCACATCTGCATAATTTTATCTCATCTGCTACAGGATCATCAGTGAAATGACATTTTAACCTGAAACACATAGGGTTTGTTTCTGGTGCAGCCATGGTGGTGTGGACGACTTATTTTTAGTCTGACCAGAGCTCAGTGGATGTGCTAGTGTCTGTAGAGGAGGCTGGATTTAGTTTGAACAGAGAGAGCTACAGATGACGGTGTGTGTGCACACCTTCTCTGTGCCAATGCCCAACACAATCCTCTTCATTATTACTCATTGTATATAATAATCATATAATAATCATTATTATTATATATAATTATTATTATTATATCATTATTGTTGTTGTTGATGTTGTCATTTTAACAAATTCCAGCTAGCTTAGCTGCATGTGTAGAATGTTAGTAAACCTCCCCACACATAAGAGCCTCCAAGTCATTTGAGGCCCATGCGGGTGCAAGATGATCTAGCAGTGGTTGGTTGGTAAGCATGTCAGTCAGAGCATTCGATTTACACTGCCATAAAAAACAGCACGTCTTTGGGTAGAGTTAGAAATCCTGTCAGTGCTGCTATTAGTAGTGACACTGGTGCATTAAAAGTCACTTTGATGATTATGATTGTTCATGTTGCAGTGGCGTTTTGTCAACACTTAACATTTTCCCACTGTGCGCAGTCAAGCTTCAGGTCATGTAGATAACTCATAAATCAGAACATTAACTGAGTTTTAGCTGTCGACTGTGCCTCACCCCCTCCCCCCTCTGGCAGAGTCCCCTCCTGAGGCAGCTTAAAAGCCATTAACCAGTTTACTCTTTGGATTGTCCTCAAGGCACAACAGATGAACGTAGCACATTAATAACTTGTGTATTTGATGCAGGAAAATTACATTCAAAGATTCTCCGATGCTCGCAGCCTGTTCTGTTTCTAGTGACCAAACAGACTATGAGGAAAGAGAGGCTGATTGATGTTGTTTTTGCTCAGGGCAGCAAGCCACAAAGGCGGAATTCAGGTAATTGCGGTCAGGAAATAGCATGTGCTATTACTGCCCACTCTCCAGTTCAGCCTGGCAGATGAGAAACTGTGTGTGTGGGGAGGAGGAGAGGAGTGTGCACATAAACTTTGTCTATGTGTTTCCAAGGGATACAGCACAAGGGCCATTACAGCAAAATGTTGACACTTTTGCTTTAAAGATACTCATACATTAAGTCCAATTCTGATATAAGATCATAAAGATATAACATAGAGAATCAGTCTTATTGACCAAGTGTATTTACACACACAAGGAACTTGGTCACTGCATTTCTCCCAGTCATGAATTAGTGAAACACACACTGAGGTGAAGCACACACTAACCCAGGACAGTGGGCTGCCTGCTACAGCAGCACCCAGGAAGCAGTGAGAGGCTAGGTGCCTCAAGGGCACTTCAGCTGCGGCCCACTGGTCGGGAATCGAACCAGCACCCTTTGGCTCCAAGCCCAAAGCCCTAACCAGTAGGTCACAGCTGCCCCATGGTCACTCAGTGAACAAGTTTTCATCAAGTTTTTTTTTCTCTCTCTCTCTCTCTCTCTCATATGAAAAAAAAAATACAATTCTCTCACAGTAGTTGTGGAGAGAAGGCCTGTGGGCTCTGACGTCTGGTTTTTCAGCATGAGATATAACATGCAGGTACAAAACCTGCTGCCCTGTTTCCATGCCAACCATTCCAGCAAACATTCCAAATTCATTTATTTTCTGAGTAATCTGAGGTATGAGGGAATGGCATCAAGGAGGGGAGAGGGGCGCAGAGTCTGGAAAGTCAGAGGCACCGCAGTGCAGTGTGTCAGCTCTTCCCCCTGACATTGCCTCCCTGCCTAGGATGGTCTCAGTGTTACCCACCTAACTTGCAAGAGGAAATTCAAGAAGGCATGCATTATTCACAAAGTCATCAATTATATTTACCAGAGGCCAACCAATGCTACATACACCAAGGAGACTCAAAGAACTTGAAAATACAAGACTTTATTAACCTCATTAAGTATTCTTCATTTTAAAGGCGAATTAATCGAAGTGAGGCTCTGTGAGCCTAAACTCTGGAGTATCAACCTCTTAAACTGAAAGACTTTCTCAGAGTAACCTAGTCGTAAAGATAGGAGTCTGATATATTCCCACCAGTGTAAGTGTAGACTAAATGGTATATAAACAAGGCAGAGCCTGGTGGTTATGAAATGTCTTCTTTAAAAAGTCTCATGCGTGTGCACGCACACACAGACATTTCGAGGCAGAAGGAGTGTTAGTAATCAAGGATCTTTGACACACTCACGCGCAAGTTTCACTGCATTTATACATAGAGCAATTCTGCCACCCAATGGACAATTTTGGAAAGCCAGACACATGATCTCCATTATCCCTTTTACTAACACATTTTTTAAATGTAGTGTTTAATATAGGAATATATATATTCAGAGATTCTCTGATGCTCGCAGCCTGTTCCGTTTTTAGTGACCAAACAGACTATGAGGAAAGAGAGGCTGATTGATGTTTTTGCACATTTCATAACAGGCCTTGCAGGATTCTGTTCTTTCCTTGTGCATTATTGCCACACATAGCAATGGTGGAGGTGGAGTGAAACTTGTGGAAAACAAAAGCCTACACACAATTCCACACAAACCATCATGTTCATAACAACAACAAAATGCCATGGTATTTGTATGAGAACGAATATGTAAAATGTTTCATAAATTTAATTCTACAACCAAGAGAGAATGCTCAAATTTAATGTAACAAGCATTCACATCACACCATATCATGGCATGGTACTGACGTTATGAACATGACAGTTGTTGTTCAGCTACCACATTCATAAAGAGAGTAATAGCCTTTACTAAGCTACAAAACCTCTCCTTTGATTTTAGTGTGAAATACGTTGGAATTGAGCAGTTGCTGAAACAGACCTACTTCCTCCATTGTTATTGCAATACTTCAGCCAAGTCCTTTCTTTTTATCCCTGCATGGTTGGTTATTCTAAGTTACTACTAACTCCACACACATCCTCCTCCAATATTCCTTTTCTTAAAGTAGGGCTATAAATGTTTCAATTTCAAATTACACTAAAAGATCAGTTGGATGTATTATGTAAGGGCGCAACTTTCAAATTTGCAAATTTCACAAACCTATCTATACCTTGCACTATGTACTTTTAAATACTGGCCTAGAGTAGTCTATAGTTTAGTCAATGCAGAAACAAATAATTGTTGCAAGACAGTGATAAATTCAGGCCAACCCTGGTCCACCTTCTTACACACAAGAGAGTATGTAGGTAAATTTGGCAGCGATTGCCAAACCTTTACCCCAGCACCCTGGACAGCGATGATTTCTGCTGCATAAAAAATATGTGAGCACACATATGGTTATGACCATACATAATTTAGTGTTAATGCTGAATTGCACTAAATAGTTTCAGATTTAAGATTTTTTTCCCCACCTTTAGTCTTCATCTGTACTTGTAAGTCAAGAACAAAACAAAACACTGGAATGGTATGGAAACTCACCACCTCATTCTTATCCAGAGGTAGAAAATGCTAAAATCAAATTCCATACTTTTTTCCTACAGCATAACAATCTTGCCACACACACCTTCCAAGCCAGTGATACCAGCCAGACAGACACATTTCCATCACCAGTAGGCATCAGGTGCTCCCAAAGCATAACTACGGTTTCATACACAACTCACAATGGTGCAGCAACTGCTACCTCCGTGTGGGTGGAAAGGACAAGGCACCTCAGATAAGGTTCTTGCTAATATGGTTAAGTCAAGTATGGCACAAAAAAAGGCCATTTGACCACTGTACTTTGCTAGTTTAAATTTCTATACAACAAGAATAATGCAAAGTTAAAATCTGTTACAATACCAAGTCATCAATTACACTGCCTAGCATAAACCATTGCGTTACAATTGGGCATCCCTTTGATAAGTAGTCTTGGGAACACACGTTAGACAAGACTAAACCTAAGAAATGCAAACATTACATTAGCGACTGGGTCCCTTGAGCACAAAACTGCCCACAAATGGACAAAGCTCTGAGGGTTCCAAAAAACTTTAAATTAAGTATATCCACCCAACCATAAGACATTACATTTACTACTTCCCCTTTTCTGTATTTAACCATCATCTTACTACAGAACATAATAGCAACAATGAGATGCAAAAACCAACCTAAACCAATTTGTCGTAAAAACTTTCGAACATAACATTTACCCTGCTCTAGTCCATGAGGTGTAGTAAGAATGAGGATGCAAGTTGATTCCGTACAGAAAAACTATTTATTGAACAGAATGATTATTCCAGGTATCATTTGTCATCAATGGACATGGCTCCATTCTGACTCCAGATCTCTGCATTCAGTCCAACTGAGGAAAGACAAAAACAAAAATATATTTCAATAAGGTAAGGCTAAATAAGTACGAAAATGTCAAATCATCGTGTTTTACGTCGGATTTAATATATAATTGCATCTTTCTTACCTTGACGAAACCGATGTCCTTTGCATACTGTCTGAAGCACTGACGGCACATATTCAGACCGTATTTCCTGATCAGACCATGTCTGTTTGAGCATACGCGGCTGCAAAACAAAACGTTAACTCAGAATTGTGCTACAATGAAGATAGTCATACTAGCAATGCAGGACTTACAAAAATACCACAATAAATAAAAAAATCCTCTGATCATTACATCAACAACAAACAAGACAAGTATCGCATTCGCGCTCATCCTGACTCTGAAACATGATCTTAACTACCAAGAGAAGCGAAGGTAACTGCTGCTAGGAGCAAATAGTTCAAACACAACAGTGGCTTAAAATGTTTGATTAATGCAGTGTCCATTCTGACTACATTCCATTATCCAGTCCACTACGTTCAGTCAAACGTATTCCATTCACATGGGCTGTAAGCCGAAAAGCCCGGCCTCATCCGCCATGTTAGTTAGCTTTCTGACGATCCATGTGGCCCGAACTGAACACAAACTATTATCAGGCTCATTCGTGCTACAAAACCCAGATTTCCTCAAAATACAGAACAATACAACATTCAAATACAACATATTGCAATACTGACCAGGAACGAGAACCCTGGCCGTATTTTCTTGGGTGACTCCAGTAGAGCTGTTGGTGACCCATCTTGTCTCTCTAGCTTGGGATGTCGAAAAGGAAGGAAACATATCACGCATGCGCAAATAAAATAGCTTTTGTCCACTTTGCGCCAGAAATGACCGACTGCCATCTAGTGGTTTGGAAGATATTTTGCCGCCTCTCTCACCTATCATGCTCACTTTTTTCATAGGCTATAGGTTACGAAAAGCATGAACATAAATATGCATTTGAATGCTGTAAAACACACACACACACGCACACATGCACGCAAGCAGCAATGCACGCCTACACATCATGTATTCTACAGATAACTGACAATCACATGTATGTCATGTACACTTATTTCTTTGTCTTACAATTTAACAAGAGCCTTTGTAAAGCCAGCCAGTAAAGGTTGCTTATACACCTACATATTTGAGACTAAAATAGTATGTGACAGGCCTACTTACAGACTTCATGACCTTTGACCAATAATTAGGCCTGTAATAATGATGTCTGATCTTTAATCAAAGAGGCCACAGTGGTATTAATAGTATCCTCATTAGCTTTGTATAGCTGCCAAAATTAAATTCTGATTCCTCACTTTAGCTTGTAGGACACTTATTTGAGCTGCACCTTCTATGAGTCAGCATTTTCACACATCTCTCCCATAGATCCCTATCAGCAATCAGACAGTGGGGGAACAAAACCAGTTTGGGCTTAAGGGTCGTTCAAACCTGGAACGATAACTATAAAGATTTTATAATCTATAAAAAATTGCTCAGAAAGTGACATCGTTGCACATGACGTTGTCATTATAGTTGCAGCATGGACATTGTCATTCATATTAAACAGACCAATATTTATTTGTCGTTACAGTATGGTTATTGTTCTCGGTGTGAACGGCCTTTTACTGGTGTTGGAGCCATGGCTATTAGCTCGAAATCACTCAAGCCTGGCCCGGCTCTAGGATCGGTAACCAGCTATAGTCTTTTTATAAGGACCAGGCACTTGTATCAATCTTACTTCAACACTAGAGGTCCCTGTCAAGATTCTCTGATTCCATTATATTTCCTGATAAGTATAATTAATGCTTGCTATTCTAAATATAATTTGATATTAGACACATCCGTTTAGCCTCTAATTCTCTCTATATGTATATTTTTATATAGGCCTAATTAATATACCAATATGATATTTTCATTATTCTGTTAAATTGTTTGTTTATGTTGTTGTTAGCATTACATTAATTTTTGCTATGAGACTTTAGTGTATTAAACTATTATTTAACTTTTATTTATTGATGCAGTGATTACTGAGTATGTCTAGCCTATAGGCTATTGCTTCTGACTTCTGACAAGCTCATCTGCTAACTACAGACATAAACAAGAAGAGACACAATTTCTGTGACAATTTGAAATATGTATTTTTTAACATGTCCATAAAGGTTTCACAAGAAAATAGCCTCGTTACTGTGATACATTTTTTCCTGATACCTCAGACTGACAGTGTATCAATTCTGTCATACAGGCCTATGTCTTGTGCAGAGGAAAAAACATTCATGGTTTAGTGGTTATGCAAGTTTCCAGTTGCCGTTTTTCCCCCTCTAATTTCAATGAGCAGCGCAATCATAAATATTTTATCTTGCTCTAGATACTTAATGCCAATTGGAGATACAGTAGGCTAAGCATATTAATATATAGACTTAAGTCTGCTGACAGAGCAGTGCAGTGTGCTGTAGCCTTGCACAGTAACTAAATGTTCCGGGGGTAGTCACATGGTGATGCTATTAAAAAGCCCGTAATCAATAGGCATCATGACCATGAATTACCTAAGCCTATAGGAAATGAGATGCTTCCACTGACACATGGGTGTATTTTGATCATTGATCTATACCCTTATAATTAATTAAAACAGATAATCATGCTGTGGGCATTCTTCTTCACATTCTTCCACATCGAGTGCTATGGGAGTGATAGGAAGAGGATTGATGGAAGTTTCGCCGCTCCTGACATCATGCGATGGCTTTTCTATTTGCTCGTACACCCTCTCTCCTTCCCCCGCCCCCAGAGGTATAGTGCATTGTGGGAAAGAGGTCGGCAGTGGTTCCAGAGCTGTTCCAGCATCATTTTTTAACAAGATACCGAATTAGTGTGAAGTAGAGACAAAATGAAGCTAAATGCATTCATTATATGACAGCTTTGTTGAAGCTGGTGTCAAGACCCTTGCAACACGCCCACGTCGGCGGTAAGTCATTTTGCAAGCTTTGTTTTTCTTCTGCTGAAAGAACTGATTGCGACACATTTTGCTGTCGATTATTATTTGTCAAGTAGCGTTACTAGCTGTCGTGCACCGCTATGCCGTGATGATGTCCACTTACTGATTATGCTAACATTAGCCAGGAATGCACAAAGCTAGCTAACGCTGTTTCTTTGCGATTACACCAAGACTGTCTTATGCCAGCCAATAACGTTATAGCAGCGAACTGCAGGGCAACTGTTGTTAATGTCTGCATTTCGGGGTACTGCGTGACACGTCTGTACACAAGCCATTCATAACCTTACATGTTAAGCTAGCCGCCGTTCTGCCAACACTCATAGTTATATTTGCTGTGTAGCGTAAGTAATGTGGCTATAGTTGAGTAATTGTTTATCGTGTGTTTATGCTTGCTTGTGTATGTGTGTGTGTGTGTGCGTTTGTGTGTGCGTTTGTGTGTGGTTGATAAATGACTTGTTAGCTGGTTGAAAATGCAAGTTAACCTCGTGTTGTAACGTTCCTTTTAAGATTGTGTAAGATTGTGTTTATCTTGAAAATAACGTTAGTTCATCTGGACGACGTTGTTTTAGTTAAACATCAACTCCCCAGCGTGTTTCTTTGGTTAGGTTGGTGTTATAAAATGATTGTCATACTGTTTTAAATCAACGCTATACAGCTTTTGTCTAAACCAATTAGCAATGTCATGCTGTATAGGTTTCTTTTATTTTATAGTGGTTTCCTTTCCTCCACCCAGAACTGCACAGTGCATATCCTGGATAGCTGGTGGGAATAGCATTTATCCACCCTTCATTTGGCCATATGCCATGATGATCTGGAGGTGGTATCAAAACAAATACTCTGATAAGATAAATCTATGGCAAAAAGTTACACATTGATACTTTGACATCTGTCTTGTTGCTTTGCTTGGTGCTTTCAAGCTGTCACAGCTGGCAAGGCCCAGCATAACAGCAGTATGAATTTGGCTAATCAAATGTTATTTTGAATGGTTTGTGTTGGCTACTTGTCAAAGAGCCCCTTCTACTCATTGTAACTTAAATTAAGACATACCTCATCTGTTATACATCTGTACATTAGCCTTTTTCATAAGTATCATGACCTCTGTATGTTGGCAGAATATGGCACTGCATTACATTATTATTCCATGTTTTAAGTGGCTTTAGAGCAGGGGTTCTCAAAGTGAGTTCCTGGTCACCCTGAGGTTCCTTGAAATACTTCAAATCAGATTTTGAGTCAGATTTTTAATTTGTTATTGTCACTTATATGTAAAACTATTTCATATCTGTTTTATATCCATTTAAATGTCAAGGTTCTAACCATGGCTTATAGACCTATTCTTTTCTTAGGCTATCATTTATTATCACTGCTATCTCTATCCACCAAGCAGAGGCTCCTGCATTATTATTATTATTATTATTACTACTACTACTACAGGAGGTTATGTTTGTTACAGGCCTATGTTATGCCAAATGTTAAAGTGTTATCCTAAAAGGTGATATAAATAGAGTATGGCTGTTGTGCACTGAAGCAGAGAAAGGAAGAATGTAACCTAGGAGTGCTGTGGGTGAAAAAAATTGTCAATAGGGGTGCTTTGTGCTCAAAAAATTGGAGAATCCCTGCTTTAGAGCAATAAGCTTACATGACTTTTGGCTTGATTGTCCAATATCATATGTTTGTTTAATAATGATGCAACAGAAAAAAAATGTTTTCCACAGGAATTATAGCCTAATCATAAGCATCAGTGTGGTGATTGTTTAGTGTTGTCTGTTAAGGCTTCAAGAACTAGACTAATTGAACCTGGAGTTGATTTATTTCTTTTTCTGTTTGTTTTGTGTGTTTTTCAGTGTGCAGAAGCTTCCTGTTGCCACAGGCTCACAGCACAATGCCTTACAGGAGGTTGGAGACTGGAGAACAGTATATGTGATCCACTAACAGTCAATGTTTACATTCCAAATGTGAAAGGAAAGTTTTAGAGGGAATATAAAAACAAAATAACATAAAAAAGTGGCCTGCACACATCAGACACCTTTGAAGCCAACCTGCCAAACCAAACCTTTTCCTTCTGTTCTTTTCTACCCTGGTTACATCTCTTTCTCCCATCTTCTGGTGGGTGACTGCCTAACATGAGATTCCGAATCTACAAGAGGAAGGTGGTGATACTGACTCTGGTGGTGGTCGTGTGCGGCTTTGCTGTGTGGAGCAACGGGAGCAAGCAGAGAAAACTGTCTGTCTTCACCAAAGAGGCTGAGCCTGTGAGAAGAGGCAGCAGCAGCAGCAGTAGTAGTAGCAGCAGCAGCAGTAGTAGTAGTAGTAGCAGTAATAATAACAACAACCAGCCGCAGCCCCAGCCACAGGTACAGGTGCAGACGACGGTGCCAGTGAGCCGAAGGCCAGCCAATGAGACACCCATAGAGAAAGCGGCAGTGGCAGCTAGGCCAGAGGTAGACAATGCCACGCTGGTGTACCGCAGCATCGTGTTCCAGCTCAACTTCGACCAGACCATCCGTAACGAGGAGAAGTTCCGAACAGTGCGCCAGAAGGACGACCTGGTGATTGTGATACAGGTGCACAACCGGCCAGAGTACCTCCGCCTCCTGGTGGACAGTCTCAGAAAGGCGCGTGGTGTGGAGAGCATCTTGCTCATCTTCAGCCATGACTACTGGTCCCCCGAGATCAACCAGGTGGTGGCCTCCATCGACTTCTGCTCCGTGCTCCAGATATTCTTCCCTTTCAGTATCCAGCTCTACCCACAGGAGTTCCCAGGGAATGACCCTAAGGACTGCCCACGTGACATCCCCAAGAAAGAAGCCTTAAAGATGGGCTGCATCAATGCAGACTACCCCGACTCTTTCGGCCACTACCGTGAGGCCAAGTTCTCCCAGACCAAGCACCACTGGTGGTGGAAGCTGCACTTTGTTTGGGACAGAGTCAAGGTCCTGAAGGACCACCAGGGACTGGTCCTGCTTATTGAGGAGGACCACTACCTGGCCCCGGACTTCTACCACGTCCTGAAGATGATGGCTGCATTAAAGAGAGAGCAGTGTCCGGACTGCAACATCCTCTCACTGGGCAGCTACAGTCACATCGGCTACTCCAGCAAGGCCAATCGTGTGGAGGTGAAGGCCTGGAAGTCTACTGAGCACAACATGGGCATGGCCTTCTACCGACACACCTATCAGCAGCTAATCCAGTGCACAGACGCCTTCTGCACCTACGATGATTACAACTGGGACTGGTCACTGCAGCACTTAACCGTCACCTGCCTGCCGGCCTTCTGGAAGGTGATGGTGTGCGAGGCACCCAGGGTCTTCCACGCCGGGGACTGCGGCATGCACCACAAGAAGAGCACCTGCATGCCTGCCAGCCAGAAGACCAAGATTGACAACGTTCTTCAGAGCAGCGGGAACCAGCTGTTCCCCAAGAACCTGCTTATCACTAAGAGACTCCCAGCCAATGGGGGCGGTGCGGTGGCTCCCCATGTAAAGAATGGAGGCTGGGGGGACATCAGGGACCATGAACTCTGCAAGAGCTACTTGCGACTACAGTGACCTTATCTGAGTTTTGTTTTGATTGTTTGTTTGTTTTGTTTGTTGGACTGACTGTATGTTTTTTGCATCCTCTTTAACAGAAAGCCTTTTAAAGAATCCTTTTCTTCATATTGCCTGTTTTATTGGACTGTTCCAAATAAAATGTATGTGGGTTTGGGATGTTAGTCACGAGTTTCTTTTAAAAGATTTGGTATTGATCATTGTGTTCAGCATGGAGTGCTTGACACAAATGCAGAGGTGATTTTGAGGATCATGATTTTGAGGATCTTGGCAGGATACTCAGGAATGATTTGGCTTAACACACACATCAATATTCCATTAAGAGTTGGGTCATTGGTTCGGTTAAAATTGCACAAGAATTGTACCAGGCCCCATGGGAGGGGGCATATTTTTACATTTAAAATGAGCCCTGCGATCTCTCGTGAGAGCCTTGCGTGGGGCGCATAATTAATCCGGAGGTATTTAAATGGCACAGATTTTGCTGAGATCAAACATGGTCCTCTGGGACTGATCCTGTGGCCCTTTTTGCACAAACGTGCTCCAAGTTCCCAAGTAGCAGGTCCTCAATTCCTTTAGCATCAGGCAGAAGTAAGTGTGAAAAGGTAGTGGCCTGCCAATAAAAGTCCATTTAATTAGATGTAGGCAGTGTCAATACAAAGACTGTGTCAGTCCTGCTGATCTCTGGTGCCTGGATTGAGTGGATTGGTTGTTTTATAAATCCTTGAACTTCCGAATGCAGGGCTTCGCTTGACACCACCGTGAGATGTCGGATCGATTCCTTCGTGGCATTGTTTCCCCCAAGCAGTTTGAAGTGCATGTGCTCTTGTCTCTTAAAAGTTTCTATTTTAATTTGTATATATACTGCAGTGTATGCTTTATTTGGTTTTTTATCTTGTTATTGTAGTTCTACACATTATTACACATGCTTATATGAAAGTTTAACAGACAGTTCTCATTTCCTATGCTATTTCATATTCCTATCCTATGCCTTATACTACTTATACAAAACATACGTGATATATGATATCTCAAAACCATTACCATATAAATTCCCATATATAATTTGTATAAGCCTAGCCTACTTTTTAATGCGAGCCATGGATGTCTTAATGTTGAGCCATTGCAAAGTTGCTCTAGGCTGTTTGCTACTGAATATTAGTGTAAGGATTATAATATGTTTTCTTACATATTATTATTATTATTAGACAACATGTCAATCGTACCTGATCTCCTTAAACTCATCTTGTAATAATTCACTACGCACAGCTATCCTGTCTCCTGCAGGACTTTCTCTCCCTGGCCCCTCTCACTGAAGCGTCATGTTAATGAAAGAGGGATGTTTCTCTCTAAGACTGGTCTGAGGCAGTGTTTTCTTCTGCTCTCTGTGAAAAGTCTTAAGTGCATGTCCCTCAGCCCTGGAGGCGACTGGGGTCAAGTGAGAGCAGGAGGAGACATGAAAGAGCCAGTGTAGTGCTGAGAGGGACACGCATGAAATGGATGTACAGGTCAGGTCAGAATGACTAGTTCCTTTAATTAAATCACAAACCCTTACCTCTTCCACAGAAATGACTAGCCAAACTTACAGTTTTATTCCCACAAGAACAAAAATAAAATCAGTTTGATTCTGATATTTTACTCAATGGAAATAATAAAAAGGCCAAAAAGAGGCCAAAAGCTCCCTTGACCAAGTCAAGTGTCTGCTAAGTGACAACAACCTCTTACCTAAATAGGTTAGTATGTGTCTCTTTAGGGATCCTGGTTAATTTTTTCATGGAGAATTGCTTTAGCTCATCCAGATAAAGGATATTTGGTGATAGACAACCTAATGTTCCTGACAGATCCTGTAGGACTGAGATCTAGGCTTTTAGAGGCCCATGTAGAGTTTTTGTTCTGTGTGTTTTTTGGAAACAGAACTATTAACTGTTTTAGTTGTGGTCTGTAATGCCCTGACTTTGCCATACTGAGTGCAGTGCACTCCGTTTTGTGTGGTTGCCATGTTTGCTTGTCTGTTCTCTCCATTCTTTTCTGCTATGGTTGCGGGCCGACCCTCTTAATTTATTAATTGGTTGGGCTTTAGAGAGAATCTAAGGATCATGTTATGCTGTTTTTAGGTTGATTTACCAGCTTCGTAGTCCCTTCAGTAGTTAAATGGCTCATTATGGGATGAATGAAGACATCCTCGGCTCCCTCTGCAGGTTGTTGACAAGATGACAACAGCACCCCAATTTAAAACGCAATCGAAATCCAAACCCAAAAACCAAAATTACATTTATTATCTTGTCAGTCAACAGAACTCTTTGGAAATGATCATCACTGATTCTTATTCTTTGGTTTGCAAACAAATCCATGTGTATTGCTGAGAATTTATGATATTGGTTTAGTTACAAAAAAATAAGCAACTGTAGGGACTTGCCTGGTATGCCTTCAACTTTGTGGTCGTCACTCTGTTCAAGAGTTCCTCCTCTACTCTGGCCTGACATGCTCTCCCACTGACGCCGTGTCCACTTTGAGCTAAGAAATTATGGCTGTGTCCATGGCCGCGATAAAACATAAAATGGATTGCAACCAGATGCATATCTTCTGTGTCAGTAAGTAAGTGAACTTATGAAAGTATGACTTACAGAAGATATATAGCTATAAACATGTCAGGAATCATGTCGTAACCTTAAGGTAGAGGTTAAGGTATAACTTAAGAATAACTTAGTGTGAAGAAAGCTTTGGGAAACCAGCCCCAGATCATGAATGCATCTCTCAGAGGTCTTGTTCTTCTTACTCTCTTGTTTGATGACCTCAAAAAAACTGAGCAACGTCAAATCCAGAGCTTTCTTCATTTCTTGAAGTAGATTCAGTGTGTCTTGCTGATGTGATCCTGTGAGACCACACATCACTGAATACTGTTAATGTAGGGACTAATTGGGCCATCTAGGCTGACATAATGATCTCCATGACCCTTGGGTATTTGACTAAGCACTAAAGTGGATCCTCATATGATTCTCACATGATTGGGGAGATTACTGAGGAAGCATCCATACCAAGAGCAACCTAAAACTCTGTAAATATCAGCAGCCCTCTGGAGTGTGATATGACTTCATAAGTTCCTAACTCACCCATATTATTAGTGTAGTTGTCACAGGTTGACCCAGTCCTTAGTTCGTGGTTACCTAATGAACAGAGACAATAGGGCCTTATAGTCCATGGGCCAGATGAGATGTCGGTACCACTCAAGGTGGCAAAGGTTGCTAATATTTTTGAAAAGATACATGTCTGTAGTTAACTTTTTTGTATGATAACCCTTCTGAACTCACAGCTATATTAGGGTTATCAGCCTTTAAAGTGACACGCCCCCATAAAAAATAAACGTTTTTAGGACAGGTGCATATCTTGCTACTGGCCTTTGTTAAAGGCATATGAGAATATTTAATTGTATTGTGTTTGGTAGCATTGTAAAGGGGAGGCTTTGAGCTTTCATTCAAGGCCTTTTGTGAACATTTTGGATAAGTATAGCCAGCCCTGGAGCTCTTCAAACATTTACTCACACATATTTTTCTGCCATTTCCGCTCAGAGAAACAAAATACAAACAGTTAAATACTCTCATGATTCTGAGGAATCATAAAATGTATAACTTTCCTATGTGATCTCATTTTGAGGGGGTGATTTTCAGTCTTGTATCAGACATAGCGTTTTTCGAAAAACATTGCCTTGGACAGATTTTACATGTAAATGTCAACCACACCATGCAGCAATAAAGTAACATGTAAAAGGAAAAAAGACACTTAAGAAATATCAGTCAGCTAAATAAGTTGAAGTGCTATGTTATATATTCGTATCTCCACATTCTACATTTTAGATTTAGCAATCAATCGAATCTAAAATTAGCTTTTACCTTGATTATGGACAACTCGCTATTTCACGAATTTTGCTAATTGACTAATCGATCGATCGATATATATATATATATAGAAGTTTAGTAAACACCGCACACTGAATGCTTTTTAAATTTTCTTCCATGGGAGCGAACAACGCGTTTCGCTCAGTGCGTCATCAGGTTCGCTCTTTACCTTACCTATATACCTTACCTTTACCTTAGCTATATATATATATGTAAGATGTGAATTTTGGTTAATAAGTTTATATAAATAACAAGATTTAGACACCATACACACCTACAATTAAAACACAGGCATCCATTTGTAACCTCAGGGTGGAGATGTCACAGGATGCTTTGCAGGGGGTCCTTGACAGTAGCCCTTGTGCTCACATCTTGGAGCTATTCAAAGTGTACTGTGAGTTTCTTAGAAATGGAAATGGATCTCTTTCTGCCTTCTGGATGTCCTACTTGGACATGGTTGAAATCGTGTTAGGGCTCATAAGGGCATCTAGAGAGGGAGACTGGATCCTGCACCTGGCAAACATTCGGGCAATGATTCCTTGGTGCTTTGCATATGACAGAATAAATTATGCTCGTTATCTTCCATTCTACTATGCCCAAATGTCACAACTGCCCTCCACACACCCAGATGTGTTTAAACAGTTCATGGAGGGCTGCTTCTCTGTTCAGATGAGCTCAACCAATCCCTTTGGGCGCATTCCTGTTGACCAGGCCATAGAGGAAACAATAAACAAAGACACCCAGACAGCTGGAGGGACAAAAGGATTCAGTCTGAAGTCAGGAGCTGTGGCAAAATATTACCTAACAGCTGAATACAGATGTTTGTTTCTCAGACAGCTGAGAGACTTGATAGGTCAAGGCAATTCTAAGCTGTCCCACCCAGATCTACAGGCTCCAAGGATCATCAAAGATGAGAGAGATGTCAAGTCGCTTGTTGACCTTATGGAAAATAACTGGCTCAATCCTTTGGCCCTGAATGGCATTGATCTGCTTAGCCTCTCAACTGGCTCCATTGCTCCCCCTGATGTGACCAGGGATCTACTGAGAGCCTCTGAGGTAGGGGAAGCAGCTTATCAGGAATTTGGACGATCCAGACTGGAAGAGGACCCAACATCTTTAAAATTCCTTGACAAGATGACCAAGCAAAGCCTCAAAACATTCTCCAACATAAAGACAAAAAGATCTCATGGAGTGAAAGGTCAAAATGTTGTTCTGAAGGCTGATAGAAACCTCTTCAGCCACATGATCCTTGTGGCTGAAAGCAGGAATGTTAATATGAAGGATGTTCCTGCTCATCCCCTTGGCCCATTGCCTTGGGCACTGGCCAATACGGATGGCACATTACGAAAAACCAACAAGGCTGCACTGGCTAGAGCGATTGAAAAGAATGTGTCTCCTGCAGAGCACATCCACACACCATCTACCTGCATCATTGATGGGATGAGCCTTATTCAAAAAATGAATGGTGATAATAGAACCTTATAATAGAATATAATAGAACCAGGTGGCAAAGTCCATGCTGATGATGGTCCTACAAGAAGGTGCGGGAAGTGAGAGAATAGATGTTGTTTTTGATGTTAATCATGATATGTCCATCAAAGATGCTGAACGAAAACACCAGGGTGAAGATTCTGCCGTACAGCACAAGAATCTGGTAGCTGGACACTATGTAAGACAATGGAGGAAATTCCTGTGTAGCTCCGCCAACAAGAGCTGCCTGATTAAGTTTTTGGTGTCAGAATGGAAACATCCACAGCACAGACAACTGCTGCAGGGCAAAAGTCTGTACATCACCTGTGATGAAACATGCTATCAGCTGACAAGGGAGAAGTGTGAGGAAGTGACTCAGTTGCAATCAACGCAAGAGGAAGCGGACACACGTTTGCTGCTGCATGCATTGCATGCATCTAATGCTGGGTCAAAGTCACTGATTATCATAAGTGAAGACACTGATGTAATGGTGCTTTGTCTTGCTTTCCAGAGAGAGATCAGCTGTCCTATGTATCAGAAATGTGGGACACAAAATCGTACTAGGTTTGTTGACATCACTAAACTTGCCGGCTCAATTGGATATGGTGTATGTGATAGCCTAATTGGCCTGCATGCCTTCACAGGCTGTGATACAGTCAGCGCTTTCGCTGGACAAGGGAAGGTGAAAGCCCTGAAGATGCTGCAAAAGGATTCCTCATATCAAGACACGTTCAGTCAACTGGGAAAGATATGGGACATGACAGAGGATCTGTTCCAGAGAATTGAGCACTTTACCTGTTGCATGTATACAACCAACAGCAGCACAGACAAAGTAAATGAATTGCGTCACCATCTGTTCCGTGCAAAAAGGGGAGCAATTGAGTCCAGTCAGCTGCCCCCGTGTAGAGATTTTCTTTACATGCATGTGCAAAGGTCAAACTACCAAGGAGCAATTTGGAAGCGCTCTCTTCAAATATCTCCTATGGTGCCTAGCCCAACTATGCATGGATGGACTGCCAATGATGGCAAGCTGGCCATTCATTGGATGCGCTCCCTTCCTGCACCAGAAGTGGTTTTGGAGCTGCTTTCATGCAAATGTGTTCGTTCATGTAAACTTCCAAATTGCACATGTCTGTTGAATGGACTGTACTGCACAGATATGTGCAAGTTGCAAAACTGCAGCAACCAAAAACAAGATGATCCACAGGTCAACTGTGAACTTGGGGAGTCAGATGAGGAAAGTGATGACTTCTTTGAGTGATGAGTTCATGAGTGATGTGTTGATTATTCACTTTTAAAACAATTGAAAAAGTACAGTTGGCTGCTGTACATATTTTGTTCACATAGTTAGAAGCCTTCATTGAATTTGTCATTCATTCTTGAAGTAAATTCGTAAAAAGGACTGTGAATGATTCCTGTTTGGTGTTTTGTCAACAGTTTCTGTATTTGAAAAAAAAAAAATTAAATAAATAAATAAATAAACAAACAAACAAACAAACAGAAAAACAAAAAAGCAAGAAAGGGCCATGTCTGATATAGACCTGTAAATCAAAAATCACCCTCCCAAAAGGACATAACATTGGTAGCCTACAATAACTAATTCCTTGTGAAATGTATTTTCTGTGATAACCATTTGGAGGGATGAGTCTTCTTAGTGTTCTCAAAGTTGATTATCTGTATTATTTTTATTGTTGTTGTTGTTGTTGTTGTTGTTGTTATGCCTGCATTTGACAATTTCAAATCAACTCATGGTTGTTGTACATAGTTCGGTCACATAGTTTTACATTGAATTTGTCAATTCATTCTTTAAACAAATTCATAAAAATGAGTGTGAATCAATCTTACTGCATTAAGTCTGCTAACTTTTTGGTGTTTGGTCTACATGTTCTGTCTTTTGCAAAAAAAAGGTCATGTCTGATACAGGGCTGCTTTGATCTGTTATCTGTTTTGTCTTTAAAAAAAAAAAAGAAAAAAGAAAAAAAAAAAACGCCATGTCTGATACAAGACTGAAAATCACCCCCTCAAAATGAGATCACATAGGGAAATTATACATTTTATGATTCCTCAGAATCATGAGAGTATTTAACTGTTTGTATTTTGTTTCTCTGACATTCCCTGATGCCACAGCATTTAAAGACAAAAGAGGATTTAGGCGGAAATGGCAGAAAAATATGTGTGAGTAAATGTTTGAAGAGCTCCAGGGCTGGCTATACTTATCACAAAAGGCCTTGAATGAAAGCTCAAAGCCTCCCCTTTACAATGCTACCAAACACAATACAATTAAATATTCTCATATGCCTTTAACAAAGGCCAGTAGCAAGATATGCACCTGTCCTAAAAACGTTTATTTTTTATGGGGGCGTGTCACTTTAAAGGCTGATAACCCTAATATAGCTGTGAGTTCAGAAGGGTTATCATACAAAAAAGTTAACTACAGACATGTATCTTTTCAAAAAATATTAGCAACCTTTGCCACCTTGAGTGGTACCGACATCTCATCTGGCCCATGGACTATTACTGTGTGCTGTGTATTAAACGTAATGGTGTTTAATATGTTTGTGAATTGTAGTGGTTATTCATGTGTGTGCATGTCTATCATGTTATTGTTGCCTTCCTGCTCTACTTAGCTCTTTTAGACATCTCCTCATGGACATATCTGGCAACCTACTCCCTGTTTAACTACCATGCTCATATCTGGGCAACGCCTCCTTCCCTGGCTGTGTGACTGGACCATTTCATTAGAATTTGGTAATAGTTTATAATTGTTGACTTCTTGTCACTGATTGATTTTTACTGATGAGTAGACAAGAATTGATTATTGGCTTTGCCTTGCTGCTCGCGGTTGCAGTGTCAATAATGCCTTAATGACTTGCCACACCCTGTTGGAAGGATATTAAAAACGGTTTGTGTGAGGAGACGGCAGATTGCTGGATTGAGAGCACAGCTGCCCCACTGCCATCATGTTCAATGTACTCTATTACACTGCAAAAAAGGTCTGTAACTGTTTTGCTGCGCTGGCTTTGAGTGCTATTGCTGCCACTTGTGCTCCAGTGCTAGTTCTTCTTGTGTCCACCATTGCATACAGAGACCCAGGTTCCCAGGGCTCCTTTGTCTGAACGCCAGTGTGCTACAACTGAATCTCACACTAAAGTGTGAATGTGCTTGCTGTTGGTGGTGCCGGTGGTCATTTGGGTGCTCTCTTCAGCCTCCGGTATATGTTCTGTGATCACAGTATCTGCCATTGTGCTGTAGACTGTGTGGCCACACTTGAAGCTCCCACAACGCTTACTTTTACTGCCTAAAGGGCCACAGCTATTTTACTGCATTGCTGTGCAAGTGTCCTCTGGTATCTGTGGTGCTGGTGGGTCATTTTGGTGCTCTCTTCCTGCCTCTGGCATATCAGCTTTGTGGTCCTTGAGTCCAGCGCTGCCCTGAAGACTGTTTGCCTGCACCTGACTCTCCGTCAGCACTCATTAAATTGTTATTCTGTAACATCCTGTCTGAAAATCTCACCAAAATATGTTTAGAGATAACAAAGTGTTTTTTTTGTTTGTTGGTGTGATTCTATTTAGAACCAGTTTTCCCAATTCTATTAAAAAAAAAAAAAAAAAAAAACTGGTCAGCAGACTTCAGCTGTGAAAATAATTGCTTGAAGTAGGGTTAAATTCCACCATGTGAAGGGATTCCCCAGATCACATATGACTCTATTGTTTGATGTTATGCCTCAATAATCTGGCATAATCTGGCAAGTGGTCTACCCAGTTAACACTACACAAGTTCAAGAGGTCATGCAATATTTTTTCCCTTGGTGTTCTATGCATCCGCTCAATTTTTTTTCGACTTTGCAGATGATGGGTAGTGCTTTAAATAATTTTCTTCCAGTGGCTTCAGCCAAACACCTGCTGAATACATCTTGAAAAGTGAAGATGTACCTGTGAATTACTTTTCCACTTTCCATGTACTCATATCCGGTAGATCCATTTGGTGGGGCAAAAAAGTATTTATTCAGCCACCAATTGTTCTAAGTTCCCCCACTTAAAAAGATGAAGAGGCCTGTAATTTTCATCATTGGTACACTTTAACTATGAGAGACAGAATGGGGGAAAGAATCCAGGAAATCACATTGTCTGATTTTTAAATAATTTTTTGGAAAACTATGGTGGAAAATAAGTATTTGGCCAATAACAAAAGGTATAGGCTTAGGAATCAGTGGGTGATCTTGCTTGTCCATGTTGGTATTTTCTAGTTTCGTCCAGCTCTGATTGAGTCCTTGCTCTCCTTGCTCTCTTAAGCATATAATGAGTTTTCTTGCTCCTGAATAACCTGGTTTGGTGATGCCACTTTCAACCAAGTTTGGAATTAAACCAAATTTTACGACTCTTCTCCCATAACATAAAAGAGAAGTAGTCCTTGTTCTTTCAGAATCTTACATTTCTCTGCCCTTTTGTGTGCATGTTCACTGGGGTTTTGAATTGTCCTCGTAGTAGCTGAAAGATCATAACATGTCTTATCATGCTTGATTGGTGACCATAACCACAGCACATGGTCCCAAATTTCATTCTGTAAGAGAATGATGTATTGTTATCATTGAATTGGAATGCTGACATATCCTTGTATGCTTACCAAGCATGATTTTATGATTGTTTCAGTCCAACACAACATACATAAACTTCTGTCATGGAATTTGCATTTAGCCTGGCCTCTCCGTTATGGTGCCTGGCTTTCCCATTTTGGCCACAGGGTGGCAGGATTTCTCCACTTATGAATGCTAAGCAGGTGCAGAATATCATGGCGGTGGCGATGGCTGCAATGTTTGACACTAGTGTTTAGGGTTATACTGAAAAAAATAGAATCTAAACTAAAAAATGTGACAAGCAAAGTCAACTGACATTTTATTAGCAAGCTCTGCACCCTCAATTATTACACTATTTAGTTAGTTTAGCTATACACTAACACAATGTAAGCACATTACACCTCTAATAATAAATACAAATTTGTATCTGAACATTTAATACTAGGCTATGAGCCATGAGCGAATGTGTAATACAATATAGCCTAACATACAAAAAGCACAAATCAGCAAATGTGACAATATTGTCACCCCACTGCATCACCAGTGTAGCCCTTTTCCCACATATACAGTACACTACTCTGTCCCATCCTCCACCCCACTACATCACCAGTAAACCCCTCTCTCGCATACACAACACACTGCCAAGATTTCTTCCTTGGACAAGGGAGGTTTTCTTTGTCAACACCATTCGTCATTTTTACCAACCCCCCCCCCCCCCCTTAATGCAGCCCTTAGGCATCTTCCCTATGCACTTTATGCCTTACATGCACTTTATCCTGCCCCTTCCTACCCCCCACCCCCCCCCCCCCCCCCAACGCACAAGTAGGCTGAGAAACCGACACAATTTCACAGCATTTTTTCATTCAGTAACCATATGCGACAATACATTTCCTTCTATCCTTGTATCATCACACACATCAAATATTTGAAAGAGTTGTGTATATGGGAGAGCCTGAAATCCATATCTCTCTTAGGTTCACAGATAGAGGAGTAATTGTGTCTTCTGTTGTTGCCTACTTTAGCCATAAAATTAAAGTCAAAGCTATTGATTTATTGCATCTGGAGTTGACCTTTTATTTTTCCAAATGTTAGCCTATACTGCATGAAGCCCGATTTGTCTATGAGTAAGCAAAAATATATCTGCAAAGCCATACACATTTTGGGGGGCTGGGATAGTTTGAATAAGTATGTAAGGATATATTGTATGGTAGGCTTTACCTAATATATTTTATATATTATTATATTTTAAGGTATTTCAAAATTTTGATTCAGCATCTCAAAATATGAACTCGTATCTCAAAATTTTCACTGAGCCAAACTGCTGATATATACTGTTACTATAAGTAAGTAAGTATACGGAGTCTATAAACTCTCTACATTGACCCTTACTAGCAATAACCTTACATCATAACTGTTTAGTTGTTTATTAAGGATTTAGCAAAAATACTTGTTGAGCAAGAATAAGAAATAGATTTGATAAAGACCAAATACATGGGTAATTATGCTTAATACAGATTTTATTAAGCATTATTAGATACACATATTAGTAGGCCTAATGTATTTAATGCTTTTAGCAGTTCCATAAGGGGCAGATTTAATGATTTTGGGGCCCTAAGCCAACACAGGCAGTGGGCCCTCCACATTTTTTCTTTAAACACAGAAACATAAAAAAGCCTTTATGGGGCCCTTAGCAGAATTATATTTGCCTCTCCCTGACCTTAGCGCCATAATGTATTGAATATTCCCAGTGCATAATCAATCACACACTATTCATCTATCCCATCTTATCACTTAGGCCTATATTAGTTGTTGTTACCCATTTAATCACGCAAAAAATATTTCCATTGTGCAAAAGTGCAGAACAATCAAGACTGAAACTAAACCAACAGAATAGGACCAGTAGATGCAGATGCTGTTCATCAGACCCAAGGGCAAAGCGAGGGTGCTTGCACGTCGGGTTCCCGCACCAATTTATTGAGAGTTATTCCATGATAATGACCACCTCCCAGAACATTATCCCTTACATATTCATAGAAAGACTATTAATGAGCTATGGAGCTTTTATTATGCTGCCGTAGCAGATCTATTGATGCTGAAGTTATTATACAGTGCAGCCTTCTAAATAGGAAGATTTGTATAAATGTCCTTTATAGCCTGGCATTTTCAGTCGTTTGTGTATGTACAATAGCATTCAATTGCAATAACCCCCTCAGTCACACCATATTGGACTGTCCCTTGACCGGGAAAGACGAAAAACTATTCTCTGGAAGTTTAATAGAAATCGCAATGATGAAAATGAAGCACAGTTACTCAGAGGTTACACAAAAGGAAAAAAAGTGAGAGGACTGTAAAATATATATCCTGCAGCTACAGTACTTAAGGTTTAAGGCTTAATTTTGTACTTTATATTACCAACAACTGGCCCGATTCACCTCTAAGTGCATGAAAATTAATACTCATCTTTGAACCTGAAAATGTTTTTTTTCTCAAATAGATAGAAGACAGTTGTTATAACCCATTGGGTCTCTGCCTTGAGTACTACTGTACTACGTATAGTTTTTTCTGTCTGACCTGCAGGGTGCTGTGCACAGGGCTGGCACCTCCATGTTAATTGGAGGAGGTAGGCCGGCTCCAACTGGGACAGCTCGGTGGAATTCAGGCCAGACCCGCAGTACGGTCTTTGCTGTCCCTCCATCTCCGTATGTTGTCCACTTACCCCTGGACATACACTTCACTACACTTGACTTTTATACATTATACTGACCTTCTATCTTTATGTTAATAAATCTAATTTCTTTATATTGAACACTACAGTGTCTCCCAGAGAGATGTCTCAAATATGATGGTTTTCCCATCACCAAATGGATCATCAGTATTATGTCTGTGATGCTGCTGAAACCTTTGCACAGCAACCATCACCATCAACCCAACACCAATCCCAGCCTCACGCACAGTAACAGCAATTCGCATTTGCAAGGCAAAACTCTACTAGTGCTACTTCAAGTCATTTCAGAAGTAGGTATTGTATTTGTATATTATAAACTCAAATTAACCCACCTCTAATATTTCCCATACAGTCTGTTTCTATGGTTTAGTTTATGTAAACTCTTACCCTCTGAACACACTGCTTGAATTGTGATAGAGAGAGAGAGATACTCTGTTTATCCAGAAGGAAATTAAGGTGTCCAATTAAGGTGTCCAATTGTTGTGTATAAGGTAGCTTATACACAACATACACACACATAGGCACACAGACACATGACATACACACACATGACCAGTTTCATTCATGAGCCTCCTTGATTCCTCCTGTTTTTGAGAATAGACTACCATCTTAACTGCTAGATATTTTCTTGTGGTTATTGAAGTCAGAAGTCAAAAAGACCATGGCCTCAAGCCTTTTTGAACGCCTATGAATGAAATGACTCTCAATGTAACTTATTTAACTTTGTCTTAAGTTAAAAGATCTCTGCCCCAAGTCTATACATCACAGATGATGAAAATGTTGCAATATTTCCTGGAACATCGGGCCAAAATAGAGCAGGTGGTTTTGGTTGCCCAAGGACTCAATGAAGTAACAGAAACTTCACTCTTTTGCTTTCATTCTTGCTATCTTTCAAGTAACATATCAGATCAAGTGCTTAAGCATTCACTCCACTCTCTTCTTCTTCAAAACTGCAACATATCATCTATACATACAATTGGTAATGTCTTTGAACACATCAAATTGTCCCAGAGCAAGTAAAAGCAAACAATTGTTTAGTCAAAACCACAACGCAAGAAATCCTCAGACTCTTCATTGCTGTAGAACAGGTACTTGATGAGTCGTCCAGGCAGAGGAAGGCTGGTCATCTGCTTCAGTCTCTGTTGTCCCACCAGTTGGCGGATCCTCAGTCGGCACAGATGGATCAGGGAAAGGGGAGGCCCTGAAAGTGTTAACGATATTTCAAGGTCATTTGACATTCTACTATTCAGACAAATGGAGAAGTCTGAGAAGTTTCTGTAGGACAATAACGCACAAGCCTTAAGATGTAAAAATTCTGTGACCATAGGGGGAGCTTAGTAGCATCAAAAAAATCCTGCAACTGCAAAGGCATACACAAGTCAAACTGACATCAAAGCACCATCAATGACTGGACAACTTGTGTTGCTCTGAAGCTGCCTGCAAACAAGCCAATGGAGGCTGATAAAGCTGACATAATTCATAGAATGCCCAGATGTTAAGTCATTGGCTAGGTGTGTTACATTACATATGTGTTGCATTACAAATAGAGTTTCCAGGGTGTGCCCCTGAGTATACAAACTGTTTGCTCTTATACTAGTACAAGTAGTACACAGCCGTGCAACCCTTGTTGCATGAGCCAAGGATTCTGTTGGTGCACACTGTTCACATCCAAAGTCAGTGGCAAGACCATGTTAAAGCAGTAAACGTCAAGCATGCGATTTTTTACTTCCGGAGCTCCCCCTACAGGCGTCAAAAAAATGCAACATTGCGCATTGTCCAATCCATTTGGATTTGTTTGCAAACCAAAGAATAGGAACCAGCAATTATCATTTTCAAAGAGTTATGTTGACTGAGAACGTAATAAACACAATTTTGGTTTCATTCAGTTTTGGTTTTTTCAAACTGCAAGTGCTTGTAACTGCACTTAGCAGCACCAGGGCCAGCGAGAAAGCCCTAATTCACTCCGTAATGAGCCATTGAACCATTGAAGTGACTACGTAGCTAGTAAATTAACCTAAAACAGCACAAAAATGTTGCCTGTGTGTTTTTAAGTTCAATAGCCAGAACACTAATCTACAATCTCAATGACTGCTTACATGCAGGAATCTAGGTTCAGGTTCTAATTGGAATATTGGCAATATTCAGGTTGTGCTTAAATGATATTCCGAATTTGTAGACTATGTCACTGACCTAACTGAAATATAGCAATTGATATGTAAATTGTGACATTCCTGAAGCACAGTACTGTAACACACATGTAAACAGATTATTCATGATCTTGCTTTAACCAGAAAATTGACATTATTCTAAATTCACTCTGCATAGGTCAACACCAACAGCATTTATCAGCATAATAGGTTTGGTTTAAAACATAAAATGAAAGAAATCAGCAAGGCAATAAAAGGACATACTTGATTTTTCCTTGATATATTCCCAGTCCTTGTTGCTGTTCAGAAGTTCAATGAGTCTTGAACACAGTTTCACATGACCCACGTAATCTAACAGAAGGTCAATTATAGGTCCTGCCCATGGAGAGTAAGAAGGATCTGCCATCACCTCACAGAACTGAAGAGAAAAATTAAGAAGATAAGACATTTATAGATATTCAAATGCTCTCTTTGGGCTCAAAGACCACAGTCTCTCTGACCTGTGCGTTTGTTGTAGGGGCTCCATGGTCATGTGTGTGCAGATCAGGTCTAGACGGCTGTCTACTCTTGATTAGAGGATGTGTATTGTTCCCATAAACACAATAGAAACAGGAGTTGGCATTACATCCATTATCCAATAGGAGCTTGAACATTTCCCTGTACTTCATACAAGAGAGAAAAGCCCCTGGGAAAGTGGTTGGTTGTGTTAGCATGCTGGCGTTCACATTGGCACCATGCTCCACAAGCAAAGAGGCCATGTCTTATTCCCCTTCCTCACAGCAATGAGGAGAGGGTTGAAGACATCCAGATTGGGATCAGCACCAGCTTCCAAGAGCATGGAAGCGGCATGTATGTTGCTGTTGCACACTGTGAAGTAGAGTGCTGTGCTGCGACGATCCTCATACATCAGAGAGTGGTCGAGTGACAGCTGGGTGTTGACATCATAGCCTGTCTCGATGAGAATCTTCAAGATGGCATCTCTGTTATTTTCTGCTGCAAGGTGGAGTGGGCTGATGCCAGGTCGCCTCACAACTGCTCTGTATGTTCGTGAAAGCAGTAACGACACGACTCTGTCCAGAAATAAAAGAAAAATTGACATTGTAAGGTGCTGTATGATCATTTAGTTGAAAACATTGTCTGGAATACAAGTATGTGAAGAAACAATAGTTCTGTGTTGCTTTGGTACCCACTAAAGTTAACATGCAAACCAACTAGCTGCCCATCCATCTCTCGTGCAGAATTCCACAACTTTAATTCTTAAACCTAGAATTCCATTCCTTTAACTTCAGAAGCTGATGGCAATAAAACATTGACTAACTTCCTTTTTATTGACTTTCCATTTGAATTTGTTCCCCTAAACCATTTGCTTCTTCAGATGATTTTGAACTCATATTCTAAAAATATATTTTGCTAACACCACAACAGTTTTGAATAGATATGTTGTTGCCTTTGGCAATAATTGACAGTGCAGGAGCAGTTTTAAAAGGATTGATTTTTATTTGTCAAATCTAGGCCTATACTGCGTTAAAAAATACAGTTTGTGTCACATTAATAATTATAGCTAATATTCATTTTGCTTACAGGTAATGTTAACATCTAGGAAAATGTTTTGACAGATTGATGTAGAGTATCATGTATGACAATTTGTCACTAATGTTATGCTGGGAGTAATGAGCACAATGTAGGTTCTATACTGATCTCTAGTATTTTTCTCTCCATAAGACAAGTTTATTCTTTGTAACAAACTCTTTCACAGACCCCCTGGCAACATGCTGTGGACCCCTGGGGGTCCCCAGTTTGAGAATTATGCCCTCAACAGCGATTTACTGTAGTCTGTGGAGAAAAAGCTTATAGTATGGTAGCTGTCTAACTATAGTTTTGCAACATTTTTTTTTAATGGTGAAGAGTTTTTCAATGGTGGCATGGATGTTGCCATAACTGAGGGCTTGATTGCACATATGTACTGTAGATATTTTATAAACCAACATTTTAAATAGAGTTTTTGCCACCTCAAACTGATATTTTTTAAAACATGAAAAGTGAATATTTTTTAAAATGCTGGATTCCTTGGATACAAGTAAACAAGTAAAATGTATTTAGAAAACAAAATATTTATGACAGGATAGATTCTTTCTAGCAGCAATGCGTGCTGCAAGTGGCAATGATGACCACGATAATAATAAGTGTTACAGTTAGCATTAGAGATTGGAATTGTTTTGTGTTCTAGTACTATTTATATCTATTTAATATTAATTACATTTCGACAAAAAGAAACATACAATAATTTCTGTTTATGAAAAACTGTGTAAACAAGGCCTGAAACTCCAGGGTGAAGCCTTTTATGTAATTAAATCCTGCTCCATACTAAAGGTCCCTTGGTCTAAATAAAGGTCTGGTCACTGAGGTTAATTCAGTGGTTCTGAAACTTTTTCTGTCATTTCGCACTTTAAAAGGGGAGGAATTTTCACGCCCCATCTGCCCCCCAGTGTACAAAAAATGGTAGCAAAATAGGTCTAATCTTACATCATCTGACATTTTGGTTTACATAATTTGTTTCTCATTCATAATGAAACATTTAACCTGATGGGCCCTAGGCTACTTTCAAGGTAATTTTACTACATTTACTTTTAAGCTCTAATATCAGTCATAAGGTCTATCTACATATATTATGTCTTGTTTTTTGTTGTTGTTGTTGTTTTTAAGGGCCATCTATCCAAATCTGGCAGTGTTTGATGTGATAGTACTTGCATCAGCCTTTGCATCAATAATATTTTGTTTCTTATAATTTTGTACATTTTTGCAGACATATCACCAAAGAAAGCTTATCAGTGTGGCTTTTGTGTGAACACAATGCAGACAAAGTTGAGTTGCTGCTGACTCCAGAAGTAAAGCAATAGTAGATCGGCACATGGCAAGACCACTCACCCCACATGTCCATTCTTTGCTGCAATATGAAGAGGAGTCAGTCCTGTTTTAGTTGTTTGGTTGGCATCCACTCCCCTGGACAGGAGTAGCTTCACCACATCTTCATGACCATTCTTGGATGCTTCATACAAAGCTGTTGCCCCATCATTAGTTTGAGCGTTAACATTTCCACCTGGAAAATA
Source organism: Tenualosa ilisha (assembly GCA_015244755.2). Classification (NCBI taxonomy): domain Eukaryota; kingdom Metazoa; phylum Chordata; class Actinopteri; order Clupeiformes; family Clupeidae; genus Tenualosa; species Tenualosa ilisha. The sequence goes on along the minus strand of PYXC01002238.1, from coordinate 2,305,589 downwards.
AGATTTGGATCTACAATTTGAACAGCATTCATCAATATGAGTCAAAGGCACTGAAGGCAATTCCATATAAAGGTCATCCTTAGCATAGCAAAACATTATGTTGAACAAAAGACAAAAAAGACAAACTCAAGTCCAGATTTTGTTTTTTGCAAGTGCTTCAGAATCTTAATGAAACTCACCATGTCGGATGAGGAAGCTCAGTAGTTCTGTGTCTCCTATTTGGGCAGCAGCGAACACTGGCTCAATACCGTAAGCATTTCTGGCCCCTATCTTCGCTCCAGCTTCAACCAGTAGCTTACACATTCTGACATTTCTGCTTCCCACTGCTTCATGCAAAGGTGTCACACCTGCAGCATTGCCTCTGGAGGCATTACCTCCAGATTTCAGAATAAGCTCCACCATTTCCTCATTGTCCTTCTCACAAGCTGGAAGCAACAACAATTATTATGACATAAAATCAGACACCTTCCCCAATAGGCTAATGCCCCATGGACGATTTACTGTAGGTATTACTCTGCTATATTTACCTTTGTAGAGGGCTGTCTTTCCTGATTTGTTGGCTATGTTAGGATCTGCTCCAGCTTCAAGTAGACACTGGACACATGAAAGGTGTTTACGACCAACAGCCAGTATCAGAGGGGTTTGGCTCTTGAGGGTGCACTTGTTGATTAGTTGAGGAAAGGCTATAATTTATACAGGAAATATATATGAAAATTACCAAAATATTACTCATATTATGGTATACCTCAGATGTGAAAGGGAACAAAGACTGCAAATAAATTTTGAGGAGAGTTCAAATCAACAGTGACTAGTACTAACTACAGTGTTTACTCAACAAGAAAACATAGCAGTTGCTGAATAAAGTAGATTGATTATCAGTCATACCTTTCACAAGAACCTTCAAACAGTCCAAAGAACCAGCAAATGCAGCCACATGCAAATGTATCCATCCCTCCGAATCTGGTTCGCTCAGACTCTCAGCGGACATTCCCCATATAATTGTACTCACTGTTGTGTCATCATTCTTCCAGATGGCAGATTTGAAATGGGATACAACACTGCAATAGAGCTATATTTCCATTAACCTAAGATGTCAAAATGGGTAACTAGTGTAGTAACTCAGTATAGAATTGCAAAGAGTGGAGATGCTTTTGACTTTGACTGAATTGAATTTACATGAGGAGGGATCCTCACCCCATAAATGTATCTGCATCTTCCAAGGACTTTTTTCTCGTTCTGAAGACCCGCATCATCTCCCTGTTGTCACTTACACAGTGTTGACTCCCCTTCTCACTCTCCTTACATTCACTGGAACCAGACAGAAACAGCAGAAATTCCAAATAGTCATGTCTGCAGAACTCCAGTAAAATTAAAAACAAAAGTCACAAAATACAGAATGTGATTTTCATGAGACAGATTTAGGAGCTTCATCATTGAATTTGAGGAAACAATTATGGCCCTTGAGATATGAGCGAATATTTTCACTTCCATTCATTTTGAGTAAGTGCCTTCAGGACAAAACAAGACCCCTCCGTATACGCGTTGTGGTCCTGTTCGTCCTTTTGGGACTTATTTTCCTTTAATGACAGGCGAACATTACCCTTTATACTACTGCTTGAATAAATATCCTATTGTGATGCACTGTTTAGAACATGCATTATTTTACTGATAACACCTATAAACACCTATGAAGTAGTTCACCTTTTCTGGTCGTATTAAACTTGTATATCAGTTCTCCCAACTCACTGTGAAGCTCAAATGAACTGACATTAACGCAGGGTTTTATTATTATTTAATGGCCTGATCGACATCCACAGCAAAGCAACATTGTAACTTGTGTTGTTCATTATCCCTTACTTATAGAACCAGCATTCTCTAGGGAGATGGACTTGTATGACAAAAAAAAAGTTTTTGCAGTGCATCACATTCTGCAGAAGAATTAAAGCTAACATGAATCCAGTTGCTTTTCTGCTTGGACCCCAGATGATCAGTTCTGATGATCTGTGGTCAGGCCACATGTAAATTTCACCTCACCTGCTGACCGTGGCAATGTTTGGTTCATTGACAGGGGAAGTGTCATCGTCAACGCGCACAGCAGCTTGTCTCCTGGCTGTGTCATCTCTGCGGATCTCACAAAAAGTTACGGTATGGCTGTTCTCTTTAGAGGGCTCTAGCTGTGTTTGTGTAAGAGGTGAACATACAAACTGATGAGCAGGCTGTGAAGCGCCGTGGGCATCTGCAAGGCTTCGCTCTGTGGCCAGCTGAACCAACTCTTTGTCAGACAAGTGACTGTAGACGCTATAATCTTCAAAAGCTGGGGTGGCAGGCATTTGCCTGCTGACACTAGCTGCCATGTTGGACTAAACATGAAAATAGGTTAATAGATAACGGGGTGATCAGAGACATATGCTGACAAAGCCAAAATGTGTGCCCATGAGACACAAGATACAGGTTTTTTTTATCAATTTCATATAACATAAAACAGTAGTAGATATGGCACATTTCCTCGACAGTCAAGAAAATAGAATGATCTAGAAATCTAAAGCATTGCACAGTAAGGTGATCCACATTGTAGGGACTAACTGCATTTCATTGAGCAAGCTGTGGTTGCAAAGTTCTGGAATACTCAGTAGGGTTATTGTGATCATAGCCAGTGAATTCTGGCATATGTAGAAAAGTAGTTTTTATAGCAAGTCTCCATTCACTTATGGTATTTGCTAAGAATACACAGCTGAGTGGTACGTACTGGCATGTAATCAAAGTCCTCCTATTAAACCATCTCTGATGTAATTTCTTTAAAAGTTAGAGTAAGTATATCGATATGTTAACAAAACATTGAAGAGTGGTGTAGCCTGCCAATGGATTTATGCATGGATGCATTTAGTTTTACTTTACATATAATTCTGAAAATTTCTCAAAATAAAAATAATATCTGTAGAGAGCAATTAAACATCTGACTCACCAAATACCAAAAGACACCAAATAAAGATTCAGTTGCCCTTGTGATCTGTGTATTTGTTAAACCTGTTTGTCTGCTGTGGGTTTGTTTGTCATTCTGGTCTCAAGAAAGATTTTGAGGGGTCACTTGTTAGTCACGCCTGACCTCCTTTTGGTCTGGCAGCAGTTGTGATTTGCCTGCCTCTGCACGACAGTCTTGGCACTAACATGTATCTATTTCACAGTATCCGTTTCATCTGACGACTGCTTCTTGCAACAGCAACATGTTCAACTTCTCCTGCTTCTGTACATTAACCTTGCAAGATGATTTTTTTTTGTCTGGTCCATTAATTTACAATTTTTAGTTCAGGCCCTCTCTTGCTTCAAGTCCTTTTTCATTGTCTCTTGTTTGTCATGTTTTTGGACTTGTTATAAATGTTTCCACTTTTGTTGAGTTACTTTGAGGATCTTACTGTGGATCCACATAGTGACTGGAGCTAGTCTTTAGGCTGGAATACATTTCTGAGAGAGGTAGAGAGCAATATTAAATCCTTAAGAAATTCAAAAGCTAAAGACGCATGCAGATTGGACTCATCATTCTCAAAAAACAATAAACAGTCCTTAATAAAACCCATTACACACTTAATTAATTTATTCATAAAACAAAGACCTTTTCCCAGTTGTGGCAGCCCCCATTTCATAATGAAATACTAGTGGTAAACTATAGACCAATCTATGATCTCCAAGTTGGCTGACAAATGGGTGGCATAGCAACTGACTGCTCACCTCAATACAGGCCACACACCACTGCACCCAATGCAGTTTGACTTTAGTAATAACCACACTGTAACAGCCAACTGTTTTTCTATTGAGAACATTAAAATAAAACTTGATAAAGGGGGGATAGTGGATGCGGTATATAGATGTAAAGAAGGCCTTTGAATGTAATTATTTAGGCCTTCTCATGGACATACTTCTGTTATTCCGAAAACATGCCATAAAGGTTGCCAACACTCAAATTTAACCTCGCAAATTTTAAACATGACACCATATTTGTGTGTGTGTGCAATAGTCTACCATAATTTAATCCAAATAGCAGGTTATGTACCATAACAGCCTGTAGATGTCGCTATGATGCAACAAATTTTACGCCCATGCAAATTAATAATTGTTTGTATCCTACACCCCTGCAGCTGCCCATCTTCAATTCATCCTCAAGCTAGTTTATTGGGTGTGTTCCACAGGTAGATTAGAATAGTGGCTTATTTGTGCTTGAGACAAATACACCACGGTCCAGAAAGTGTCCAACCCGGCCTACCTTCATACTTAGACTATGGTGTAACTGTAACTTGTGGTGGAACTATTCCTTGGAAGTACTATATTATAAGGACAGTCTTACTGACACAATGGCAGTAGTTAAAGCCTTACTGCCACCCCCATGAGACAAGATGCCTAAACCTAGGGGCAAACAGGCCTACCCCACTTTGATAAACACAGATCTAGGTCTAGGCTACTACTTGCCATGCAACCCTCACACTTGGGCTCACCCCAAAATGCAGACACAACTTCTAGTCCCATATAGACTGTCAGTGAACTGGTATAGGTCATGTTTTTTTAAGTTTAGTTTCTCATCCTTCCCCCCAGCTTGTGTCTAATCGCACCCCAATATTAGCTGTGCTGGCTGTAAAATGAATTATTTCCAACCCTGACTTTTCTAAATAATTACTATTAAGCTAACAAATCTTATTTCCCACAGCTACTTGTAACTATCCCCTAACATTGGATGTGCGGGCTGTAAAATAAAGTAGCAGTCTCTGTTGTTCCACATTCTCTCATTCTTCTTCCCACATGATAGCATTTGGTGGGCTTAAACAACAGGGCCATGGAAGCGCTTCAGGCTATCTAATGCATACGTAACTACATACACACAAAACCCTACTTTCCCACTATTACTTACCTACATAACTTACTCACCTATGCTTACACACACTTACCTATGCCTATTTCCATGGAAGTAAACACACCCACACCCACTTTTCTTCATTCCAACAACCCATAAGGGCAAACACACATTGTCACACACCCAAAATGTCACACATTCACACATGTCTGCGCTTGTTTATTGTTTTTTTTCCGACAGAGGGAACTTGTATAAAAGACATCTCCACTCTGGAGTTTCAGGGTGTGTCCCATCGACTTACAACCGATGACGCTCCTATGATCACTACTAAGGCTGTCTCTTTGGTACCTCTAGTTGAGTCCGTGTTCAGTCAGGTGCAAGAGGGAAGGACAATCGCCTATTCTCCTCCCCATCTGCCACTCTCTAAATTACAGGCTGGGACCCCCTACCTCACAGCAGAGGGGTAAATCTCTGTTAACAACCTTGCCAAAAGGCTTCTGAAGCCATGCATTTAGACTGCTGACATGCAGTGAAGGCTTGACTTGGAGCCTGTAGCAGTAGAGGAGGTCGGGGTAAGGGAAGTTAACCATTACCCTTGTGGGTTCCTGATCCACCCTGAGGCTCCATGGATAGGGTCATCCTCTGATGGGATTGTGTATGATCCTGAGGGGCAGCTGGTGTTTGATCTGGTGGAGATCAAATGCCCATATATCACAAGCTATGTGGTCTGCCCTTATATTGTGATCAGGGTACACACACACTGAAGCGGTCCTATTCTTAGTACTGGCTGATCTAGGGACAGTTGCTGATTTCAGGAAGTGACTGGCAGACTTTGTCATTTACACAGAAGGAGACATGTTCATCCAGAGGATTATCCATCACACTGAAAAAATAGAAACCATAAAGAAAAAAGCTGATCACCTGCATTGTATTTTTTATCTCCATGCTTTTTGGGCAATTAGTGAGTTGCCAAAGTGAATGTATTCAAAAATGTTTCAAGTTCAAGTTCAAAATAATTATTGTCACATGCAGATCATCAGTTGGGGGTATTAGCAAATCATTGATATTATGAAGTGCTAGTCCATGAGTTTTTTAATTTATCAACAGGATTTTAAAGTCTTTCCTGTCTGTGCACTGGCAACCAGTTTAGTTTGGCCAAAACTGGTTCCCTACGTTTAGTCCTTAAGATAGGGCAAAATTTGTGACCACTGAACCTTTAGTTTCACTTTCAATAAAATCCAAAATGGTGGAATATTGTGCACCCTAGAGGTCAAAGATCACCGTATTATTGTTCCATCCTTAGAATGGGATGATGAGTCGATGTATCAAATTTAGTTTCAATACGTGTAAGCATTAATGAACTATAAGCCATTTTTACAAGTTACAGCACCCTCCCCCCCCAGAGGTTAAAGGTCACCTTAAAAAATACCACAAAAATATCCATGGATACAACTCCTACTGGTGGCGCTACAGTGCTTCTCTTGCCCACATTAAATTTGGTCAAATTAACCTAATTTGACTTTGCTTTGATTGACTTTGATGGCTAAATGTTTTGACACACAAAAACTCATGTGATGACACAGATGAACTTCAGACCATGCTGATCGATGTCAAGTTGACAATTGGTCAAGATATGTGGCCACTGGAAAATGAGTGCTGGTTTTGATCAAATCCAATATGGCAGCTGAATACTTATGCTGACCTGAAAAGTTGTGCCAATTGGCTAAATTATGTGAGTGCTAAAAATTTAACTTCACTTTCGATAAAATCCAAAATGGCGGAAAATCCAATATGGCAGAAATTGATGGCACAGGGTGCGTTGGAATCAGCTGGGTCCAAATTCCAACGGTACTAGTTGTTTGAAAATCGGCTGAATGAGTCAAAACTGATGTACGTGAATGCACTTCCAAATTTGACCAGTTGGTTGCGTTAGAGAGTGCAACATGCTGACATGGATCTTGGTGAAATTAATCATGGGACTGTGCCCAATCAGTGTGCCAAGTGTCTGCATTTTTCACCAATCGGTCCTATGGGCTACCATAGACTTACATAATAAGAAGAAGAAAAGGTAGAAACACAATGGTGGCATTGGCAGCATCGCTGCTTGGCCACCAATAAAATACATAGAAAAACAATGGGGTTCTGCAGCTTTGCTACTAGACCCCAGTAATGATAAGAAAACACAAGAAACAATAGGGCTCTGCAGCCTTGAAACTAGACCCCCAAAAATTGAATATGATTTGGAATAGCAACCCCTGAAAGTCTAAGGTTACTAAAATATTGTTGTAGCCTCAGAGTTGGTTCGTGAGTCCATGCACCAAATTTGGTTTCAATATGTGAAAGCATTATTCAGCTATAAACCATTTTCACAAATTGTTTCACCCCCCCAGAGGTGAAAGTTCACCATATTACCAGAGTGCTCTCAGGATGGGATCACAACTTTTGTTGTTAAGCTTCATTCTGCATTCTTGGCAATCTGTGGTCACCTGCTTTCTCTAGACAGCGAGGAGTACAAGGTAGATGATCCTGTGGCGGAGCATGGGATGTAGGGGCCTGTGGAGGGACCTGTGGCAGAGCAGAGGAGGCAGGGGCCTGTAGAGGAGCCTGTGACAGAGCAGGGGAGGCAGGGGCAACAACAAAATCTCATCTGTGCGGCTAGGTGGCCTTTTTGCCTTGACCAGTTCTATTTTTGCCTGGTACATGACATTTCACATAGGGTTTGCTTAAACACTGTTAAAATGCCAAACATGTTAAGATCAGAATTCATACAACAACTAACTTACTTGCTATGAATAAACAGTTATTAGAAGTTTATATTTGAAAATTTCTTAGTTAATGGTCTATTATGGGTAGAATAAAATCGTAGAAAATAAGGTATTCGTAGGTGATTTGTATGACTAATGAATGGCTCGTATATTATCAGTTTGCATGTTAATAAGCAGCTAGTTAATGCCAAATATGTATGTCCTAATATTAGGTGTTACCAGATATTTCTGTGCAACATCAACTTATTCAATACATTTTGGGTCTCTGTAAGTAGTCTAACATTTCAATTGGTTGATGGCCAAACAAACTGCATGCCTGCCAGTCACTACCACCAAACAACTTGTTGATCCATGCCCCTGAAGCTATTTTGCCAAGGCAAAATTTGTGAGTTATGAGATTCGCCTGGTGTTTTGCCATGTGGAAACCAGGTGTAAGACAGGCAGGCTATTTTGAGTGACACCAGACTAACCCTAGGCAGACAATAGCAGAATACAAATAATAGAGCATAGCTGTCTAGATACTTCAGATGCTTAACAGGGATATTGAGATTCAGACAATGGCAGAATCCTAGAGTCTCCCCTGAACCCTCAAAGACCCAACTAGCCTCATAATTGGCTAATTCACATCAGTCAACTTCATAATTGGCTTTATGCCAGTCAAGTATAGTATAAAGCCAAGAGGGTCGAGAGGGTTCAGGGCTCGGGGTAAGAGGAGACACTTATTCAGTCAATGTCAGGGTAAAACTAGTGAAAGCTCATGCAAGTACCAACACTATTTTTTGCAGTCTCTGTTCTCCCTGGAACGAGAGTTTATTGTGTTATATTTTCAGGGGAAATAGATCAGGGCCTTTATTTGTAACCATATGGTCACATTGCACATTACATTTGTGGGGTCTGGGTATGGCATCACCCCTCAAACATTTGTGTATTACAGTCTAGAATTTCAACATTTATATCATTATTTAAGAATGTTTTGACCTCTTAGACTGACCATTCTTTGTTATTTACTGTTAGTCAACTGTTCCAGAGTCACAAGAGTTGTTAAACTCTTCTCATGTCACCACAGATTTATGTGGACTGCTAATAAAACCCTACAGGTTAGTGCCAAGACTGTTTTTTCAGAGGCAGGCCAAATCGTCTCCACTGCTGGCATACCAAAAGAGGGTCAGGTGTCAGTTAACCTAGAATCAACTGACCCCTTGAAATCATTTGTAAAGGCCAGAGAGACACAAACACACAGCAGACAGGCAGGTTTAACAAAGGAGAGGTTTAAAAGAGCATCAAAATCTTTTTAACACTAAGCAAAGGAAGGTATTTCTGGTTTGGTGAGTGTGCTGTTTACTGTTCTCTTTGAAATTTCAAAAATCTATTTGTGGTAAGCAATGATTCAATATTTTTAAAATTCATCTCACTACATTTCACTAAAATAATTTTCACTATATTAATTTTCTGCACAGTTTTTAGTAGAAATGGAACAGTATCAAAAATGCAGAGCAAATGTAGATGTGTCTGCTGCATGTGATATATTTACTGCACTATTCAATATAGCTGCATCTGCTACACAATGATTTGTGATTTTCCTCCTTATGCAAAAGAAATCATGCTCTTTTTTGATGCCAGTAATTTTCAGCAGAACATATTAACTAAATAAATTAATTTAAAAAAATGAAATTGATACTGCATGATCTTGAGTTTCCTGGAAGGTGGACCACATTTTGCCTTTGCCAGAATTATTTGGCAGTGGTGTGACAGTGGAATAGATCTCGAGTAAGGCATGGTGTGCGTTTTGCGGCTGTTTTTAGCAAACTATATTGATTTTGATGCTTGTGGTGATGTCACTAGGCAAAAGTCTGCATGATTTTAGTCCAAAACCATGTCAATGAATTCAAATATTGTGTGTGATTGTTAGTAATGTGTAGTTTGTGTACTTTTTCCCCTCCCTTGTGTAGTTTATTATGGCAGCTGCTAGTATAAGCTGGCAAACACCCACTAGCCTGGCTTTCGAAGACTATAGTCTCTACGGTCACTTGTCTGATGAAGAGCTCATTCAGCTGGCCATAGAACGAAGCCTTACAGATGCCTCCAGTTCTTCTCAACCTGCTCATCAAAGTGAACATGCAGCAAGGACACAAGTTGACAGGGACTTTCAGAATCCTCCTCCCTATGTCAATTCACCCCAGTCAGTCAATCCCAGCAGGTGATGAGAAGCTTTGCAACTGTGTTGTATGCAGAAAAGGTCATTAGAGGTTCAAGCAGTAATGTTCAAAAAATTGGGTGTTTTTTTTTCTGAATACTTTTAAACTTGGAAGGCCCAAAAGAAATACATGGATAAAACATTTCTAAAATTCATCCAAGGGGGTTGCTGGGTCATTCAGCATTAACTCAGCGAAGTTGGTTACTTGACCATCTCAGAATCTCTTGAAACTTTGTAGAAATCCGCCAAATTTTCTTTAACTTAAATTTCAACATTGCCGTACTTTTTTGCCAAATGTAAATTTTCAGTGAACTATTGGCAAGTTGTCAGAAGTCCATATCTCTTGTAGTTTATGTTGTAGAGTCTTTACATTTTTTAGAAGATGTTCAGATGTTTATGGTGAATAAGACTGAATGCTGGCAGAAGCATCATATTTTTGCTGAAGACATTTAAAGTTCAGGATTTATTCAAAAATCACAAATAGAGTAATAGAGTAAATAGAGAAAAAATGATTAATGTTCACATGGACATATTTGCATCTAGGTTGATGAAATTTTGTATATTAAGAGTGGAGTGGAAATATCACCTACTTGTGTGGCAAGTTTCAATACCCTTCCATGAATTTCATTTGTATGCCTTCATGCTCCTGATCAGTCAAGAACACCAACCCCAGGCACAGGGGGCAACCAATCTTTCATCCCAGATGAAGAAAAGCAGGAAATCCACCGTGTCCACGCAAACCGAAGTATTATGCAGGGGCAGTCTCAGCTTAAAAGGTGCATCATGGCCAGTATGTAGCCTGCATTTATGATGTAGAGTAGAAAATTTGGTTGATTTTTGTGACTGATCAGGAGCATGGAGACATAAAATTAAATGCATGGGAGCTTATTAAAACTAGTATCTGATCTTCCAACCTCTTCATATGCTAACTTTCATCATCAAACATCAACCTACCCATTAGTCAAGTATCATCATGTGAACATTAATCTTTTTTTTCTGGTGCTGGTGTTTGTGACTGATAAGGAGCATGAAAACCTAAAAATGAAATTCATGGAAGGATATTGAAACTTGGCACACAAGTAGCATCAAACTGCCAAAGTCAAGATGAAAAGTCAAGATGAGTCAAGATGTCCATATGGCCATGTGGACAATAATCTTTTTTAGCTCCAGAGCTAAAAATTTTTTTTTTTAAATGTATATGGTAATGTCATTCAGATATTAGTCCCACAAAAAATTATCAGATAGATGTTATGTATTAGAAAAATGTTTTTCTTAATGTTTTGAAAAATGCTTTTGAACAAATCCTGAATTTTTGAGGTCTTACACAAAAACTGATGCTTGTTTGCCAACATTTGTTGCATTCTGTCCATTTACTGGAAACATCTGAGCATCTCCTGAAAATTTGCAGGCTCTAGGACATATATTTCAAGAAATATGGACATGTGAAAATAGCATCTTGTTCAATTTCCAACTTACATGTAATTCATTGAAAAGTTCAATTTGCCAAAAAAGTATGAAAATGCTGGTATTTCTGCTAAATGTAAAAGATGTCAAAGATCATTCTGACAAAGTTTCAAGAGAGTCTGAGGAGGTCAAGCAACCAACCTCTCCTAATCTCACAGAGTTGACACAGAATGACCCTGCTACTTCATATATGGACACAAGTCAGCAACTAGGGGAATTGTATGGGCATTTTAGTCTTGTTAATAGAGGTTGTTTGAATTTTACTTATTTATTGCACTATGCATCATTTCTGTTGTTTCTTTCCATTTACAGTGAATGCCAAAATGATGAAAGGGGGAGTAAACATTTTTTTAGTGGAGATAGGGAGATGATACTGGCCTTTAGAAAAAGAAAACAATCCATAGAGGATGCAGTTAAACCTGTGGAGTAAGGATCCCTCTTCATGCAAGTTCACTACAGCTGTCTCATCTCATATGTCATAATTACATTTAGCTGACACAACAATTGAATGGAAACAACTTTACTTAATTGCAGAGACTTATCCTATTTCACTTCTGCCATCTGGAAGAATGATGCTGAAACAGTGCGTAGAATTGTGGGGAGAATGGAGGCTGACAGTCTGAATCAACCAAACACAGAAGGATGGATACATCTGCATGAAGCTGCATATGCTGGTTCTTTGGACTGTTTAATGGTGCTTTTACAAGGTATGACTGAAAGAATTTACTTTATGGAACATTATTTCTATTTTCCGATTGAGAAATATTGACATTTGAGGTAGGTACAGACATTTCCTCTTTTTGTTTCTTACTGCCATGATGTACAGTAACAGTAGGTTACTAGAAGTTTTTTGGTTGGCCTAACTTTTCATTTTTCTATACCTGCAAATTATAGCTTTTCCTGACCTCATCAACCAGCGCACCAACAAAAACCAAACTCCTCTGATATTGGCTGTTGTTCATAAACACCTTTCATGTGCTCAGTTTCTGATCGCAGTTGGAGGAGATCCTAACGTAGCCAACAGCTTAGGGGAAACAGCTCTCTACAAAGGTATCAAATGTGTAGCTCAAATACGTAGGTCAGTATTTTTAAACTTAAATCGATAGTCTGGTGCATTTTCTCTGATATCCTGTTGTTTGAGGTCAACAAGTGCTGTCTGTAGGGAAAACTGAGAAAATTTGGCACTACATAGACGAAATAAGGTTAATAAGGAAACTCTCCTTGCTCCTATCAGTTAAGCCCATTCTCATACATAGTTACTCGCCCATCGCTAAGCTATGACAGACAACGTAATATGAATGTGTTTGAGCAATACAGTAGCAGCGACAGGCAAGTGACAACTAGCAATGCGATGTGGGCGGGTACCGAAATAAAATTATTTTAACTTTCAGCGATGCAAGTGACCAATAAGAATGGAAGATAGCGTTGATTGACAGTTAACTGAAACATTCTCTGTTCTCTAAAGATTTGCCATTCAGAGACAAAACAGAAATAAACTAACTGACAAGTCAGTTAACTGTAAGCAATGTAAACAGAATCCTATGCACAGGTGTGTGTTTATAGCTTGTAACGTGTTTCCCTCCGACACTTGAGCAGTGACAAGTAAACAAATGGAAAACCTTGGTAATGCGCCCAAGGGAGTGTGTGTGTCAGCAAGAAAGCGACACACAAAGAGTGAGTAGCAACATATGTGAACGGCCCTTAAGTATTAGCTGCCAGTTTGCAAATCTGGGAGGTGCTGTACCAATTTTCTCATTATTTTTCCTACCAACAGCTCTCTGTGACCTCGAACAGCAGGACCATCGGATGAAATACGCAGGAATGTCCTTTTAAACTAAGAATAATTGCTATTCTGCTGGTTTCTGCATTGTATCTAAATCACTACTGTTGGCATCACCAACAGTCAAAGATGATTGCTGATCTTACATGCCATTTGCTGTTACTTCCAGCTTGTGAGAAGGATAATGAGAAAATGGTGGAGCTTATTCTGAAATCTGGAGTTAATGCGTCCAAAGGCAATGCAAGAGGAGTAACACCTTTACATGAAGCAGTGGGAAACAAAATATCAACATATGTAAGCTACTGGTGGAAGCTGGAGCAAAGATAGGGGCCAAAAATGCTTACGGTATTGATCCACTGTTCACAGCTGCCCAGATTGGTGTCACAGAAATACTGAAATTACTCATTACTTATGGTGAGTTTCATTAAGATTCTGAGCCATTTGTCCATAAGTATTAACCCTATAGGTGCTCATTATGTAGACGCCATTTAGTGAACCCTTTTGAACATTCATTCTTTAAACTGTCTTTGCTTCATGATGAACACATGACAAATGAGTAATGCAGTTACTTTCTGTGTTTCTCTTCATTTTGAAATTTCACAAACCACCACTCTCAGGGGGGGACATTGACAGTCACGCTAATGATGGAGCAACAGCTTTGTATGAAGCCTCTAAGAATGGTCATGAAGATGTGGTGAAGCTACTTGTGTCTAAGAAAGCGAACATAAGCCAAACTACTAAAGCAGGACTGACCCCTCTTCATGTTGCAGCAAAGAATGGACATGTCGGGTGAGTGGTCTCAAGATGCCAGCAAACTGTCATATACTTGTCTACCACTTCTAAAAGGCCAAACTTGGCAGGTCTGTCGGTGATGACATCTGGATTACCAGCTGCTGAATTAATATCTATGGCGTTGCTCCTCCACATAATAATAATCAAGTTAGTGCCCACATGCCAGACCTCTCTTAACAACTTTTCTGACAAAATGGGATTTAAGTGGCATAACTTCATGCACTTAAGGCATAAAACGGGCAAGACAATGTACTGCCAAGTGAGATAAATAAAGAAGACTCAAAAACTTCATCAAGCTGCATCCAAAAATTTTTGTACTTACACAGCAGCAGATAGTTAGCCTACCTCTGCTGAAAACAGCTAGCCATTAGTGATGGGTATTTTGGGCATAAACTGGGCCACAAATTGTTCACTTTAAATTGCACAAAACCAAAAAATGGTACTCAAGATTTTGTCTATATATTGTAAATGCACAAGTCACAACATTTAAATAAGAATATTTTGGAGCTATTAGCAAGTTTATGCTGTCTCTCCCCCAAAAGGGGGGCGGGGCGGGGATTAGCCCTATATTCCCAGGGCCCAGTGTTCCCATGGCCCTATGTTCCCCAATTTTATATGGTACATGATGGGATCCTAACATAGGGACCTATGTACCTAGGGTCTTATGTTCCCAAGTAAAAGGGTCCTTTGTTTCCAGGGCCTTATGTGTCCAGGGTCCTGTAATCCTAGGGCCTAATGTTACCCAGCTCTATAAAACACACAATGTGCACCTAGGCCAGCTACAATCCAATGCATTGCATGTATCACATAAAATGTAGAACAAATGCAAATGGCAGCACCTCAGATAGGAAATTGCTCAAACTAGCTAAAACCTTAGGGTGCTAATTTATAATTTATTATCATATCTCTTAATCTGGGAGTTATGCCAGGAGTTAGGTTTACCAGTGTACTATACATGCATGGCTATCAAAGCAGTTAGCCATCATTATACATGCGAACACTCATATACACGCAAACAGTTGTTTCCAACAATGGTGGCAGCATCAGACTGGGTTATTGGACAGAATAGAGAACAGCATGCAATACTGCATAGTTCCAAGCACCAAAGTTGCTATTAGCTCACAAATGGTTTGGGGAAATGAAAGCATCAGAAAGTAAACTTCTATTGTAAATGTGGTATGTAGTTAATTGAGAAACTTTCCAACTGTAGCTAATAGGTAAGAATAAGCCAGTGCCTTACTGCTGCAAACTTTCTCAGTTAATGTTCACCTTACATGTATATTGCTCTTCTGCCTATTTATTATTACTACTCTTATCTGTATATAATTTGCTCTTTAACTGTACATACTGCATATACTGTATATACTGCACTTGCTGCTCTTTGCACTTCTGATTAGATGCCAAACTGCATTTCGTTACCTGTATTTATACATGAGTAATGACAATAAAGTTGAATCTAATCTAATCTAAAAACTTTCTTTCACTCTCTGGGCAGAGTTGTGTCTTTGCTGCTTCCACGCACCAGTAGAGCAGTTGTAAAACGCAGTGGCATTAGCCCACTCCACCTTGCAGCAGAGCGGAACAGAGATGCAATCCTGAGGATTCTCATTGATGCAGACTTTGATGTCAACACCCAGCTGTCACCTGGCTATTCTAAGATGTATGAAGATCGTCGCAGCACAGCGCTCTACTTCGCGGTGCGCAGCTGCAACACAGATGCAGTCTCCATGCTGTTGGAGGCTGGTGCTGATCCCAATCTGGATGTCTTCAACCCTCTCCTCATTGCTGTGAGGAAGGCGAATTCAGACATGGCCTCTTTGCTAATTGAATATGGTGCAAATGTGAACGCCTGCATGCCAACACACCCAACCACCTTCCCAGGGGCTTTCCTCTTCTGCATGAGGCACAGACTCATGTTCAAGCTCTTGTTGGATAATGGATGTGATGCCAATGCTTGTTTCACTTGTGTTTATGGAAATGGTGAACATCCTCCAGTCAAGATCAGACGTCCCACTAGGGATGATTTGTACCTACATGGGCTTGAAGCTCCTCATACTGAAAGAGCACAGGTCAGGGAGAATGTTGTCTTTCACTTAATGTATAACCTTATGTAGTGGTATCTTGTTTTAACATTAACCTTTTTATTTTTTCTTCTCTTCAGTTCTGTGAGTTGATGGCAGATCCTTCTTACTCTCCATGGGCAGGAACTATAATTGATCTGCTCTTAGATTATGTGGGTCATGTCAAACTGTGTTCAAGACTCATTGAACTTCTGGACAGCAACAAAGACTGGGGATACATTAGAGAAAAATCTAGTATGTACTTTTATGTCTTGTAGTCTGACCTCACTGTATTTGTTCCAATGGATATTGGGACCAGAAAATGCGACCATTCTAGCAAACTGCCTTATGATTCTTTTGCAAAGCAGATTCATAGGTTGATTTCTTAACATTACAGAGTCAAAGGCCTGAATTGTTCAAATTAATTCAGAAAAGGGAAAATCCAATGATCTTGAAATGTCATGACGTTGAAATGTTTTCATTTTCAGGGCCTCCCCTTTCCCTGATCCATCTGTGCCGACTGAGGATCCGCCAACTGGTGGGACAACAGAGACTGAGGCAGATGACCAGCCTTCCTCTACCTGGACGACTCATCAAGTACCTGTTCTACAGCAATGAAGAGTCTGAGGATTTATTGTGTTGTGGTTTTGACTAAGCATATTACATGTACATTTTGAGTTGCCAAGACATTAAGTTCTTTCAGGATCTACAACACAGATGTAATGCAATAACAGCACAGTTGAGCACCAATGTCCATTATAATGCCTATACTATTACTAATCCTTCACTATGTAAAGATGTTTTTTCGCTTCACTGAGCAGAGTGCACGGCATACTTGGAACACTGGCATTGACTGTGAGGCAATGTAACAAACCCTTAATAGAAACTAAGCTTCCAAGTACAAACTGTAGGGGACTTGATATTGGGTTCTCTTTAGTTTGATACGGTACGTGCACTGCGTTAATACCGACAACGCAAAAGAATACAAATGAAATGAATAGGGCAAACTATTGTGCTGTATGTAATGTAAAACAACACAAAAAAGCACTGCATGCAAACACCAGTGGATTAGGACAAAGGTAGGAAGTTCTAAAGCTAGGAACAGACCTCCAAATTTTGAACCCTGATACCGACACAATGGAATGTCCAATCCAGTCATCGGTAGTCTGAGATAATCAACAGTGTTCAGTCCTGCCAGGAATCACTACGTGCGTTTGGGTGGCATTTTAAACCATAGTGATTTTTTCTATTGTTGACGCAATTCTGATAATGCAACAGTTAGGTCCGGTCGAACTGCTTATCCAATTTTTTATTGGACTAGATGTGGGGATATCCCATGACATACCACAGGTGACTCTTAACAGTGAGCAATTACTCCACATTTTCTATTGAGTTGACCGACCTGAACGTTGCATTCATTCAAAGCAAGTGAGCAGTGATTTTCATACAATCACATTTGTCAGTTCTCTCCAAAGAAGTCATCTTAATAGAGTAGTGTGAATATGAAGCTTGGTGTGTGACATATAAACCAGCAAGCAGGCATCTGCACAAGCACATTTTAGCAGCTCTTTCTGAACTATCAAGTAGTTTCTTGGGAATGGGAGACGCTAAGCTAAGCTTGGAACTATATGGGGGGTGGGTGGGTGGGGGGGGGGGGGGGGTGTGTGTAAAGGATGAACTAACAAATAAAACCTAAACAGTACACACAATTTGATGAAGCTGTTGTATGGCTGTGGTTACCTACAGGACTCAGCCTTCGGCTTCATCCCTGTGGCCAAACCACACCTGGTGGTGATGTCCGCTACTACCACTCATGCTACACTGCTTAAAGTCACTGAATGCTGTCCGTAGGAAAAAGAACAAAAAAATACAATAGACCGAACAGTGAAATGGCAACTAAAACTTAGTAAATGCAACTTACGTTCATTTCACTATGCTCCATTCAGTTAACATTAATCATTGGTTTGTAATTCAGTGTATGTTGCATCAAAGTTTCTGGTTCTTTTTCCTGCAGACAGCATTCAGTGGCCTTGAACAACGGAGCTATGGATTGATTCATGACTTTAATTAAATGACTGAATCAAACATGTTTGATGTTATCTGAACCGGTCCATTTTGTGGTTGCTATGGTACCAATTGACATTAAAATTGTACCAGACTAGGTCTGTAGGTTTGGCAAGTTCAATCATATTCTGACTGTCATAGGCAGATAAAATCAGCAGGTTTGTTCACAGCTTAAAGGGGAAATTATTATGTTAATTAATCAATAGCCCTGTTGTTTGAAGTCAGCGAGTGCGTCTGTAGGAAAAAGAATCTGAAAATTTGATACAACATATACGAAATATACCAAACAGATAACTAACATTAATTGAATGGGGCATAGTGAAAATAATCTGAAAGTGAGTTTGTATGCCCCATTCACTTAGTGTTAGCTATTTCCTATTTGGTGTATGTTTCTCGTTCATTTTTCTACCAGCAACACTTGGTGACCTTAAACAACAGGGCTATGGATTGATTCATACCGGAGTTCTCCTTTAAGTTAGGACAGGCTTGCATTGTTTCATAAAGCAGCCACATGGTGTAACAAGGTATTCCAAAAGAGCTGGCCTGGGGTTTGCTGGTCTGCTTGCAAACTTCAGAGTATGTACAGTATATGTATATCTGGACACACAGAGTCGTTTTTGATATAGATTCAGTCAGTTGTGACATCAATATGGTTACCTTCTCATAATGCCCATAAAAAAGGTCCTTTTGGCATGCATGGGGGAAAGGAGTTATTTCCTGTAAATACCAGGCTTTGGAGAGAAGAGTAAGTAAGAGAAAATGGCAGTAGCACTGCCAGACAGAAAGGTGTGGACATACACTTTTGCAGGATGATTGAGTGCGAGAGGGACTGATTTATGTTTATACTTTACTACACACAATCTGTGTTTGGTGTGGTTTGTACTTTATGTAAGTTATTTTACTTTTTTTTTCTTTTTTGTGATTCTGGCCTGACTTCTTCCAGCCAGTGCCAGTTGATTGGCTTAATGCGTTAATATTGACGGCTGCTGATGATTAAAAATGGCAAAGATCAGCCTAAATTATTAGCCTGACCAATTAATTGATTGCTGTCTTTAATGTGTATAGAGGATTAATGTATAAAAATGGAAATTTTGGAAAACAGAAATTCACCAATATTACTTCATTGTGCTTCCTGGAAACAGACCAGAGAAATTAAAAGTTGCTCCACCCTTGATTACAGTCATGACCTGTTACCGTATCTGACAACCAAACCTTTACCCTTAACCTGAAGTATCCCCTGTAAGAAAAAAATCACTTAATTTTCTTAGTGTGTTTGGTCTCCGCCTCTCCAATCTCCAGCTGCGCTCCAGGCCACCTATATCAGTAGCAAAACGTGCACAATACGGTTTCTGTTTGAATACTGTGGTGGCATGATCCCTTTGTTTGCAATCTCATGTGTTGGCCCTTCATGAACATTATAAGTGTGTTAATAAAATGTAAGTTTATTTCCCCTAATTTCACTGCTTTGAAAAGATTATCTATCCTTGTCATTGTTTTGATCAAAGTTGTTTGCATTATGCAGCTCATGTTCTGCTGCGTCTCCTTTGTTAAATAATATTCTACATAATTCTTTAATGTAAACTGTTTGTAAAACCTTTGCTTTACGTTAAGAAGAACTTTACGGTTTGGTTGATGTACTTGACTCAGACACAATCGATTATTGTGTTTTGTTTGTTTCTTTAGTGTAGATAACCACTCATACACAGTCATCTTCATTGTTCAACATAACCAAAGTCCTGTCGCTCATCATCAGTAAACTGACAATAACTTGAAACCTTGTCTGGAGCTTATGTCTTATCAACACACACCATCACGTCCGTCAAATCCATAGAATCAGGGACTTCCCTCTGAAGATTACAGAAATCCAAATAGTTCCAGTCCCCATATTGAAGCACCGAAGATTTTAGTTAGGAGCCTATTTTTAACAAACAACAAAAGAAGAATAAGAAATATGTAAGTGAAATACAGAATCTTTCTTGATCAAATACAGTTGAAAATAGGAAAAGACCAGCCATTGGTTTTACCCACAACTTTCAAGGATTAGCTCCTATCACATTTAAATATGACAGTGGCAACCATCACGTTCTACATTCAACTATTTGTTTCATGGAAAACCTGTTCTGATAATCTGGTAATATAGCCATTAGAAACTTGATAGTGATATAAAAATTCTTCCAAGAGTCCATCATCATAGCAAGTGATGACCTGCACATACAGTACATCTGCATGCATTGGTACAGCAAGTCTAACGAATTAATCATGTAAATGAATGTATCATGTATGAAAATAAAAATGGAGCACAGAGGTCAGGGCATTGCAAGAACTGACAGAATTAGTGACTTCTACAGGTGATCTCGAGCTAGTATCCACAGTAAGATCCACAAAGTGAAGGGCTGATCTAAATTTTTAATAAAGCTCCCAAATGAAGATTAACTGACCGGACTAAATATATCTCATGAAACAATCCAGTCTGGAGTGATCATCTTACAGGGTTATCATGTTATACCTAATAAAGCAAGTTGAACATGTCAGAAGAAAGAAATACTGTGATTGAATTTGTTACTTGAAGCAGAAGTTAGTTTATAAAAGTTGCTAGGTCTATGTCATTAAGATAGTGCTCACTGTATCAAATAGGTAAAAATGTAGCATAACGCAGATTCACAATGAATAATATGTAGGTTAATGTGTCTAATTTCTAAGGTATCATGTACAGTCGGTCTTAATGGTTTGAGAGTGCTTTCACGTGTTGTGACATTTATCTGACTTTGCTGCTGTTAGTCAACTATAAACTCTTGATCTCATATCTGAGCGATGTCTACAGCAATAAAACACTACATGGTAATGCCAAGACTGTCATGTCAGAGGCAGGCCAAATCATCTCCACTGCTGCCATACCAAAACAAGGTCATGTGTCTCAACCAGAGAGTGACCCTTCGAAATCTTTCTTAAGGCCAGGATGACATACAAATCCACAGCAGACAAGCAAGCTTAACAAACAAGCAGACCACAAGAGCAACTGATTCTTTAAACACAAAACTGAAGACACAAACACAAAAATTTCTTTGGGTATTTGGTGAGTCAAATGTTTAATCGTTCTGTTTAGATTTACAATAGTTATTTTCATTTTCCAAATAAGAGACGATTTCAGAATAAAGCTAAAAATAAAACTAAATAATAGCATCCATGCATAGATCCATCTGTAGCACCACTCTTAAATGTCTCAGTATTCATTTCTTACTGTGGTTTTTAAAGAAATCACATCAGAGATGGTTTAAATATAAGGACTTTGATTACAAACCAGTACTCATTGCTCTTTATATATTTTAGCATTAGTGAATGGAGTGTCATCATGACACCTACTTTTCTATATTAACATGCCTCAGTTCATTGGGTAAGGTATCAGAGAAACCCTACAGAACTCTGCAACCACAGCTTACTCAATGCACCTAAAATGTGAATCAGTGCACATTACCGTGCAATACTTTGAATTTCTAGATCATTCTCTTGACTGTCGGGGAAATGTGCCATACCCACTGCTGATTATGTTTCATGAAATTGATACATACTGCATCTTGAGTTTCATGGACACACATTTTGTCTTCGGCAGCATATTTTGTCTAGCATTCGTGGAGGGGTGAAATTATGTTGTTCTTGATTATCCTTTCTCTGATCACCCTGTTATCTATTAATCTATTTTCATGTTTAGTCCATCATGTCAGCTAGTGTCAACAGGCAAATGCCTGCCACCCCAGCTTTTGAAGACTATAGCATCTACAGTCACTTATCTGATGAAGAGTTGATTCAGCTGGCCATTGAACGAAGCCTCACAGATGTTCACAGCCCTTCACAACCTGCTCATCAGTTTGTATGCTCACCTCTCACGCAAATGCAGTCAGAGCCCTCTAAAGATAACAGCCTACGTACAACAACTTTTTGTGAACTCCACAGAGAAGATGCAGCCAGGAGACAAGTTGGTGAGCTTGTTCAGGATGACAGTTCTTCTGTTAATGAGCCAAACACTGCCAGTCCCAGAAGGTAAGGTGACACTTAACGAGCTGGCTGACTCTATGCAGAACAGATCAGTTGGGGTCCAAGCAGAAAAGCAATTGGATTAATGTTGGCTTCAGTTCTTTTGCACACCTATTGCCGCTCTTTGGTTTTGATTAAAGGGAACAATATTTACTCTCAGTAACAGTGTTCAAAGTATTTTGCAACTTTTGTTTGAATTTTACTTGAGTTCTGCACACAAGACCAATTGAAATTTCTACTGCTTCTGTCTAATACAGTGACTGCAATGAGAGAAAGGGGAGTCAACATTTTTTTAGTGGCGACAAGGAGATGATACTGGCATTTAGAAACAGAAAGCCGTCCTCGGACAATACAGATAAAAATGTGGAGTAAGCATCCTTTCTCCTATAAATTGAATCCAGTCAAAATAAACTACTGTTAATAATGCTAATATACTGAATAATTACGCTAGTTACCCATAGCTAAGACAATCTAGGTTAATAGAAATAACTCTATTGCAGTTTTGCATCCAATTTAAATTCTGCCATCTGGGATAATGATGTCACGACAGTGACTACAATTATATGGGGAATATCTGCTGACCGTCTGAGCAAACCAGATTCGGAGGGATGGATGCATTTGCATGTAGCTGCATTTGCTGGTTCTTTGGATTGTTTGAAGGTTCTTGTGAAAGGTATGCAGCAACTGCTATGTTTTCCTGTTGAGTAAACTCTGAGGTATAAAAATAATACTACTAACATTATTATTACTTTGTTAATTACATATATAATTTCTGTATAAATTATAGCCTTTCCTCAATTTATCAACAAGCGCGCCCTCAAGAGCCAAACCCCTCTGATACTGGCTGTTGGTCGTAAACACCTTTCATGTGTCCAGTGTCTACTTGCAGCTGGAGCAGATCCTAACATAGCCAACGAATTAGGAGAGACAGCCCTCTACAAAGGTAAATATAGCACAAAAAAAATCTACAATACATTGCCTATCGGGCATCAGCCTATCAGGGAAGATGTCAGATTTTAAAATCATAATGATTCTTGTTGCTTCCAGCTTGTGAGAGGGGAGGTGAGGAAATGGTTGAGCTTATTCTGAAATCTGGGGGAAATGTATCAAGAGGCAATGCTACAGGTGTGACACCTTTGCATGAAGCAGTTGCAAGCAGAAATGTCACCATATGTAAGCTACTGGTGGATGCTGGAGCAAATATGTGGGCCAGAAATGCTTACGGTATTGAGCCACTGTTCGCAGCTGCCCAAATAGGAGCCAAAGAACTATTGATGTTCTTCATCCGACATGGTGAGTTTCATTAAGATTCTGAAGCATATCCTTGAATTACAAATGTCTGATTTAAATTACAAATGTCTGATTTAAATGTCTGATTTGATTTACAATATCTTATTGTTTGGGCATTTTAAGTTATATGCATGTGGCATCTGGACTTATGTTACATCTATTTACAGAATGTTAATGCGCCTTACAGTGCAAAGGATAATCTTTACATAAAATTGCCTTTTCACAGTGCCGTTTGCTCACACTGATCCATGTTGTTAAAATTAACTCTTAATTATACCTTCTAGGTGGAAATATTAACACTCGAGTTAATGATGGAGCAACAGCTTTGTATGAGGCATCCAAGAATGGCCATGAAGAGATTGTGGAGCTCCTCCTATCTAAGAAAGCAGATGTCAACCAAACAACTAAAGCAGGACTAACTCCTCTTCACATTGCAGCAAAGAATGGACATGTGGGGTGAGTGGTCTTGCCATGTGCCGATCTACTATTGCTTTACTTCTGGTTTTGAGTCAGCGGCAACTCAGTTTGCTTCACAGATTAAAACAAAAACAAACCAAGAAAAAAAAAAAAAAAAAAAAATATATATATATATATATATATATATATATATATATATATATATATATATAGACATAACATAAAACTTGTCATGGTTGCCAAAGAGGGTGCCATTTAGCCAAAAGGACCATTTCAATACACAGACTAAATACAAGTTTTGTAAAAGGGCTTGTAAAATTGCACTTTTTTTTTTTATAAATTGTTTTATAAATAAAGGTGAATATATTCTAACATCAGAGAACAAGGTGCAATACTCCATTCATCAATTCTATGTCCCCTTTAACAAAGCCATCAAAATTCAACCACATGTCAAAGTATGCTCCCTTCTAAAGTTTAATAAATGCCAGTAGCCTAATGTGCTGCTGGCAGGGTCACTAGTTGGTTTGTATGCTAACTTTAGCGAGTATCTGGGCAACATAGAGAACATAGAGCAACATAGAACACTTGCACAGCACATTAAAGTCAGCTTTTTTACTTTCTGGACAGAGTTGTGTCGTTACTGCTTCCACAAACCAACAGAGCACTTGTGAGGCACACCGGTATTAGCCCACTCCACCTTGCAGCAGAACGTAACAGAGATGCCATCTTGAAGATTCTCATCGAGACAGGCTATGATGTCAACACCCAGCTGTCACTCGACCACTCTCTGATGTATGAGGATCGTCGCAGCACAGCACTCTACTTCACGGTGTGCAACAGCAACATAGATGCCGCTTCCATGCTCTTGGAAGCTGGTGCTGATCCCAATCTGGATGTCTTCAACCCTCTCCTCATTGCTGTGAGGAAGGGGAATATAGACATGGCCTCTTTGCTTGTGGAGCATGGTGCCAATGTGAACGCCAGCATGCTAACACAACCAACCACTTTCCCAGGGGCTTTTCTCTCTTGTATGAAGTACAGGGAAATGTTCAAGCTCCTATTGGATAATGGATGTAATGCCAACTCCTGTTTCTACTGTGTTTATGGGAACAGTACACATCCTCCAATCAAGAGGATCCATCCTTCTAGGCTTGATATGTACCGACATGACCATGACACCCCTGCAACAAAAGCACAGGTCAGAGAGACTGTGATCTTTCGAGCCCAAAGAGAGCATTTGAATATCTATGGGTGTCTTATCTTCTTTTTTTTCTCTTCAGTTCTGTGAAGTGATGGCAGATCCTTCTTACTCCCCATGGGCAGGACCTATAATTGACCTCCTGTTAGATTATGTGGGTCATGTGAGACTGTGTTCAAGACTCATTGAACTTCTGGACAGCAACAAAGACTGGGAATATATCAAGGAAAAATCAAGTATGTCCTTTTCTTGCTTTGTTGGTCTGCCTTTCCTTCGTTTTGTTCCAAACCAAGGCTATTATGCTGATTAACTCTGATGTTGACTTATTCTTTTGTTTTAGAGCTCACTGTTAACTTTTTATTGGGTGTTCAGTACAAACAGTGTTTACGTTAGGTACATACCTGATGTATTTTTAAATTAGCATTGTCATCCTAACTAAAATATAACCCTATGCGAGTAAAGTTACTTCCTGAGCAAATAAATATATTTGTACAACGTAGGCTGAACACTCATCAGCAATAGGTCAGTTTGTATACTCTGCCAGGTTGTTCTGGTTTCACCTGCCAACTTGTGCCTCACTTACTGGGGACTCAGGCACACACTTTTGGAACCACTCCATGCAATACTTACAATACACCTAGCCAGTGACTTGACATCTTGGCATTCAATGAATCATTTCAGCCTGTTCAGCTTTGTCATCCCCCATTGGCTTGCTGGTAAGCCACTTCAGAGCCGTCAGGCAACACAAAGCCATGAGTTGTTCAATCATTGTTTGTGTTTTGAAGGCGGTTTGATCTGTATTGGCCTTTAATGCACACTGTAGGCTGCAGTTGCAGCTTTTTGTGTTGTTACTAAGCTCCTCATATACTCACTGAGTTTTCTTTCTTTTACACCCCTGTTGTAAATTCACGTCAGTGTGTGTAGACTTGTTTGTAAGCCAAAGTATAGGGACTACAATTAAAGTTTTCACAGTACCATGTTGAGTGGTCGGTAATGCACACATTTCCTACAAAGACTTAGTGTGTAAGTCTCCTTAGCTGCAAGGCAATTAAAGGTCAGATACAGATTCAATTAGTTTCCACCATATAAGTTAGTTCATCATCAAAATGACTTTGAAATTCTTAGATTAAGGTGAAAAAAGACTTGCCTTAAAGTTATGCCTTTAAAGAAACTTGTCAAAGACTTCTCAATTTGTCTGAATAGTAAGGCTGTCGTAGTTAACATCGTGATTAAATAAACTGTCGCCGTTAGCACAGGGTAGGCCTATTTAAACAACAGTGATCTGGGCTAAAAGGAACAAAGCGGATTTTCACAGGTGACTTGCATGCAAAATAAAGCTAGTCATAACATTAACTGTGTGGTAAAATGTAGTTCAACAATTTCTCAAATGAACCTGCAACATGGCAAGTGAATATAGTCTGTTATTTGTCCAAATCATATTTTGCACAAATGCCTAATAAATGTCTGAAATATTATTTTGGAAAGAACAGGTCTAGGACCAAATATCAAACCTGAATATTCGTGCATCATATTCTGTAAAACTAGATCATAGAGAAGATGATCCTTAGGCTATTATTACATGCATTATTTATGCATTTAGCAGACACTCTTGCCCAAAGCAACTTACATTTGCCAAATATCAATTACATCAGGGCCAGTCTCCCCTAGAGCAACCTAGGGTTAAGAGCCTTGCTCAAGATTTCAGCCCACTTTTCCAGACTACTAGCATGCTATCCAGGTTCCTTAACTGCAACGCCCCCACCATCCTATTCTAATTGACATGAAAATGCAAGCATATATTAAAGAAATTAAATGGCTATGCTGTAGATAAAAGTCAAAAATCTGTTTTGATGTTCAGTGCTAACATTTTCCATAAAAATGTATTTTAGCACAATTTAAACAGCTGTTTAAAGAAGTGGGGGTTTTATTCCGCAATTTTGCAATTAATCAAAATTAACTACATAATTTGATGAGATTAATCACAATTCAATTTTTTTGTTATTTGACAGCCCTACTGAGTATTGAAAAGTCCAGTGACCTTAAAATGTCATGACCTTTAAATGTTCTTGAAACCTTCAGAGCCTCCCCTTTCCCTGATCCATCTGTGCCGACTGAGGATCCGCCAACTGGTGGGACAACAGAGACTAAGGCAGATGACCAGCCTTCCTCTGCCTGGACGACTCATCAAGTACCTGTTCTACAGCAATGAAGAGTCTGAGGATTTCTTGCGTTGTGGTTTTGACTAAACTATTGTTTGCTTTCACTTGCTCTGGGACAATTTGATGTGTTCAAAGACATTACCAATTGTATGTATAGATGATATGTTGCAGTTTTGCACACCTTCCCACTGCATTCCTAATGATTATTCTGGCTGTTAGATAGAGCTGAAGTCTGCAGTCAAGTAACTGATTCTGAGAGATGCATTATCCCTCCTTGTAATGAAGTTAATTTGGTTGAAAATTAATTGAATGTTATTGGCTCAGATAGTGGCTTCCAAAATAACAGTCAAAAGTGCTAAGTTGCAGACAACTGGATTTCTTTTTGGAGCTTGAAGACCTTTCACCTTTCATCCAAAATTCTTCTTCAGTTCTGAAACTGATGATGGAGACCCAGGAGATATATCACTGGACCACTAGAGGTGGAGCTGTGAGCACTAGACCATGCACCCTCATCATTTGCCAATGGATCACATGAAAAATATATATACATAATTAATATGTCAATGTGTGAATTGGAGTGAGAGACATTATGATCACAGGATCCAGAGGGTGGAAATCGCTCAGGTTGTGAGGAGCAGTTAAACCTCAAAGGATGAGATCTCAAGGCAGAATGGTACGGGGTAGACAGATGATGATATGCAGCCCCCCCTCCTCTGTTCAAAGCTGGTTGTTCCAGATGACCATAGATGGCCTCTTTCACTCCTCTCTCAAACCACCTGTCTTCCTTGTCCAAAATATCAGTGTCTTCAAAGGAGTGTCCCTTCTCCTTTAGATGTAGACAGCAGCGCCGCTAGAAATTTTGGGCCCTATGACAGAAAATTATTTTGGGCCTCCTCAACAATGTGATTGGGCCTCCTCAACAATGTGATTTGGGCCTCCTCAACAATGTGATTATCATATTAAAATGTTCTCTAGGGCCCCCTATCAGTGCCAGGCCCTTGGAATCATCCTAACCCCCCCCCCCCCCAACTCCGGCGGTGCCCCTGGATGTAGATGTACTGCTGAGTTCTGTCTCTTTGCCCTCCTGTGCTGGTCATTCTTCTGTGAAGTGGTTGGTTGTTTTGTTTCTCCAGTGTACAGATCTGGGCACTGCTCACTGCATTGCATTGCATAAATCACATTGTTGAGGTTGTCTCTTGGAGTTGTGTCCTTGAGGTAAACCAGTCTCTGTCTGAGGGTGTTGAAGTAAACTGGAATGTTGTGCTTGCTGAAGATTCTCCTTAGTTTCTCAGATAATCCCTCCATACACTGATTTATGTTAATTGTGTTAATTGATGACTCATGTGATCTATTGTCACATCATGAGAGGGTGTGATCTACAGCTCACAGCTCCACCTCTAATTTTCCAGTGATATATCTCCTGGGTCTCCATCATCACTCTCAGAACTGAAGAAGCCTTTTGAATGAAAGGGGAAATGTCTTCAAGCTCCAAAAAAGTCTTGTCCAACTTAGCACTTTCACCTACCATGACCATGATGAATGGGAATCTCCAGACATATCCCAAAATAACAATACTGCTTCCTCTGCAAAGTATCATAACATAAAAAAATGTACAGGTAAAATAATGTGTAAAATAGTAAATGATTAATAACTGTCAGTTTTAAATGAAATATCAAAGCTTCTGCCACCTGCTAGGGCCTCTTAACAATATATCATTTCCATTTGGACATGCATGCATCTGCATATGAATGCTCTTGTAAGAGCTCTTCAAAACATAATTTTAGATAAAAATAAAAAAGCATATAGACTAATTAAGCAATAAATCCTTGTTGAGTTTTTTTTTATTATTGCCTTGCCATCTAGACTAATAGATCTACTTTCTTAACCATGGGATAATGGTGCAACATGGCATCTGGATGGCAAAACTTGTGCACAATCAGGATGGTAAAAATTAAGAATCAGTTGTTATGTATATTATATGGACTGTATCTTTCAATAAAATAGCATGGAGTGGAATTCATGAACACAGAAGATGTCACTGACCTTTTGGTCTGGTTATGCAACAAGTTACTTAAGTACCACATAACATGGTTACATTTCTATTAAATCAACAGGGCTCGCTGAGTGTTGCGGTTTTCATCCCTAGTACTCTGATTTTTAAATGTTTTCGTTTTTGCCCATTTGTGGATATGAGTCATTCAAACATAACATGGCCAACAATATTAATGTGTTCACTTATCCAAACTTTGTTGTTAAGACTAACTCTTTAATTCAGAGAACACTTTATATATACAGTTTCTACACAGTATATTAGCTAGAGAAATGTTGGGTCTTAATTTAGATTTAAAGTATCTAAAGTCAGAGTCCACTTTAAATGAAAAAGGAGACCATTCCAAGTTGAGGAGCAGCAACAGAGAAGGCTCGGTCACTCAGTCTGAGAAAAGAATGAGGGACAGAAAGGAGTTGCTGGGTGGAAGACCAAACATATGTTACCTTTGTTTACCTATGTTACCTTTGTTACCTTTGACCCTGACTGCAGAGCAAAACTGAATACACGATGGTCTGATAGATCTAGACAGCCAAAACAACTCAGTATTCCTTTTAATGTGCATAAGTGAGATCACAAAGCATAGTCACAGCACAGAGACTAACCATGCTATTGAAAAGGAGGAAGGAGCATGCCCTTGTGCACAAATTTGACCTCTTTGCATGCATACATTTGTTTGTCTAAAAATACAGATCAAGCATTCACACAATGTGTTTGTGTTCCCTTGGCATTTAGGTCCTTTGATCCATCTGAAACTCAATAAGACAGCTACACATGTCACAGACAAGTCACTGAGAAGAAATAAAATACAAAACCATGCAACTGCAATAGAAAAGCATACAAGCTGTGTTTCAGTGGCACCTGTGATTGCACCTGTGGTTATATGTCAGTATAACACTCTGTACTCTTGTGACTTTCTAACCCTCCAACCGGCCGCCTGGAGTTTTTTATTTCCATGCAGATGGTGAAGGTATGGAGGGGGTTGGCTAGACATAGCAGCTTTGCTGCTCCACTTCAGTAAGTAGGCCACCAGCCCCTCAAAGCAACCCGAGCTAAGAGGGTTCCAAAAAAAACTGACTTGACTTGGACATCTCACCACTGCCCGTCATGCCTGCACTGTGAACATAAACACACGTCCTCGTTGCACAACACAGACCCCGACATCTTTTTTCAGAAGCAAGGAGTGTGTACGTATTGTAGCAGCGCATTGCTGACGGAATACCATAAAAGAATCTTCTGCTAGGAGGAGAGGGTAAGTGTTTTTTGTTTGTGGAGGTGTTGCTCCCTTTCTGACCTTTCTCCGTCTTGCATTCTTCTCTTGCGAGCTCAGAGGTTTGTCATTTTATGTTGAGCTGGTGTTAAGGCATGAGGATTTGTGTGCTAATGTTTCTAATCACCTCTGCAGTATCATATTATTTGACATTTCTCTGTTGTTAAATAAAAGAATTATGTTTTGGCACTATTGGAAAAATTCACGCCTTGATATTTAAATTCTTCTTAGTTTTCAAAAACAAGAACAAATACATGCAATGGAATAAATTAATATATATAATTTCATCTCATTTTGTAACTGACTTTATGCATAGGCCATTAAAAACAACCTGTCCCAGCCTTAACATGTGCTCTTAGTGTATGAAGGATGCCAGTTATTTGTCTGCACTTTGCAAAAGTCTATTTTTATACTGGGTGGGTGGGAAAGCAAGATAAGTAGGAGTGCAGGCTTGATTTCGAAGCTCTCAATCTGTCAGACGCATTCTGGACACATCTAGTGTCAATTTGTGACATTATGTTTCAACAACATGTGACTCCTTTTGGCTTTCGAACGATATGAAGTGTTTCCATGACTGCATCTAATATCAGATGGTAATTGAGTCTAATGTGACATGATCCACTGATAGTTCATGAGGCATTGGCAAAAATAACCACAATAAAGTATTACAAACATCGCTCATGATTAAAATGGAAAGACACTAAAAACAAGACAGGGTCAAATCAGATGAGAGTTAATTATAAT
This sequence comes from Tenualosa ilisha, assembly GCA_015244755.2. Classification (NCBI taxonomy): domain Eukaryota; kingdom Metazoa; phylum Chordata; class Actinopteri; order Clupeiformes; family Clupeidae; genus Tenualosa; species Tenualosa ilisha. The sequence goes on along the minus strand of PYXC01002238.1, from coordinate 2,274,479 downwards.
GTAAATATTTCACTATTTAATAGGCTTCAAATAGTCAGTATAGTTCAAAAACCTGATCTGTTGTCAATGTGAGTGTGTCTCTGCTGTGTTCCCTTCCCAGGGTGCATCATGGCGTCTCCCAGTGTCTCCATGCCCAGCTCCTCAGACTCCACACTAGGCTTTGAGGACTATAGCATGTATAGTAACCTATCTGATGATCAGCTCCTTCAGTTGGCTATTGAGCGCAGCTTGATGGAGGGGTGCACCCCTTCGCCTGCAGCCGAAGCCCCCAGTGCTCTCCCAGCAGCGACACCTCCAGTGAGGCCAAGTGCGGTCATCAGACGACCGCCCTCCTCCCGGCTCCCTGCAAATGAACCGGAGCCTCCACCCTGTCCACCCAACCCTCCCAGGTGACAAAAAAACGAGCTTCTTGATCCTCCAGCCATTTCATTCCTGTTTGTGCTTAAAACTTTCTGAAAATAATTTAATCTGATCACATGATCACCTATGCTTGACGATTACAAATCAATGGTTAATGCTTAAATGATGGTTAATGGTTTATGGTAATGCAAGACATTCTAGTCCCCACTCTGCATATAAAAGGAAGTTCATTGTTGTAACAAAATAGTGACTCTCTTGTTTGCACTTAATGCCCATTAATACCTTATAGATTAGACACTTCTCAAAGGTGAAACACATACTATTTGACCTCTCAGACAACACTAATAGAATCTGATTAAACCACCATATGTTCTGCTAGCCCAGCTGACTTCATTGATTTGTTATGGTTCAAATAGTTTACAAAACCAGATGTTGTATGCAAGGTCAGTTGGACATGAGCATTGTTCAGGTCTTAGAACAATACTTAGTACACATGCAATGAGATTAACCAGTCTCCTCACACTAACCTCCTAAACACGTGCTCTTTGTAAAGTTACAGTCACTTATCTACTAAACTGCTAGATGGCTAGAAGCTCTTGCATATCAGTTACTGTTATCTGACACCAAGCCAGACGGACGGACACGACAGTAACCCTCAAGGCCACGTGCATAGCACCTGTTCTGGGGCTTTCCGTCACTCTGGCCTAGGTACGTATGTTGCATGGGCCACTCCATGGGAAGACATCCAAGTGGCACATCTTACAAGTTCACATGCCCCCAAGCAAAAAATAGCAGGGCAACATGAAACAAGCTGCCATGTTTTCCTCGGTGACCTCAAATACAGTGCTGTTGTTGGGGCTGGACTCAGACAGTGGCCTCTGCTACATGCAGTCAAGGCTAAGTTACAAAGTCTTGCATTATTATCAGACATGTTGCATAAATCAGGATTTAATTTTAAGATTCACAAACTTTTTTGACTGCTGTACAATTTTGTGACAGTTTACAAATACACTGGTCATACTCTCCTATCAATGTCAGGGATATTAAGAAGGAGATGGAGGGATGCTGGGTAAGCCATTTCACAACAGGATATGGGAAGAGAATGGTGGCCTACAGACGATTAGATGGGACCCTGATCAGAACAGAGCCTGAACCAGATGCGTAAGTAGCCACCGCCCATCTCTCAGGAAAGCATCCACTATTCATCGTAATGAATCGGCTCTCAGAGCCATTTTATTTCTGTATTTTTGTTAATTTTAATAAATATGTCCCATGTCCCATGATCATGCAAGAAAACATTTCAATACAGTGTAATGCAGAGTTCAGTGCAGCTGTCTTGTTATGTTGAGTTGAACACTGCTGTCTCTGCAGGGTAGTAGATCCTTTAGTAAAGGCCATATGGGATGGTGATGCATCACTAGTGAGGACCATGGTCAAAAAACCTCAAGTGAATCTCCTACAGTCAAATCAGTACGGATGGATACCCATGCATGAGGCTGCGTATTACGGACAAGTTGAGTGTCTCAGAGCTATCTTGGGAGGTAAATGTGAACAGATGTGAATAGAATATGACCAGAATATTATAATACTGTATGTCTATTTGAAGTTTGATATGCAACAAATGTATTACCATTATCATCACCAAACCACATAATTTCAACCAGCACAAGTTTCATTATTAAAAAGCTTCTAGTCCCTAGTCACAAACAACTCAGCATAACCATTATGTCTTCACCTAGCTCAACCTGGAATGATAAACAAGCGTACATTGAAAGAGCAGACTGCCCTCTTGCTGGCAGTAGGAAGAGGGCATGCCAGTTGTGTGGAGTGTCTTCTGGACCGTGGGGCTGACCCTGATATCCCAAACAAGGAAAAGGAGACCCCTCTTTTTAAAGGTCATCGGAATTGTCATTGAAATATAGAGGCCACTGTGACCTTTGTCTGTTAGTGTTTGTAGAAATGTGTACAGTAGATTTACTTAAACACACCTGAAATTCCTTTTACCTTAGCGCCGTCACTGTTAACCTCTACCTTTTGACCAATTGTTGTGTATTTTTATTAGGTTTGCAATAAATGCCCTTGCCTTGTCTCTCTCCAGCATGTGAAAAAGAGAATGCAGAGATAGTGGCCATCCTTTTAAACAGAGGTGCTATGGTGAACAAGCTGTGCATCCAGGGCTGGACGGCCCTGCATGAAACTGTGTGCCACAACAATCTAGAGATTGCTGAGATGCTGGTCAAAGCTGGGGCAAAAGTGAACATCGTCAACATCTATGGCATCACACCTCTATTTGTTGCTGCTCAGAGTGGACACGTGGACTCTCTACGCTTTCTCTTAAAAAATGGTACCATTCCATCTGGAATTGATCAAACTTCAGCTTGTTGAGATACCACTTGTTGAGCAGCATAAGTGGCAAACAGATAAAGTGCATCTAATACTGATTCCAAAATGATTTTGGTAACAATTTATATTAGCACACACAGATCCACCATTGACAAGCTGCTTATTAACAAGCAAATTAATAACTTACTAGTCATTTGTTAGTCACTACACATCACTTATTAATACCATATTCTGCATGAGGTTATTCTACCCATAGTAGACCATTAACTACGAAATTCACCAGTATTACTTCCTAATTACAGCTTATTCATAGTAAGTAAGTTAGTTGTTGTATATGACTTATGATATCAATATGCTTTGCTCAGTAAGGGGCTTATAAGGTGCTAGTACAGCAGGAACAGGTATTCTCAGAAACAATTAGGAAAAAATTAGAGATAAAGTTAGAACTTGTAGCTTTGGGTTTTGCTCCTATGAATAAACCATCTTTTCTCAGTATGACTGAAGGAGAATAACTGCACCTGTTCTACTACTGTCTTATAAGCCCCACATTAAAATCATAATTCAATTACAACTACTAACTTACTATCTTCGAATAGGAGTTAATATTAGAAAAAAATGTTAATGGTCTATTATGGGTAGAATAAAGTCATGCAGAATAAGGTATTTATAAGTGATTTGTAGTGACTAACAAATGGCTAGTGTGTTATTAATTTGCATGTTAATAAGCAATTAGTTCCAAGTTCACTCGGAAATGGCCCTATACAACCAGGAGTAGGCCTAACTGATTGTTGTTCTGCAGGTGCGGACATAAACAGCCAAGCAGCGGATGGCGCCACCGCTCTGTATGAGGCCTGTAAGAATGGACATGAAGAGATTGTGAAGTTCCTTCTCGACCAGAAGGCAGATGCCAACAAGCCTGGCAAGACTGGACTTCTTCCCATCCATATCGCAGCTCAAAGAGGGTATGATGGGTAGGTATCTTAACTTTGAATTTATTTTCAGGTGGGCCATTGATACCAACAAGAGGTATCTTGAGCTTAAATGACAATAATAATGTAATGTAATGCTAGTAACGGTTCGTAGTGTTCCCTTCACATCCCCACTGGCCTTGCTGTGGTGCAGTGACATTGCAACAGCCACTGGTTGGTGCAAGGGCAAAGCACTGACTGCCCATGTTCCAAAATACAGTTTGTCCTCTACAGGCTTTCTTACTCGCCATTTCTTCACTTGTTGCAGGCACTCAACATGTTTTTTTTTATTTGCATACAAATATGTAGTATGTATGTACCACATGAAACTTGGCTCCATTTCAAGCCTGGTCTAGTCTTGAGAGACCACTGATGTTTTGATCTTTTCTCTGGTCTTGTCTCACAGGAATGACGGCCAGTCTCATAGCACTTAGCAATTGTATGTATCACCATCTTGCATTGTTTGCAGGAAAAACTTGCTCAGCCACGACATCTCCACCAGCCATTTTTCCAACTCGGTTAAGTAAGTCAGCAGAGTGGTTTTGGTGGTGGTAAGACTTAATGTTCTGCCATTGTAATGTGCAATAAGAGCGTTCCATTAACCCATGACTTTTCATGAGCTAGCCGCTAATGGTTTTTGTTTTGTTCTGTTTTGTTTTGCTTTTTAAAGCAAAGTTGCTATTATTGCTTTCTAAGGAATGCATGTTTTTCTTTTTTTTCGTTTTTTTATTGTATTGAGACTCTGTCTTTTAATAATACCATTATAATGGCAATTAATGATTTCCATCTTAACAGGGATGAATATATTTTTCTTTATATTTGCTATAGTTGCTATAGCCTTTCTTGTTATAAATATGATGTTTGTTTTGAGTCATTTGGCCTATGTTTATTTCAGTGTTAATTAATCTTCTTCTGCTGCCCATCCCCTGAGAGGCATGTCCCCTATGCTAAACCTCTGTCTAATCTGTTTAGCATCCAAGTGTTCAGTTGTGCAGTTTGATGTTCGGTATGACTGATGTTTAATGTGTAGTATTAGGTGTTTGACAAATATGAATTAGATGTGTTGCAGCTTAATAGTCCACTTAGATAGTCCATTTCTTTCCTAACCTCGTGAAGTACTATTCGGTGTAGTTTGACCTAGCTGTTTATGGTGGAGCTGTAGAATTATAGAGCCCCCCTTATGTGAAGTGTCAGGCATGTATGACTATCAGGACTATTCTTGGTCCACGATGTGTTGGGCTACACGGTTCTTCAATCTTAAATGTTTTTTAACTGTGCCATGGGACGGCGTCTCTTGCAGGATTATTGAGATGCTGATTCCTGCCACTAGTAAGGCGAGAGTTCGGCGCTGCGGCATCAGTCCTCTCCACCTCGCTGCCGAGCGGAACCGAGACGAGGTACTGGAGGTCCTAATCGAGGCTGGCTTCGAAGTGAACGCAGAGCTGTCTGTTGACCGCGCCAGGCTCTATGAGGACCGGCGCAAGACCGCACTCTACTTTGCCGTTACCAACAACAACATCGAGGCCGCGACCATGCTGCTGGAGGCCGGCGCTGACCCCAACCTGGACGTTTTTAGCCCCCTGCTGGTGGCCATACGCATGGGCAGCATTGAGATTTTCACCAAGCTGGTGGACTACGGAGCTAACATCAATGTCTATATACCCACCCACCCAACCACCTTCCCAGCCACGGTCATGTTCGCCATGAAGTACCTACCTATGCTAAAATACCTCATGGACCACGGCTGTGATGCACAGTCATGTTTTAACTGCTCCTATGGGAGCAGTATTCACCCTCCCATCAAGCCTACGCGGACGCGTAGAGATGAACTGCGCCAGAGTACAGAGGAAACAGAGCAAACCTGTGTACAGGTAAAGCAAAGACCCTTCATTATTACTCATTCACCTGCAAAGGCAAATGCTCACTCTAAGACTGATTTCACACTTCTGAAAGGTACTAGTTTATAAAATAGGCCCCAAAATACTAGAGGATAACATATTTCATGAATATTATTGCTAGCAGTGAAATAAGAGCATAAGGGTGTTTAGATTAACCCCTCAACCTCTAATCACTGGTTGATGTCACTGGAAAAACGGAAGTGGCATCTTGCAATGTTCTTTAGATGCCTAACCTTAATGAATATCCCTGTCCATAGAAGGTATGAAAGGCATTCTTAGGCTCCCTTTGCCACATGCGTGTAAGCTAAGAGTCAGATCTGCTGCAAGGTTTTGTGCTTAAACGTCAAATAGACAGATCTTCTGGACGCAGAGTATCTAAGAATGTGATATACGTTCACATTTATAAATAATAAAATCATGTAAATTCTCAAATTTTAGCTTTATTATCCAACTATTATACATTTATTAACCCTTTTTCTGCTTAATGTTTTCTTTTAATGTCTTGATAATAGATAGATAATAGTTAAATTCAGTTTTAGGAAGTAGATTAAGAAATGTTGTTATTATGAGACAGTGAGTTTTCTCCAGTGGCACCAAGTATTGGTTTAGACTGATCAGAATTGTTGTGTCTTTCTGAAATGGTAGTTCTGTGAGATGATCTCCGCACCCTCCATTTGTCGATGGGCAGGGCCCATCATAGATGTGCTTCTTGACTATGTTGGCAACGTGAGGCTGTGCGCTAGACTCACTGAACATCTCGACAGCTATAGCGACTGGGAAAACATCAAGGAGAAATCAGGTAAACACAGACATACACACGGACACACTCACACTCACACACACACACTGCACACGCTGTGAGACACACTCACTCTCACACTCACACACACACACGCTGCACACGCTGTGAGACACACTCACTCTCACACTCACACACACACACACTGCACACGCTGTGAGACACACTCACTCCTTACTCATACTTCTGCCCATCTGTGTCTCTGTGATTTTCTACCTGCGATACATGAAACATTTTTTGTGCCCATGCAGAACCCCCCCGAGCTCTGCTGCACCTGTGCCGGATGAGAATACGCCAGCTGCTCGGGGAGAAGAAGTTGCACCGAATAGACAAACTTCCCATCCCTCCAAGACTGGTCAAATATCTCAAGTATACACACCGCAATGAGGAGCTGTGAGAGACCAGCTGACAAGGGGCCCGTTCTCGTTTAGTGAGAATGATGTATAGCTACCTGCCATTTACTATCTACTGTTTTGTTGGTTTGGTGTGGCTTGGAGTTGAATATAAGTGTTTGTAAATGTGAGAGTAAAAGAACAATTCCACCGATAACACATCAGAGCAAAAAAGAAGCCTACTCTATGTGTCATGCAAATAACTCATTTGTATTGTCAAAATTTTTGAAAAGGGCATCTGATTTGAATCAGTGTTTTAATGTTATTTTAGGGTGAATGTTTTGCAGATAGAAATGAAAAATGACCAGTGTGTGTATGTCTGAATCCTGGAATAGCCTGTGGCTATTCAAATATTGTGCCTAGGGGGACCTGTTGATTGAAGAGTTCGAGATAGAAAATAATATAACTGTATATAATTTAAATGGATTGTAAAATAATGGACATCGAATTTAATCACATTCTGATTAAAATAGGTTCATTGCATGGTACTACCATCCTCAGGTTTGCATTTCAGTGCAGTCCCTCGGTTGTGAGATTGAGACATGTAGAGACCTCAGTAGAAACTTAGCTCAAGTAAAAAAGATGCACTCTTTCCCCTCCCTGTCTGATTCCCCTGTGTGCGTTGGATGCTGGTGCTGTATGCCATAAGTAAGATCAGTTTACAGACACTCAGTGACTGAGAAGAAATGCTACAGATTATTGACATAGTAGTTAGCAATTCCCACGCAAAACATCCATAACCCCAACAAAATGCCACGGTATTTGAATGATGCAAATGATTATGTGAAATTATGTATTTTTCATGTAAGTTCCACAGCCAAGAAGAGTGACTGCTCAAATTTCAAGTAATCATCATTCACATCATACCTCAGAGTGGCATTGTGTTAGCCTTATGGACGTGACAGTTTTGCGTGGAAAAATGCCCATATGTAAACTCCAGTATTATGAATATTATGTTAGAGAAGTTTAATAACACATGTTCGCAGTGTAGAAATAAACAGAATTAATTGAATGAAACATGATGCTGCTCAATCTCAATTTGATGTGTAAACAATGATTTGTTTTTTGTTTTGTGCAGAATATTTCACTGCAAACTTGTACATTTTTGCTTGTTTTCATTAATGAAATTTAGGGATGGTATTTGGACCCTCTATTTTTGATGAAAATTGCTGTTTTGTCTATACTAAACTTGCTAATGTCATAGAAAATAAACAAAACAAAAACAATAAGACCTGAGGCTTTCTGTCACTGTTTTTATAATTACATTTTTAAATTATTATTATTTTATTTTTAAATTATTATTTTTAAATGATTATAATTTTATTTAAATTGTTATTAATTAATTTTAGGAATATAACAATTTTGTGAGATATTGTGAGTGGATGCAGGTTTATGGTTTGGCTCCAAATGATGCAGCAGTAGATGTGACTGAGGTAGGCTCATTCTGAAACAGAATTATTGTAGCTCCCAACTTTGTCCAGATGGGGGTGCCAGAGCCCTTAACATAAACAACTGCAGCTATGGCTGTGTGATGTGGAGGATTCAGAAGCCAGGAAGACAAATTAGTCAAAGTGGTTTGATGATTATGCAACTCCTTGTCAGATGCTGTTGTTGAAAAGTCTTGTATTTGTCTCTCATCCAAGTGAATAACAAAGACAAAATATTATAATATAAATATTCTTTGCATTTGATGTATGTATTAAGGCTTCTTTTTATAAAAACATTACTAGACCATGTGTAAGGTTGGGAGGCATACATAAACTAATCAGTACATAAGATTACAGCTGCTGTGCTTCTCAAGTTGCCCCTTGACCTATGTGCCCATGCGCGCACTTTATCAATGGCAGCCCCTCCTAGGTGTATTTGCTGCCTGTTAATGGTTCAATGGCAGCTGACTCTGGATCAGCTGTGACTGGCCTGAGTTGATGGGTCCACACACAGATCAAGGCCATCAATGGGCTGTGCCCGAGTGAGGTGGCATTTGGGCAACCCCAAAGTGGCTGGCGGGAAACCTGATCTGAAGAGAATTTCTCACATGGCCCCTTCTGAGGCACACAGAGCCTTCAACTTGACTGAGAATCTCCTTTGTGCTCAGACGATAGTTTGTCTTGAAGTCGATCACCGTTAGGGACTCGGGAGAGAAGAGGCGATCTGCTGTCTGTGGATATCCTATAAGTGGTCTCTGACGACTTTGTTTTCAAGCACCTACAAGGTGGTATGCAAACTATTCATCTCTTCTGTGTAATTCATTTCATTTTGTACAGTATAAACATTGCCGCTCATTGCCTATTGTCATGAAGTCTTTTATATGCATAGCAGCCTTTGTCAAGTGTGCAGAAGCTTGCTTTGCTTGCTTTGCACACTTGGTTGTATAAATTATGCATTTTGTCCCATTTACTGTAAAGTGTCTTTTCATGCACCGTTATTCTGAGTACCTCTTGAAAACTGGTTGTGTTACATGTCTCCTAGTGTGATAGTTTCCAAGCTCACATTGGAGCCTCACTAGAGCTGTGCCATTTGTGATGCACAAGTAGATTATGTGCTGAATAAAATGACATGGTATTGTTTCACACTGTGCTTTATAGCATATCCCTTGTATTTTGTAATATTTTCACCTGTAGCTGATTCTGTTGAAGTACAGAAAAACTGGAGGTGGTTTAACATCACATAGCTAGTTTGGATTGTTTGTGAAAATGCATTATTTTAATTTATAAGTCATCTTATGCTGGTGAAGTCATACATTTGTGAAAACAAAGTTCTCGGAGAAGAGAAGCGTATAGAAGCCTGTCCTTTTGATAGTCTCTGATTTTATTTTCATTTTAAAAGGGACCTCTTCCTGCGTCACTGACCACAAACCTGTATCATATCATATCATGCAATTTGATAAGGCAGAATTCCTGCTTAACCTGTATGCTCTAGCAGATGGGTAGCATCCTGTGAGACCACTTTGCACCTGTCAGTTAACAATCTCTCATCTCTGTGAAAGCTGAACCTCACACATCCCATGCATACCAGAGAGCTGGGAGACAAGTTCAAACACAACATGACTGTAAACAAAAACATTGTAAACAAAAAACTTTTCAAGCCTTTGATAGTAATGTACAATGAGATAGTAATGTACAATGAGATAAACAACCTCGGTGAATGGAAGGAACAGCAGATTTTCTTGAGGCATAGTGACTGGTTACTATCTAAAGCTCCACTCGCATGCCTCAGCAGTACTGGAGTCCCTCAACAGCTTTCTCCTTCAAGGTTGTTGATCCTGCTGAATCATTCAGTGCACTCAAGCAGTCTGTTGTCTTGGCATCTCGTAAACGAGGCCATGCCGCTGTGTGTGTATTTCCTGGCCTGCCCTTTCCTTGGCTCCCTGATCCTAATTTTACCTTCAAGGAGGTGGTGCGTCAGTGGCTCTGCCTTGACCAAAGGTCACTGTGAACCACAGCATGAGTGTCACTGCATCGCCCCAGTGGATGTGAGACCCACCAGCTGTGAGGGATTAGACCACAGGGACTGGTACTGGAGGAGCAAACACATGGGAAGAGAGCGCTCTGGCAGACACTCAAGAACAAGAGATGAAATAAGCCTTTGGTCTTAATTAACAATTTACAGCAAAGCTGTTGGTGTCTGAAATGAAATACACTTGGGCAAAAGTTAACTCTCACATCAAAATGAAATACTATTGTGAACTCACTGCTTTCTTTTAAACTGGATGCCTGTCTTTGTTTTGACTATGTTTAAGAGCTTGTGAAACTAGCTGGTCCAGAGTTTAATATAACTAGTGATGTTTTTGGAGTCTTGTGAAAAGTTTTTTTTCTTATTCCGTTTTGAAACAACTAAAATATCTTGTACTCTATATTTTTGTCGTGGATCCCTCAAGATCTACCAATCAAAGATGAAGCTTGACCACTTAGGCAATTTCCCGACGTCCGAGGCGACCAGAAGTTACTCTTTCACCAGCAGTGATGGAACACGGTGCGTTGCATGGAGGAGATATGATGGAACCTTCTACACAACTCAAGAACCTGAAGAGTATGGTAGTCTTTCACCTAAAGAGCAACACATTCATGGACACTGCAACACCAGACTGAAAAACTATTTAAAACACATTTGATTAGCACTTGCATCCATTAAAAATCAACTGCCATCTTTGACATTGCAAACATAAGTCACGCATCAGGAACTAACTTAACCAGTTTGCTAATACAAAGACAGGATTCAATATATCAGCAAAGAAAAGACAAATCATCTCTGATAAGGCGCCCTTTTTTGTGTTCAGGACTGCGGACCCACTGGCCATGGCAGTCACGAGCGGCTCTGTTGATGCACTGCTGGAACTCATAACAGCGAGAGGGGGTCTTAGAGAGCAAAGCATTCTGGGATGCCTCCCAGTGCACTTGGCAGCCATCCATGGGCAGAAGGAATGCCTTAGGATCTTGCTGACAGGTAGTTTACAGCCTCTCGAGCGTATTTCAAACATGACCTTGCTCCTCTACATGCAGTCTCTCCCCTTGGCCCTGTTTTCAGTACCAAGTTTCTGGACTTTGTCTGAGCGCTCTGTTGTCTTTTTGGCTCAACACAAATACACCTCATCATACTGATATGCTTTTGTGTAAACTAAACTAACCCATTACCATGGCGATTTGTGTCATGTGACTGCTATAAATTTCTTCTCTGAAATATAAACTCAATAAAAGCATTTTGGTCTGTTTATGTCTGTGCAAATGTAGTCCAGCCAGAGATCATTGATCAACGAGACAAGCAGGAGAAAACCCCTCTGTGGCTGGCGGTAGAAAATGACCATGTAGCCTGTGCAGAGTATCTACTGGGAAAAGGAGCTGACCCCAACGTGGGTGATAAAAACAGAGAAACGGCCCTACTTAAAGGTACAGTATATCAAATATTTTGAGATCAATGTCAGATCAATGTTTAGAAATTTGATTAGATATCTACGTAAGGCAGATGGAAATGTCAAATTCAGCGGGCGACAGTGCATGGAGAGCAAGACTGGATGCACAAGCTTAAAGCTACACTATGTATAAACATCTTGACACCGTTTGGGATGTTTTATTTTTTTTTTTATCAGATAATTCATTTGGTACCAACAAATCAAATGAATTTGGATGGCATATAGTCAGATGAAGGGTGGATAAACACAGTTTATTTCCACCAGCCATCCAGAACATCACAACACTGTGCAGTTCTGGGTGCAGGGTAGGAAACCACCACAAAAAAGACAACCTTCACAGCATGATGATGCTGCAAACTGCATTGCCATCAACTACCAATTCTAGCAATGTAAGAACGGCTCTTTGGAAGGTTTTGTGTGCCTTTTAGGAAGCTAGTCCACTAATTTTACACCAAAAATACATAATCAATAAATGCTTACTTAAAACTCAATGTGTTTCGATGTGATCTATGTCTTTCTGACTGTCCTTTGCAACCTAGCTTGTGAGCAAGAGAATCCAGACATGGTGGAGCTGTTGCTGAACTACAGTGCAAAGGTGAACAGGGCCTGTGCCAGAGGCTGGACGCCTCTTCACGAGGCTGTGTGCCGCAACAGTGTCGAGATCTGTGAAATGCTTTTGCGGGCCGGAGCCAACCTTAACCAGACAAACCATTACAGCATCACACCTTTCTTTCTGGCTGCACAGAGTGGCTGTCTAGAGGCTCTCGCTCTCCTCATCAACAACGGTGGGTTATGGCTGTGATATGTTGCTAGGTCACTGGAGAGCGCAACATAGCTAGGCCCTGTTTGACAATGTGGTGTTTTTTTGTTAGACCTCTTACAGTTACTACAAGGCATTGAGGCTATGAGGGTTTCTATAAATATAAAATGGTAACCCTGCTGCCTATCTGTAACACTGTAAGCCTTTCTTTGTGTGTGACCCAGGTGCTGATGTGAACTTCCACATGAGTGATGGGGCCACTGCTCTGTTTGAGGCTTCAAGGAACGGACATAGCGGTGTGGTGAAGCTGCTCCTGGCACATGAAGCCAACCCCCACAGACCCACTAAAAAACAGCTTCTACCCCTACACACTGCAGCCCAGCATGGACATCTGGAGTAAATTCCCATATCATACAAATATGTGTAATATAATGTGTTCCTTTAAGCTCTTAACATCGTGCCTGGTGAGACAGGATGGTCTTGACACAGGTCTGTTCATATAGGATAGTGAACATGCTCCTTCCAGTCACCAAGGAGAACAGAATAAGAGAGTGTGGCATCAGTCCTCTTCATCTGGCCGCCCAACACAACGAGAATGAGATCCTGGAGGTCCTCCTTCAGGCTGGGTGCGACACCAATGCGCTGCTCTCCCCGGATCACTCGTGCATGTACCAGGACCGTCGGACCACTGCACTCTACTTTGCCGTTACCAACGGCAACTTAGATGCAGCTGAAATGTTGTTGGAGGCTGGCGCCGACCCAAACAAGGACAAATTTAACCCCCTTCTGGTGGCTGTGAGGCAGGGTAAGGCTTCAGCTGTAAATTTATTGGTTATTATTTTAGGTTTCTGGGGCATCAAACCCAAAGTGCAGTCGAGTGCATATTCAACTTAAGAATGCTATCTAAAATGTTCACTACTTTTCCACTGTTCTCTTTTGATTAATGATTAAATTAAGTATAAACTCATTTGTATTTTTTAATCAGATCACTCCTCTATCTTTCTTAAATTTACATAAGTATGAAGTATGGTCAAATTTTAAAGTTTTTTCAGCAATGAGCTCTTTATGTATGTCTCTCTCTCTCTCTGTGTCTGTTTGTGTGTGTGTGTGTGTGTTATAAGGGAACATCCAGATGGTGCAATTGCTCGTGGACCACGGGGCAGACGTCAACGCCCACATGCCTAACTGTCAGCTAGCATTCCCTGCTGCGGTGCTGCTGTGCGTGAGATACCCAGCCATGCTGAAGCTCCTGCTGGGTCACGGCTGTGATGCCCTGGCTTGCTTTCAGTGCCAGTGTGGCTCTCGCTCACACCCGCCTGCCAAAGGCCTCCACAAGGTCGACCTTGGCCTCCAGAGGGAGGAGTCCTGCATGCAGGTAAATTAACTCAGTGGAGAGATGCGGATGGCATGGCCCTCGATACACAAAGCATATGCTCACAGTGGAGGCTGAGTATACATGTGAGAGACTACAGTACTACTGTTGTAAAGTTTGAAATCACTTTAAAAAAATGACAACACTCATTTCTGATCATCTTTTACATTGCTCAAAGAACCTAATTATCAACATGCCAGCTATGTTAAAAATGTTTTTTTTTTTTTTGCTTGAATCATCAAAAATAAAGTGCAAAAGTACCAGAAGTTGTTGTCAAGATTTTTATAAAGTCTTATAAAAGTGTTATACTTTTTATATAGTCTTAAAAAAGTGTTATACTTTTTCAGCATGTAAGTTAAAAATAATTATTGCTGCTTTAGCAAGTTAAGATGTAGGCGTCTTCACTAACTGGACATTGCATCTATTGCCTTGTATTACCGTATTGCTCCGAATATAAGACGATCCTGAATATAGGACGATCCCCTTTTTCAGAATAATTTTTGGGGAAAATTAAAAAGAAAACTTTTTGTAGACCAAATTTTCCCTTATATAGTAAATGGTTTTATTCGAAAATGCTGGTAAAAACATAAATTAAACCAATAGATAAAGTTAATAAATGTGGGGAAATTTGTCACAGTTAATTTAAATGAATAGTAGGCTACCAATCTGAATGATTATGAATGGTAGAGTTTCAGATCCCAAAGTGATAGAGTCTGGTCACGCAGCGTCCAAATGTACTAATGTGACATGTGCTCCCTCCAGCAGTTCTGTGAGATGATCTCTGCTCCATCAGTCTGTGGTTGGGCAGGACCCATCATCGACCTTCTTCTGGACTATGTGGGGCACGTGAAGCTCTGTGTCAGACTCACACAGCTGCTCCACAGCCACCAGCACTGGACCACAGTGAAAGACAGGACAAGTGAGTGAGACTCAAGACTGGACTTACTGTATACAAGATGTTTACAGACCAAATACAAAAGTAGCATGCACTCTCTTCTAATCATTATCAGTAACTGTGCTCCATCTAATAACATGAAGATCATGGCATTGATGATGATGATGATTATGATGATGATGATGATGAATGTTCAAGAGCACCAAATGTACGGCCACTGTGAAGATTAGATCATTGATATTGAAGTTGTGTCTTTTCTGTTTATTACAGGGAACCCTCCATTCCTCAAGCAGCTGTGCAGGCTGCAGATCCGCCAGGAGGCTGGACTTCAGAGGCTGGGCCTCCTCCACACGCTGCCTCTTCCCAGCAGACTAATCAGATACCTCAGCTATGATGAATGAGCCTGCAGCCCACAGCCCACATGTCAGAGCACATCATTATTAAACACCTGACATGATGGGTGCAGTCGGACTGGGAGAAATCAACGCTAGCAGTGATGTACGACTTACCTGTTAGAAAGAGTCGGATTTTCTGAGCCTTTGAGTTTGTGCTATGACATTTATGTAAATGTAAAAAATATAGAAGTCTATGTGCATGATGCTGATACATCTCACTGTAGCTTTGAACATAATATTTATGTAAAATAAGTAATTGAATCATATAAAATTCATTAATCGCATTAATTCATTGTTCAGTTTAGTAGTCACACCAGTGTATCAAGACTGGGACCAGTCCTGCAGCACAGTGCACTGTACTTTCCCTCCTCTGTTAATTTATTACATCATGGCGTCCCTTTGAGATGCCCATGTCCTACACCCTTTCACCATTGGCTCTCTGTAGTCCCCTGCAGCTGCTGCGCTGAGCCAGGACACCTCCGAGGTCACCGGGAGCAGGTGGCTCCCAGAGAGCGGATGCACTGGCTTTGCAGGTTACTGCATTCTTCAGGGACGCCTAAAAATATACATAATTTAGCCAAGTGTGAGGAGCTACTGTAAGAGGATCCCATGTATGTACAGTTACAAGGTACCAACAAAAGACAGCAGTGTTTTTCACTCTCATTTTTCCACTTGTTTTCGTTCCTCGGGAATCTTGCAAATTAGGCTATTTCTAGCCAGCTAGTGTATTTCTGTTTAATTAGATTAGATTAGATTAGATTCAACTTTATTGTCATTACTCATGTATAAATACAGGTAACAAAATGCAGTTTGGCATCTAATCAGAAGTGCATAGAGCAGCAAGTGCAGTATATACAGTATATGCAGTATGTACAGTTAAAGAGCAAATTATATACAGATAAGAGTAGTAATAATAAATAGGCAGAAGAGCAATATACATGTAAGGTGAAGAGATAATAAGGGTAATATACAGATGTGCTATATAGATTCAATATAAGGGCAATATACAGATGTGCTACAGAGATAGTTATGCACTGATGTATTAAGTATATTATTATTATAATTATTATTACTTGTCATGTTTTATTCAAAAGCTATACAACTGTTTGTGACAAAATGTGCTTAATATAGTAAAAGGTTTAAGGAGAGATGTAGAGAAATAAGTTTGGTTGACAATCCAATAATTGAAGAGGTTCAGGGGGAATATACAATAAATGATCATAGAAAATCAACAAATTCACTGCAATCTTTTTTAAATGTTCTCACTTTACAGTGAAACCCAATAGCATCACTTGGCCATTGGGTGGCACTGCAGCTCCTCATTAAGAACTTGTACTCCAGTTTTGGATGGAGCCAAGCACTTGTCTATCAGAAAACAAAATTAAATTGAACATATGAAATTCATATGATATGAAAGCAGCTCTTTAAAAGACATGAGCATAGTGCATTTGTTATCATTTACAGTCGCTATGTACTCGTCACTATATGTTTTGAACCCATCAAGGTGTTTAATGACAAATTACGCAATCGTGCATTACATCTTAACACATTTCAACATATATTTATTGTTTATAATTGTTCTCAAACCATTGTAATTCTGACATTGTTCTCACATGCAGTTTTGTGCTCCAAAGATTCATCTCTGTTATCAGGCCCTGTCAGTCTACTTGCTATTTTATTCATCAAACTGAGTTTTCTTTTTTTCCACATCCTTTTTTTGGAAAAGTCAACACAGCCTATCTATTGCGCTGTCACAGACTGAAGGAGAGAGCTATATCACTGTTTGGCTAAGGGGAAAGTCTCAAATTGACAAATAAAAAGTGCTGCACAAAGGGCGGCACTCTGAAAGCACTCTCCATCACTGACGTCTATGCAACACAAGTGGCAACACAGCACTGGAAGAAGAGCTGGCTCCACTCCTGACTTGACAACTGTTTAGACATTTCTTTCACTCTCTTTCGCCCTCTACTTTAAGGTGTATCTCTTTTTCTCTTTCTATCACCACTACTCTCTTCCTCTCTCTTTCTTTCTTCAGCCTCCACATTCGATCTCTCCATTTCTACTATCCTCTCATTTTCCTGTGTGTGTGTGTGTGTGTGTGTGTGTGTGTACCTGCACGTGTGTGTGTGTGTGTGTGTGTTTGTGTGTGTACCTGCACATGTGTGTATGTGTGTGTGTACCATGAACGTTTGTGTGTGTGTGTGTGTGTACCTGCACGTGTGTGTGTGTGTTTGTGTGTGTTTGTGTGTGTATGCAAGAGAGAGAGAGAGTACACCATTCTGAGAACTGGCATGCTCGCCGAAGGTAAAAGGATTCAGCTCTCACATTTTAATCTCTCGGCTGGCAGTCCACAATCCACACACCAGAGAGTATTTCAGTCAAGCCTTATTTTTTTGTTTGTACCAGATTTAACAACAAAACAACAACTATTGAGGACAAAATGAGCTTAATGAGGCTTTTGCATTTTCAGAGGGAGAGTGCCACAGAGCCACTGCCCTCTTTTTCCCTGTCCTCTAAATGTCACAATCTTGCATGCATTAGCAAGCAAAGCATAGCACAAGAACGCATAATTGACATGGCTGAAGCAGAGTGGCTCATGGTGACTGGCAGGCATCCATTTTTGGAAGCAGTCAGTTGCACAGGGTTTGAATGAGGCCATACTCTCTGTAGATTCGTTTTTACAGGCACTCTCCCAACAACCGTCCCTGCTCGAGATGAGTAACTCAATCAGCCTGCCAAAGAGCCGGGCGAAACACACAGCAAAGGAAAGGCTGGTCAGCTAACTCTCCGCAGGAATGCAGCGCTTTTGGTCAGGCAGTGTGGTGTGTGGTTTGCGAGGAAGGAACGATCGGCAGCCACCGTAATATTTCAGGCTCGGTTTGACTTGATTTCATTTGCTATGGCAAAAGGATGCTTGTGAGATATCACTCAGGCTGCAAACACAAAAGGGCACTTGTCCATTCAGACCCTCTGGTCAGACCACGAAATGCCAAAGCACCTCAATTCATCATATCCTGTTTTTTTGCTCTCACATGTCAGAGTCAACGAGATAAGATCAAGCAATCGCTTTTATAAATATTGACCATATTCCAGGCACTGATTTGCAAATTAACTCAACCTGTCAGTGTCTTTGTGTATTCGTGATAATTTCACAGAAAACAGGTGGTTAATCATGGCAGCCCAAGCGTACATCGGGACCCTTCCATGACATACAGAACACATTAACTCAAAAGGCATTGATTGTAGACACAGGCTAGAAATCTTTCTCCATTTAAGAATGCGGCAGATTTGTTCGTGTTTCAAATCAGGTTTTCCACTCATCCTCCTGGTTGTAGTAATTCAGGCAGTGACAATAACAGTAAATATGTAATTGCGTAGAAAGAGCCAAGTTCACACAAACACATAAACATATCAAACCAAACAGCAGGCTTGTTTGGATAGGGACAGGAGCTGAGTGTGCCCAGTGTAGCACACAAAGCTGGCCCATGACTCATAGCCAGGGAGGACTCCCAGTTGGGGCGCCGCTCAACTTGACTCCTCTGAACCCCGTCCAACTGCGCCACTGAGACAGCCAGTCTAACCCAGGATGCATCCGGCCAGCTGCACCTGACACCCCAGCTAGTGTGCTAGTGTGTGTGTGTGTGTGTGTGTATGTGAGAGAGAGAGAGAGAGAGAGAGAGAGAGAAAGAGACAGGGAGAGGGAGAGTGGAAGATGAAGTGTGTGTGTGTGTGTGTGTGTGTGTGTGTGTGTGTGTGTGTGTATGCACATGTGCGTGTATGTGTGAGTGTCTCTGTGTGTGCATGTGTGGGCTCGTTTGTGTCACACAATTTCCATCACGCTGATGGAGGAACCCCACTGTCTGTCTTACACTAGCAGGGGAAGCCGTTAAACAGAGATGCTTTTAATGAAATGCTGCATCCGCAGCTGCCTTGGTACCTACTGCTACTGCAGAAACATCCACAAATGTTTGCCTTTCAAAACATTACAGACAGCACTGATGGAATTAAGCAGTCTGCTTAATGCTTATGCTAAGGACTTACTCGCAACAAATGTTTACTGTTGGAAAACAATTACCATTGTTTATTTACAGCATTTTGTATAAAACTGAACAGTAGAGCAGGCACACCTTCCAGCACCACTTACTTTCTAAAAGCTATAGTCACTAGAATTACAATTGCCTTTCATGCTTATGCAATGTATATCAAAGGTCTGAGGACTCACGACGGCTGACAAGAATAATAATCAGCCTTCACTATTATGATTATGAATATTTATCTTATCCAAGTCTTAAAAACAGCTGGATTTAACAACAGAATATCTAAACCTTGCATACACCTCTCACTCCAAGTGGCTAATTTTAAAGCTTTGTACATCATGGACTAATAGCATCCCCACGTGAGGCACTGTGTTCTGTGAAGTCTTTTAATTTTAACTTGCTGTAACAATCTCTACAGATTAACAAGTATTGGACCATCCTAATTTTGGGTCATCTATCTTTTTGTGGACCATTCCCCTTCCCCTCCATTACAAATGGGAAAATATCCCAAAGAAAGCAGCGTTAAGGCATACCACACTGAATAGAGTTGTCTTAGTGCTAAAAGATATCTGTACAGATATTACCAGTAACCCGTTTCTAAGCTGTCTTATAAAAGTGAATGCATCGAATGCATGTCGAACAATTTATCCTTCATATTTCTAGGGGCATTGAGAGATGCCAGAGAGATTTGCAGAGAGGCTGAAAGAATTAAATCAGCCTGTGTTGTGCTAGAGCTGTCGTCCATGTCTTCATTGCATGGGAGAGAAACTGGGACTTGCAGTCCTTGAATCATGTCTGTCTCACATCGCCATTGAGAGAAAGCACGGTAGTTCAGTTTACTGATGTATCCTTCAAAGGAAAATTTGCCTCCAAGCGACGACCCCGAATGGACAAACCTGCCAGAGGAGATGGTCATCAAAGGGAGGTTTTTCCATGATGTAATTACTCTGGACAAAGGAACAAAACCTAGAGCCTTCAGCATTAAATAATAAATAAAGAATAAAACGATGTGCATAATCACAACCAGTGAACTCAGGCCTCATTTTAGGGCCGTGTCTAGATAGAAAACATTTTACACTGATCAAAAACAGAATCAGACTTTATTTAGGTCCAGAATCAGCAGTTCGTAAATATGATAAGTGTCAATCGTATGAATGACATGTCATAAACATCTAATGACTGATCTTTTTCACCAACGTGCAAAAAGGCTGCTAGTTTTGGATTTTGGCTTTGATGTCTTTGTGCTGACAGACGGAGCTCCATCCCTCCAGATGAAACCTGTCTTTGATCAGTTCAAATATTTAATTATGGCCTGGGCTGCCATGGCCTCAGAGGGAGCCATAAAAGGCCCTTGCCCTGTGGATATTTAAAGAGAAACCCAACTAACATTGCTCTGATCTAAGCACTGACATATGTTTGCAAATTCAGACCTTATTAATTTCGTGTGTCTGTGTGTATGTGTGTGTGTGTGTGTGTGTGTGTGTGTGTGTGGTGAGAGCAGGAGTGTATGTATGACTCTCTGTGTAGGAGTAAGGTCCATTCGACTCTTTTGGCTCTCCTTTTCTCTTCCTTTGCTCATCTCTTGTCTCCTGTCTTCCATTCCATGTCTCCTCATACTCCGCTGGGTGTCCTGTGTGAATGATAACATACCAGAGAAGAGAAAGAGAGAGAGAGAGAGAGAGAGAGATGAACAAAGGCTGGACCCATTACTAACAATAACCAGCCTGACATTCAGTAAACAGAATTAAGAGCTCCTTCCATGTCAATCACTCACTGATCCACCTTGTATGTGCATGTGGAGGGATTGTTGTGTTCCATTAGGGTAGAGAGAGAGAGAGAGAGAGAGACAGAGAGAGAGTTGGTGAACTCTAACCGACCTCTCTGGAGTATAGAGTTATCAACTGTCAGTCTGCATCACTCTGACCTTCTATCATATTTCTCTTATGCGACTGCCGCACACAAACACACCCTTCAGCCATCCATTGCATGACCTTTCAACGCCCACTCACTGCTGAATATGTGTTGAGTCAGACAACACGGCAATGCGTACACACCTACCGTCAGCTGGATTACTTGAAAGCCAAGCCACCATAATAGAGGTCTCCTGTGGCCGGGGGAATGTTCTAGAAGTATCCAGATTCTTACCTGGGTGGGTTCCACAAGTTATTGACCTATCAATCCCACACTTTATGGGTATTAAAGTGTGCAGAGCGCTACCCTACATTCAACCATTACTTCTCATCATGTCCATATGAGTTGTAGGCTTGCTAGTGAGAGTGTTGGTATCAGAATATAATATAAGGCCCTACTGTATGTATTTTTTTATGGTCTCATGCAGTTTGTTATGTTTATTTGTGGGGGGTTTTTATGTGCCCGAATTTTGTCCGAATTATGGTTTGGAAGAGTAGAGTTCTATGAGGTCTGTCAACTGTTAATTTTTTTTTGTTGTTGTTTGTTTGTCATTTGTTCAACTGTTTCTTTGTCACATACAGTATGATTTTTAATTTTATTGTTCCTCTACTATTTCTGGGTATATCTTTGTGTGTGACTATATCTTGCCATCTCTGCATTGATGTAGCATCTTTGTGAAGAAAACTGTTCTTGATTTTCCTATTGTCTGACTGGATCTCCCTTCATTTGTATCTTAAATTACTATGACAAGTAATAGGGTCCAACACAACCAGAGAAATTACATATTAATTATATTTTGTGTGATGTGGTCTTGCCCTTTCAGTAATAAAATGTTACTTTTTGTTGATATTCTTACTCATTTGTTGTGTTGGGGAAACAGCAAGCTAAACCCATATTAGCAACTATACATCAAGCAATTGCTAGTACTTTACATCATTTCAACAGCTGTTTGTACCGTGGATGAGTTTGAATTCTAGCAGTCATGAATTGAAAGACACATTATATCAAAAGAGAGGACAATACTTAGAACTCAAGCCTTAACCCTGACAGACATGCCACACATCCTTCTGATGTAATGGACACATATGAGCAATTCAGTGTTTTGTTTATGTACAGAATCATCAAAAATGTCACTAGAAGTCTTCTGTGCTGGCCTGTGGTGAGCCAATGAATGGACTTGGTCATATATAACCAGGTCTGAGCCACACCATGTCTGAGACATTAGGAGAAGACTGATCTAACCAGGACTGACCTTGACCTGGAAGACCTGGAAGAGCAACAGCATTGAGGAATGATCCAGAGCAGCTTAGGCAAATACCCTGCAGCGATATCATACAAGTTACTACGACACTACATCAGTGACAACATTGTAGGAGATGTGTTAGAATGTACACATCTACACACAAGTAAAGATGGAATGCCATAAATATCATTGTAAGACACTCCCATTATTTTACTGACAAACATTTTGCCTGTGGTGTATGAGAAACTCTAATGTCCGTTTATCAGGCCTTACATTTAACACATGAAAAAAAAAATTGGCACAATATGATACATAACAGTTGATATATAACAATACGATAGATAACAATACATGACTGTTCTGTGCCACAGGGTGCCTATACTAAAAGAAAAAACATTTTGCCTCATTGTAAGAGACCCCCACATCTTTGTGGCCTTTCCTCTGGTGTTCACATAGCTGATTATAGTTATATAACATTTTTAAAAGGCATGGCTGCAATGTCAGTAAACACTAAACTTGAGGGTGGCTTTACCTCATTATTTTGAGAGACATGGCCTGATCTTCGCCAGATTAGGGCTGTTTGTGAATCACTTGCGAAGCAGTCATTCCCAGCCCCTCTGAACTAATGAAATTGCTCTTTCTCACCATTCGTCGTGTGGCCCTTGGGGAAAGACAATGTGGAGCACAATCCAAATGCAAGCAAATAAATTGCAACAAATGAAGAGGCTTTAAGTAGGGGGTTGGGGGGGGGGGGTGCTGGTGTTGAGGATGCACTGTTTTCTGATGCTAATGCTAAAAGCTCTTGAGTGTCACTTATGGCCTGTTATCATCTGAGAGCCATCCTCTATCTCTAAGTGGAGAGGCTGAAGGAGCCATCAGTGGAGATGCTCAGGGCTATTTACAGCACTTGCGTCTTTAACAAGTGACCTTGAGGGTAAGGAGAATGATAAAACTCTGCTTTCAGGTTTTTTTTTTATTAGGGCACATGAAGATTGTTTTAGGGAGACCAAACCAAAGCGTCGTGTGCGAGACAAAAACAGACTGTATGCTTTAGCAAAAACTGAGTGAGGATGTTATAGTTGGGCTGTTTAGACTCCATCAAGTGCATCATGTTACTTGGAAAGGATGGTGGTACTTTGTGGTTGTTCCAGCCCAGCTTGTCAGCTTGCAAAAAAACAAAACAAAAAAATAACAAGGAGATGCAGAACAACTCCATTTGAACTGAGAAACCAATTTGTGGTACACCCACATTCTCATCAATGCGACATGCAATCCACAAATTCACCTTGCTGGACTTTAACCTTGAATTACGAATCACAATAAGCACATTAGTGTCTGGTCATTATGCTGTATCAGAGTCCTTTCTCTTTGCTTCTCTCTGCCGCTGTAAGGCTGTATAGTTTGAAGTTAACATTAATCCAAACAAAGAACTAGCCACCATAAAAGCAACGACTCACACTGGAATGTGTTGTCCTGGACTGATGTACTTGGTTTTGATTGGAACAGACCATGGATCCATTAGTGCTCTGTTGTTAGATGCCTTCTGCTGATTGGAGCCTGAGAGACACCAGTAAAGTCACTCTGCACCACACTGAAATGGAGCTGTTTACACTGCAGCTACCTTTGGCAGTCATCTGTCTGTACCTGGACATTTGCTGATCTGAAGCAGACTGGACAGCTAAATGTGTGTGTCTGTGTGTGTGTCTGTGTGTGTGTGTGGGGGGGGGGGGTCGAGCTTAGGGGATTGGACCATTTACTCTGAGTTTTTGGGGTCAGCTTCATAACAGATGGGCACATGCCTTACACCTTACCGCTGCAGCCAGGCTTACAACCCTTGGCAATGTCGATGACTAGCTCAATATCTCATAACCCAACTCCTGTCCATCACAGCACTGTCACAGAACACCAGAGTGACTTGGGTGACCTCACACAAGGCCAAAGCAGCCCATATCACTTTGACTGAAACATAGACAGGACACCGGCATCCAGAAGGGAAATCCAATGCGTCAAAAAGCAATAGAGAGATTTTCTCTGGTTGTATAAGAGGTTTTTATATCTCAGTTAAGAGCCATATTCAGACTAGCATACAAGACTTTGTACAGAGCATGGGACCACTCATGAGTAGTAGTATAATGGAACCGTGACATGGTCCTGCAAATTTATGCTCCTTCCTCCATTTAAAAAAAAAAAAAAAAGCTCAGAGATTAAGATCTGTGGTGATGCAGTGTTTATGAGTTAAATCATTCTCCATAACTGCCTCAGTGTTCCCCTGAGCAAACATTCTCAAAGGACGGAGCACTAATGGAAGCACTCCTCCTCCACACGCTCCATCTAAGTTTTCCAATTTATTACCAACTCCAGAAATAGCAAAGTAAATCTACTGATGTGAGTTATTTTTTCATCTCCGTTTTTAATCTCCGCTCCTTTTCCTTTCCTTCCTCCTCTGTCTAAATAACATAGAGCTTTACACTTCAAAGCCCTCTGCTTGAACAAAAAGAAATATAGAGGCTCTGGAAGAGAAATATGAAGTTTCTTCTTTAAGCTATGGAGCTAAAGGACTAAGCACAGTAGATGTAACTGACTAGACTACACCTTGGGGATTTGGAGGGAAGGGACTGTAAGAGAGTCGGCAGCCTGGGCTGTGCCAGAATCTTCCGGCAGCAACTACTGTGAGCTCTGCTTGTCTACGGAGACCAAGCTAGGCAAAGAATACCGGAGGGGTACACACATCATTAGAATATGAATATTGTATATTAGCCTTGATTTCTCCAGATCAGCACCCACTTTCTTTCAAGCTATGCCCCCATTTTTAAATGTATATTATTTCATGCCAAATAGCTACAGTTAGTTCCTCATAGTTGCTAATAACCTTTTACAGATGAAATGACTAGCTCTACAGACATGAGGACACTTTCAGGCCTTTGAGGTATAACTGCATGGAGTTCTTGAATTCTGTAGGAATATTTTAATTGCTTTCGTTTGGTATGATGGAAACTGTTAAAAAGAAAATGACTACTGTAGGTGGCTGTCTTGCTTGAGTGGCAAATTTAATTCAGAAACGCAGATGATAACGAATATAATTTGTAGTAATTATTGCATCCTTGTACGCAGCGTCAGGAATTTGTTCATGTTCACTGGCACAGGAAATGGACATCTTTTCTTTCCACTCAAAATGAAATTTGATAAGAATAACTTCTTATCTCACATGGCAAAAAAGACTTGAAGCATGTTTTTTTCAATTCAGCCCAGTGAACCTAAAATGGCACTTCTTTCCTCTGGCTACCTATCTTGAGAAACAGCACCACACATGGATTGTCAATTATGGTCTGACCTGACCAAATTAAGACGTTTTCATTAGTTGGTACATACTATATTCCAGGTGACTGATTGCACAAATTCATACCTGTGAATGTCAACAACATTTGACTGTTCAGAACAGCTGATGGAACTACACTGTATGTTACAAATCATTTTTTAATTAAATTAAATTAAGTTTATTAATAAAAAGGACCAATGTAACCCTTGTGTGATCCCCTGTAATACAATCATGTTGATCCTTTAAAATAAACATTAAAAGGCTAAATTAATTAACTGAGAAGAGTTTGAATGCTGGTGGCTTTAGTGCAGAAATAAGTAATATGGTATCCAAATAGCTGACTTGATGGCAGATGGCTGTGAAATGTTCGAGCTGACAGGTACAGGATCAGATAATGGTCACTAAGGCACCAGTACGGTCAGAATGGCGATAGTATTCCAATTACACACTTTCAGTCTGAAGCCGTTAATAAGGTTAGGGCTGCGATGACATCAGTGTGTACATATCACAATGACAGGCACTTGGGAGACCTGACCAACAAAGTGGTGATAAAACTGTAACTGCTACCAACGGACTCCCTGTCTGGTCGTAAGTTGACTTGTACAAGTTCAAAGGTACCTCTGACATCATTCTGACAGTGCCCCATGATGCAGCCTCTTTGCTTTATAATTCAATTAGAGGCCAGCCCTGCGAGGGGGCTTGCCCTGAACAGATTCAGAGAGACAGAGCAGGGCTAAAGCCCAGCAAGAATGGACAAACAAGCCACTGAGGCATGGAGAGAAGCAGGGTGGAGAAGCGCAAGAGGAGGGGAAAAAAAAGAAGCAAGGTAGAGCAGGAACACTGCTGAGGAGAACGGCAGCGAGAGATGAGAATGAGTGAGGGGTTGCGGAAAAATCTTGATTGAGTAACAGACTAATGGCGCGGACTGAACTGGATCACTAACCAATCCGCCAAATCACCCCTAATACACCCTGACCCATCCATCAGGCTTCTATTAGATTACAGCACTCTTTAAGGTCACTCAGCAGTGAAGCCACTGAGCTCAGCTGCAGACCAAAGCAAGTCTTTAGCTGCTACTGCGACTCTTGCTGCTGCTGATGCCTTACCTGCCTCACACTCACACTCACACCGTTACTTATGATGTCCAACACTCAACCTGCTCTTGACTGGCTTTCCCCAGCTTTAAACGCATCAGACAAAGTACCTAACTCTGAAGCAGGTCCCACTGGAGCGGGTCCAAAGCTGACCTGACATCAGTACAATTCAAGTTTTCACCACACTGAAACTTTCTTTCATTAAGATTTTAACCATTGTTGCACATTACTACACAATTGTTAGACATTCAAAATAATGAGAGCAATCCTTAAAGGGGGAAGGGGATGCAGACAAAAACAAACTTACGGAGTCTTTTTGTCAGTGTCTCACAGTGGTTGCCAGTTGAGATGCAGCAGCTCTTTGATGAACTGTTTAGGTGGCTAAAACAGACAAGCAAGTCATTAGGGCTTCCTGATTGGAATCACTGACAAATGGCTCCAAACGCACCGGTCTCAGCACCGCCTCAGCAAAGTTATTGCCGTGCTTATCAGCAAAGCCAATAACGCTCCTGTAAAACCCCACCCCCCCAAAAAAGGAAGAAAAACAGTTTATAATGGCACCCGTCTGTGTGAAAATAAATAATTAAAAGAGAAGAAATAAAGATTGTTTGCTTCCACAGGGTGATAGCGTAGTGTCCAACTCGCTAGAAAAACAAGGCTCATAAATTAAGATTCAATTTATCCCCCTGGCCGATTTATGTGACCGATGAGACCTAATGGAGTTACAGTGTTGGGGATGATCACACCAAGAGGCGCTTGGAGACTCATAAAATGCAACAAGGGGACAGGTTTAAGTGCAGAGCAGTAAAATTTCAGCTGTCTCCTGCCGACAGTGTGGCGGGGCCTGGGCAGGCCTGAGTGATGGGACAGAGAATGGGAGATGCCCCTCTTTGTCTGTCTGGCGCAGGCTCCTGGAGGCTCAGTAGATAGGAGAAAACCAGCAGGTGCCTTTTTGCTAAGGGTAGGGGTACCAGTGATGGAAAGGGCTGAGGTCTTGGAGAAGGGGGTGATCAAGTAAAACTGTGCAGGGGCATTAATGAGGCCAACAAGGGTACAGCCCTCATCTCTGGTGCCAAGGCTGCAATCCAGCTGATTAGTACCTCTGTGGGAGGACAGCAGCTGGTTGGGAGGCGTAAGTGTGTGTGTGTGTGTGTGTGTGGTGTGTGTGTGTGTGTGTGTGTGTGTGTGTGTGTGAATGATTAAAAGAGAAAGAGAGAGAGAGAGAGAGAGAGAGAGAGTGTGTGTGAGTGTGTGTGTATGCCTATGGGCATGTGTTTGCAGGTCGATTACATGTAAGACAACAAAAGACTCGCATATCCACTTAATGTAAGTGTGTCAAAATCTCTGTGTGCTACTGCCTCTGGTAGATATGTCATTGTCAGAGAGATCGGCTGAGCCTCACGGGGCTATCCCAACATCACATCACTCAGCAGCAGCAGCAGCTGACTCATATTTACCAAGGTCTGCCTACACACATACACACGTAACTAATGTAAATGCATGGATGAACACATGCACCTGATGGTGACTGTGGTTTGGTATATATGTACTGAAGATGAAGAGTAAAGAGAAGAAAAAAAAACAACAAATCACTTTTTGCTAAGTGCAGCGTTGTCATTAATATAGCACATTCGTTCACAGTGTATTTCAGTGTTGTTATTAATTGCTAGTCACCCACTTCTTTGATTTTGATGCTAAAGGAGTTTAGGTAATTTGATATTTCATTTTGGTGTAAGGAAGAGTAGCATGAAATCACATTAGGCTATAAAGAGAATATGGTGTATATAAATTCATCTCTTAAATTCATTCATTCAGCTCGTATTCGTAAATAGGAGCTTTTAGGCTGAAGTGCGGTCTATAGTTACAGTATCAGGTTATTGCGTGGACTCTACAGCTCGCTCTCTCTGCCTCTCTTTCGCTCTCCCTCTCTCTCCTCTCTCTCTCTCTCTCTCTCTCTCTCTCTGTCTTTTCACTCCCTCACTCGCACACACACGCACACTATTGTGGTCGCAGTGTATCTCCTTCACTTGGCATATCCCTCCAACTCGCTCGGAGCGTTGGCTGACTGAACGACGCTGTGATCTCCCTAAACATAGCTTATCCTCCATCCACCGTGGATATACTCTCGTCGGGTCGCATCTCTTCAGCTCCGTTAAAGGTCTATCTGCACTTTGTCTGTCATTAAATTATTCTTTGAAGTCTGAGAAAATGATAGAAGTGTTATTTTAGTGAGCGTTGCTAGCAGGACTGTTTATTCTTCATTCGCAACCCTAGACGGTACTGCTGACGGAAAAGCAGTACTCTGCCGCTTCATTAAAAAGAAATTACCGCAAATCTGTCGTCGGAAAAGGACATGGACAAAATACGCTTTTTCGCGTGTAAATAAAATATGCGTCTTGATATTTTCAGCACAGGTAACTTTTGCGGTGTGCTGGTGCTATTTTGTGCCATGCAAAATAAGAGATGATTGCTTGTGCACCTTGTCAGTATCGTATCCCACACTTACTCTCTGGAGAACTTTGGTCGTTCACCGGGGTCTGGACACCCATCTTTACGCACCATTTCTCCAAAAAGTGGACCAAACTTTAGAATATAATAGGACGCAGGGATATTTCTTCTTTTCCTTTTCATTTTTTTAGTGAGACGTATGTCGTTGCGATATCTTCCATGCCACCGACCATCGTGATACATGGACAAGAATGTGGCAGACACCATGTGTGGAGAAACTCAATAGAGAATCCGCTGGCAAACCGGGAGGACTGGATTAAGTTCTTAAAAATATACGTGTCGTATGCAACCCCCGCGTCTTTTTCTGTGAGGTGGGCTGTGAGAAGAGCAAAGAAGGGATGTTGGTCCGAAACAAATTTCCGTTCATCTTCGGGTTTTGGCACTTCGTGTTCAACCAGTTATTTTTGACATCATTTCCCCTTGTATTTCAGGTATGTATCTTACTTGTCATAGCCTTATCAAAATGATTGCTAGAATAAGACATTTTAAAGTTTCTTGGTACTAGCATCACACTATCAGACCAGCAAAGCGCAGTCGAAGACTTCAACATACTTGAGTACACTTGACGGTGATTGTAATTATAATTCTAATCGATTGTAATTGAAGATAGAATATCAGTATTGTTTTCACTATTACATCTTTATATCTGTGGTCGCTAAGCTACCTTTGTAACACTAAATGTATAACATTTCTGATGTTACATCTTGACATGGGTTATTTTGCTTTACGTGAACGTAAATGAGCAGCCTAGCTGGTAGTACAACACGAGTTGTGCAATTTTGTCTCAGATGTTATAACCTTCAGCAAACAATACCCCAAGAAGTGTGATCCATTACCCCTGTCATATGTAGAAACCATTAAGTAATGTTTTTTGTCTTGCATTACTTTGTTACTGCAGTGTTATGATCATGTGTTGTGTGAGTAAGCAGAGAGTGTTGGTGTTAAGTAGTCTGCCACGCTTGGCGTTTGGAGAGCGGCAGTAGTGTCAGGGATCAGGGATTGCCCTGTGCTCCTCAGCAGGCATTTCGAGGCATGTGGTGGGTACCACAACGTGCGTGGGCACTCTCACTGCTAGCAACCGAGGAGAGACCTCAGCCTCCTCCTCAGCCCCCACAGCCTCTTAGCCTTCAACAGTGGGAGGGAAGAACTCCAGCACTGAAGTGCAACGAGGGAGGGAGGGAGGGAGGGAGAGAGGGAGATGGAGATTGGAGTTAGTGTGAGAGACAAGCACAGGCAGAAACACTGAGAGAAATTAAGCGAGTGAGAGACTGCAGGAGAGAAATGGAGTCATAAACCCAGTGTGTGTGTGAGAGAGAGAGAGAGAGTTCAGAGAGAAGAAGGAAGAAAGTGTGTATGCAAGTGGAACTAAAAGTGAGATGAAGAAAAGAATGAAACAGTAATGGTACAAAGTGTAAGAGCAAAACCTATGGCGGTAAAATTAAAAGTGACAGGAAGGGGGAGATTAAGTGCGAGAGTGATGTATGTAGTAACGAACACAAGAAGGATGATCACGTGTTCAAGATGAAGAGCTGCACAACACAGACAGACAGAGAGATGACCTGTGTCATCAATCTGGCGTCGTGTGTCCTCCTCCTGTGGAATCATGCTCTTCACTTCTCATTCGTTGTCCCTCTTCTCCTTCTGTTCTTCTCCCCTCTCTCCACAGCTTGCCCTGGGAGAGCCACAGAGGTCGTGCTCTCGGACTGTAACCGACACAGTGGGCACCAAGTGCCAGCTGGCATGCCAGTGTAGGCCCTACCCTCCTCTGCCACCCCCGCCCCCGCCACCTCCACCCCCAAGAATCATGATCACTGGTAAGTGCCACTCCTTTAGTCCAGGATATGGTTACGTCACCCTGAGAGGCATGCTGAAAGATGGAATGAGTGTATGTGTGTGTAAGAGAGAGAGTAAAACCATCATGATTTAAACAATATCGGTATTAACAGACGTGTCACTGCTGAAATACGTTGACCCTGAGTACAGCTTGAAAGCAAAATGTAGTCGGGGGGAAAAAAAAACATTCATGGTACAATGTGCAGTGGCCTTATGATTGCACCCGTATTTGCATTTTAGTGTTTAGTGGAATTCTCTGGAGAAAAAATGCATTTAGAAGCTCTCTACTCTCATGGCATCTGAAGAGCCCTGCATTTGGAGATGAACCCATGAGCAGTTATGCTAATTTCCACTACTGATATTTTTGGTGTTCGGTTGCAGAGTACAGTAAGTCCATTAGCCCTCTTTATATTCTCTTCTATGGAATGAAGAAAAAAAAAACCCCAAAAATGTGGATGGTCTTCGCTTGAGGCTAATCTGGTTTTGGAACATTGCAAAGCAATCAGTACCCAGCTGTCCTAAAGGAGCCCCAGCATGGGACGGCTGCCTGCTGGGACTCTCATCACTTTAGCAGCAAAACAACACAGAAAAATGCCCAACAACAAAAATGACTTTTTCGCCTCTGTATCACACCTTTAAAGATGATTGTCAGTCTAACATCACTACAGTAAGTGGCTCTTTTAGAGAAGCATGTCTCTCTAAGTATGGTAGACATTTTTTGACCATGTTTAGGCTCTTTAAGCTGGAAGAGAATGTATAGCACACCCTTATTTCCAGTGTGTATTGGCGTGTGTTACGCTCACAAGGTGCTCCATCCGCCTTGCTACTGCACTGAGATTTGTTTTCCATTTTTGACATGGTTCCAGGAAGTTCCTGCCTCCTCTAGGGTGCCAGCCTACTGACTAATAAATTGCCTTTCTGGACCGAAACCATTTTCATTTGCCTTTAACTGTCCTCCCCTTGAATTACATCTGCGGCCATAAAGTATGTGGCTTTTTCTGTTGACACCGAGCTCAATCCAGTTTATTACTTGAAGTTTATGTTTTAAATCTGTCATCGGCATCTCCACAGAGCCATATTTGTGGAGGAGTGCTTAATCAATAAATTGTGAGCATGGGGAAGGTGGGGTAATCAATCTGCTGCAGGTCTCTTTTGGATCAATCACTTTAGGCGTCTGCTTGAAGGGCACCATTTATCTAGTTGTGAGGGACAAACTCTTTGTAATTTATTGATATGCATTGGAAAGAATTTAATCAAAATATGTTCAAACTGGTCGAAAATATCATTACTGCTCTCAAGACAAATTACACGTGGTGGGCCAAAACTCACCAATTCCAAAGACTGCTGGCTAAAGGACTGCAGAGGTTTTTCTTTTTTATGTGGTTTTCATTTCATTTTCAAGAAAATATTTACCACATTTACTTCACAGCTGGTTTTGTGTCACAGGCTATTGGGGTAGTATGGGGCCAAATTCAGGGTTGTGAGTTGTGCTTTAGACTTCATGGCTCTATCCTCTGAGCAAAATTGGTGTTTGCACTGCTCTTATGCTAGTTAAAGTGCTGAGGATTTTACCTCAAGGCTTTTGATAAGCACCCAGCTGAAAGTGTCTGTGTGCCTCGCCTTCTGGAAAAAAAATACCCCTGCATGAGGCTATTTTCAAATATTCATGAGGAACTTATACATCATTAGAACTCCTACACCTGTACTTATCAAGGGCGTGATAAATGGTTTAAATGAGATGTTCGGCAGAGAGGAGAGCGCGACGAAAGATAGGGCCTCTTATCAGAAAAGGAGGCTACTTAGGCAGATTACATTAAATCCTACGGCCGTTTCGTTATTAAAAAAAAAAAGATTAGACCAGAAGTTTGCTTCAGCTGCAAGGAGCTCTGACATCCAAAGTGAGTCCCAGCGGCACTCGGTTGGAGGAAATGTGCCTTGTCGTAGGGAGCTATGGCCTCAGGAATGACTGCCCTGCCTCGGGTGACCAAACAAGTCTCTGGTTTGACAACGTTGAGAGGCAAAATGACATGAAAATACAGGCTGCAAGATCAGTGCAAAAGTGCACAGTTCTGTTGACAACATTTCATATAAACCTGCCTGACTAAGGTCACAAGTCGACGCTTACAAGACCAATAAATGTTTTAGGAAATGACTGACTTTGGGTGGCACATGTATAGCAACCCTTTGTACATGTCTCAGAATTGTGCTCAGAATGACACTGAAAGAGAGCTTGTGTTTTTATCGTCTGATCAGTTAGCTGTCTATTTTTAGCCGAACTGCTGAGGTCGTAGATTAGGGGAAGTAGATTACACAGAATTGCTCCTGGGCTCTTGTGAAATATCTGGCAGCTTTAAGCCCAAAAAAGGGAATGCAGGACTGACTACACACATGACTAACTCAGCTAGCCATAAGGAGGTGTTGCCAGTTGTGTCAGTCTAGGAAGCTTATCAGACTCTAAGCACTGATGTTGTGCCGTTGGATTTTTAACACTGACAGCCTCATCAAATTGATAATTGTCTGTGATGATATATTTGGCTAAGTTCTATTTGCAGACCGGGACACTCATTCCTTCTCAATTCTTTTCATAGGGTACGTATAAATAGCATTCTCGTCAATATTGCCTCCGATTGTAGATATATCTATCTTTAGACTATGTGCTTATCTACTGTTATGTTGAATGCATAGAGGTTTCATCAAAAAAGCAGCAGAAAAGTATTAGCTCAGCTAATTTTCACACCCCACGTTTAGAACACTCATAATTATCTCCACCAGAAATTGTCTGTGTATGCTGAAAAGATGAAACGAAATTTCTGTTTACAATGGTGTCACTAGCTGAGTCTTATGCTCCTGTGGCAGTCTCCTCCTCCAAGACCTGATCATCTCGACTCTCCCACCCTTTGCCCTTGTCGTCTATCAGAGTCTGGAGGAAAATATCCAAATCAGGCCTGCCTAGCTCACTTTAAGCCTGCAGTGTATTCCCTCAGTGTGTCTGCTAATGAAATAGATCAAATATAATCACTGGGGAAAACAAATAGCTGAATACGTGTGTTTTCAGCACCCAGATATCAATGTCATTTTGACAATTTTAATAAAAAGATTACACAATATTTGAAACCTAACCAAGATTGAGGAGGCATAAGTACAGTCCAGTTGTCTTGCCAACCCTTATCATTGGGATTTCATGTCTTGTCTCAATGTTGGACTGTCTAATGGCTAAGAGTGCTAAATGCCCTTTGCCACTGGTGTTCAAATGTGTTTGGTAGGACAGTAGAGTATCAGTAGGTATCACTTGTGGCAATGTGGAAATCTGAGAAGTCATAGCCTGTCTTTAGCAGGAGATAACATCACACGCTTAAAGCTGTGTTGGTGCCCCAGAGCAAATACTTCTGATCTCCCTAGTTAATGGTGCTGAACAACCCATCCAGCTTCAGTGAGCATGTAATGTCTCAGCATATGATGAAGACTATTTTATTTATGCATCAGTCTCCTGTAGCTGAACCCAATCAATTTAGTTTGCTATCGAGCCATCATGGGTCATAGGTTCAGTGTCCATGGTGCACAAACATGGCCTTTTTTCTTCTCTCATAATTTCATTGCAGCTCTGGAGAAAACCATTTGCAGGATGATAAATTGTTATGTAATCCGATGTGTTATGAAAGGAGGTTAAACATTACATGGAATATGCCTTACTCTTTATTACTTTGGGGACACGAAGGAAATTTCATTCATAATGCAAATATGTCCCCTAGCAAGTAGGAGGTAAAATGTCTTCTATAAGAACAGCATATCAGTCCTGAGGAAGTGTATAAGAGGTGTCTAAAAGCACTTGCCATAGCAAGTCATTTGTAACCCTCATGTTGCTGATGTGTGAGATGTACAATTACTCAGTGCTGTAGATGGCCTAGACATCAGTCCTCAAGCTATATTTTTCCTCTATGTCAGTAGAATTTAAATGTAGAAGTAGTTTTACATGAATTTGTGGACTGACAGGACGGAATAGTAAAAAAAGTTTACGAATGTTTTGCTCTAATGCTACCATATTACATTTACACAAAGGGTGGAGGAGACATGGATGGTCAGAAGTGGATGGGCTAGTAATGCTGTAATGCTGAAGTAGCTAGCGTCGTTATCCATGAGTGGATCTACAGGAGCATGGTCATGTGTTGTGGTAGTTAGCTCCCTGAGCCTCTGCCACCCCAGCCCCCTTGGCCTCTGAGTTGGCTGCCATTTCAAAGGATCTCCCAGGGGCTACTTCCTCTCCTCTCACTCTGATTTACTGGGAGTCGGTTCTGCTGACGGACTGCAGATCGATCCCCTGCACTCCCGGGCCCAGGGTGTCCTGGAGGACATCACTAATAGAAGCGCATTAGCAGATTGACAATTATTGGCCAGGAGCCGTGGCCCCCAACATTGTCAGGAAGTCGACAGATAGCAAGTGAAGGGGACCTGCTGGACTGAGAGAGAGCCCGGGGCTGACCGATACGTACCCATAAAACAGCTCACTTTAAGACCTATAAGGTCTATAAACTCTCTCCGCAGTAGAGACATATTTACCCCGAAATCTATTGTTGGGATGAACAAGTATGCTTAGGATATCGATATAATCATGACAAGCCTGTTACTAGCATAGCAAATTTTGCCCAAAGCTATTTTTCTATCAGGACTTTCTAATGTTGGTTTGTACTAGTCCGTGTGTGGCTATGTGTCTATTTGCTTATGATGTGTGTTGGCTAATCTTAGCTAAAAAAGACTAGCCACAGCTCATCTCATCCCAGAGATTCCTCTTGGTTGTACATTGATGTGGATATTACGTTGTATTCCCTGCTCGCATGGCCTACATTCTTCTCCATGTTGTAAAGAATTATAGTAGGTTGACTCAGCATTCGCAGTCACAGCTACAGTAAATAAAAAGGCGCTGAAATCAGCCTGCCTACAGACTCATATCAGGACAATGCTGATTTATTGCAAAGCCTGAAATTGGGCACTTGCTCGAGTGTAGTGAATGCATGAGGAGGTAAAGGCTTTTTTCTCGCCCTCCACAGATGCCCGAGCAGCACACTGCAATCCCACTAAAAGCCCTGCAGTCTGCGCGGATGTTTTGTTCCGTGCCCAAAGTCTCCCAAGGGGTTCAGCTTTTGAGAGTGCCTGTCTGCCTGTCTACTGTGGTCAGCTAAAAACCACAAAACAAGATTGTGATTTTTTTTTTTTTTTTTTAATATTTCACTACACAAGACATGTTATGCTTTGTGTTTGCTTAAATACACAGCATTTGACTTTTTTATTAATTACCTAACATTTGATATACAGCATCTGAGTTCAATTTTGTTCGCCCGAATTTAGGACCATAATTCTGCTGGGAAAACTCCAGCTCAACCACTACAGCTATTTGTGCTGGTATGAAACTATTTAACCTCAATCAGAGAGGGTGATTGGCGCAGTGGCTTAGTGCCATCCGTCATCCAAACTTCTTACCACAAGCAGATCACTTTTCTGTAAATTAATTCCACACTACTAAAGCATCCGTGTGTATTGGATGTGTGTGTGTGTGCACATTTGTTTTTTTGTGTTATTTAGCATGGCATAAGTGTGTGTGTGTGTAGCATGCTTGCATGTGTGTGTGTGTTTGTTTGTATGTGTGTGTGTGTGTGTGTGTGTGTGTGTGTGTATACTTTCCTGCCTCTCCAGCATGACTAACTGTCATGGTGCTGATGCTGGGGGAGGCAGCAATGCCGCGGGCGTCATGGCGACCTTTGCTCAGCTGCACACTGTCGAGAGCACGGATGAGCCGCCGCCCACGGGCACGGAAACCCACGTCTGCTCTACCCCTCCAGGGAGCACCCTATCCCACCCACTCCCCCCTCCTCACCTCGTCCTATTGCTCTCTGGCCCTCCCCCTCATGTGGGAAGCGTGACTGAGAAGGGCCCTCTTCTTCGTCTGTGTGTGTGTGAGTGTGTGAGCATGAGTCCTTCCAGAGCCGTTGGTGATCAGGGTTAAAAATGTCGTCCTTGTGGGCGCCCAGAAAAAAGCACTGCTCATTTGCCTCTGTCTATCTTTCTCTTCCTCCATTTGCTTGATTTATGAGTGTGAGCAGAGACAACATGCTGACATACAGTGCCGTGCTAATGTCAACAGTTACCACTACTACACTCCTCCTCACTGGCTTTGAACGTAGATTTACAATTCATCACAGTTTTAGCCTGCATTGTGTGAGTTTAGTGCCCTGGACTGGGGTCTGTTAATATTAAATGCATCTCAGATTGCAGCATGTCCCAACACTAGGTCTGTCCCAGAATATGGCCTTGTCTGTTCATGTGTCCGAACCTCAGGGCAGAACCAAGATATACCCAAAGATCAGGTGGCCATGGGTGCCGCCAGGGCCTCTTGTTAGAGAGCCAGTGATGTTACAGGGCTTCATATTACACCACAGCTGAAGTCACCTTATACCAAGTTGTTTTTTTTTTTTTTGACGTCTACTTCACCACTCCACCAGTGTATCAACAGGACAGACACGTGAGTGTCAAGGTGGAAGGCAGAGAATGGCCTCACTCTTGGGCTGAAATGCTTTAGGTGACATGTTCCAGGCAGGGAAATGGAATACATTACGCCAGTTGAATAAGTGAATAGTACAAGTACAATCTGTATCTTTTTTTTAATGTGTGCAAGAAAACTGAAAGGGTCTCTGTTCTGATTACTTGCAGGCGAGTATTATCATTTCTCATCAGCTGGTTCATCATAGTAATGGCATTATTGTGCAGTCAGCATAAAATGGTCTTAATTTGATATCATTTATCACAATATTTTCTGGAACAATATGTCATCTGGCTAAAGCAGGCCAGGTATATTGTATTCCTACAATAATATTTCAGTTCAAATATTGTTTTGAATTTATCTTGTGTAATCTGGGCATTGTTAAAAATGAAATGCTCTTGGCAGATCTGTCCATAAATAAATAATTAAATAAAACGCTTCATTAATTATTTAATACTCTAAATCACACAATAATGTAAAAACCCATCTGCATTTTCCTCTAGCTAACAATAATCCATACCAATTATTCATGGCATCGCCTTTGTTCTAGATTTGTAACTGTTACCATAAAAATTCAAATATTTTGTCTAGTTCTAGCAACTAGTCTGAATAAACAGAAACAAAAATAAACTATTTTTACCACAAACCACATACAGTACTTTCTGTACCTTACAGATATCACCCATACTGTTCTGCGCAGTGATTTGTGTATATTTACACACTCTTTACACAAAGCTCTTTTACAGCTTTGACGGTGATACACAAACTAGCTGCCTTCAAAGATACTGTGAAGGATCTGTAAGCTTGGCTTTGAAGGGAAAGAAATTTTCAACTAAGGCCATGACCTTATGAAATCCAAATTTAAATAGAAGCAAAAATACACTGGTCCAAGGTTAGAATGCTAGGAACCATACAGTGGAATGCAGTAGAGAATGCATGATAAACTGCAATAACAACATGCAAAATATTCATACAGAGACACACGTGTGTGTAGTTTGGCAGATGAATAATGAAAGCTAACTGTTGGACTTGGTTCAATGTCAGAGGATAACATGAAGCTCATCGTGTCAGTATAAGGCATCGTCACATAAATTCAAATATTCGGACCCATCAAAATCTACAGGGGACATTCATTTCTTTAGTGCAGCAACATCTCTTAACAATAAGGAAGAAACTTACTTTGAAGCAGTGAAGTCTTTATGGTGTGAGCACTTCATTACCAAAAGGTAGGTGAACATCAAACGGTTGTAGAACATCCCTGAGGCTAATGACAAACAACCTGGAGTTTGCATTCCACTGACCTTCTCACTTATTTAGCTTTTGTTGACATCAAATAACTTTACATCGGAACTGTTCGGTACCTTCATTTGACCATTTTTGTTTTCCAGGGACACATAACACTGTACAACTAGCTCTAGTACCTTGTAGTTTTTGAAAAGCCATTCTAAAAACCACATCATGACCCTGTGACATTCTGGCA
This sequence comes from Tenualosa ilisha, assembly GCA_015244755.2. Taxonomy (NCBI): domain Eukaryota; kingdom Metazoa; phylum Chordata; class Actinopteri; order Clupeiformes; family Clupeidae; genus Tenualosa; species Tenualosa ilisha. The sequence goes on along the minus strand of PYXC01002238.1, from coordinate 2,235,440 downwards.
GGAGAGAAACAACCTTATTTTTTGGACAGGGAACCTGCCGGAAGTCCTATGGAATAGAACCATGAGGGAAAAGCACTGGGGAGAAATGCTCAGTGATGTTTTATTATACTGGCCTTATGTCAGAACAGAATACCTAGCAAACACTGCACTCACCAATATTAATAATGTTAGCACTCAATTATCTTTAACAAAACATCCGCATTGTACGTTTGGATGAATGCCTGTTCTAAATAGAGAAACACTCAACAACTGATAACTCATGTCAAGAGAGGAAAGGCAAAAGACCTCAGTGGTACTTCTCTTATTTATACATGAGTTTGAGAGGTTATTGCATCAAGGGTTTTTGACCACCGAATGCAGAGGGGGCTGGTCTTTGTCTAACTGTCCTGGACACTCTCAGGTCCCCTTCTTCATAATCAATTTGGTCAAACCATCTAGGGCCTTCTAACCCAATCAACCTCGGTGGCAGGTATAAAAATAGCGTAATCTAATTGCATGGCTTGTTTGCTGCCATTCTGAACTGAGCCATATGTCAGCTGCTCTCTCAAAAGCTAACTCACGTTTCACATGCATCTCTTGTGTAATCCATATTCTTCATATAGCCTTAGAATTGGTTGCTGTTGAAACCTTCGGTAACACTTTAGATTAGGGTACACATATTCACCAATAATTAGCATCTTATCAACATGCAAATTAGTAACATACTAGCCATTTCTTAGTCATTACAAGTTGCTTAGTAGCACCTGCATGATCTTATTCTACCCATAGTAGACCATTAACTAGCCTTTCTCCAATGGAAACTCCTAATTACTGCTTATTCATAGTAAGCAAGCTAGTTGTTTTATATGAATTATGATGTCAATATACTTTGCTCAGTAAAATGCTTATAAGATGGTAGTACAACAGGAAAAGTTATTCTCAGTTTTGTTCCAGTGAATAGGCCATCTTTTCTAAATATTATTGAAGGAGAATAACTGTTCTTGTTGTACTACTGCCTTATAAGCCCCATACTATAAACTCCTATTTACTAACAGTAATTAGGAGTTTATTTTGGAGAAATTCTTAGTTAATGGTCTGTTATGGGTCGAATAAGGTCATGTAGAATAAGGTATTAATAAGTTTTGTAATGACTAACAAATGACTGGCATGTTATTAATTTCCATGTTGATAAGCTGCAAGTTAATGGAGAATATGTGTACCCTAATCTAAAGTGTTACCAAACTTTCATGTTGCTAATGTTTTTGGCATATGACACCAATGGTTTCCTCAAGTGCTTAGTTATCTGTACTTAATGTTCCACTGGTATAGATGCATTCTGTGTAATGTGAACTGTGATTTGACGTTGACATTGATGTTCAAAGACTGTACCAGTGTGAACCAAAATCAAGAGAGAAAACCCAACAAACTCTATTTGACCCTTGCATGGATCAAAAATGTCAAAATGTCAAGTTAGAAATCATTTTCAAAAGTTGTTTTTTTTTCCCCTGGCGTTATATTTTTGTCAGCCTCTCTGACTCCCTTGCATGCTCCCTCTCATCTCTTTTTTACCCCGGAGAGCCAAAACAGCCCAATTACTGCGTTCAGCCGAGCCAGACACCCCATGCCCTCAGGAGGCCATCTTCGAGGGCGGCCATTTTTTTTTCCCCAGCCGTCGACAGACCGTGTGTTGGGGCAGCTGAGGCTGACAGAGTCGTGCGAGGACAGCGAGCCAGGGATTTGGCCGATAAGACTGGAGATCAGGCCCATCTCACGAAGCGGGAAGGCTGGAGGGGCTCGGACACTCCTCATTAGCACAGATGACTCCCTTCACTGCTGGCTCGCGGCTCCGTCATCCAGCTCAGGCATATTCACAAGTCACTTCGAATGAGTGGCTGCCTGCACAATTGAGGCAGACAGCTTTTTAGTCTGTGATTTTGCAGAGAGCGGAGAAAGACACGAAACTGGGGATGAGATGGTCGGTGACAGCAAAGCTGAGCTGGCACACAGACTTGCGCTTCATTGGACCTCACTCTTTTCTTCTCTTTTTTTTGTCTTCATCTCAGCCTGTTTTGATCTCTTTCTTTCCATTCTTACTTGTCTTATTTTAACCCTGATTCGTGCCTTCACATTATCAGCTATTAGTACAGGCAAGCCGTACTGGATGTTGGGAGAGGAGGGAGCAATATCCACAAGAAGCTCCCACATTGAAATTTCAGACAAGATTAGTGATCTGTGTGTGTTCGCTGGCTTTATTTTGTGTCTGTGGGTATGTGTGCATGCATGCATCTAAGCACTTTTGTATGGGTTCATGGTTGTGCGTATGTGTGTGTGTGTGTGTGTGCAAGCATACGAAAAAAGAGTGCCATCTGCTGACTATCAGCATGCAGATGGTTCTAGTGTGTGTGGAAGCATAAGGGTGTGTTGTGCACCTGTGATGGGAGCAATTGGCGGATACAGTGATGAGTGCAGAAGATTCAACCGTAGACCCACACCGTGTTCCACATGCCGGTGTTCTCCAGCAGAACAAAGTGCAAACAAACCTCTGTTTATCCTAATAGAACGTCCAGCTGCTAGTCAAAAATGCTCACAGAATAGTCCTTGTGATGAAGTAGGATAAACTCCTCTCAGAACGTTCCCCAGCACTTTTGTGTTGTTTATGAAGGAAACGCTCCATGTCACTGAGAATCATGGATATGTTTACTTAAGCCAATTACGGTAATTAGACATAGTGCTTAGGTTAAAGGTCCGTATTGTTCCCCAGAGATGTAGTCTCTCAAGCAGGAAAAATCTCCATAATCCATTAATCAATATGGGTGCATTTTTCCCATTTAACACCGGCTCATTTCACCACTGCAAATATTTATTCTGTGAGTTATAACAGAGAGATTGTTTGTGCTATTTAATCAATTGCAATTACGATGGGCAAGGGAATCCATCTGGGTGATTTAGAGTGGGGAAAACTTTCAAAGTTGCTGATGCATGGGTTCCTAGCCTGAGAGAGGATAGCTCGCTAATAAATACTCAGGGTTTATGAAGTGAAATGGCATTGCCCCTAAGATCAATGGAGCCAACAGTGACTAGGCCAAAACTGGAGGGAGACACAGAACAGACCAGTTTGGAAGTCTTCCCGTAAGTGCACTTTCATCTGAACCAGTGCTGAGAAGAGGCTCTGCAACACACCAGTGTTAATGAAGAACTGTGGGTAGATGAGAGGACAAGGATTAGTAGGCCTTTCTCTGCAATGAGTAAGTAGAGGCTGTGCTCAGATCCAAAGTAGCAAGCTTGTCTTTTCCACCACTGGTTAAATGCCAAATATCTCATTGAGCACATGTTAATTTGAATGCCAAGACTTGATGAAGTTCAGTAAGCCAAAGTAAACCTCCTGCAGCAGTCACTAAGTTTGTGATACATTCATGGTAATTAGTGATTCCCATTACATCTGTTCTAGTACAATGTTTTTCTGCTCTCAGAGTTAGGCTGCTAGGGATAGCAAGCTACCTCAGAGAGAGAGAGAGAAAGTTTAAACATCTGCAGTTTTTTGCATGTGTGTAGGAGTAGTTCCATGAGTCTTTGTAGCCTCCTGCTTGCTGCCTCCTGATGTAAATTTGCTAACATTACAGGAGAGAGCAAAATCATACATAAAGAATATATGGAGTATCTGGCGTGTGGAGTATCTGGAATATGTCAAAAGGACTTTTGGAAAAATCTGTAGGAGGCCTTATTACTGTGGGACCGATCTGTAGGATGCCATATTACTGTGCGATGGCAATATCTCTTTCTCTCTCAAATCCTTAAACAGTGTTTTAAAACCTAGATGCAGTGTTTAACGTGCAGTGTTCAGTGGAGTTCAATTAGATTGTGTCTTTTTTTTTTTTATCCAATTCAAACAATACACATACCTGGTGACTATTTTGAATTTTACCTTCAAGATGTCAGGCAATCAGTACCTTAACATTTACCATCTGAAACTGGGGTTAGATTAGAAGTTAGAAATTACACATAGATACATTATTGTAAGGTTTTTCAATACATGCATTAGTTGAGTAGTCCACACCATACATAACATGTTTAACTAGTAGTCAATGTAAGAATACGAGACATAAAAAGGCAAACCTCTGCAAACAAATGTGTCCAGTGATTTGGATAGGCTATAAAATGCAATGCTCTGGCCTAGGCCAGAGTCTTTCACAGCCTTCCCCTTGCATTTAAGCAACAACTTTTAAAACAAAGTTTGTATACTGAGTTTGAATGATGTTGGAAGCATTTGAAATAAATAATAATAAATTTGAATAAACTAACGATAAATTTGAAGCACACTGTATGTCATATCTCAAATATGAAGTGACATTTCTATCCTGCAAATAACATTTAATCAAGTTAGATAAACACACATCAGGTCATCCAAATTGCCCTGGACAGATAGAGAGGGAGCTGTCACTCAGGCAGTAAGTCACAATGTGGCCTACACACTGATTTTATATGTGTCCTATCACATTAATTCATTATCACTGTGACAGGCCAAAGGTTGAAATAATGTTAAATAAAATAAACACGCTCCTAGGCTGAAGGTAAAAAAAAAAAAAGATTCTCTGGTTCCATTGCCTTTAGTTTTCAAGTCCTCTTTTACCAATCTTGAATCGGTAATACAGACATTGTAGACACATGTATATACATTAGATATTTTTGGTTAATGACTTGGTAAAGTAACCAGGCAGTTACCTGACCTATATGTCTTGCCTGTGTTTCCTCTGTGAACCATGAACGCACTTACACACAATGCATATAAACTCCTTTGCCACTCTCAGCTTTCAGTCTCTCTGTGGCTTTCTCTTAGAGCCAGCTTACACTGTTACTTCAGTGCCATTTTTATAATACTGCCGTCTTTTTGGCATTGTTCCTTTTTGACACTCTTTTAATCCAACATGTGTACACACTTCCATTGAGCATAAACAAAGCATTCTGAAAGATTTACGGGGCAGACCTTCTGTGTTGCACAAGTCTGAGGCGTAGGTATTTACTTGTCAAAGGTCCTAGAGGTGTGCTGAAGAAATGTCATTTTAAATTGGATACAAAAGTGATGTATTTCTGTTTGTATACCCTGTCTGGATAACTGCTACAGTGTTGTAAAATTACAAAGCTTCAAGTTGTAAAATAGCAATATGCTGTACTTTTTTTTTTATTTCAGTCACACAAGAAATCAGTGGCCAATAAGGAGCAAGCCCCAACAGTAATATGAAATTGGCATTTGACAGTCACAAATGCACCAGATGTTTTACCTGGGATCCGTGATGGCACTCCTTCACGACATGTGTTGTCACAGAAGCCTATTAGCCAAGCCTACCTAAAAAAATATACATATAGACATCTGGCATAATAACAGATACTCGATACAACAGCAATGCGGAACTGGCTCACGCATGGCAATCTCAAACATGGGATGTGTAAAGGTCTTCTTTAACGGTACAACATGTCACAGGAGCCAGTAGACCAGCTCAGCTCACTCAGAGCATTACAAGGTTTCATATAAAGACCAGGTGGAAAGGGAGTAAGAAACAAAGTTGTCAACATAGTACTTGTGGAACAATGTTGGGAAGCAAACTGTTAAGTGCCTATAAGCAATTAATGATACATTCATACATTTGCTTATAAACATTTGCCTCCGTAAGTCTCCCAGTAATGATGAGGAATATATGGAAAACTGAGCATGAATAAACCATTCAAAAAAGCATGTAGCTGTGTGATTTTACAGTCAGAATTTGGTTTGCATTTGGATTACTAAAGTGCATTTCTGTAGCTGTCTGCGTTCATGCCCCTGTCAAGTGTAGCGGTCACTGTGTACACTTGGGCCCAGAGGACCCTCAAGTAAGACTGTCGCCAGACCCGGCTTTTCTGCTGCTGTTCTTGTCTGCTTAATACATTAATCCCCCTATTGTACTTTTAGCTTTAGCATCCAGCTGTCTCTGTATGTGTCGGGTGTCCAGTGGGAGTGATGGGAGTGTTGTGTCTTTATATGTCTGCCACTGAGTCAGAATGACACTTTGACTAGTTGTTTGTGTTCTAGGAAAAGCATTAAAATCCCTCCTCTCTTTCCAAAGGTAAGCTGACCAAAGGTTATCCTGAATGATTTAGCATCCGTGGAACTGAAGTTCTACGAACTGATTAACTGCCACTACACACACTTTAGCCACATCATGGCATGAACTGTCTGACTTTGAACTTTACGTCATAAAGCATTCACGTGAAGCTATTTTCCAACTGCTCTGATTTTCATAAATTCAGTGTGTTCTTTGTACTATTCAGCATCTAAGTGGCTTGTAACCATAGGGACATATAATATAAATATAATAATATATAAATATAAATAATATTTTTTTTCCAAATGCGGGGCATCTGTGCCCCATGCCTGCCACATTAATGGCTGTTCCCAGCTGCCATAATCAACGTTTCAAGTTAAAAGTTTATTGTCATATACCAAACTAGGAGCAGAGAGAAAGTTTGTGCATTACCTGTATATGAGATGCTATGTAGACTAGTGACTCTTAGAAAAAGACACTGTCACAAAGTGATGAGATTTGAATGTGCATGCAGATAGAGACAGTGGCAAATATAGCTAGTCACTGGCCAAATTTGGTTTGTAGTCTGGGATGGCCTGTTGGATTAGGAAATTATTTCAATTGTGATTCATCTATTTTAATTAAGACAGTGCTATTACACACAGGGTTGTTTGTTGTTTGGAGATGAGATGACATCACAAAACTGTGCAAGAACTGTGGTGTATGTTTTTGACAGCCCTTAAGCAAATGCCACCATGCTGAAAGTAGTTTGACAGTTCAATTTGAGCTCTTGCTTTGTTGCTTGTAAATTACATGCACCTTCTTCTTATATTTTTTATTTGCTTGTCTGTCAGTAAATTCTGATGCATCTGAAAGGTTTGATGAATATAATTTAATATGTTAATAAGTTATATCTAAATTCAATCCACAATGTCTATAATCCAAGACAAATTCAAAGCATGAGTTATTTATTTGATCAACTTGAAGGAGTCGTTGCATTTATTTACTTATATACTTATGTACTCATTAGAGGCCCTCAGTAAATTCACTTGAATATTCCTGTGATTTGTTTTGTCATGACAAATCAGATTTATTGCTCAGTGTAGTTTACACTCTCCAGATGGTGACACTAGCCTGCATTAATGTTGCCTTAATGTGTACGTTACCGCTGTCATGACTCCTGTACTGGCTGGCCCAGCTGAATAGTAATAGTCTTATTATGTTTATTGCTAGCTCATTGGCGGCTGCTCTCCCTCAAGAATAATGAAATGAAATCTGTAGGATACATTAACACCACATGTTGAATGAAAGCCAGGCAAACAGACTCATGTGACCTGACAGGCGATTAGACCCCGAATGAGGCGAGACGTCGAGCAGACGACTCCAGCTTTTCTTTCTCTGCCTCTTATCCCTCCATTTTAATGACACCATTTAGCTTTCGTGCTTCATGAAACGAGCAACCGCTCCCCCCCCCCCCCCCACCCAAACAAAGAAAACTCATCCAAACTTTAAAGTGGCAGAGGAAGCAAGAGCGCCCAAAGCACTAATAGTTTTCTGGACGAGGAGGCAGTGTAATGATGTGAAATAAACGCCTCTCAGATAGGGGAAATGATTAATGTCAGTGCTAAGCGCTGAGGCTGGGCACCTGTCCACTCAGGTGATGAAGAACACAAGGGGACCCGAAACAGCTCACAGTCTCTGATATCGGAAGGAAATTATAGTTTTAACAATACAAAGCAGTATAAAGGCACAAACAACCCCAGGGCTGACATGTTTTTCATGGCACCATTTAGTATGACATATAGGTAAGAGAGAAAGAGGAAACATATAGAATAATTATTAGGTTAGACACAGTAGATCTATGAGATGTATTTATAGCATATATTTATGGCTAATTGTAGAAGAAGATGAACAACAGTACTGTGTGTTCCCATGAGCCTCTGGTGTTCTTCTCGGAAATGAAGCGCATTCTTGCCAGGATATCCTGTGATGTCTTTTTAAGCCCGTCTTAGTGATTTAGTTGCCATTCAGGTGACAATTTTTTCTAAAGCAATTTGCAGCATGACTAGACAAGGTAAAGCTAAGCTTAATAACCTGGCCAAAAAGAGAGGCCATTTGTGTGGCATTGGTGTGCTCTGTTTTCATGGGTGATGTAGTGAGAGCTTTCTATCAATCTTTTTGCAATAAAAGCTTTCAGCAATATATTTTTGTTTTCCTTGTCACAAATGATACATTAACTTATAAAACAACTGTAGGCTTTAGGCTTCTCAACCTCTGAGCTCTGGTTTGTCACACAGTAAGAACAGTGAGTTCAGAACCATCTGTTTATCTTTCAATCTCTTCTTTCCTATCATCTTTTTATTATTCATAAGATAAAAGAAATCCTAAAATAGCCAACAGACTCTGTTTCACTCATTGTCTCTTTATCTTTCACTTTATCTTTCCTCAATCACTTTCACGGCACAAACAGATTTGAAATGGATTGTTGCCTTGTCTGTCTCCTCCTCTTCCTGTTGTGGTCCTGGCCCTGTTGGCTACCTTAGGCAGTAGGGCAAGATGCAAATCAAGACAGCATCGGTTACCTGATTTCATGTAATAAAATGTCAAAAGACTGTAAATGACTATTAATAGTAAAGTAGACAGTTAATAAAAAAGCATACATTTGTGTAAATACTGAATAACTGGAAATGGTGTGTGTAAATAATGATAAATGCTTTTGATATGTGTGTAAATGTTAAATGTTATGTGATTTGTGTAAGTAATATGCCAGTGTGATTTGTGTTAGTAAGTAATATACCAGTGCGATTAGTGTGTGTGGGTAATGTACCCATGTGATTTGTGTGTAATAATATACCAGAGTGATTTGTGTGTAGTCATACACCAGTGTGATTTGTGTGTTGAGTCATATACAAGTGTGGTTTGTGTGTGTGAGTCATATACCAGTGTGATTAGTGTGTGTAGTAGTATATCAGTGTAATTTGTGTGTGAGAGTAATATACCAGTATAATTAGTGTATGTGTGAGTAATATACCAATGTGATTATTGTGTGTGAGTAATATGCCAGTGTGATTTTTGTGTGTAGTAATATATCAGTGTGTTTTGAGTGTGTAATTATATACCAGTGTGGTTACCAGTGTGTGTGTGTGTGTGTGAGAGAGAGAGAGAGAGAGTGATATACCAGTGTGATATGTGTGTAGTGATAAAACAGTGTGACTTGTCTGTGTAGTAATATACCAGTGTGATTAGTGTGTGTGTAGTAATATACCAGTGTGATTAGTGTGTGTGTGTAGTAAGATACCAGTGTGATTAGTGTGTGTGTAGTAATATACCAGTGTGATTAGTGTGTGTGTGTGTAGTAATATACCAGTGTGATTTGTGTGTGTGTAGTAAGATACCAGTGTGATTTGTGTGTGTGTAGTAATATACCAGTGTGATTAGTGTGTGTGTGTGTGTGTAGTAATATACCAGTGTGATTAGTGTGTGTGTGTGTGTAGTAAAATACCAGTGTGATTTGTGTGTGTGTAAATGTGTTGCAGTGCCTCCTCCGGTGGAGCCCATTATTAAGCCCTGGTGGGATGAGATGCTGCTGGTGCTCGGGACCGCCAGCTGTGCCTCTGTTGTCTTCCTTCTCCTCACCGCCATCGTCTGCTACAAGGCCATAAAGAGGTGCGCTGTGTGTGTGTGTGTGTGTGTGTGTGTGTGTGTGTGTGTCTGCATAAGCATGTTCACTTTGGAGGCAGGAGAAGCACACACAGATAGATCTTAAGTAGTCTGTGTACAGACACCTGCTGTCTAGTTTTTGTTGCAGTGCTTGTAGTAGAAGCATCCACTCAATGACTTCACAATTCCACTCACTTGCCCTGATCAGGTTTTGTAAGCTCTTCAGCACACACTCTACACTTTAGGGGAAAATCAAAATAAATACACACTAATATACTTAACTGACAAAACTCCTGTTTTCTCCACTTGTACTCAGATTGTACAACATATGACTATTACTTTACACATTTTTGTGTGCCCTGTGTAGTTAGGCTTTGGTTAAAAAAAAAAAGCTAGAAATTTCTCCCTGAAATTGTCATCTAAAGAAATGTCTGCATGCAATAGTAACCTAACATGTAGTTGCTTCACTCAGTGGAGTCCAGCGCTCATCCTGTGATTCGCATGTCACATTGACATGGCTCTGAACACACATTAGACAATAAGCTGTTGTGGCATGGGTAGAACAGCGGAAAGACAGCGAAGGAGGACAGGCGAGCCGATGTGACAGGGAAGTAAAGGAGCACACAGAAAGGGCCCAAGTCTGGATCATGATAGAGCTGTCTGTTGATTCTCACCGTTCACCGAGAGTGATCTCAATTACCAGCAGCAAACATGAAGGGCTTTCTGCCCTGCTCGCAGCATCCTCAATTATTTCAAAAATCACAAATGAAAAAAAAAAAGAGAATTTCTTCTAGAGCCACTGGTTAGATGATGCACTGCTGAGAATTAACAGCGTGAATATAACTTGAGCTATCAAAGAGTCAAGTCAATATGAGCAGTGCTGGAGCTTTTAGCGAGAAGAAAATTTGCTCTGCCTGCATTTCATAACCCAGCAATTTGCACCATTTGGGGGGAGGGTTGACTTTAATGTAGTGCCATGTGTTTACCTTTGAGAGACTTTGTATTTTATTGTCAGGTCAGAAAGTCACCAGCACAGCACCGTTGTGCCACTGCAAAATGATTAGCCCAGCGACTTTAACACTCAAAGGGTAGTGGTATGGTGGTGGTAGGCAGGTGCTGCAGCTTTTTCACCCTGCCACATCATCAAAACAACCAGCCATCAGAAGATCAAACCACAGTCATTATTTATGTATTCATTTGCACAGTCACTATGCCTGCGCCCACCTCATGGGCTGACAAGAGGAAGAGAGACAGACTGAGATAGAGAGAGGGAGAGAATAAGGGAGAGAGAGGCTTTGGCCTGAAGGAAGCAGTGTGTGATCGCACTGGCACATCTACAGATTCCTTCTGATGGAGTTGTAGTTTCTACGGACGCGGCTGATTTGTTGCCTGATGCTAATGCTGTGAGCCTTCTTGAGTAATGGAGGGAGCCCAGGCACAGGTTTACCACCAGCCGCTGTCGGCTCAATTCATTACCCCATCGTTACTTATTCATTTCTTGCAGAGTAGGGGCCATTTTAAAAGTTGGGTCGAGATTACTATTCCCATGAGCTTCCCTCTCTCCTTCCCACCAAGGGGTTTGAAACCAGCACCCTTTGTTTTTCACTTTTCGAGAGTTCAGAATTTGTGACGGCAGCGTGACTGTGGTTTGTTACATCTGTTTGGTTCAGACATCCTGGAACAAAAGACATGCTACAGACTACAAATAATGTAAGTCTTCTGCGCCCTTGCGCCGTTCATGATACAAGTTAAAAGCCGTGGCACTCAAGGTAACCTGGGAGATCTGAGGACATGGGTGGCGTGTTGCGTGTCATGTCAGCTCGTAGGTGAGAAGGCGCTGTAACACAGCGACAAGCGGAGTAAAGGAGAAGGTCTACTCATCAGGGCCAGGAAGAGGAAATGACCTCAGACAGCCATGATCACTCACATAAGCAGCTGGAGAAAATAGGTCGTCTGTGATTCGCTGTAGTCACGCATGTATCTGTGGAGGATACGTTAATGCTAGCAGAATAGCGTTGCCATGGTATAGTAATTGATGTGCCAAATTGGTCCCAGAAACTAATGATGGTGATACACTAACAAGAAGACTTTTTGTCCAAAAGGCCAGTCCACTGCTCATATCTCTTCCCATACATTTATTCCTTTTTTTCTTTTTTTTTTCAGTTTATCATGTTTATGCTCTTCTCATTAGTTTCAAAAACAGAACTTTCCATTGAGACAAATTTAATCTCATTTTGAGCTGTGCAATGAGGAAATACCCTCGACTGGCAAGATATGACCTCTTCTGAGTTGCGTGGAGTAGAGGGGATGTGGAGGCGTGGTGTTTGTTACAGGCTACACCAGATAGAACTGCAAGTGAATTATTGCATTATGGGTGTGACTTACAAATGTTGGTTGTAACTGTAGCCAGCATGGCGGCAGATTATTCTAATGACATTTTGTGCATGCAGAAGTCAAGTCGAGACTTTTGGGTAGTTATTTCCCCTCTGTATTTTTTACTTCTGCAGCAGTATGCTCACACATGGCGTCCGGACAGCGTTACCTCGTTTTTCACCGAGGAGCCATTACTCCCCATGCATGGAGTCATTTAAATTAGCCCAAGTGAATTCACTCTGTTACTTTTTATCTCTCTGCTTCTCATTCCTTCTCTTTCCCTCCTTCCCTCCCCCTCTCTTTATCGCACTCTCTATCTCTCTCTCTCTTTCCCTCTTTCTCACTCCGTCTCCCTTCCTGCCCTGAGAATTTGGGTGGAAGCAATGTATTCCCCAATGGGAGCCTCAGCTGGCAGCTTTTTACCACCTAATGAACATGCTCAGTCTGCCAAGCCACAGCCACAAAAGGGAGAAATGTTTAATGTCCCTCTTTTATATGCGAGCAGAAAATCATCATTTAGCCACAGCCAATGACCTATGCAGCGTTAACGTCTCTCCGGTAAAGCCAGACGGTCAGCCGAGGTTTAGCACCACAATAATCCCCACCACCACCACCACCACCATTTGACAACATATAGGCAAAGTCAGCGTCAGCACATTAGTGACTAACGTCTGCTAGGCACAGGCTCATTGAAATGAGTTTGATGGCATTAAGTGCATTCAAGGAGAAAGAGCCTCCGCGCACTGGGGCTGCCACAGACACACATTGGCTCAGTATAGAAGTGCTACAGAGGGATAGAGAAACAGGGACAGAGACAGAGATAGAGAGAGAGGAGGGAAAAGAGGGAGAAATGGACGAAGAAAAGGATTCAAATACTGTTGTTACATTTTCTCTTTTTTCCACATCTCTTGTTTTCTGTGTTATCAGTGGTGCTTTGGGTATAGGAGTTTGTTTGTCATTGTGGTAAAGCGCATTATAGCTCTCGGGCAAGGAGAAATCGGAGATGGCCAGAAAGAGAGAACCGGGACCGGGGACCGGGGGGCGGGGGGGCGGGGGCTGATGGGGGTGGAGAAAGGGTTTGGGAGGTGTGAAGCTGGGAAAATAAAGAGCGAAATGCAATGCCCTATGATATTTGCTCATGTTTATCACAAAACCAGAGCCCGCTAAAGATAAGATGCTCTCATCCTCTGCGTTTTTAAGCCATCCCAAGTGTACAGCTGTCTTGGCCGGTCTGAGTCTCCCGTACTGGAGGAGACATGAGGATTGCCTTTGTTGTGCCAGCCTGTGCGTGCCTTTGTGTGTATGTGTGTGTGTGTGTGGTGTACACGCAGTGCTGCTCAGTGCTGTCGCCCAGAGTAACGCTCAGCCCTGGCCTAAAATAACTCCACTTGGACTGTAGTCACAGGGGAAATGCATAGGTGCTTGTGATGTTGGATGTGTCTGTGGTCTGCAGAGCAGATGGCTAGTGCATCCACAAGAGGCTTTAGCAGACTTGAGCGAAAGGCTTGAGTACGGCGATGAGAATTACATATATTATGAAATTGTATATTATGGAAAAATGGTCAAAATAGGAACTTCAGCTTCTGCCCTTTACTGTCCTGTAACTCTTTCGTTACCCTTCTTTCCTTTCTTGCTTCCTTCTTCATCAATTTTTCATCCTTTCTTTTTCTCAAAAAGACTTAAAGACTAATATTTTTATCTAGGTTTTTCCCTTCATGATGGATGGCCATGATGTATGACTGCGTTGGCACACGAGGGCATTGGAGAAGGAGCTCTCTCTTGGCCTCCCTGCTGATGAGTGACAGGGCAGAAGGAAGATGGAAGTGAAAGGTCAGCACCTGGGGGCTGTTTAGTGCTCTCCCACTGGCTCACTGTGGCTGCCTATAATTGGATGCCTGTATGGATTTGCCCAGTCAATAGCAATGAGTGTATGGCTTTTGTAGATGGGCGAAATTCAGGGCCCCCATTGTTGCTGTATTTAACTCCAGCACCAGCGTCCAAGAGAAGGGCTTCCCCAGAGAAGCTACGCATTAGCCCTGATGCAAAAGTGGAAAGAAAGAAAGAAATAGGAAGGATACAGTGTGTGTGTGTGTGTGTGTCTGTGTGTTTGTGTGTGTGTGTCTTAAGAATGAGTGATGTCATTTTCCTACACTATCCTGTCTGATAACTCTTTCCCTGATCATTTTTTTTGGATCCTACGCCTTTTCGTTTTTGCTGGGTTGATGTTGTTGTTGTTGGTCTGGTCCTTTGCCCATGCGTCATTTGTCAGGGAGACAGAGACACAGAGGACCAGGCCACAGCAGCGCAGATTGGCTCCTCTTGTCTCCTGTGCTATAGATGATGGATGGAAACACAAAGGTACCGTCATAGTCAGGCCTGCTTTTTTCCTCAGAAACCACTGGAAAAGATCTGTTGAAGAAAGCTTCTCACTAAATCAAATTCATGATATCTTTTGTTAAGTAAATACAAGGAACAAACCCTGTGTTCTCAGTACATCTGGGCTTTGATTTGAAAGTGTTGATACAGCAGATTTGGAATACAGTTGGTGAAATGGTAGCCATTGCAAAGATTGGATTGGAGTTGAATTGGTACTGCAGGGGACACCAGTTTTTTGCTGTCTGTAGCTAAAATGTCTGCCTTTTCCAAATTTGGTATTTAAACCCCTTTAGAAATTCTTCAGCACCCATGGAGTCATTACAATGTGTGTGTATGCCAGCACCAGCATCTGTGTGTGTGTGTGTGTGTGTGTGTGTGTGTGTGTGTGTGTGTGTGTGTGTGTGTGTGTGAAGCATTAATTGTCCTCTATTTTTAAACTCTATTTAGAAGCTAAGAGAGGCTGTCTTCAGTTTTGTTTAACATAGCGAGGCCTCTGCTTTGAGAGCCTCACAAATGCCTGTGCAGGGACATGGGCTTTCAAGCTGCTGAATTTATGTGTCTCTGTCAAGGGGGTATGACTCAGCAAAATGAACAACAACAGAAAAAAAAACACACACACACAAGACAGACAAGGCATGATCTCATTTTCTCCATGGGAAGCTTCCATCACTGCCTCTATTACATTTGGAGTTGCCAATGCAGTAGGGTGTGTTTACTGGTAATTACAGTAAATGCCCTTCCAGGAGCCTTGAAAGCCTCCCTCCCGAGACTGAGGGTGGTGGTGGTGGGGTGGGGAGTGGAGGGGTTGGTGGGGGTTGTTGATGTTTATCTGCGAGCCTGGTGGAGTGTTGCCGAAGCACAAGCCAACATGTGTAATGTACCAAAACAAAAACACCCACAGGTGGACAGCGGCGGCGGCAGCCCGATGTCTGTAAAATGTGGAGATAATGGGGGCTTTTCAAAGCAGTTCATCTGACCCTGGCCCAGTCAATAGGCTTGCCTTGTTTGGTGTATGTGTAATGTATTGGAGGATGTCTTGGAGAAGCCCCTGAAATGTTGATAATAGTTCTGTTTTACTGTAGATGCTGACACAAGGGAAGTGGTGAGCCACTGTCTTACATTATTGATTCTAGTGGTTTTATGATGAAGGGTGTGTTCCGCCTGCCCAAATGTATTCTTTTTTCTTATACAGACAGTCTCATACAAAACAGCATGACATGCCCATGGTTGTTGTTTGTGTGTGTGTGTGTATGTGTGTGTGTGTGTGTGTGTGTGTGTGTGTTTGTGTGCGCACGTGTGTGTGTGTATGTTTATGTGAGGGTTGGGTGTATTTCTGAGTGATAAGGGCAATGCATCCATCTCAGGATCAGATGGCGTGCATGGATGTGCGTGTGTACATGCACATGTGCATGTGCCAAGCGAGAGTATATTTTTTTTCACATAGGCAACGAATGAATGAAGCCTGTGAATCTCAGAACCTGAATGGAGTCTGCTCTCTGAAACCCCACTGACACCACAACCAGTACAGACCCCCACCACACATACACACACACACTCACACACACACACACACATTTACTCACATCCCAATCCCCTACACCCCCACAAACCCTAGCTCTCCATATCTGTGTACACACTGCACTGGAGAGCTGCGGCATTAAACTTTAATGGCCGACAGCAATGTGCTGTGCAGCCACCTGCCATATGCGTACTACACCACATGGATTATTGAGAGCCGGACAGCAGCGTGAGGTGAAGAAGCAGCCATTTTCGACCCATCTGGGCTATTCCTGGAGCATTTGTTTCTTTTTCTTTTCTTTATTTTGGGGGGGTGGGGTGGTGGGGTAAGCTTCCTCCAAGCGTGAATGGAAGCTGGCTACCATAAGAGTGGTCTATGAATAGCGTGTTCCTTAGAACTCCCCATGCTCTGCTCTTTACCCGTTATTCTCGGAGTGAGAATTCTCGGCGCGAGGAGCAAGGGCCTGGTTCACATCGGAAGCAAAAAAAAAAAAAACACACTCACCCCGGGTGCTACTGGGCCTGTAGGCACGACTCAAATGAATTAAATGTGATTTTAGCAATTTTGTAGTGCTTTTAAACCGCTGATTATATTATCTGCCTACACTGTTCACGCCTGTTATGTAAAAATTTTACCCAGTGTTTTTATTTTTTATTTTTTCACTTCACTGAAATGAGTGCCTTGCTAACGGGGATAAAGTAACAGTTGTTTAATACTTATACTCAAGACTTTTTTTATTTAAACCACAGGCTCAATAAGGAATCTCTGTACCCAGCTGTGCCGTCGTGTGGCTGTGATTTGCAACAATGGCCCTGGTGAGTCAGAGCTGTGTGGATGTAGTTACCCTGAATATTCTCACCAGCACTGTTTTCCTTGGAAGAGTTTCCTCGGAAGGATTGGGACCTTCCTCTTCAAAGTATAATGGTAACCACGCATCCCCAGTGAAACAGATGTCCTATCTCTGCTAATTATACTGTGTCAATTGGCACTGCATAAGTGGCTTCTGCTTAGCATCTTGTATTGTACAACTCTACGACAACTCATTTTTCTTGGCCAGAGGATGTGTTTTATCCTTCATGAGTGTTTATTTGATCGGGCATTAGCCAACGTAAACACGATGAATCATCCTCAGAAATGTTTGTGACATGGCTGCACAAACAACATGGTTTATCGTTGTTTACGTCGGATGATGAACGTGCCTGTGATCATGAGCTGCTCCTTTTCCGTAAATATTGACTCCCACCGGCTACTTGCGCTCGCCTCGTTTGGAGCAGCACTCAAGCTGGCTCCCTCGCTTCCCACGAGAGGAAGTGCTGCTTCAGAGACGAGGAGACACTCTGAGGCTGTGGCTGTTTCGGCTCCAAACCATCTTCGAGCCCTGAGGACAGCTGAAAAGCATGCTGGGATGTGTGGCCAGCCAGTGAAGGAGGAAAAGGGGGGGGGGGGGGGGGCGTACTGTCGATGCTTCTGTTACTTTCAGACCGATGCTGAGTGAGAAGAAAGTCAAGGGGTTTCTCCATCTATGCTTTAGTGCCTGTATATCTATGTGTTTGTGCACAGGTTTGGATGTGGGTGGGTGTGGGTGGATTGCTTATGCATGTGTCCCAGACATCAGCCACAGATTACAACATATTACAACATATTTCAACAGTCTATGCTTGGCTACTAAAGTACATGTGTGCCTTTTCTTGTATTGTCTTGTCTGGCTGCTGCTGTGTTACTTACCACATGCTAGTTGCACAGGATGCACAGGCCACATTATCTTTCTTTACAGAGAAAGCATACACTCAATTTTCAAAGTACTGTGCTAATTTTACAAATTAGAGCCCTCATTTTAGCAAATGAGTAAGTGAGTGCACAATGTAGTCAACAGAGCACACGTTCTCTTACATGATCCCTTCTAGCCTCCGTACCTGTCAGAAGCACAAAGTAAATAACAGTTAATAACAGCATGTGTGTTTGCGTGCCTGTGGTAAAAGCATAGCAAGTGTTGCGGCACATTTGAAGCCTCTGAGTCAAAGGCATGGTTGGAGGCAGGTGATTCCCAAAAGTAGCCCCATTTAAAAATAGACCCCAAACCATTGATCCACTGGAATATGTTAGTGGCAGCTTCCTTTCACAGCAGTCTCCAGAGCCCTGGGGACCTGAGTCCTCCACACGGCCAACAGAATGAGCTACTGCTTCCCTCAACGCTGTCAGGGCGCAACCTGATTCATATCCGAATGAGCCTCACGTTGTCCTTTTGATGGACTGCCATATGGATTGGGGTAACTGACCTCAGAATTGCACTCTAGCCGGTGAGAGATCATGCCACGAGGGTGCGGTGTGACTACATCAGCTGGTCTTAGGGGAGGTCTAGACCTTCCAGTGTCCACATTTTGTTTGTTGTGGCTGTTTGTTTATGTTGTTGTGTAGTTTGTGGGCTTTGAGGTCAGCGTCAGTAAAGCACTTTTTTGGCAGTGTAGTCGCCATAGCTGATATTTTTCTCCGGATGTAGTAAGACATAGATTTTTCAAACATTTGTGAAATACCTCCCATCTCTATCTCTCTTCTCTTTTTCTCTTCCTTCCTGTTTTTTCCCATTCTACCACTTTTCACTCCCCACAGTCCTTCATCTTGCTATCTTCAACTCCTTAGTACTCTTTTATCCTGCTTTTACTATACCTCTTTTTTCTCCGTTCATGCCTATGCCCATGTCCTCACTCTCTCTCTCTCTCTCTCTCTCCCTATCTCTTTCTCTCTCTCTCTCTCTCTCTCTCTCTCTCTCTCTCTCTCTCCCCATCTCCGTCCTCTGGGAGCCTGGAGGATTCAGGATTGTCCCCTGGTGTATATCACATGAGGGGGTGTCATTACAGGGAAGCCCCTAGGCAGTATGTACGCACTCATCTGCACGGCAGATGGTTCCTGCAGAGGATATGGATTGTCCCATCAAACCTGCCCAAGGGACCTTATCTGTTTTTATCATAAACAAGAGTGCATGTATCTCTAAACATCCCAGAATTTTATGAGGAACTTTACAAAACAAGTGGTGTTTATTGCTCTGAATCTTACAGATTGTTAATTTGTTAAAAAAAAGCGAAGGTGACAGAACTACACAGTTACTGAATTGAGTTGAATGTTCGTGAAGTCTTTATGCACATAAATTGTTCCCAAGCTTGCACTGCTCTTTTCAAACAAAAACGCTAAGCGCCTGTCTCTCTGAATAAAAAAAACTAAAAAACTAAATTAAATGCAAACTGTATATGACATTTAGCATGTAGCTGTGAAGCGACCTTTTCAAACAATTCAGACCTTTCTGAGAAAGGCAAGCTGACCCTTACACTTGCCCAGAGGGACCCCAACAGTAGATGCAGCCCTTAAAAAGGTCATGTTGTTTTCATCCACATGCTTATTTGCATCCTCTTTGTGCAACTCGGCTTTTGGAAAATCTCAAAAAAAAGGCAATGGCCATTCCATTATACCCCACAAACACCACAGTACCAGAACTAATGGTCCCTTCACAGTCAGTTAGTATGATTTAAAGATTCATTTCACTTTGTATATGTTCTGAATATGACTGTTTTGACATGGTGTAATGTATTGTATTTTAACCCTGAACATATACTTGTTATCTTTAAGCCCCACAGTATATATTTTAATATTTTTTTCAAAGGCCCCAGCTACCTATTCCTGGTCTTGGTGATAGAGCCCTTTAGATTGTTCCGTGCTTTAATTGAATTATCTAGGACTTGGGCTCCAAGGGTTACATATCTTAGATCTCTAATCAGGAACAGACAACAGTGGATGCTGCTGCATTTAGTCTTCCTGCCATTTAGGCTTGTGGGAAGTCATTTAAACAGGAAGATAAGTCAAGTTGATGACCTCCTCCTGCAGTGAATCACCCTTAGCCATAATGAAGGACAGACGCAGCAGACAGACACAGCAACTCGTTATGCCTCCTATAAACCCAAACGTTACTTCGATTAACATGCAAATCCAAGGCTGCTTGATTAAGTGCAAATTTCCCAACGCTTACCGAAATTGTATCAGCGGAGAATATGACAAGCTTTTTTTTCATTTTTTTTAAAGTGAGCGTGGTTTGCACACACAGCAATAAAAATAAATGGAATTGACTGACAGGGCCTCTTTAGCTAATCCCACAAACACACCTACGCAAATGAAAAGCAATTTATTTAATTGTCCCCTAATTTTAATAGCCCCTCCAGGCCTTGTTAAGATGCTCCATATCAGGTTCCAGGTTAATGAACAGCTAGGTGTAAAACCTAGGTGTTGGTAGGTGTCTTCCAGCCTGTGTGGTAAGACCGCTACAGATGATCCAGAATGCAGCTGCGCGTCTGGTCTTTAACCAGCCAAAAAGGGCACATGTCACACCTCTGTTCATTGAACTCCACTGGCTACCCTTGGCTGCTGGCATCAAATTCAAGGCACTTATGGTGGCCTACAGGGTGATTGATGGCTCTGCTCCCATCTACCTGAATACTCTCCTAAAGCCCTATGTCACCCGCCGACCGCTTCGCTCCTCTGAGGAATGTTATCTAGCACGGCCAACACCTTGTGCCGGTCAATCCAGACTCAGACACATGTTTGGTTCCACACTGGTGGAATGACCTTCCAAGTGCTACCAGATCAACTGATACCCTCTCCACCTTCAAGAAACTCTTGAAGACCCAGCTCTTCCAAGAATATCTCCTGGCGTAAATTTTGAGAATGCACTTAACAACTTATACTTAATTTCTCTTTTATACTGTACTTTATTACACTATCGCACTTTCAACTTAAAATAGTGCAGTTTTTATGTTAGCAATATACACTCTTTGTTAGTTGTAGTTTCTTTCATTGTGTTGTAGCTTGAATGTTATCCTCTTTTGTAAGTCGCTTTGGATAAAAGCATCTGCTAAATGCCTAAATGTAATGTAAAAACCATCAGCATTATGAGTAGGTTGTTAGATTTTACAACATTTTCAACTTCCCACACACTTGGTGTTAACCCTACAGGCACTGTGAGTAGGCCTACATATTGAGATGAGTTCTCTTATCAAATATTCCAAAATGCAATTCCAGATGCAACCTAATATGTAGCGTCTCTGTTTTAGGAAACCACTACGCAAGGAGGAGAATGGTACGAGCCGGGGCGAATACGCCATGAGTTCCCGAACCAAGACCACGACGGTAGAAACCAACAGCACTGGGGTATAGGGGCCGCCCCATACATGACCTGGCCTGGCAACCGTCTTCAACGTTACTACAGCCACACTCCCTCTCCTTGTACTTGACAAGGTCACGGAATGGCAGAAAAAAATGGACTGGACTTTCTTTGGCAGTCAAGCCATGCCTACATGCCTAGAGAGAGCCAGAGAATTGTATATTTATTAATATATATATATATATACATACATATATATATACATATAAAATGGAGCATAAAGGAAACAGGGGACTAGACTTTGACATGCTGGACTAGACCCCATTGTGGGACATCACCTCAAGTTGGCGGGGGGGGGGGGGGGGGGGGTGAGAGGTACCAGGGGGTGCTCTGGATGACAGCTGCCAGCGCATGTGGCGAAGCTGTCAGTCCGAATGGCACCTCTGAGATCTCCCTCCTAAGCCTCTTACTCCAGCCGGCAGAGAGTGGCAGCAAAACAAACAAACGCATGCACTTTCTATTCAATGCAAATGACTTCTCATGGATCCTCCCCTTCTCTTTTCCCCTTGCTTTCTCTCTATCTTTCTTTTGCTCTGTCTCTGCCTCTCTGTCTCTCTCTTTGCTGTCCTTTTGACCAAGAAAAGGATGGGGGTTGGCAAGAGGTGCTCCTCCACCTTTTGTAAATTTCCAGGGTCGTGAAGGGATGCATTGTGCTCTGTGGGTGTAAACTTTGACGCACGCTGATTTAAAAGTCATCACCACCCATGGAATGAGAATAATCCATGTATGCCAAATATTGAACCTTTTTTAACTACAGCTGGAAGAAATGATGAATTGTCAAAGAGTGTGGAATGACTGACTATGCAAATATGAAAAGGGAATGTGACCAGAGAGCTAGACGTGTGTTTTAGTAACTAGCAGACCAGAGCAAGCCCCTGATGTCTGGTTGTCCACTTGTTTGTCCTCATCTGTGTTGCTGAACAGCTGTATCAGCACTGCTTAGTCTTTGGTTTCACTTTAAGTGCTTCATAATGTGTCTATCTCTCACTGGTTGATTCATGATTAATCCAGTAGGCTACTGGCTCTTTATTTAGCCTAGATCATGATGGCAGAAGTAGCCTTCAAATTCTTAATATACAAGTAACTGAAGACTGTTATCTTTGTTTATTTGACTTGATGTTGCAAAGGTGTTCATTTATTTCTAATCATACTTCCAAATGGTCTTTTTTGTTTGGTCTGCATCCAAAAATGTTAAATGTTACTTTGCTAACTCTTTTTTCCTCTGAACAGACATATATTCCTATAATCCAGACAAAATCAAGAAGTGTACCATTCCGAAACAGTGTCAACATGCCAACTTCCTGTTCAAGCTTGAGATACTAATTCTATTAGTGGCTTTATCTATGTCGCAGACAGCAGGATAACTGATCCCATAGCCTTTGTATTAGCTTACTTTTTAATGTCAAGTATTTGCTCAGCCAAGTCAACTTTGAATGGTAGTTCATCACGGAAGGTCACATTTAAAACAAGTGTACGGAGGGGAAAAAAACAACATAAAACTGGTTAGTCAGTTTCTGTACAGGTAATTTAAGCTGCACCTAATCTAATGGACTGTTTCTATCCCAGATAACTCAGCTAAGGTTACATTGTCTACTCACCATGGGTCCATTGAGGGCCTCCCACAAACCACACTGAATCAGATGAGCTGTCATTTCAGCAACACAGAACCTAATCTGTGACACACACCTCTTTCTCACATGCTGCTCTTTGCCCAGATTGGAGAGCTTGTAGTGGTCTGACATAAAGTACATACACATTCTTCTAGAGGTTCATGTTAGGTGTCTTTGTGATGTCTGGAAAGGAAAGATCACATCTTTCATACAACAGTAATTAGCATATACTCAAAGTTTTGAACCATCCGTGCTCTTTTCATGGGCAAGATAAAATACTTATGTGCTACTGACTGTTTTTTGATGTTATTTTTAAAATTCAGTCTCTTTCCATGGTCTCAAATGAATAGATTTTACTGTAATCATTCTGAAGGATCAACCAAGGCATGGAACCGTGAACGTAGTTGGTCATGTGCTCAGTGTCCTCTATGTCTTAAAACACAAATCTTTACAAGAGATTCAAACTGTGTATGTCTTCTCATGTATGTGTTGGTCATGTTATGATCACTTGCAAGCAGCCATTAACACATAACAATTGTGTACTATAATGTAAAAAGGGTCTGATATATTGCATGAATGTAAATATCAATATGCCTTCTTGCGTGTCCATCATATGTACATAGTAAATTCAGTTTAAAGGGATAAATTAAAGTGAGTGGATGTGATGCTATGAGAGAATAAAATTGTTTATGTGTCTAGAGGAAACTGTTACTGTATATTTGTGTAATTAACAGTTGTTCATGAACAATGTATGCATCACATACCAATACATCTAACATATTGTGCATTGAACTGATTTAATTGCAACATGTTGATTTTTTAGTTTCAAATAAAATTGTACTATTCAGTATTGGCAAGGTCCTATTTATAAGTTCAAAGGCTTGTGCTGTATTAAGCTCAGTGATGCTGAACAACAGCCTATGTGTGCATTTTCTTCTTCTCTCCTTCCTACCCTTTTGCCAGGCGTCATTATCTTTTTTCGCAATGATGTAGCACCCTTGTCTTAAATGAGGGTAGTTTGACACAGACATCTCTTATGGCCGGCCTGGTGATGGTTGCTGTCTCACAATCACAATCAAGTGCTTTGTTGTTTGCCACCAGGGTCCTTCCAGCAGTTAGAGCGCAGCACTGTGGAGGATTTCCTCTAGTTGGTGTCAGAACAATCTGCCCCCCTGCATCTTAAATGAATGTAATCCAGTGCTGAGGTGTCATCACAAGCTGGCCGCAAAGTCAGTGTTTCCCGGCCTCCTTCCTCTCCATCTCTCTTTCTCTTCCTCCCTCCCCCTCTCTGTGTCCCTCTCTCTCTCTTTCCCTTTCCTCCCACCATCCCTGTCTTTCTCACAGATATGTGATGACGGATTGTGAAAGAGAGAAAGAGCAGCTCCTCTCTATTTGTTTTTCAGCATTGCCAAAGGATAGCCTGCCTGTCAATCGCCAAGGGCCTCCAGGAAGGAGAATGTTATTGTATGCCACCCAGGGTCAATTAATCAGACAGCTGCATAGTGGTCTGCCAGTCAAACCTAGTTTGTGTGTCAGTCTATTAAATGGTGTGTGTGTGTGTCTGTGTGTGTACTGTATGTATGTGTGTGTGTCTGTGAGTGTACTCTGTGTGTGTATATGTCTGTGTGTGTGTGTATGTGTCTAAATCTGTATTTTTACATGTGTGTGCTTACATGTGTATGTGTTTGTGCATAGTTGTATTATGTACATGTTGTGTGTGTTTGTGTATGTGTGTGGGTGTCTGTGTGTGTGTGTGTGTGTGTGTGTGTGTGTGTGTGTGGGTAAATGCATGTATTCATGTGTGTCTGAGTATCTGTGTGTGTGTGTGTCTTAGTGAGTGTGCCTCTGTGTGCTTGTGTGTTAAGTGACCTGGGAGTCTGCTGTGGTAAGCTTTTGCCCACAGGGCGAATGTGAAGTTTGGTCTCCTCCGCATCTTCTGCTTGAGTGGGGCTCTCATTCAAAGCCATACTCCTCCATAATTGGCCCCCATAGTTAGTGAGCCAGCATTAATCTAATGTTGATGTTGTTTTAACTACCAGAGCACTGCCAGAAATCAGAAAGCTTTTTGGTTAAAGATGTCCTGCTGAAATAGCCTTTAAGTGTTCCTAGATCTCCTGTGTGAGCAAATATTTAGTGAGACATTAACAGACACCAGCTAAATGGGTCAAAACCAAGACTGGTCACATTGTCCTTCCACACTAATGAACTCATGGTGAATTTGATGAGCAAGATTGAAAAGCCCCTATTGTTACACAAAAAACGTTACACAACCCACCCGGCACATCACAAAACTGTGTCGGGTCTGGAGCAAAGGGGTGGGGGGTTGGGTGGATGGCTGGGTGGGGGCAGAGAGAGCAAAGCATCATGGGACCTGTGTTCACAGTGGCAGCACAAGCAACAGTAGCGGCAGCAACAGTGGCAGTTGCAGCAGCAGCATCTAATGTAAATGAGTGAAGCTTTTGGCACACTGCACAGCAACCTCTCCATCAGATGTGCTATGTGAGGATAATGCAATTAGACAGCCTGGGCCATTTTAAACACTGATGTGTTCCCCCATCAGGGAGGCCTAACTCATGAGGTAACAAAGCCGATTTGACAGACCGTAAATTGGTTGGCTTGGACTGCTGTGATGCAAAGAGAGGAAGACAGAGAGAAAGCACCAGAGATACAATGAAAAGGAGACACACAGAGAATTATCAGAGTACCAACAGAACCTAGAGGTTCCTAGGATATGGCAATATAAGCACCAGTTATAGTAGCGTCCATATCCAGGGCATGGGCTTTGGTTACACATAATGGAGGTGGGTAGCCCAGTGCTGACAGTGTTCATACTGTGTGTTGGCAGTGTCACCTCAGCAGACAACACCAGCTGTTTCATTACATCTGATAAAGACAGCGGGCTACTGAGACATGTCCAAATAAGACAGTGGTGTTTGTCTCACTGTGAGTCTCTTTTGATGTGTGTGTGTGTGTGTGTGTGTGTGTGTGTGTGTATGTGTGTGTTTGTACATGGCATTATTGCATGACATTATTATTATGTCATAATTGGTGTGTGTGTGTGTGTGTGTATGTGTGCCATTTACACCTAACAATGTGTGTGTATGTGTATCTATGTCAGAGCATGCTTGCATCTGTGTGTGTGTGTGTGTGTGTGTGTGCATGTAGTTGTGTGTGTTTGTTTGTGATTCGGGGAAATGCATTGAGGCACAAACTGAGCGGCAGCAGCAGCCTCAGCAGAGACTCTTAGAGCAGAGGATTGGCTCAGGCGCAGCAGTCTGGCCCAAATGCAGCCATTCATACGACTAAGCAATATGGCTCAGCCTTTACATGCAACGGAGTGCACACACACACACACAGACTCACTCACACATCACCAGACACATGCCCTACCCAATCACACACACACACAATAAACACACACACACAAGCATACACAGACACAATCAAGATAATCATGTGTAGAGTAAAAACTGCCACATGATATAAGCACATATATATATATAACAATAAAAGGTTTTCAAAATGTTTTTGAAACACCACTGATAATTTCACTAATATTACATACAACTGGCAGAGTCTCAAAAGGGTCCTGAATATAAGTTTTGATAACTAGCATTACTAATGACTTCTATTTGCCATGACCATGCCATGAAAGTCTTATGTTATACACTGTATGTTAACAGACAATTTCACGGCCATTTGCTATGAAATAAAAATATGTTTTTTGTTGTTAGCTGAGCACTCATTGGCAATCTCTGGTTTTGTCTGTAATGCAATAGCGCCCCCTGCTGGGCAACATGGGAATCACAAACAAAGGTGGGACAGGAACATCCAAGGGGGCTACTATATGGATACTGAGGCACTGAACACATCAGGTGTCAAGTTTTCCTTTCCCAATGGTCTACAAATCAACAGAAAAAAAAGAAACATTACAAAAATATTTTCATGATCTTTTATCTTTAAATCAGAAACACTAACACATCAAAAACGCAATAGGATTCTGCTGTAGATTAGCAGGAAATGCTCTGTAGTATTTCATGAGAGGCCTCCATACTTAAACATAACAATAACTGGTGTATTGTACAACGTTATGCACTGGGTAGTCTGTTACAACATCAACACAAAGATTCAGTTTTTGGTAAGCCAGTGTTTAACATGTAGTACAATCTGTGTATTATACTGTGTATAATGACAATAAAGGCTTTCTATTCTATTCTATTCTATTACTCAGCGGAGACAACTGGAGAACTTAATAATTTAGTATAAAATGTCTAGTAGAAGACTTCAAAGCCACTCCCAAAAAGTGGTTTATGACTATTAAATTGTTGCTAAATACGCAAATGTTTCGATGGATTTGTCCTGATGAGTTGTGGCCCATTAATTTACACAGACATTTAAATCTCACAGAGGGAGTGTGCCGTTTTTGTTACATAACCAATGGAATATGCACCATCTGAGAGAAGAAAACGAACCTGAAAGTAGAGATAAGATGAGATGTAGGAGACTACTTCTAGAAATATCCTTCTGTGTGTGTGTGTGTCTGTGTGTGTACTGTATATGTGTGTGTGTGTGTGTATGTGTGTGTGTGTGCAGGTGCAGATGTGTGCATGTGGACATGTCCATATATGTGCAGCTTTATCTGTCGATTTGTGCCAAGCAGCATCTATAAAACTTTCAGGTCACTATTTTTAGAGATTATTTTAAGAGCAAAGGCTTACAATGGCAACAGCTTCATGTTTTATTCAGGCCTCTAGTTTTAGATTTACTGAAATACCACAAAGCTACTTTGGCTTGTGAGCAATGTCTTTGAGGGGCCTCTTTGTGAGATCATGTTTATTCCATTAGTTCAAATATTTTCTTTCCTCATGAAATATCGGGAATAATGTAACCAGTGAAGAGTTTGGATATGCTCATCACAAATAAATCAAATGTCTGTTGTAGTCTCTGGAGTGTTGATGCTATTTTGACAGAAGGATGACTTGCTTATATCTTGCTTGCTTACATCTAGATAAAAAACATGGCTTCTTTTCCTTATCCGTGCACTCCTTGAAGCATTGACTATCTTGTGCATTCCATTGCACAGTTTGCTTTGAATAAGCTCAAAATGAGCTTGGCTCATATTGATCAAGACCTCTGAACAGAATTATTAATCTAAGGACTGACACCTACTTTAAACTCTAAATTCCTGATGTATATATCAAGATGTAAATTGTATGACTTTACTTACAGATGACCACCTCAGTCATTTGCCTCTCCTGGGGTGTAAAAAGTAACCAAAAGAGGGCGCTCCTCTCTACAATCCAAATAGAAGGTGCCATGAGGTCCTAGATGCTGTAAGAACACATACATTTGTGATTACAATGCAAATATGATGAAAGCATACAACTGTTGTTGTCAACTGTTTATTTTAGAAGAATAGCACTTCTTGGTTCTTTCAATTTCCTTTTTTAAATTACAAAGAGTTATGAAGAACACACCAGTGACATAAGATGTAGATCATTTTTGTTGGTTGATTAAACTTTTTTTTCAGTTAATAACGTTTTTAAACTAGTAAAGCCATAAACATAAGCATAATATTAAAGCTCAAAATGAACTCTATGCTTTGCCTTCACTTGCTTTTTATCAATGTTTTGTACTTTAAACAGCAAATATGAGCTCAAACTCTCTGATCAATCCTGTTAAAACTTACAGCACAATATCTGAACTATGTAGATATGTGGATGTATTCCCTACAGTTAGTTAGACAAAACTTAGTTTTGTTATGGGTGTCTTGGATGATAGGGTAGTCCTTAATTTAAAAATGTTGTACACCTATTACTGGAGAAAATAAATACTTTTTTCAAATTGACTGACAAGATGTGTGTTACTGCAATTCTGTATATCAGCAAATCAGTGGTGCATTAAATATTCCTGTTCTTTTCCCAACCAATAGCACCTGGTGACCTCAAACAGCAGGGACATGGATTGATTCACACTGGATTTCTCCTTTAAACAATAAAACTCTGTGTCTGTTTTCCTTTACATATCAGAAGAATGAGAGACAAAGGGGGTTCCTTTTTCTGGTATGCCTCTCAAATATTATCTTCTGTAAAGCATAATAAAGCTCTAAAGCAGTCTTGAAATATTCATAATGGACACTGAATGTCTGCTTTCTAATAGCTGGAATTTAAACATAGCGAAAGTGAAAATAAATGGTGTTTCGGGTTGACACATTATCCTCAATCTCAATCACATTGCCCTTCCCCAGTATGTTTGGCTCTCTCAATGTGTTTATCTCTCAGAGCTGTGATTATTCTGACAAACTAATTAAATCCCCTCTGAATCACTGGAAGTGATTCTTAAAACAGGAAAGTCAATTATTTATTAATATCAGCAGCCCATAAATAAATCATACTGACACACACTCAATTTCAGTAAGCTGGAGGCTGGAAGAAACATGTACTGAGAGGCTTGACGATTCTCTGGCGCATCCAATCCCACTGAGGCCAGTCCCGGAAGGGGGAAAAAATAGAGAAAGGAAATAAATGGATAGGATAGCTCAAACAACAACAGTAGCTCCACGTACTGTCGGGACTCTTGCCACCTTAAGGGGGTTTAAACCTTCAGAAGCTGTCCAAATAAGCACCAGTGTGGGAAAGTGGATGCCTGCGTATCCATGACGCCCGAACTGAACTGTCCCCAAGGCGACCCCTTCAGCCAATAGAGAGCCAGTGTCTCCATGGAGCCCTGCACTCGTCTCACAGGGGGGTCATCCAGTCTAGCTACCCTACTGAAACACACACACACACACACACACACACACACACTTCAATATATGCTCACACATACATAAACATAAACAAGTATGATCATTGATCATCTTGGTTTTTTGGTGAGATTTGAACTTTGTGACAACAGGGAGTACAGTCTTCCAATCACTCTTCTTACATAACATCTGCTTCAATGCTTTTTACATCACGTAGATACAGTATGTGATTATGTGTCCTATAGCGCATGTTCCAGGCAGTGTCACAGTTCAGATTACATAGAACTCACATGCTGATAAAATCCATAACCTCCCAAGAGTCAGTATATGCATAATACTGGTATCACTATTTAGTGCTATATCACAGACATGCGAAAATGCTATATGTGAGATTATACAGACAACATGGTGCAGGTGGTCAAAATTTGAATACACAGTTCCTTAAATTGTCTTATCTACTGTGCAACATCCAGAAACACAGCTGTAGATGGTGCTCCACAAAAGAAGAATTTTTGCATTGATGTTATAGTGAACAAAATCATGCATGATATGCAGGTGAAAAAAGTTCAAACATTTGATTGAAGAACATGAAAGAAAGAATAACAACAAATTAGCATTCCATATTGCCAAGCTCTGGCTACACTCACTAATGCACCAGCAGGGATGTCTTTTTTAACTCCAGTCAAGGGGGAACGGAACGTTCTGTTTGGAGTCGTGGGAATTTCAGGAAATGTTGTTTTCGCTGGGGACAGTATTCCCGTCTATTTACTTGTTAATCTTTGTGAGATCAGTTGCATCCTGCCTGCTGGACAGAGAGTACAGCACTGGAGGCCAATCAAAGGTAGAGATACCAAACAGATAGGTCCACGCAGCAAGTTTCATAACCATGAAAAACATTCAGTGATGACATTCTGTGTGTGTGCATGTGTGTGTGCTTATGAGATCTGTGTTGAATCCCACAGAGGCTTGTTTACTCAGCCCACAACAACAACAGCGGCAGCACCAGCTGGAGAGGTGTCACGATAACCATCTATTGGCTGATAGGAAGAGAGTGCGTGGAATAATAACCAATGAGGCCATCATCCTTATCGTCCCAGCAGCGTTGATATATTTCCTGACCCAGCCAAAGGTCACTCTCTTCCATCCCCTTTGCTGTTCCTCCAGGCTTTATGGGCCACCTGGATGTGCACAGCCAGCCCAGCGGAGTGCACACTCCCCTCACGTGTCAGAGGGGAGCTAAGGACACAGCATGCACCACAGCCTTCCTCACGCATATTGTCTGAGTATCAGCACAGGTTATTTTATTCCGTTCCACTTGCACAGATGCGGTTGTCATTCCTTTTCTGCATTTTTTGCGTAATACAGTATTTAGGCATTTATGTGTATTTTACTTTAGTCGTATGACAAAATGACAAACTTTCGCTATGAGGTAGCAGTGTTAAATCATACAAGGAAATGTATTAGTCCTGGTTCATCTTAAAGGAATGTTCATGAATCTGAGAGCAACACAATAGTTAAAATGCAATAGAGCAATACAGTAGTTAGGTCCAGCCTTCAAATAAAATGATTTTGAAGCTTATAATGTAATTTAATATAATGACATTTCTACCTGATTAGGAAAAACTACACAAATAGATCGACCTGAATAATTAAAGCTCCCCAAGTTCACAAGGAGGGTCTAGAGAGTAGTCTGAAAAAAAAAACATTCATGTAGATAAATGGGAACAAATCTCCTCTATACCAATCCTCAAAACTGACAGAACAAAGAACAAGTCAGTGTGGGATCCATTCACTCAAAGGTGCCTTGTTTGCATGACTGTGCTCTGTGTTGCTCTCCCATAAGTCTGAGACATTTCAGAACAATTAGCATAACATTCATAAATGTCACATAAAAAACGCTGACAATCCATGACAGTTTGTGTCACAAAATTGTGCCATCTCAGCATTAGGAGCCAATAGTTGTGTTTTGCACAGGCACTCTTGTTTAGCAACAATCCAGACTCCACTGCTCTGAACCATACTGACCTTAAAAGCTTGGCTTGGTTCACATATAGCAAAACTGTTGTTTCTGGTGGAGTTTCCTTTGTTGCTGTGGGCATTTAAACGCTCAGCTGGTTTGAGAGTTACCCTAATTGGCATTATCTCTCTCTGATGATCTTGAGTTCACAAGGAAACAACTCCTAGGCCACCCAGCAAGAAGGGTTTGTACAAAATTTGAGGGATATGCAAGTAAAACATCCTGTTTTTTGAAGGCTTAGAATATGATGACATAAAATGTCTGAATTGTTAATGGTTAAAGGAGCTTTGAATAAAGTCATGTTGTCATCCTTGACTTTGAAACAGTAGTGAGGACCCTTCGTCCCCTAAATTGCCAAGCTAATTAGGTAAAAGTCAACAGACTTGCCTTCTGAACTCTATCAACAGCACAGCTGGCACTCATCAAAACTGTGTGACTTGCTAATGTTTGTGTTCTTCATCTGTAAAACCTTTTCTGACTGGAATTTGGACCCTGATGTATAGATTAAATTGCCTAGGGTTAGTGGAAACAAAATGTGCACATAATGTTTATTTGTCTTCTACATTAGCATATCTCAAAAAGAATGAGAATAATAAAAATTGCTGCCTACAAAAACATGGGAATATTTTTCAGTGAAATTATCTTTATATTGGATGTCTTTCAGTGATTCTCTAAAGCCATCAAGAAAAACTGAAACCTTTTGTAGCTGATTCAGGTGGAACAGTTTATGTGGACGGCTGGTGACTGCACCACCATACGAACTGTGGCTACAGGAAAAACTAAAACACTTCCATAAGATCTGGAACTATTGTCTTCTGTTCATAAATGGCAGAAACTAGCTCACTCATAATGCTGTGTAAATTATATTACGTTATATCAACTTGGACCTCTTTTAAATGTCATTTTCATTCATTGACTTTTTTCATATATGCTTCATTCCAACAGGTTAGGGACAGACACAATTTGCACGCATGGCTTAGGTTTATTGACAGCAGAAAAAAATGCATTTGCTTTGTTTACAATGTATGTGTCATTGCATGTGAGCACAGCATTGACAATAGGGGCCACATTTCCAAGGCCTTAAACACCAAGACATAACACTGTTGCAGTCTTACACTCATGCACTCACTGAATGTATGGGGTAAACATTTTATCTCATTTGTCAAGGTCTTGCTGTCGACTCCATTAAGCGGTTGGTTAATGAATCCAGTGAGCATTTTCTTTCTGATGGCTTTGACAATTCAGGGTGTATTTGGTGCAGGTGGATAAGGCTTCAGAGGCAGCCGTTGTTGTTGTTGGTTTTTTTTTTGTTTTTTTTTTGGAGTACAGGGGGAGATGGGGGAGGAGGTCACCCCATGGAGCGCCAGCTCTCTCACGAGGGTGGAGGTCTTTTGCGGTATTCTGGAAGATGGTGCATGATCCAGCCAGCAGGTACTAGCATGGCCACAGTGAACACAGACATGATGAAGAAGCTTTGCTGAAGAAGAAGATGAAAGACTTTGGGTTGCACATGAACTTGTTTCAAATAATCAGTTCTTCTAGCCACCAAGTTCAAATTCATTTCATTTTTATATGACAAATTCATTTTGTTATGACAATTGGATATTGTTGTATATGACCATTAACTTTATTAAAATAAATTATCTGTGGTTTAATGACATGTTTGTTTGATTAAAATAACAAAGGTTTAAACCATGGACATAAAGCAAGAGAACATTTGAGACTGAACTCCATGCCATGTAGTCATACTGTAAGTTCATATCTACATAACTTAATAAACATATTAGCTTCAGCATCTCCTTCCAGCAAATTAAAATTAAGGTGCCAAATGTATTATGTAGTTTAACCATAAATCTAAGCAAAAAATAGAATGTACACAAAAACATTTGACACGAAAAACTCTAACACTCTGTTACACTTAGCTTTGTTTTCATTGACATTTCATTGATCAAAAATTGTGTTGACATAAGACATCATGTATCTCACTTCAGGTGTCTTTCCCATCATGAAATGAAACAGAAAGTATCATTGTTGGTTGCCACTGGAACAGGAGTGCAGCATAACAAGACGATTCCAAAACTCCACACGCCAGCTCGACCTCTAACAACTTAAAAACTTAAAAATTACAATTTAAAAATGTGACTTACCCCAGCTCCAATTTTATTCTTGGGAGGCTTGCTGTAGATACTGGAGCGGCGCTCCTGCAGAATCCCTTTGGCCCGGCCCAGTGCCACGGGCTGAGCAGCCACTCTCAGTAGACCCAACATCACTGCTGTGAATCGCACCAGTACCTGGCTCTAGTGTCTATATATTTATGTGCGTGTGTGTGCGTGTGTGTGTGTGTGGAGGGAGAGAGGGGTGTCCTTGTGTACAAACCCCTGAGCTCCACTCTCAAGAGTGCTGGAGAACATCTCAACACATCCTGTAAAATTGACCACGGCGGCGCTGGCCCAAAAATGTGGGTGGGACTAGAGGCGCCTTGTCACTCACTTGCATTTGCTCCTTCCGCCCATCTATCTCTTCATCTGTCTCTATTTTCTACACACACACACACACACACACACACACACACACACACACGTAGACAAACAATGTAAATTAGGCGTGCATTGCAAGGTTAGGTAACAGAAAGATGTTAGATATGGCCTGCTGCTCCACAGTGATCTACAATCTGCCTAAATCTAGTCAGCTGAGTTATATTTGACATCATAGGATTCTGACCTAAATGACTGTCAAAAATGGTATGGAGCATTTGTGATGCTAAATGATCGGTGGTTTACCTCATCAGTTCTGCTGTGCAGTACTTCTGCAGTGAGCTCAAAACAGTGAGCTCAACATTAACTAATGTGCTTTATGGGAGTTTTTATCTCTGCCTGGTTGTCATCTTCTGTTTCCCCTGATCTGTAACTCATACACAAGCACACATACACTCACACACACACACACACACACACACACACACACACACACACACACACACACACACACACACACACATACACACACACACGCCTAGCCTTAGTAAAGCCATTTTTAACTTGATGATGAACTTGACAAGATGAACACCTGGCCCTTTGGTTCTGTATCTGCTCAGCTACAATTGTGGCCTAATTGCGAGTGATCTGATTAGGTGAGCAGATCAAAGGCTGGCAGCGGCTGAGGGGGAGAGAGGGGCCACCTGTGCTTTTTGTGTCACCTGTCAGAGGCCCAGACACTGTGCCATGGGTCACTGCGGATGGCAAAACATCAATGTGCCAACAAGGTGTTTTAACAAGGGGGCAGGTGGACCAAGCAAAAGAGCACTGACTGCTGAGCATCTAATTTAATGGCCACAATGCTGGTGGGAGCGTGCTCAATGCCTTAAGAACCCACATGCAAATAATGTCTGGGATTATACAAATTGCAAATGGGGAAAAATACTGGCTTGTACTAATCCCTACTCATGCCACTGATAGTGATGATGGTGGAATTTGAGTTTTGCAATTAGGGGATGTTTCTGATTCAGAATTCAAAAGATTCAGAGTCTTTCTCATCATGATATAATATGGTCAGTAAAGCTTCGACTTGGTCAGTAAAGCTTCGACAGTAGCTTTTTAAAACCTCTTTCAACTCACATGTGATCTAATGAAGACTGATTAAAGATCTGGACAGATGCAGGAAGACATCTGCTCTGTGATCCTCCCACACATCTGCTGGCCTACCTTTGGTCTGGGCAAGAAGACTTATATTCCCTCCTGACATACCTGCTTTGGCTCATTAAAGCCACATTGAAGTAACCAAAATAAAATGACAACCATGACATGTACAGAATATAAAGACACATGCACAATAATTTGACAAACACACACACATGCACACACACACACATAGCACACACACACACACACACATCCATAGTCATAGTCACACACACAAACGCACACACATTCACACAAATGCACATGCACATAGCATAGCAAGTGAACACATGTGAAGTGAACACAGACGCACGTCCATAGTCACATCCATAGTCTCTCTCTCTCACACACACATACATACACGTACAATAGAGCATTTGAATGCCATGCAGACAGATCCAAGTGATCACACACGCACACATCCATAGTCATAGTCACACACAAACACACACACACACACTTTCAGCGTTAGTTCTTTTTAACTTCATAGCTCAAAGGGTAAACTTACAATGGTCAGAAATCAACCACACAATGTACATTTCATGAAAGTGTTAATTTGGCGCACCCTTTTGGATTTGAAATACCATTGCAATGTAAAAAAAATGTTAAACTGACACTCACACAAGTCTATCAAGTATGAAATATCAAGTTCTTCTTGCATATCTCAATGTCCTGACAGCCGTGACTCAATGATAATGATGATGATACCTTTTTTAATTGCCTGAACTCCCTTCCAAAATTATAGAAAGTTGACTTAACTGATAATTGCCCTAAAAGCCGACGAAATAATACACACAAAAGCTGATCATACCAAGGGAAATAGCTATCTAAACTACACATAGACCAGGCTACAGCTGATCTGGAATCACTCAATGACTATGCATTATTAGGCTGATGAAACTTACCACCAACGCCGCTCTGGCCGATGTTCCCACTGTAGCCTACCGTCAATGGTAGAGTTAGACAAGATGGGCCATTTTGGAATGTAGCTTGTATTTAAAAAAAAAAAAAAGTATTTCGGCTACTATTAGGCTTAGTTGTGACATGTCTCAGATGATAACAAAGAGACATATGTCTCTTTATGGTTATAGGATAAGCTCAATGATAGAATAGCAGGTATGCAGCACCTCCAAATGAAAATGATATACAGCCAAAGTACATTGCGCAAAATATCAATGTCCTTTATGATTGTTTAGGCCTAACTGAATGCTCGACTCTGCAAAAACCAACGCTGGGGATTCTCATTTACCCATCTGTGTAGCAGACACAAAATTATGTGCAAGGAGACGGACCGCCGCAAGTGGGAGCCCCTGCCTTGCTTGGTCATAAAAATGCAACAGTCGACTTTTCTCATTCGTCAGCTGGTTAGCTGACTGGTAGCGCACAGGCTATCTAGCCAGTTTGCTTTGCGTTTCACTTCCTTGTCTACCAACCAACGAGTGGCCGTGGATCAACATAACAAGAGCTTGTATTGGACTTTGACCAGATAGAGGTTGATGTGTTTGGAAAATCAATGCATGGGACAGAACATTCTCTCCAGTTTCGTTTGAAGAGAGGGGAAAGAAAGTATCGCACACTATGTATGTAGGAAAACAATTGTCAAGATGACGAAGACGAATGCAAGACCTAACATTAACGTTACCGCTGTGTGTATTTAGTTAGCTGGGTTAAGCTAGCTAGGCAAGTGGGCTACCTATGCAAACCAAGCAATTCATCAAGCATCATAATTAAACCTTGGCCGACACAGTGACATCCAGCGTGATTCTTCAATTGGGGACTAACTTGAATCCTGGAGTTTCAAAGCCGTGTGAAAAGGAACGAAGGCACAATTAAACTCAAGACATCAAACTTAACTCAGGTATGTTGCGCTATCATAGGTGTCTCTTGTTAGCTTGTGCTAGCTAACTAGCTGCCTGGCTACAATTTTTGTCGCTAACCTCAGCTGGCAAATGTGATGGAAATGTCGCTAGCGTAGCCCAGTACGGTTAGTTAACTGTCTGCGGTAGTCTTAGCATAGATGTTAACCTGTTAGTTGGATAATTCTCGGTCAACTTGCACGTTAACGTAGCCTTTTATTACTGATGAACAACATACACCAATACCCCTAGTCCTCATGGTATAAAGACTTTGGGAGAGTTAGATGAACGGTAAGACTGAAACTGCAATCATTATGGTATGTCACACAAAGGCATGACAGTCCGCTAGATAACTGTTAGCTAGCTAGCTTGCTAGCCATCAGCGCTTGTCTGCCATAGTCTTTGCTAAAGTTATAGTTGACTTACACACTGTAAGTGTAAGAGTTAGAAGCGGGTTTCCTATTACATCCAGTCATTTATGTCATTTTCCTCTCGTTTTTCTTTTTCTGTTGGATCGCGAACAGCAGTACAGAATTTACCTAGTTGAGTATCCAAGATGCATGCCTTTAGCCAGCTTTGTTTTGGCTAACCATAAAGTCGACAATCCTACTAGCTCGCTAGCAAACCTACGTGCATTTCAAATGTAGTTAAGCTAAGGTTGACGTTAAACTGCAACAATTGTCAGTTACTTGATGATGACTGAGGCAAAGTTGTGTCAGTAGCATATAAGTTAGTCCGATGCATAAGAAAACAGTTTTGTCAACGACATTCAGTTAAACGAAAGCATGGATCATTTTAAAGAAGCCAGAAACAGGTTGGCTAAGTGACGAGTCGCTTACTTAGGCTAACTTAAATTGTTTAGTTTAGCAGAGAAGATGGCCAACATTCCATCCTTATACACAGGAAGTCATGCCTAGATTGCAACATAATGTCTTTTTTTCATAACTTGAGTTTTATTGTTGGCCTAGCTGGAGAAAATAAACATGAAAACACAAAACAAACGTTGATCTTGTTAATTTCCCCACCGATTGATCTTTCTAGCGACTCGTAGTAACAATAGTTCAAAATATATATTACGGCTTACTTTGAGTGATGTAAATTGTTTAATAACTGTAAGACAACCGTTGGAGTCAAGAAATATTTGAAATTATCACATGCTACGAGTAAACATTTGGGTCCATATGAATACTTGGCAGCATCCGTCCTGATATGGTATGACTGTGCCTAATTCATTTTAACAAAACTAAACCCAAGCGCCAGTGAAATGACAGATAATTGAAATTGTTTTGCATCTTGTTTTGCAAATTGTCACCGTCTAGGATGCCTTCTGCTGGTCTCAAGCATTTATTGTAGTCCCGTTCCATCCCACCCCTTTCCATGCTTGTAACATATTGTTTAGCTGAATGAAATGGGTTCTCCTTGATGACTAATGATGGCAACAGACAATGTGCTATATTCTCTCATGTCACAACAGGTGCTCAAAGGGGTTTTTGAGGCTCATTTATCAGATGCATTTCCATCTGCCTACTATTGGCTAGGTTGTGGTAGATTGACTGCAGCGCAGGCCTGAATTCTTAGTCAGCATTCCTTCATGTTCCCACGTTAAAACCCATGCAAAATTTACTACAGCCTTTTTAAATTATTGCTTGTAATGTTAAAACTTGATCAATTACAGTGCTGTTTATATCAGAACAATGAAATTATTAGCCAACAATTCTGTACATAGGACTGTTAATACGTAGCTACTGTACACACAGGTAGACTAATTTTGTTGTGGCGCTTGCCTTGTCAGTTTGACGGTGCTATTCAGCTCTTTGGATGTCCTGATGGACTTTTCCTATTCAGGAGCGATGTCAGTTGCTCGTTTTCAGTTCACCACAACTCTGTCCTCTCACACAGTCCTCTGTCGAGATGTGAGCATTCTGTTAATACAATCAAAAAATTGTTGGTGATTATGTTTTATAGTCTGGTAGGCTACCTACCTTATCCTGCCAGGTCACTGGGCCAGTTTGGCATTATAATATCTGTGTCCCACTCTTAGCCTTCATGAAGGCAAGCAAGCTAGACTTGCTTTTAATTGTAGAAAGTTTAAGGTTGATTTTAATGCTTTGTAAACTCTGGCCTGTTGTATGCGATTTATTGGAATGGATTGCTTGAAGAGAACATAATCAATAATCATCCTAAATTCAATCGTTGAATCAACTTAATTTATATTTCATATGATTGTAATATAGTCTCATACCATTTGGGCTGTGATGAGATTAACAGCATTGAACCATCAAAGATGGGCTGAGATCAGTTCCTCAAAGTTACTTGAAAGCTAAGCAATGATTAATATTTGTTGTGTTTGTCAGCATCTTTTTTCACTCTGTTCCACTCCCATCCTACAGTGTGTTAAACTAGGCTTAATCAGCTAATCTTTTAGGCCTACTATTAGCATTAGTATAACTACTATTATCATTGACTGTAGAAACATCAGGACTTTGGGTGAACAAGTCCTTTGGTGGAAAAGCACCTTTTGATGTGCATGTGAATTAAATACTCTATCCTGGGTCACTTGTTTAACACAACTGGCCCTAATGGTGGTGATGAAAGTTCTTTCTGAGGATGTTGTGTGCACCTATGCCACTGCCTCAACACTGTTTCCATTAGGAATTTATTAATGGTATTAAAGCAACACCAAGAAAGTTTTTTTACCTTGAAATGATGTAGGAAAACAGGCTAGCAGAGAGGAAGAACCCAAACCATTTATCCGTCAGCCTTTGCAAAACAAAATGATTTCCATAGCTAGAATGTTACCTACCGTTTTTACTTGGAGTCGAATGTGCGGTAAATATTACTGCTAATCATAAGAATGAAAAATTGCTAACTCCTTAGTTTATGTTCATAAACCGAGTAATTCAGAATTGTAGCTGGTGGGTCTGCTTAGTGGTTTTGATAACCATCATGGTAATGTTAGTCAATTGTGAATGTGTAACAAGCTAAGTTCAGTATAATATGTAAGTTCTGAAGATATAATGTGCTGTGTGTGTGTGTTGTAGCCCTTTACATATGGCTTGGTCTTTTACGACTTTGACAGGGATTCTCATTGAAAAAATACATAGTGGATGATTTTTGTATAACCCGGCGACTGTCTACTTTGTCTGTGGACATAGGTTTGGTGATTCTTTGTCTGTCAGCTTGTAACATTATCTATCACATGTCTATGTTATCACATGTCACTTTACCTATACCACCAGAGTATCACCAAACCATTTTTATTATTATTACTTATTTTATATTTTATTTTATTTTTTATTTATACGGTTTTATCTTTTGTTGTGTAAATATATATATATATATATACATATTTTTCTTTTGCATATTGGATTTGTACATACTTTTCAATCCATTTTATGTGTGCACTCTATGGGGCAGCTTTGAATCTCATTACACTCTGTGTAATGACAATAAAGGCGTTCTATTCTATTCTATTCTATTCTATTCTAACATTAGACAGTCTTGGGGAGGTATGCTCAAAATTTTACAACACTGATAATGGTTACGTTTTCAATCTGTAAAGCTTGCATAGAGTCACATTAAATTGACAAAAATATAATTTTTTTCAAGTTTGCATGGTGAACACTAGCCCTTAGGCTATTACATTGCACAGTGTGATTCCAGTTTTTCTGCTGACATATTTTCTGCTAGAAATAGTGTCATCTGATGTCCTTAGCAAGAATGCTAAAGCTTTTGTTCTTTTTTGGAAATGCAGTAGGTTTGGATCACACATAAGACCTTTGAAAAGACAGGAAGGATTTTTTTTTCTGCTGAGGGAAATCTTAGCTTAGGCCTAGTTGTTGAAATAGTCCTCATGCAGCAATTCATCCATGATGAAATGAACTTAATGAAAAGTTAACTTTTTGTACTGGGACTTATTCCTGGCTTCCCTCTGTGTGCCCTTTTATGAGCGCTGTGGTGCCATTAGTTCTTTTCCATATTCATGTATTCAGGACTTGATGGAATCAGTCCTCTTTCATATTCTGATCTCTGCAGAAATTCTGATGCATTATTTCCTCCATCTTATTTAAAATGTGTGCCATTTTTAGGATGGAAGGAGAAAAACAGAGGAGAGTGGACCTAATTTTAGTGTTGCACCTGAGTTTCAAGATATCTGCTGAAGTTAAAGCATTTGGTATTTGGTTCTGTGAACCGCTTTGCAATTATTTACAGATTTCCTTTAGTTTAATTAATTCTTTATTTTTCATTTAAAGATGTCCCAAATGTTTTTAATGTAAACATTTAACATTTTAAATTTAATTTTGTTGTTCAACGTGAATTTTAGGCCATATCGCCCAGCCCAACTTGTGAGCATAAATTCAAGGTGCCATTCTTAGCTCATTGTATAGAGTATACCTACCGTTCATGGAGAGTACAGAAATTAACAGTCATGGTCATCAGAAACATTACCATTCTGCTATGCAGCAGTGCATATTGCAACAGGCTCACCATTCTCTCCAAACCAGACTACAGTCAAGGTTTTATAGCCTAATTGGGGGAAAGGTTATAGGTAATAACTCCTATAATGCTTGTATGTATGCTAAATATGTTGTAAGTATGTAGCAAATAAAAACTTTTAAGGCATCAGTTTTGCTGTTGACAGTTGTCAAATTCATGTCAGAGTGCACAAACTAGCCTACTGTAGACACCGATGAGGAAAAAATAGGGAAAACTCAAATGTCAAACAGAAGCATGTCAGAAAATATCAAAAAGTCATCAATCGCACCCTGGAATATTTATCACTGGCATCTGGCCCTCTAGAAATTGAACTGTCAAAAATCTGTCCTTGACTTCCTGCCGTTTCCTCCCACTGCAGACTGCCCCTGTCTACCTTGGCCCCTTCCACTCCTTGGTCCTTGTCTTCTGGTGCAGGCAGATTTCATAACTGCTACTTGCCCATCTGATTTCCCCCCATTTCTTCATTTTTGCATCTTACAACAAGCAGTGCGATCATCAGAGCCTGTTCGGGAGTGTTTTGCTACTTTGTGACATTTGTGAAGGTTGTAAATTTGTACTTCAAAGGCTAGTTGATTGTTCTTGTGTACATTTAACCATTAACACCAAGTGGCCAATTCCCACAAAAATCCTCATGTTGAAGGTTAGGCTATAAGATAGTTGACAGTAATTTAAGGGACGTAATTTAGCCATATTGTCACTGTATTTACAATGTCCTTGTTTGACTTCATGTGCAGTTCACTGATAATCTGGTCGAAAGGTAATTGGTTTGTTTTTGGCTCAAAAAGGCACTGTCTGACACCAGAAGTGACACTGTTAACCGGCATGTATTAGTTCAACCACATGGTACAATAGTGGTATAATTATCAATTAACTTTAATCATAAAAATGCTTCATGACACCTTGTAAGTCTAGACAGAATCACCCCAATAAATACATACACCAACACCAGCGTAACAAATAGGGGGATCTTTCTGGCAAACTTAAGCCAGGCTTCTTTGGCAAAAAGGTTGTTTTTCAATGAGTGGAAAAAAACTGTGGAATCTCAGGTCTCTGTTGCTGTCATTATTGGCATCTTTGAGAGAAATGTAGCCATTGAAGGCCTCAGCATCTTCTTTTGTCATCCCAGAATCCCCTATGAATAAGAGATCTTCCTCCTTTGAGGTGTTATGGTCTCAAATCCTTTCATGTTGCTGACCCATTTACCAATGACATGCTCAATGATATGCAAGGCCAAACACAGTCAGTCTTTGGAACTCCTTTCTGATAACATGAATGAAGCCATGTACTTAGGTCTTGAGAAACAATACTTATGATGCACAAGTGGGAAAGGATAGTCAGTTCTATAATAG
Source organism: Tenualosa ilisha (assembly GCA_015244755.2). Classification (NCBI taxonomy): domain Eukaryota; kingdom Metazoa; phylum Chordata; class Actinopteri; order Clupeiformes; family Clupeidae; genus Tenualosa; species Tenualosa ilisha. The sequence continues at coordinate 2,192,526 of PYXC01002238.1, read as the reverse complement.
CGGAGTTCAGATGGCAGGGAAGAAATATGTTGGTTAGGCTACTGCTGTGGAAAGTCTTTTATGCTTAATTTTTTCACTAGTTGGGCAGTGGTACCGTAGTGGTTAAGAAACCTGGCTAGCATGCTAGTAGCCTGGAAATTGTGGGTTCGAATCACGGCTGCCATTATTGTGCCCTTGAACAAAGTAATTTACCCTAAAATTGCTCTAGAGGAGACTGGGCCGGAGGTTACTCACAAATGCAAGTTGCTTTGGATAAAAGTGTGCTGCTAAATGCATAAAAATAAATAAACACATAAATATATATAGTAGAAGGAGAGATTATACATTATTTAATCAGAGGCTGTTTAAAATCATCAGATGATGGTCAGAGGAATCCAGGGTTTTCTATAGTAAATATTTATTTTGTTCTTTTTTATAGCTGTTTTGGTAATTTTCTTAATGACTGCCACACCAGGGAGGCTAGATTTTGCATGTTTTTGTCATGCTGCCTTTATTTGAGTATCATATATGAGTGTTTCAACTGAGCCTCATTTTCCAATTTGCAGTTGTACTGTCATCTTTGAGGAATACCTTTTGGTGGTATGTTCAACGATTAGATTGTACATGAAATGGACTAAATGTAGCCTCTTAGTAGCCATTTTTGCTTCTGTGGTTACCTTCATGTTTGTCCCATTTTACCAAGATGGAGGCCAAGAGCAACAAGGGACCTAGGGCCAAACAGGTACATAATTTTCTTTGTTTTTTCCCCATATTCTTCTGAAGGTCCTTTCAGCTCCAAAAATATGCTTGTCTGACCTGTGCCTTCTGTCACCAGAGAGAGAAATCTGAGAAGGAGAGGAAAAGTGGGACGAGAGAGGGAGAGGGAGCGAGAGAGCGCCCTTGCTTGTTGTCCTTGGCAACGTCATATTTTAAAAAATGAGAACCTCACCCCGAATTCTCTGTGTCCAATGGCCTAGCAGCAAAATCCCACCTGGGGCTTCCCTCTGCATACTTCCCCGAGCTTTCTGGTCCTCATTGTCTTTTTTTCCTTCTTTTTCCTCCCTCTCTTTTTTCATCCTCTTCTCCCTCTATCTTTCCTGTGAGCAGAAAAGGGGCTTTCAGCGTTTTGTGGGTTTTATCAGAATGCTGAGCGGCATGCAGAAAGCTTGTGTCTCATTGTGGTTGCCCTGGTCACAGAAATCCCTCAGCACAGTTTTTTTAAAGGAACAGTTTCCCCACGGAGAACTTGGTAAATCTCAGCAGATGCTGACTTGGAAACTGGAAACAGTGTGTCATGGGTTTTAAAAACAGAGTGGCGGAGCAGGCAGAGCTAAAAGCACACTCTCTCCTCACACAGTGATGTCTTCACCCTGTGCAAAAGTGAAGGAGACGTTATTGGCCATGGCCTTGCCATCTGAATGGCAGGTTACTCTCTCATGGTTTATATTGTGTTTTAAAGTCTATGGTATGTCATTTTGAAGGGGCTGTGCAAATTCACATTTACAGTCACTCTGAAGGATTACCCTTTTTTCCATTTGGAAAATGAAATGCAGTTATTTTACAGTGGTTTGACTGAAGGCTGTACTCTTCAAAAACCATCAAAGAAGAATGGTCTTTATAAGAAAGAGGACTGAAAGAGAATATACTGTACTTTAATCCAGCAATCACCACTGAACAGGTTCAGAACTAGGCGTGACCTCAGTGATATTGAATGAAGATAAAGGTTATGAGCTTTTAAGAGGAGGACTTTGAACAATGATGTGTGAGGGAGTTGAAGCTTTAGATGAGGGTTTTTTTTTCCTATCCAACATTATCCTGAAAGTGTAATAGACTAGATCTCCAGACAAGGAATGTTGTAGACTAGAGGCATCAGTACTGTCCTTCCATGGTTTGTGGAGCAGGCAGTGCCACAGTTTCTAAATGTTATGCTTCTAATGCCCCACTCCATAGGCAGTGAGGTGGGGTACTTGGAGGCAGAGAGCTCAGTTCTGGGACCTGGTCCAAGGGCAACATCAGCAGGTTAAGCACCAGGTGTCAGACTTCAGTGAGACACAGTCCTGTCAGGTTATCTGATGGCAAGTGCTATTTCATAAAGGTGATCATTTTTGTGTGTTTTTGGAGGCCGGCATGGTATGTATTAGAGGTAAATAAATGGTAATTTGCATTCATGCCTTTTGTAGGCTGTCTATGTGTTATGCTACAGTCTGTAAATGCATTAGCCCATAGACCAAGGTTGAGTTTTGAACATTGATCTCTATAAGTTTCCACGATTGAAGATTTTCATGTTATCCCTGGTTCACGAACTAACTGTAAGTGTAATGCATCCGTTTAATGTTGTAAGTTGTAAGACACAGTTGCTAGGATGAAGTAAGGACACTTGACCTTCACGTTGGTCTGTTTTTGCACCTGGTGTACAGGAAATAATGTGCCATTTCAATAGGATTGATATTTGTGCTTGGTTATGCAGTGCTGCCCAGACTGTTCCGTCCCCATATGCACTCTTTCTTTGCTTAAGTATGAAATTGCGTTTGCACATCTTCTGCACGAGGGTCCCAGGAAAAACCTTATATGGAACAAATGTCCAGGTCTGTGGTTGGCCCAGGCCTCCCCTAAGGACTGTAAAAGTGCCCGCTGGCCTTTGCAATACTTGCTTATACCACTGTCTTTCCCTTACCACAGTGAAATAAAAGAAACCCAAGAAAACCCCTCTGTTCTCTTTCTATTGCAGCTTCCATCTGCGGCCCCTCTAGAAAACCCAAGGCATAGTTTTCATCATGCAAAAATTTATGCTTGCTGAAAATGTCAGACGGAAGGGGGTGGGGGAGGGGGTCTTGTGGGTGAGTGGTTGGGGGGATGTGGGGTTGCTGTCAGTCAAAACCACAGCCTCCTGACAGAATGCCCGACTCCAATAACTGTGGTTGTTTTCCTCCTTTTCTTCTTTTCCCTAGAGTATGAGTTATATTTAGAAGTTAGCTTTGATTGTCCCTTGAGCTGGCTCTTCAGTGACGTGAAAATGATATGATGTGCGCATGTCTAATATTCTTTTGCTGCAACCCACCCTCATTTCCCCTTTATCATGCCCAATATTAGCCTTGTGACTTGGGGTGCACGCTTTTTTGGGCTTGTTTTGGGCTGACTGGCCAAGTAAGACGGCCCTTGATGTTATCAAAGGTAATTTAATGGAATATAGATGAAAGAACCATTTTATCCAAATATCATTTAAATGCAACATTCCGAGCAAGGTCTGAAGAGAATTGGAATAGGCAATTTGACCAAATGGGGCCTCAGTCAGCAACTTCAAGCAGCCCTTAGCAGTCAATTGATGGTGTTAAATATTGCATTAAGACTGTCATATGGGAATTGGTCAGGGCTTCAGATGGTTTCACAGAGGGCTTTGGAGCCCGCACACTGTCAAGGTCTGTTAGACTGAGGAGATCGCTGACTAGAAATAAGTACTCACTTCACCTTCATCTTGGTTCTTGCCGTGTCAGACCAAAAACCTCTCAGGAGATAAAGTGAGTTTGGCTAGAATTTCCCATCTTTTATTTGCTTAACCAGGGTGGGAAGAGCACGCTTATGATCTGCTGACATATTTGTAGAATGTGAAAGCAGGTGTCGCTCCTCAAATGTTGTAAAATGGTTGGCTTGTATTTTGTGGAAGTGTTCATCTATCCACTCAACGCGAGGCTAGCATTGCTGGCCTTAACCTAGCCCGCTAACCCCCTCCTCCATTAATTCAAAGGCCATGGTTTTCTCTCATTTAAGTCCACCTGACCACTCTACTCCACCTGGCTGCACTACAGTGAAGTGGCTTTAATTCTTCATCTGTTTTTGTCTTTGACTGATTCAATTGACAGACAGTGCAAAGGTGCCTTAGCAGACGAGCACCATTGGCCACACTTATGTAGTGCTTTCTGTCCAAGCCATCTGTCTGTTGTGTAGGCCTATTGTTTATAGGATCCCCATGAGCCGGGACACAAGTACCAGCTATTGTTATTGGGATCTGATATCATCTTTCACTCAGCCTTATGGTGTTCAAAGGCACAAGGCACAGGTAAGACCACATAGAGGCAACCTTTACATATTTTTTTTATGTAAATGTCCAAAAATAACTTGAAAACAACAAATTATAAAGGAGCAATGTTATGTCAAGAATGTTGTGTCAGAAACGCCTAAGCATGGTGTTTGCAGATATCCACAAAGGTTAAGATGCAATCAACTGGCTTTGCTCTGGCTTTCCTATGGATATCAAGTCCTCCAAGACCTGGGTAGATTCTTATATTCCATGAATTTCAGGAGGTGATTGTCACCAGTCTTTTTGTACTCAATTGTGTTTGTCACTAAGATTTTGATAAACATTTATACATAACCACCTTTTTCACTGACAAGGCTGCATGTGTTAGTTGAATATTTGCAAATTGTGGCATAAACAGTGTCTTTGTATTGGGGTGGTCAGAGAAGTTGTAGCCATGGTTCTGAGCAAACACATGTAAACAGAAGGTGCTGACCAAAGGTTTGCAAGTTATCTCAGCACTGCCATGGACCTGGGCATCTGCTGAAGATGACTAAGTGAAGCATTTCATTGAGTCACAGATTGTGCCTCCTCATTTTTTCCTATCTGCAAGCTGCGAAAGCCATGTAAACATACAGTACAGGCTTGCATAATGCATGCTTTAGCCTACCTCATTACTGCATTAAAATTTAAAGTTTTATCTGTTATGCATGTGTCAGGGAGAAAATTACATAGTAAAATTACATAGCCTTCTAGTCAGCAGCCATATGTTCATTATCTTCATCCAGTAATGTGTTACATACTATAGACCTGCTCTTCAATTATGTCTTGTATTTACTGTGAACAATGCAGCCTTGTCTAAAAGCAATGTTTTTGTTTCATCATTTACACAGGCATAATGCTAAATGTTTCATAACTTTACCCTCAGAAATCAGTGTAACGTTTCATTATCTTCTCCTGTTGGTTGCTTTGGACTGATTGTTTGCCTATCAAGAGAACAATAGGCCTACTCTTTGTTTTTTTTGTTTTTTTGTTTTTGTTTTTTTTTTAAATAACACATCACCACGTTATTTCAGGGACTTAATAATAACCGCATCCAAATGACACTCTTTGCTGGCTCCAACATCTCAGCCAAATGCAGATGTTTCAGGCATGTCAGCTCATCGTGGGGGTTTTGGACAAACACTGGGTGGGTTTTTTTGTCATCTTGAGTGCTGAGTGTGCTGTCTAAACTACTTGACGTTGCGGAATTCTGTTCAGTCAACAATGCTCCTTCACACTAAGGAGGTCGTCTTCCATCGTGTTTGTTTCCCCTAGCCATGTTGCACTGGGCTCTATTGGACAAGGGGACACAGATGTCAAAAGCATTAGCTTAGCTGGTCTATATTTTGACCCTCATATCAGGTTCATGTCCTATCAGTTTCTTTCTCTCTCACACCCTCTCACACTCTCTCTCTCTCTTCTCTCTCTTTCTTTCTCTCTCTCTGGAAACTGGTATATTTTTCAGTGGTTATGCAAAACTAGTCATGCCAAAGCTAGATATACCAGTATCTACTTGCAGTGTTCACTTTTGCCAGATTTGAAGTTGCAGGTTCAGACCTCACACTGCACAGTTCACAGTTGTCTTCAGGGCATAGATCTACAAGAGAACGCAAAGGTCAACCAAAACAAACATGATCTGGTTTAAGGTGTGGTGGCAGACAGAAGTGATTGGGTAGTTGAACAGTTTTTGTGTAATCACCCCCACTACTGTTACCATGACGACATTCTGCAATGTTAGAAATTCTGGAAGAAGTTCTCTGAGTGGTTGTCTGTAGAGAAGAATGTTATGTGTACAAAAACTATGACCAAAGTGAAACTGGCCTAGTCTGATTTATAATGAGCTGTCAGTATATTTCTTAAGGCTTTGATGCCTTCATGTAGTGTGACAAATTAAACAGTGACTTGCTTCAATTTGCAATTATCATTATGTAAATGAAGGGTCAAGCAATGCATTTGTGGACAGCCTAAATCTGAACCAGATCTTAAAATGAATGTGCACCAGTGTCTTCAACCAAAATGCCCATAAATCATTTTCTGCAGGCTGTTGTAATTTGTCAGCGAAAAGCACAGTGAGAACTACGCATACTACAACTCTGCTTCTCTCCTACTCTGACACAAACCTTGCCTTTGTCAAGGCAAGGATGCATTCAGTTATCTGAGAGGGAAATGGTCAGCCAGTAAAGTATATCAAAATAGCAGATGTCATCTGTTTTATTGTTGACTAAATAATGATGGAAACACTGAATTAGTTTGTGTTTTAAACACTTCAGATTTTGTGTCTCCAGAGGTGCACATGTTTTAAAGTAGGAATTTCTCCAAGCAGTCCATCACTGCCTCTGTGGTAGATAGCCTGAGTTGGAAGCATTTTGAGGAAGAGGAAAGATGTTAGATATCAAGATTAGTCAGAAGTGATTAGGAGACTATCTGTACTCTAGGGCCTGTCACTGGGAAAGATGATTACAGTGCCTCTGATAACAGAAAGGACATCGAAGCCCATGGAGATATCAGTGGGCCCTCTTGGCACTGAAAAACTCAGTAAAGAAAAGTATTAATGGTCACCCTGAATTTGTATGTATGGATGCACTTGTTTGTAAGAGTTTAGCAGTAGCAAATGATGATGAACATTAAGCAGAGAAGTGTTTCTTGGCTTGTCAGAATGTTGATGTTTTGACCTGAACCATCACCATTATTCAGATGTGATTGTGCCAATCTCAGCTGGAATGAGAAGGCTTGTGTTACCACAAAATCCTGTGTTAACACAATGGCAGATGGTTATACTGATTGCTTAAACTCTGAGGCTGGGCTATCAGTAGAAGGAGAAACTAAACTGAATGCAAACAAGCTGGTCAGTGACCTGCCTGTACCCAAGTCCCCTTTGTCCCAACACACACATCAGGATCTGCTGTCCATTATGGAAAAGGGCTTTGTGCCAGAGGAACCATCGTTAGTTGCGCCATACAGGTACATAGTTTTGTTTTCACTGGCTTGTCACTTTTTCTCACATGTAGAGTCTAATCAGCCCCCAACCATCACCTCTGAGAGAGAGCCTCACAATTATTCTTTAAGCACACGCAGTGCTGGGCTACTACTATGTCTTTTTCTGGATGAGACACCAATTATAATGCCCTGATTAAAAGTCATTGCACACTAGAAAGACTGCAGAAGACTGACCAGGACACCAACTGTCCACTGCTGTCTTAGGACTGTCTTGAGTTTCCTGCATTAACTAGAAAATTTATGCTGCACCAACAGCTAACGATGAGTTTTATTCTGCCCTTGCGTAAAAATACTTCAAGCTGAGAGTAGTGAAATTCATCTTTTCCAAAAATCTATCTCTGTATCTGCAAACAAACCATCTTTGAACATATACTGTCTTTGATAACTTCTGAGTTCAATACCTGCATCTGGTGTGACACATAAGCATTCAGCTTCAATCTCAGAATCACAGGAAAGAGTAGCTTCAATCTCAGAGTGTCAGTAAAGAATTGCCTGTTGCTTTACATTGAATATATTTCACTTAAGCACAGCATGGAGTAGCCTACTGTATGGGGGAGATTTAAAAAAAAAAAAAAAAAAAAATTATATATATATAAAATCATTTAATGTGAATTAACAATGCTGGATGCATCGTACTGAATAGCCACGTAGCTCTTTATGAGCAAACCTTCAGTAGATGAAGACAATACAGGAAGCCAAGACAGGGAGGACATTGATGACTCAGTTGTGTCAGTTAACTGTAGTTATTATCCATTTCATATCCCCGAGTAGGCCATTCAGAATAAATCCCGCTTGTTAATTCAAGGACAAATGCCCTACATTATTGAAAGTAACTTAACATTTGCTCTTGCATTAGCACTGTGATGATTCTTAAAGATTTTCACACAAATACACAATGCACTCGTGGACATTTAATTTTCATGACAGTCATGGAGTAGGCCTACATTATGTGGAGGTGATAAAAATAATAATAAATGACGTGCATAACTGACAGAGAGCTCTATGTATCACACCTAGATAGGTTCATTGTTCTTTATGAATGAGCCTTCAGAATAGAATGAAGACAAATACAACAAGCCACAATGGTGGAAATGCAATGTCCTTATCAATTATGTCAGTTATCTCTCTTTATTTCATATGCTAAAGCATGTAAATATGTTTTAGCCATATGGAATGAATGCATCCATGAGTGCCGCAACAAAACTTTGAGTCTCCCTTGGAGACAAGTGCAGTGATAAACCGAGTGGCCAATGAGGGTGATCCCCATTACCGATATCAGCCACACTTCTCAAACCTCTCAAACTTGGCACAAAAATACTCAAAAATGGGCCAGACACTATCAGACATCTGACTTTAGGGCTGTGTGCACTTCACAGTTGTTCAGGAAATGAAAATACAGAACAAAGCAGAATCATCAAAGACCAAAATCCTATTCAATGAATGATTTTAGTTATAACTGGTTGAAAAAGGACCGAAGCTAATTGATGATGTGCTGGAATGGACCCCTTATGTGTTCATGTTGTAAGTGGTCCTTAAGGAAATCACTAATTTTCCACTCAAGGAAGTCATGAAGTAGATGAGGACGAAACATCCTGTTGGTGCTGGTTGCTCAGTGTAAGGCAGTAAGATCTTATTCCCACTTGCTGAGGTTTAACTAGGGTCCCTGTAGCTGATAGTATCAAGAGCCTCAAGGGGAACCACTGGCTCTGCTTTGGTCTGTCAGGATGGCCCTTTTGTATCTCAGAGCTGCAGATGAAAAGAGAGCACCGCAGAGACGGTTTTCTCCAATGCTACAGTTGGTAAGGCCCTATACCTTATCGCAGTTCTTGGAACCAAAATGTAATTGCTACTTAATTGTTTTTACCTTTACCCTCATGATGGCTTTGTGGGGTTTTGTGGCTTAGGTTCTTAGATACAGCACCAGGAAATCACCTAGCCTATTGGCAGTACGTGCTGCCACATACTGGTAGATTGTATTTTTGTGCAGACGTATTGCACCAAAATGTGCTTGCTTACTTGCTGTAAGAAAGTATGAGGCCATTACAATATGGTTGCTACAGTTGCTGAAGTCTGGTAGTTGACCTGGCTGTAGTTAATGTTTTTAATTTACTCCTCATGAACAATGTGTCTTCTCATCTAACCACAGACTACATCTAGCGTGGTGCAGATGGTGTATACGATGGCCCTGCTTGCCTCCTCAACACTATCTCTGAAATGTCAATGTTTGAGTATTTTATTTCTCTACTATTTTGTGCTTGTGCGGCTGCGATGTCTCAGAGGATGCGTTTAAAACAATAGTGAGTACAAAAACTTTTTCTTTCTTTCTTTTTTTTTTTTTTTGCTTCCACCCCCTCCACCTTCGAGCGACCAAGCATGATTGTCATCTCCATTTCCGACTGAAGGCCTGGGAATCCAGGCCAATTGTCCCTATGAAATGCCTCCATTGTCTTGTGTTGCTCTGACCTTTTGAGGCCTAATTAGATGTTTTTGTGGAATTGTATTTGCTGAATTTCACATTAGGAAAGGGGTGAGGAGTGGGTGGTGTGCTGGCTGAAGCATTCTTCAGCCTAGCACATTTCTCTCTCTCTCTCTTGCTTATGTTCTCTCTGTCATTATCTTTCTCTTGGTCTCTCCCCTCCTCTCTGTTTCACTCGCTTTCATAAAGGGCAGATCTGTCTAAGAAGACCCATGCTTGTTGATAAAATGTCAGCCATCCTTAGTGTAGGTAGCTGGGGGGGTTGTGGAGGGTGGAGGAAGGTGTGTGTGTGTTGGGGGGGGAGGGGCGTTGAACTGCAAACTGCACGTTCTTCCCTCTAGCAAGAATGACCGCAGCTCTGCTCTCAGCTCAGGTCAGGGTCAAGTCTGCAAAGTAGCAGTAGAGTCCACCCCAGGGTCAATACCATATAGAGCAACACAGTAAGGTAGTTGATATCTCAGCATGGCGCAAGCTATTTCCTTGTGGTAAACCTGGAATGTTTAAAGACTAATGAACACTCAGTTCATTAAGCATTAACATAAGGTAAAATCATTGAACATCAGGTGGAAAAAAACATTTTGCATTCCAGACTAGCACCAGTAAGGGAAAACTACTGCATGTGGTGACTTGGTAAAGCCTTGGTCGTTTGATTACGTAATGATGATGTATACCAGTGCTCTGGTTGACATTTGACATACATGAGTCTTAAACATAAGTCGTGTGCCCAGATCCCTGCATGGTTCCCCAGGGGAATGTGTACATGTCTTTCAGGGGTAGGGGCTGTGTGTGTGTCCTGTTGCTCACTCTATAAATCATCTGCTTTGATGGTCTCTGAGGTCACAGCTGGGAGTTTCTCAAGAGATCCCAGTGCTGCAGAATGGCTTTGTTTAATTTTAGATCACGAGTCTGTGCACAGCTCCAAATTTTTTGAATGTAATTTGAGATGTTTGGCTTAATAAGGAAGCTCATTAATTAATCCTAAAAGTGATCTTGGTTGGCCAAATAATTCTAGGAAGTACTATTGTTCTCTTTTTAAATTGTCAGTTGAGATTCAAGAACCATGTGATGGCATCAGATCTGGAGAGAGAGAAGTAGGATGGCCTTGGCTGTTTGGGGTCAGGCGGCCTCTTTTCACTCTCTGGGTCTGCAGAGCCTGTGATTTGGGGAGGATCATGGAGACTGCAGCTGGCCTGGTGTTGCTTGGCTCTGTCCCTTCTCATTAATTTCACATAATCCAGCTTGCCACAGCCTACAGGAAATGCCCATCAACTCCCCTCCTGCCACCCACCCCCGCTGCCCTGGTCTCTTCATCTAAACCACGCAGAAGCACACAGGCCCTTTATATCCCAGGGTTTGTTCAATGGACATTGCTTTTGCTCAGTGGACTGGTAAAATGTTGTCCAGCAAACACATTTAACTTTCACTCTCACATTCTTGTTTTTTCCCCCACAAACTGCTCTCACACTCTCATGCAAGGACCTTATTGTGGATGAAATGCAATTTGGCTAACAGCAGAAGAATAAGCCCACTTGATGCTTTGTGCAGCAAAGTGACCAAGCCATTCAAGTGGAAATGCATTAATGTGCGAAATGTTAACCTCACTGCTGGGATCATGTTGTGCTCTCTATAATTTGTGCAGTGTTGTTGACACTCTTTCAGCTGTAGACTCTTTAAGGAAACTCATTGCCTCTCTTTGGAACTAATAACAATTCTCAATCACTTAAGAGGAAGATTGCCCCTAATGTGCTTAATTACTTATTGTGTATAGACCCTTAACTGACTGTAGACAGTGTAACCAAAAACTAAAGATCAGCGTTAGGCCTAAAATGTGTGTTTGTTTCTGAGATACTTTAAGCCTATTTTCATGATTGCTGTAGGTAATCCAGTGTCCTCAATGTCTTCTGTGTTGTATGACTAAAGATGCATCCACTCTTATCCTGGCCAGTCCCTGCAGTGGAAAAAAGCTAAAGAGGGGGAAAAAATGAGAATTATTAGGAATATAATTGAAAGTGGTCTGTCACTGATGACCTTTGCACATCAGAAAAGAATAGAAAGGCTTGCAAGTGTTCCATGATAGAGAAACACTGAAAATGCCCGCTGAGTTTGGCTAAAGCTAACATCTGTGCTGAATTGCAATGTTCCTCCTCAAGTTTAGGGAGAATAGAATTGGACTCAGTGACTTATCAATATATTGTATTCACTCACCTCCCTCCAGTCCCAATATTGTGCTCAGTAATCACTGTTTCCATAGATGGCCAAAGCAAATGGAAACTTTCAACCATCACTCTTACGTAATGGCTGTCTCTTTGTCAGTAAGCACTTTTCGAGCAGCATGGCACTCTGACAAGTATTAATTTATTCCTTCTCCATTTGTGTCCGTCATTTTAAGAAGGCAAGAGGGAGTGAGAAGGGACTAGAGAAACGAGGACAAGTGGGGGAGAAGAAGAAGGGGAGGAGGAGAAGGAGGGTCAATGTCCTTTCCTTTGCTAGGACGATTAGCAGTTTTCAGTGTTTTGGCGCAGACTCCGTAGCCTTTGCAACAAGGATTTGCATACTTTTTAATGGAGATGACAGTAAAGCTAGTTTAAACTCTTCCAAAATATTACACCCCCTACCCCCATTTTCCAGTGGAAGAGGTCAGTGTTTTAAAGAATGTAGGACACTGTTTTTTTCGTAGCAAACTACCAAATGTAAATATTCACCATACTGACTAAACCTTATTCCTTATTTTTTATGTGTGTGTTTTATGGCCACTATCTCTGAATCGTGAAGGATGTTATTGGCTTAGTTACAACCTGCAGCATTTCTGTATTGCCCCAGAAATGCTTTCAGGTTCACTTCCCCAGTTATTAGAGGAATCCCAGTGCCAGAATAATGAAGTGTTGAGCAAGACCAGCAGTTGTGCTACAGTCTTCCCAAAGTGCTTATTTTCACTGGATATGGTATGTTATTCCAAATGTCTGTGAGCACCATTTATTATTCCCTTCATTCTTTGGGATTTTTGACTTTGCAGGTTCCATCTGTTGACTTAACAAGTTAAAGAGAAAAATAAGTAGACTAAATAAAAGTGTTCCCTACTGTCCAAGTAAAGGTTGGTTAAACAACTGGCTAGCATGCTAGTAGTCATGGGGGTGGGTTCGAATCTCAGCTGCCACAATTGCCCTTGAGCAAGGTACTTGACCCTAAGTTGCTCTAGGGGAGACTGATCCTGATGTAACTGATAGTTGACAAAATGACTTTGGATAAATGTCAATGTAATGCTAAAAGGGGCACTGACTAAGAAAGGAATGCCTTGAGTCCCTTAGGACAATTGCACTGTTTGTTTTTTTGTTCGTTTTGTTTTGTTTTTTTCTTGCCAAAGGTGATGCCCTTTCCACCTCAAGTTATTCTAGAACTTCAGGGCTTGATCAGAGTTTTCTCTTTTAGATGTTCTGATTGTGCTTCCTCTTCACTTTAGCTAAATGACGTAATTAAGTCTTTCTTTAATGAATCATTTGCTGTTTCTGCTGCCGGGAATGGGTCTATTATTTAGAGATTAACTCATTGTCTTTTCCGTTTAAATGAATGTTTAATGTGATAAATGCTAATCCAGTGGCAGTTGCTATTTCTCTCAGGAATTTTTATTTTTATTAATTTTATATTATATTTTTTATTTTTTTTACTTTGGTGACTCAGTTGCCTCAGTTCAAACATTAATCATCCTCTGCATAGAAAAACATTCCATTGAATGAGACATGAGGGGAAAAAAGTGTTCAGTCATAACATGCACATGAAGTGAAGTATTCTTGAATGTTGTGCCTACTTTTGGAAAGAAGAAGTGAGTTTTTTTTTTTTTTTTGGTTTTGTTGGCCTTCGTTTTGGTCTGGTTATCAACAAACCTTTTCTACCTTGAGACCCCTGCTGCTCTGCTCTTAGAGATTGCAGCAGTCAAATGATTGAGATTTGATAGGCAGAGAGTGGACACCAAAAATGAGTGCAATACGCCATTGGAGTTTGCTCGGCAGGTTTGCCGCTAACCCCTCCAAGTAAATTTCCCTAGAGCACAGAGAAATATGCCTCTTCTCTCCAACAGGCCCTCCTGATAAGTCTTTGCTCAACGGCCTCCCTTTCCGAAGAACTATCCTTGAAGTTATTGTCTGTCTAAGAGCATTCCACTATTACACACTGGAAAAAAATTCTCTCTTTCTCTCTTTCCCGTAATGTCGCTAGCAGAGGAAGTTAGGTCTTTATGCCTCCCAGTTGTTGAAGGCTACCCCCTGAGTTCACTCTGGCAGGGCCAGATTGGCCTGTAAAATGAAACATAAATCTCTGAATGGAGCAAGAGCAAGGAGAAGGGGGAAAATACCTTTCAGAAGCAGGGGGTTCTGCTACCCTTACATTACAGTTACTGAACAACGTCTCAAAGCACCATTAGTAATGATCAATTTGGTTGTATGTTTGTGTAAATAAGTAAACACACATATCTGTTCTTCACCGACATTTGGGGCTTCGGTTGAGAGCTCGGTCAAGAAGCTCTGCAAGAGGTCACTCGGCTCATCCCCTGTAAATAACCCAATCAATCTTGAAACGGTACCCATCCGTTGAGCTAGTGTTACTTGGAGGGGTGGTAGGGCCTGACGGGGATTCACAAGAAGTGCTGATTGGAAACTTGGATTTGATGTTGGAGCTGGGAGAAGTTAAACTGACCTCTCTACAGACCGTAGAATCTGTGCAGGCTCTCAGTGTGCTTCATGACTTGGGGGGAAGTGGGTTCAGTCGGTTGGAATATATTTGTTGTAGCAGTCAAGTGACCTTGTCTTGTATCTCTAACAGCACTTTAAACTGGTTTAGATAAATTTGGTATGATGAGCACTAGTCATTAGTGAGCTAAGTGATGGCTAACATGATTTGGTTATTGGATTATGCATGATCCATTATGTTTATTAGCCCCAAAATTCAGTTATTTGCCACATTTCAAAATGATCTGCCCATCAGAAAGCATCACACAAGCATTTTTGCACTGTTGTTTACATCCCCAACCTTACCGTATTTGTCCATATTTTGTCTGCTGTCTCCCTCAGGAATGCCCAGAGCGTCCACAGCCTCCTGCTCCTCCTGAGGTCTCCTCCCCGGCGTGTGGAGCTCCAGGTGCATCTCCCCAGCTGCTGTGACTAGGGCAGAATGCTGCTGCTCCTGCAGGGCTGGCCCCAGCAGTGTGCCTGAGCAAGAGGAGGCAGAAGCCGCGGTCAAGGGAGAGGATGGGGGTGAATGCCTCCAGCTACCCACACTCCTGCTCCCCTCGCTTTGGGGGCAACTCCCAGACGCAGCACACCTTCATAGGTAAATGACTCACCACTGCTCTGTTTCACTTTGGTGCAGCAGACTACTATACTGCCCACTTAAAATCATCAAAGGTCATTTTAAAGTGAGCATGATTGATTTGACCAATTTATTAGCTTGTCAAATTCACCTAAGCACATAGATCATTTTATGCTCAGCACGAGCTATGGATATATTTGATTTTTACAATGTCTAATATAGCTAAATATTGAGCAGTAAATTTGTCTATCTCTTGACAACAGTGATATTGTTTCTAACCTTGGCAGTCTTTAGTCAGTAACCTAGAATATAATCATTTTAAGTATTCATGGCATAAATTTGTAGAGGTTCTAGTGTGCTGGCTGTACACCACTCACTCTGAATCAGCTATCGGCTTAATAGTTAAAGTTGGCTACAGTGCCATGTTTTTGCCCCGTTTAGATGGGTAAAGTGCCCTGTATTTTACTTGTAGCCTTTAAATGTTACCCACAACATGTTGCTTTATCTTATGCCAGAGTAATGTTTTAATTATGTCAACCCTTAGCAACTTGATGCAGTTTACTTTTTCAATTTGTTTAGTTTAGTTTTTTTTTTCATTGCTACACATCCAAATGAACAGATGAAGCAAAGGGGTCATGACCCACACCTGCTTGAGAGAAACAAGCCCATAGGCTTTCCTGAAGGCAGAATTCCTAAGAAGTCTTGCATGTAGGTCACTGATAAGGAAGGAGAGCAGTGTAGCCACAAGCACAGTCTCCATCCAAGACCTTTCAACGACCTTTTGCCTTGTTTTTCAGGCTGTTCACTCCTCTCCTTTGTTAAACTGGTACAAGCAAGACAGATGCAATGTTTGCCTTCTGTTTTCATTTGAAAAGCCATTCCTGTTATCCACCGTGGGCCGCTTTCATCTTAGCAGGCAGTTTAGCGCTGTTCCACCTTGACACATCACGACACACCAGAGATTTGATTTTCCCCTCTGCTCTGCAGAGGCAGTGAGTGTTAATGACAGCCAAGTGTGTGCGTCGGCATTCTGAAACGAGTGAGTTGTACAGCAAGGTTTGGCCGTTCTGGTCTCCCATGCACCTTGAAAGCGCCATGCACTCGAGAATTAAATTGAACAATATCCGTCGGTTGGTGCAAAGCTGAAGCCCCATAGAAGGCACTCGAATTTGTAATGTATCAACTGGTATCACTCTAGATGGCAACAGCTAAAAGCGCAGACTGATTTATGCCATTTTCCCTTTGAACTCACACTTAAGTAGAGTCTTGTTTTCATATCAAGTCAGCAAAGGGCCTTGAACAGGATTTAAGGTGTGGTTTACTGAATTAAGTTTTTCAAATGGCAGGTAATGCAAGTGTAAATAAAGTGGGTTTGTGAACGACAAAGCCAGAAAAACATGTGCTAGGAGCTACGTTCGGACGTCCTTGAATTTGATGTGAGAACACTAACCTTGTGTTTGTTAATTTATTTATTGAATAACGTCTAAAAATTCATCAGGGCTGCCAGCTGTCCTCACACAGCTGTTTCCTTGTAGAGCAGGCCAGATTTCACATTTAATATTTCACAAATATCTGTTTTTGAACCCCAGAGTCTCATAAATATTTACTAGGAGCCTCAGTGCAGTCTTTTAGCGTTGTTGTTAAACCGTCCTTGCCCACAAACTGTACTACACAGAGGAGCAGAAAGGAAAGAAAAGAAAATAATTAAATGCGTTTTAAGCCGCAAGTAGATTTGAATAGTGATACATAGATCATTAGATTACTAGACTGGTGGAAGGATAGATGGGCAGACTGGATTGATTATCAGCAAATGGTGGGCCTCCAAGCCCCGCCAAGTTCACCACAGAAGAAAACCGTAATGTTGGACACTAGCTGAAGTGTCACGAGGGAGACATTAGTGCTTTGTGTTTCAGATGTTCTTCATAGTATACTTCTCGGGGCTAAAATTCCTGATGGAGAGAACGAGGAAAGAAACACAAATGGCTTTGGCTGTCGTTTTTCGTTTGTAGCATGTGTGTTGACTTTTTTTTTTTTTTTTTTTTTTTTTTAGTTTTTTTTTTTTCCTCCTCCCTTCCATTTCTTTTGCTTGTTTCAAAGGAATACTTGGAATAATCAGAATCTCCCCTGAATGTATAATGTGAAATATAGTGTTTAAAAGGGGAGAGAAAGAGCAGGCCTTCTCATAGTGATGGCCCTCTCAGAATACCTTTGATCTTCCAAGACATGGTGTTGCCTCCTCAAGTCTGCCGACAACCGACAAAACATTTTTACTCCTAATAGGAGAATCTATCAAAGCTGCGACTCTTAGTTAAAATGCAGCCTTTAAGTGACATGTTTTTACTTCAGAGCAATTTTGAATATTTTATATGCATTTGTGTTTAAAAAAAAAAAAAAAAGCTTGAATTGAACTTCTACAGCACAGCAACTGTTTTAAAGTCTTTTGAATAGACAAGAATGGGAATGAGCATTGAATGGGACCTGGAATAGCCTAGATAATGGTAAATTTGTATTCATAGGTTTGCTCACCTAAATGGGCCTTCCTCCGAGATCCTATTGAGCTCCTTTGTTACAGACTGATGTGCGCAGTGCGGGCATATCGGATTTTGACTTAATGTGGTCTGTCTTTTCACCATAGGTTCGAGATGTTTTGCATTAACATTTACAGGACATAATTATTTGGATGGTAGGAGCTCAGGCACTTTTCTCTCTTGTCAAAATATAATGAGTTTCTGATTCAAAAAATCAATCTCATATACTGTACTGTGTTTCTCTGTGTCTGCATTTCTCTGTTTAATTCTCTTCCCCCTTTTATCCCCCTCCTCCTTTCCCCCTTCTCCCCATCTGTCACTTATCCCTTGTTCTCCATCTTCTCCCTTTTCTTTCTATTCCACATCCCCACTGTCATCTCTCTCTGTTTCATCACACTCCTCACACTTCTGTTCCTGCACTCTGTCTTTCACTGCCTGCACTGTCTCCCCATCACTCACTCTCCCCCTTCCCCCACTCTCTCGCTTTTCCACCTCTCCGCATGTCTCTCTGTACCATGCAGGTACATCATACTCGCCTCAGGGCTATGGATGTGAAGGGAAGCTCTACAGCCTGGAGGGTGGGGGCGGTGGAGGCGGAGGCCCCGGTGAGCGGCCGCAGGACCGCAAGAAGAAGAGCTCGGGCCTGGCCACGCTCAAGCGCCGCTTCATCAAGCGCCGCAAGTCCAGCCGCTCAGCGGACCATGCCCGGCAGCTGCGCGAGCTCCTGGCCGGCTGGGACGTACGGGACGCCCACGCCCTGGTGGAAGAGTACGAGGGGACGGCGGCGCTGAAGGAGCTGAGCCTGGCGGCAGGGTTGGCAAGGCCTCCTGCCCGCACCCTCCAGCGTGACCTGGCTGAGCTCTATCAGTTGCAGCTGTGCGCCGACGTGGAGCTGCTCTTCCAGGACGCTCACTTCCCTGCGCACCGTGCCCTGCTGGCTGCTAGGTGCCCCTTCCTGGGCTCGCTGCTGGCATCGAGTGACGGAGGGGTCGGCGTCACGGTGGGGGTCGGCGGTGGAGGGGTGAGCCCCGGCATGGGCGGGCCGCCGTCCCTAATCCTCGATGTAGGTGCCGCAGCCGCAGCGGCAGGCGTTGGCATGGGCATGGACGCGGGCGTGTTCTCGGCGCTGCTCTACTACCTGTACACAGGCGAGCTGAGTGGCGAGGAGACACGGCTGCGCAGCGGTGAGCTCCTACTCCGCTTGGGCGAGGAGTTTGGCACACCTAACTCACTGGAGGCGGACCTGCGCGCGCTCTGGGAGCGCATGAGTCTCCACGACTCGCTGCTCTGCTTCGCCTCTGATGCAGAGCTAGAGGCCGGAGCAGCAGCAGCAACACCGAGTGGGATCGCTGGCGGGGCGCAGACCCTCATGGGACCCCCCGGGGCGTCCGCAGCTGCAACAGCAGCAAGTGCGACTGCATGCGCGATGGGAGAGGAGGAGCTCCGTGCGCACAAAGCTATCCTCTCGGCCCGTTCACCGTTCTTCCGGAGCCTTCTGCAGCGCCGCACGCGTGCTGGAGTCGGGCCGCCGGGGGCCGAGGAGCCGAACGACCCACACGTGCTGCCTCTGCCCACATGCATCGTCCTGGACGAGTCGATCATCCCCAAGAAGTATGCACGTGTCATCCTGCACTGCATGTACACGGACCGCGTGGAGCTGTCGCTGGTGCTGCGGGGGAGCCCCTCGGCCGGGAGCCTGGGGGAAGTGCAGGCCCTCGTGGCCGGCCGAGGAGGAGGCATGACCCGCGCCGAGGAAGCCATGGAGCTCTACCACATCGCTCTGTTCCTGGAGTTCAGCATGCTTGCGCAAGGTGCGTACATGTGCATTGTGTAATGAAGCCATATGTAGAACATACACAGTTTGATTATTTCCCTTTAAACATTTTAAAGCAGAGCATCTACACATATATTGGTTTTGTGCTCTCTGCTGCTTCAAGTGTTTCAAGTGTCTGCTATCCATGCACACTCCTGCTACTACACATCGTTGTCACATCCCTTGTTTTTGAGACGACATCTAGACATTTATGTGTCATCCCCTCACACATTGTTTCCCACACATTGATTTCCTTAATGTGAAAGTTGTCAACCGTTTCACCCATAAAATTGATCAGTGTATTGGGTATTGCCTGTCTGTGCTTTTTTTTTATCCCTAGACTTGTTTCGCCTCTTGAACATTCTTTAATTAAATACACACACACACACACACACACACACACACACACACACACACACACACCTCTGCTGTCCTTCTCCGTCCTTTGGCGTCTTCCATTTCCATTTTTCACTTCTCTGCTTTAATATATTCCCTCTTCCCCAGCCCAGGGAGAGGGCTAGGGGTTTGGGCGGCTCCTCAACTCCACTCCTGCAGGAGATGGATGCTCTCGGAAGAATTCCCCAGTGCCCCGGCATTCCGAGTTTTCCTGTTTTTCATCTTCTTGATCCCCACCCAGTCACTGTGTTCTCGCTTTCTCTTTGCTCTTGCTTTTTTTCCTTTTTTCTTTGAAGAAATGACTGTGGTGAGTGCTGAAAGTTTCTTTCTTTTTTTTCTTTTTTTTTTACAAAATGATCCATTATTACCATTTGGTGTTTTCCCCCCTTTCTTTTGCTATTGTAGATTTATGGTTTGCTTGGGTTGGGCTTTGTAGATTTCCATTTGCCCACATCAATTTGTGACCCTGAAAATTGACCCTATGATATCATATAAACTTTGATTAGAGACTATTGGTTCGTAGAGGTTTATAATTTAACTGTAATGAGATATGGTACTGAACACTGAATATTTGTCTGAAGTGCAACATCATCATTTGGTGCAATTGATACAGAGATGGCCTCCTGGCAATTTAGGAAGCAAGATCAGCAAGTCCTGCACCACGATTGTTTTTCATGAGTGATCAGTGTTTGCCTGCAGACAGACCAGTAAAGGATCTTTGCTACTGTGCATGGCGTCAGGCCCATCTGTGTGCACAGACCGTGACTCGAATGATTAGCCTTGTTACAGCACCACATGTTTGGTTATTGATGGAGAGGGAGAAAGAGAGAGAAAGATGGAGGGAGGGAGAGACACGTGGACGAATTTGACTGTGGGGTGGCGCGGCGTGTTTTGAGTCGTCGCCACATGGTTTGTTGTCAGTCGCTCTGCTGCTTTTCGCATGTTGTTCCAGAACTCCTTTTTTCCCCCGCAAAGAATGTCTCATCCGCTGGCATAGAAGAAAAGCCTAAGCATTCTAAGCTGTGAGCGAAACTCCCCTCGTGGAGAATTGATTAGCCAGCCCGGATCGTTGTCCAATCTTCACTCCTGTTTTTTCAATCGCAAATGATTACTCCAGGGCAGGGGAATAGATTTCATGCCTTGGATTAATGGCTTCTCAAAATGGACTATTGACTCACTGATTCATTTTAGCCTTCCTGAGAAGAAGGTATTATTTAGCCCCCCCACCCCCCCCCACTCAATCTCTAGAATGATGGCCCATACAAATGTCACAAGAATTCTTTTCATGTGTTTGTATGTGTCACTGTCGGTCTGTTTCTTTATCCAGTAGTAATGATGGTATTGCTGGGATGTAATTCTGTCGTCTCGTCATTCTTCATGTTGCCTGTGACTGGAAGGACGCTAGCTAAATCACGGCCCATCCCTTTCCCAGAAATCCCAGAATCCAATATGCCTCGAGTCGACCTCAGCCACTGCTCATTTTTCACTTCTCTTTAACCCTTTTACTCTTCGATAAACATCTCAGGGGTAGAGAAGCCCTTCCTCAGAGAGGTGTGCGGGCCCAGGAAATGCGACTGGTGTTTTGAGCGTTCAATTATGGAGAGAGTAAGGAAGGCCACCTTTATTTATTGATAACATTAACACCCAAGGGCAGGCTGCTTCTAATGGCAGTATTAGTGATGACTCACTAACGCCCTATAATCATCTGTGGCTCTGGGCTCCTGCGGAGTGCAGGACTAATCCTCCACACTTAAGGTAGCATAGGGGCTAGCAGATGTAACCCTGCGTGGATAATGTAGCTCCCAGAGATTAACATGCCCATTTAGATGTTATCTCCAAGCATGCACGAACACACACACACTCTTACGGACACGCACGCACGCACACACACACACACACACACACACACACACACACCACACACACACACACACACACACACACACACACACTAAGGATCTCATTGGGCAGTCTGCTTCTGTTACCCTGTCCAGATGGTGTGGTTGGATTTGTGAGGGATCGGGTGTTTTTTTTGTTTTGTTTTGTTTTGTTTTGGGGTTTTTTGGCTGTTTTTGTTTTGTGTTCATTTTTTTGTTGTTTTGCGAGATGATTTGTTTAAAAAGCAGCTGGAGCTCGTGGTGTGTATTTGCACATGTAGGCGATCATTCCCACTCAGCTCAAACAGATGCACTTGGCCACCGCACTCCGGTGAACTCCAAGGGAAAGGAAACAAAAAAAAAAACTGCCTTCGTCCTCGGAGACAAAAAAACAGCCTCCCACTCATCCGTCCTGTCAGTTTGGATAAGGCTGGATTGCCCCCACACACACACACACAGCTGCACGCCCGCACACAGAGCAAACTCACTCAGGCTCACACCCACACACACATAAGCAAGACACACGGCAAGTGGACATGAACTTGAGCCTGTCGGTTCCTGAAATGACCTTGGCATCACAGCCTAGCCCAGGATTCTCTGGAGAGCCCCCCCCCCCCCCCCACAGACCCTCACATGCCTCTCTGCACACTCATCACAGCAGTGTCCATGAGCTTGGCCACACACAGGCAGATATTTACATACAAACATCATATATGCCCACACTATGCACTAGAATGCTCTTACAATGAATGTTTATAGCATGGAGAGAAGCACACACACACACAAAGAGAGATGGAGTGCTTGCTGATAGCCATAGGTTTTTAAAGAAGGTCAGACTGACTTGGCCTTCTCCTCCTGCTCTGTGGGAGAGAGGACTCGACATCACAGCTGTGTGCGCACGCGCACACACACACACCAACCTCTGTATACCCAGATATCAGTATGTGAGTTTCTGCTGTTCAGCACTCAAAGGGCATCACACACACACTCTTGATTGATCCCTGGATGTGGGTGTGTGTGTGTGTGTGAAAGGAGAAGATGTGGCTGGCTGATAGAGCAGCCGGCTGAGAGCGGGCAGCAGACACACATGAGAGGGGAGGCCCCGCAGGAGAAAGCACAGCATGGGTGCTCAAAAGCACAAGTGACGCTAGAGCTCACCGTCACATCCATCAGACTAATGCCTCCAATAGATGAGACAAAGACAGATAAATACATTGAAATGACGGAGGGGAAAGAAATGTTTGTAACTGTGATGCAAAGGGAGAGCATTGAAAATGGACTGGTTGAGGTGTAGGGCAGATAAGCCAACAGAACTGTAGGAAAGTAGACTTTGGGAATATACATCTGCCAATAAAAAAAACACATTGTTTATTTCAGATTACCATTGGGGGGGGGGAGTAAATTAATTAATAAAGTATTGGACTTGAGTGTCTCTTCTCTTTGCCTGTTGTGGAGCTAGCGGGGGCACTCTCATCGCACTTGGGTGAAGCAGGGCATCTGCACTCATGGTGGTTATGAGTAAGCGTCCTTGGCAGCAGGGCCTGGCCGCAGACACGTTATGCTCAGTTGTGAGTCAGTTGTGGTCTCCGGGAGCCGACCCAATTTGTGCACTCTCCCAACCCAACGAGGGGTAATGGCAAATAAGGCCTCTTCACAAAGCACACAGACTCTTGCACACACATACACACACTCACTCACACACACACACACACACACACACCTGCGCTTGTGTAGACACTCCCCGTACTCCCACCAGTTCCTTAATTTCACTTCACTTAATTTCAGTTTTGACATAAGTTATTTTAGCGTGCAGAGATGACTTGTTAATGATGTTAACAAAAGTGTCGTCAGCACACACACGCACACAAAGTAAAGGATGTCTTGTGCAACACCTGCTGAGGATCACACGATTAGTCCTTTAGTTGGCAGAAGGGCAGCCTAGTAACATCAGCTGATAAGTCACATGTAAGTCATCATCTAAAGGCAGCATGTTCCCAAAATGTCAGGCGTCACCAGTGAGTCAACAGTCACCCACACTATAATGCAGAAGTAAGCCTACAAGTGAACACACAGTTACTCCCTGAAGGCTCCAAATAAGTAAGTTACTGGGATGATGCATTCATCTTCATAGATTTTGGATTGGCATTATGGATTTAATTTTTCAATGGGAATGCCTGTATGTATTTAGAGGTACACGATTTGTACATGTTTGTTTCTTCTCAGGGAGATAACAGGCGGGATGAAAGGAAAAGAGTTTGGTGGATCTGGCTTGCAAGCGCTCCTGTGCCCAACAGATAGCTTGTGTCTGGCTGGGATATTTCTTCGTATTTTGTCTCTTTGACACTCACTCAAACACACACAACGCACAAAGAGACAATTGATTTTTTTTATTCAGCTCTGCCATTGATGGCCACAGAGGAATAATAATGATGTGTGTGTGTGTGGGATAGGCATTGGCCTTATGCGGGGCGGAAATGCAATCACGTCCTCAGCGATGCGGCCACCCATCAGCCATTAGGCATCCAGTCGGCGAGCGGCAGCCGCTGCTGGCCACGTTGCACTGGCATCTGGGCCAGACGGCATAATTAATGTCCTGTCGTGCCGGGGAAGCTGTGTCGGCCCAGCAGCGTAGCACCAAGAGAATGGGCACTGGACCGCTCGGCTCTGGAGCCCGCCTGTCTGGCCCACTGCCCGAAACAAAGTTAGAGTAATCATTACACCCGTCTGTCTGAAGCCAGCCGGGCAGGATATGGTCTCTCTCTCTCTCTCTCTCTCTCTCTCTCTCTCTCTCTCTCTCTCTCTCTCTCTCTCTTTTTCAGCTTTCAGCTTTCAGTGCTTTCTGTTCTCCCAGGGATGTGGCTGTGATGTAACACCCTGGGTTGGGTTAGTGGGTAGGCAGCAGGAGGGAAATGTCCCCTGGGATGTGTGTGTGTAGGCAGGAGGATTCTCCTGGGATGTGTGTGTGGAAGCAGGGGGATTCTCGTGGATCTCAGCCCTGTGGGAGCACACCTGTGTGGGACTCTTCATTGGCATCCTTGCATCGTCAGTCAGCATGTAGACTTTCGTCTGTCTCTGTCTGACTACATATTCATGTAAAAACAGAGCACAAAAACCAAGCTCATAATAATAATAATAATAATATTCTATACTCTTTTGTGAGGGAAATTTGATCTCTGCATTTAACCCAATCATGAATTATTGACACACACACAGCACAGGTTGAAGTAAAGTATACACTAAGGTTTGGTGTGTTGAGAAATGGCACTTCAGCCATGGTCCACTGATTGGGGATTGTACCGGCAACCATTTGGTTATAAGCCCGAAGCCCTAACCAATAGGCCATGGCTGCCCCCTAAGAGAGGGTTGTTATTACTCCATTTTGTAGTGGGCTTGAGATGGTTGCTTAAAAGAGCCCACTGTAGTTTTAAAAACGTCTTTAATGAACAGGCATTTATTTAGTTTAGGCAAGCTCTCTTTATTGCTTCATGGTCCCGGCTATCCCGGGGCCTCCTGTTTTCCTGCTAAGGGACACTGAATTGCCCCTGTTCAAGACACTGTTTCCTGCCATGGAAAATGAGAAGAGCATAAAAGTGTTTAGTCAAAATATATCTGATATACACAAAGATTTGGCAACCCTGTTGTAATTGCCTTTCATCGCGGCATTGACAGTTTTGCCCATGTCATGATGTTAGGTCTAGAAATATTTTTGTTTTGCCAAACAGACATATTGCAGCTGTGAAGATTCGAGGTCCAATTTTGAGTGCGGGAACTTTCATCATAGTATGTTTGACAGCTTAACAATAGAATGTATTCTCTGCATGAAAAAAATCGACTGCCCTGGGCATTCAAAATCAGTGAGACAAACAAATGATGTGGCCTCCTAAGCACTGCAGCCAGTCTGGGCAGGAGGCGTCTCTACCCGCCCGTCACCCAGTCAGGCTAGCACATGGGACTTGGAGAGCCAGACGTGTATTTTGAAATTAAAAAAGGAAAGAAAATAGCCTTCTTCCGACAAAAACTGCTGAGTCTACCTCTATTCCTCTATACCTCTACCCCCTATTCCCCACTGACCACTCGGTCAGTCCGAGCAGCCCTCAGGAGCCGGGATGATGGAGTTATGGTCACGCACCGTGACTGAAAGTGCAGCGTGGGCAGAGGTGAACAGGAGCATGACACCATGGAGGGAGGGAGGAAGGGGGTAGTCTTGAATGCGCAAGGAGAAGAAAAGAGTGCACAGTGTTGGCATGCTTTAATCATAAAAAAAAATAAAAAGAGTGGTGTGTGAAAGACACATGCACATACACTCACACACGCACCCTTCAAACACTCCCTGACTCATTAATGCAGGGGGAGCACACGCAGGCCTGTCGGCAGGCACAAGATCACCCATCACCACGGGCAGTTTGGCTTCTCAACACTCTGGTGTCAGCACCTCAAATATGCATCATGTCTGCAAGGGAGCGTGAGCAAAGGCGAGAACAAAGATGAGACGTAATAAAGCACTAGTAAATTCCTTTTCTTTTGTCACACACTTGTGTATGTGGATTTCTGCCAGTGAATTTCGCATTATTGAGCAAGTAGATGGTGTTCGTTTAAAACTGTGACCAGAATGTTTCCAACGTCTCCACATATTCCAGCCCGGAAAAGCAATTGTTTCAGTGTTGTACTTTATTCTGAAAGTTCAACAGAGCAAGAAGAGCAGAGATGCACTCCATCCTAGCCTCAGCCCAGCTGTGCCGCATCCTAAACAGAGCTGCCATCCTGTTCCCGTTGAGTCTGCCTACCTGGATGCCTGCGGTCTGGGTCTTGTTTTAACATGCTCTCCTGGACTTGCAAATAAAACCACTATTGAGTTAGCCACTCTCCTCTGTGTGAGGTGGGGTGGGGTGGAGGTGGGGGTTGAGAAGAGAGGGTTAGATTTGTTAAGCATCTTGATGAAAATGTGCTGCACGAACGGAACTGGACTCATTCCGTGTGTGTGTGTGTGTGTCTGTGTGTGTGTGTGTGTGAGATAGAAAGACAGTGGTTGCAGTAAAAGGCTGGGGAATTGATATTGGTGCTGATTTATGGGCCTTTTACCTTCTCTGATTTCCTCAGGGGCTTCATCAGCACAATTGTCGTCTATGTGACACCGTTATTTTTCTGTGACCTCTGTCCGACCTCTCAGCATGTGCTCGCTCTCTCTTACTCTCTCTCTTTCTCTTCCCTGTCTTTCCTTCCCTCTTTTTTTCCTTACCCATCTCTCCCTCTCACTCTGCAAAACATCATATTTCTTATTCCAATTCATTTTTTCCTCTGCATCCCTCTTTTTTCGACACTTTGTCACATCCATCCTTCCTCACACACACACACACAGTCTGCATGCATATGTCTCTTTCACACACACACACACAGTCTGCATGCATATGTCTCTTTCATCACATCATTCCTCCAGTCTCTCACAGTCTCTTTCTTGCTTTCATCTCCACAACTGTCCATCTTTCTCCTCCCCCGTCTCTCTCTCTCTCTCTCTCCCCCTCCCCCTCCCTCCCTCTCTCACTCACTCACTCACTCACTCACTCACACTCTCTCTCTCTCTCTCTCTCTCTCTCTCTCTCTCTCTCTCTCTCTCTCTCTCTCTCTCTCTCTCTCTCTCTCTCTCAGTACCTCCAGGGTGTGGTACAGTGTAGTTAATTAGCTGAACTTGTTCAGTGCTGATGGTGCTGCCCCATCTCCCTCCCACACTCTCTCACTGCCCTGTGTGTGTGTTTTGCATCTCCAATATCATGGCCAGCCATGTGTAAAATGAGCTGAGGACCATTGTACCACATTTTCCACAAGACCCTGTGAGGGCAGCCCAACAAGAGAAGCTTCCAGAGGGGCGCCAGAGGGAGAGGCTAATTATTTATTTACTTCTTTGTGTCTGTCTGCATTCTTGTCTGAAGTGGAGATGCTTTTGAGAGAAGCTCCCAGCCAGCCAGTCGACTCCGTTCTACTCCAAGCTGAACGCTTTAACGCTTTTGTCCTTGGTTTGCCGTCTTGGCTGAGCTCGCCGGTGATTTTATTTATTTTATTTTTCTTAAATGGCAAACGACCTCGGTGACCGGTGCTCACGCTGTGCGGCCTGCCACTTGTTACAGGCACTTGCGCTGTCTCCTCTCTGCGTACAAATGGTCCCCAGCCAGCCGCCACTTATCACACTACCACACTGTGTCTCCTCAGTGCCCAGCTGCTGGAGCAGCCCTCCACCTTCACCAACATGGCCTTGTTCCACACCAGGCACAGTAATGGAGGGATGCTGGGTTGGGTTAAGCATGTCCTTTTGTTCTCTCTTTCTCTCTCTCTTCCTCTTTCTTCCTCTCCCTCTTTCTTCCTCTTTCCTCCCTCCCTCATTTGCTTTCTTTCTCTTAATCTCTCTCTAAAATTCTCATTAGGGCCATACTTATGGGTAGGTGGTTAAGCAGGAGGGGGGTTGGAAATACAAGTTAATATTTCATAGGGATGGGGAGGAGGGGAGGGTATGAGGCTGTTAGTGGAAGGGTGGGGGGTGGTTCCCAGGGAATAAGGCAAGATTGCAGTCACGCCTCAACCAGAGAGCCCCTAGCTCAGCACGTCCATAAGGGTGGGGGATGGGGAGGGGGCTGGTCGATAATGAGACCGGTGGTGCATCGTTCCACGCTGAGGAGGAGAGCTACTGCTACTGGTACTGGAACCGGATCGGGTTAATGAGGGGCGAGAGGGACCTACACCACACACACACACACACACCACACACACACACACACACACACACACACACACTCTTCCTCACCGTTCCCGTACAAGAGCGCGCACACTTTTTTTAGGGGTCTGTTTCAGTAGCCTCTTTGCTGCTGCTACAAGGCCTAACAGTGGGGGTCTCTCTCTCTCTCTCTCTCTCTCTCTCTCTCTCTCTCTCTCTCTCTCTCGCTCTCTCGCTCTCTCTCTTAGGCACACCACGCCACACTGCACTCTCCAGTGCATCACCTCACTTCACTCCAGTCCTCACTGCCAGAAAGAAGTGCCTGCTGCTCTCCTCTCTCTCTCTCTCTCTGTCACTTTCTTTCTCTCTCTCTCTCTCTCCCCCTCTCTCTGTGCACTTTGATGTTTTTTTGATGTTTCAATGACTTCCTGCAGCCACACTCGCTTCCTCTCCTCGGTGTCTGGGTTGTCTCATGTCGACCTCCCTGCTCCGTGCTAATGAAGTTCATCTTGAGAACATTTCCTCTTCATTCCTAGAACTCCTCTCTCACTCAACCCCACCACCGCCCTCCCACTCCCCCTCTCACTTCCTTTCCTCGTCGTCTCTCTGTCTCCCTTATTCCCTCCTCTCCAATGAAAAGCTGAAGTCAGAGCGAAACTTTCTCCTTCACTTTGGAGTTAGCAGAATCTTCTAGGGATGTGTAGTTCTGACAAAAAATACTATTCAACAATCACTGAGAATTATTCGAATGTTATTCGAAAACCGACCCTACACGCATGCAAGTAAATTGCCATGAGGATGGAAAGGGAGAGACAGAGGAAGAATTTGAGAGCTTTTAAGATTTGCAGCAAGTCGAGCAGTTTGATTCATCAAAAAATGTTTTTGTCATCTTTTAAAGTAGGCTAAAAGTAAGTGAGTTAAATATAGTTCAAGTTTAATCAGCCTTTAGACAGCCTAAATGATTGTCAGCAACAACATATTAATACACTTGTTTTAACCATAAAAACAAGTGTTCATAGCCTCCTATTTTTGCGAAAAAAAAGAGCATATCCACATGTTTGTGATGACACTGGAAGCTCAATCTCAATCTTTAAATTATGGAGATAAAACGATAGTCGAATTAACTATTCAAATGTCTATGGTATGATCTATGGCGACTATTCTACTTTCCGAAAATCTTGCCTCATCCCTAGAATCTACCATGCTGTGTGTCAGTCAGCGGGACGAGCATAGTCAACTAAGCATTGCACCTCTCTTAGAAGGCACAAGAACCTTAGTGTCAGATATGTGAAACCCTTCAAAATGTTTTTGGAGCATAAACACACACACACACCTTGTTGTACCTTCTCTGCCTCACACTCCCAATCCTTCCTCTTCCAAGGCTTTACAGTAATCATCAAGTGGGCTCTTTGTTGTCTTGCCTTGAAGATGACAGCAAGGTCCTGAGTCAGGCTACTGTTGCGCTTTTGATGCACAAGACTCAAAGGTCTGGGACTATCCACTCAAAAACACCAAATGAAAGTCTAAGGAAATCAGAGGCAGGCTTTTTTCTAAGATCAGCTACAGATAAAGTCTAATATGCCTTTCCTAGGAAATGGACCAACTCTGTGATGCACTTGCACACACGCGCACACAGACAGGCATACATGCAAGCAGGCACACACAAACCCAATAGACACTTTTATAAGTCCTAGACATTAGCAGTTAGTCTTATCTCTGAGCTGATGAAGGACCCCACCCTTGACCTGTGTTTGTGTAGAGGGAGGCGCAGAAGTAATGCAACTGCATCTTGACTGACTGCCACTTTTAAGACTTTAAAAATGTCTTTAGAAAACATTTCACACTTTGATTGAATTGCAGAATCCCCATAGGCATCAAATCGTAGGGTTACATTAATGTTATAACAATGATTGATAACCACACTAATAGACTAACTTTATCTCACTGCCAGTTAGAGATATTATACTGTTATTGTACTGCACACGATCAGCATCAGCAATAGCTGAAATTGCAGCTGAGGCTGCAGACATTGGAAGGATTTGATAGACTTTTAGCCTCATTGCTGTAAGGGAGAGAATCATGCTCCTATTTTTACTTGAGTTTTTCGGGAGTGCCGAATTTGGAATTGGCCACAGTCCCTTAAAGGAGAAATCTTGTGTGATTGCCCTGTTGTGCTCACTGAATGCTGTCTGTAGGAAAAGAACCTGAAAATTTGATGCGACCCTGACTGAATAATGAACTAATTACTAATGTTAAATGAATGGGGCATAGCGAAATGAAACTGACAAATGTAGCTGTGCCCCATTTACTTTGTGTTAGTTCCCAGTTCTCTATTCAGTTTATGTTGTATCAAAATTTTCTTCTTCTTTTTCATACTGACAGAACTTGGTGACCTCAAACAACATGACTATGGATTAATTCACGCCAGATTTCTCCTTTATGACAATGCTGAAAGTCTGCCTACCACATCAACCAAGGAAGGCAGCTGATGGCCAGTCTAGTTTGTGTTGTGTACACACAAGCACCCTGTGTTAATGAGATGCATCAGTCTGACAGCTTGGGTGACACGAGTTTCTCTGTAGATTCCTGCCTCCTAATTAAAATGGATGAGCTGCTGCTTATGCGTGTGTGTATATGTATGAGAGGGTTTGTGTGTGCATGTGAGTAGGGGTGTGTGTGTGTGTGTGTTTGTGTTTGTGTTTGTGTTTGTCCATGTTTCTCCCTGTAGTATTGGAAGTACTGCAGTGCTCTGTTGCTGTGGGCCCAGTCACATCCCCAACACTGGGATGTATTAATATCTCACCCAGCTGTGTGTGTTTATATGTTCTTACACAGTCACATAACATAAAAAAGAATATGTCGCAGCAGGGAGATATTTGTGTTGTGTGTTCACCTCTCGATTCAAGTTGTGCTTTTTGGTGTTTCTAGTCACATCTCTTCATTTACTGTGTGGTTTTTTTGTCTTCTTTTTTTTAATCTTCTTCTCCTTTGTCTTTTTACCCTCGTCTCCTGGCCTCCCTGGAACAATAGAACTGCTCCCGTGTTCGGAGCTGCAGCTTAGCAATTTCCGAGTCTCTGGCCTCCCTCCTGAAGTGTGTTAGACGAACCGTGAGAGTGAATATCTGCCAAATGCCCCTTTATATTTTGACCGTTTGCAATTAAGTGCTTTGGGAGAAATCCAATTTTCCTCACCCCTCCCCCATCACAAACTGAACAGAATCAGTTGTCCTCTCCTGCTAACAGCCAGACAAATTCATTTACCAGGACTCTGGGCTTGTCAGTCATTTGCATTTGTACAGTGGACCTTAAGTGCACACACACGCTCACACACAGCATCAGGCTAGCATGGCTTTGGATTGATATTGTAGGTCACGCCTACAATTCATTTGAGGGCTAAGCATTTCGCCATTTGTTTAAAATGGCAATAAATCAAATAGATAAAGAAAAAATTGGCCATTTGTTTAGTTTCAAGTTGCTGTTGACTGGGATTTAGCGGACACTTTTCCCAAAGCGACACAAACTTGCGTACATGATGTTCAGGAGTTGAAGCATCAGTCGGTTGTCAGTTGGTGATATTATCACTGCTTTAGGATTAACCATCCATCTCTCTCTCCTGCTGTCTCTGTAGGTTGTGAGGACATCATTGCGGAGAGTATCTGCCTGGAGTCGCTGGTGCCTATCCTGAAGTGGAGCTCCCAGCCATACGGCTCCAAGTGGGTACACCGCCAGGCCATGCACTTCCTGTGCGAGGAGTTCAGCCAGGTGGTGACGTCAGACGTGCTGCACGAGCTCAGCAAGGAGCAGCTGCTCGCCGCCATCCAGTCCGACTACCTGCAGGTGAGGACACTCTAATACTCACTCACTCACTCTCACACGCACTTCATATATTGAGTTGCCTCAAAATGCATCTCATCCAAATTGTCACTGTGCTTCATTTTGCTTATAGAGCACGGCAAACTTTTTTTGTCTGCACAGAAAAATTGTGTGTGTGTGTGTGTGTGGTCTTTGTGTATGCAAGCACATCTGTATTCTATACACCTCTCCCATCCACTGTCACCAGCCCCCCCCCCCCTTATTTATTCCTCGTTGAGGAAAAAAGCGGCTAAGCAAAATGCAAAGTGTGTGTGTGAGAGAGAGAGAAAGAGAGACTGTGGGGCTTTTTTAAACAAGCCCAAAAAAAAAAATGCAAAAAAGTCTGAAGTTCCCAGGAAGGCACCAGCAGTGCCCGGCCGGAATTTGGAATAAGGAGGCCGAGCCTCTCTCGCGCTCTAATGGAGTGATGTGGGAGAAGGAGAGAGGGATGGAATGTGGAGGAGGAGAAGAAGCGAGAGAAGCTACAGGGGATCAGGTGAAAGGCAAAGGAAGGGATAAAGCAGGGAGAGACGCGAGCCAGAAAGAAACTTGCGAAAGAAAGTAAGAAAGAAAGGAATTAAGAAGGAGAGGAATAAGTAGCAGAAAGAATGACAGGAAAGTCTGGCAAGGAAGAACAGAAAGGATGGTGTGCAGAGAGAGAGAGAGGGGAAAAGAGTGTGTGAGAGATTGAGGGTGAGGAAGAGAGAAACGAGACGGAGAGAGGAAGAGAGAACCGAGAGAAAGGTCGCTATTTTAAGGGCTCCTGGTGTGACTGGATCTGTCTGTTTATCTGCCTGAGCTGAACGCACCACCTGTGCCACTCTGAGCTGTGTGTGCGCGTGTGTGTGTGTGTGTGTGTGTGCGTTGGGCTGCTCACATGTCTGTGTGTGTGTGTGTGTGTGTGTGTGTGTGTGTGCATGTGCATATGCATGTTTGCGCATGTGTGTTTGTGCAGGAGTGACTCAGTGCTATCAGATGGCCTCCCTCCCAAGCTTAGGGCCATGAGCTCATGGTTAAGACACAGTGGCACCTCCCCCTGACACACACACATACACACACCTCGACATGCATTCACATGCGCACGCACACACACACACACACACACAGACACACACATCTCTCCAGTCTCTCACTGTCGTGTGCTCTCATATGTCTCATTTAATCCCTTATATGTGAAGGACACTGAAACATCGCCCTTGCTACTCCCCCACCCCTCCTCTACACACACACACACACACACACAGACACACACACACTCCTCTGTGGCTCTCATCCTTAAGTCCTCACTCCCTTCTGATTTGGGAAGAGGATCAGAATGGAATGGGGTGTCCCTTTGAATGTGGTTTAGGGAGAGCTTGAATGACTGACACACACATACACACACATACTCTCTGCACTTCCTGGTATAACTGGTTGATTAGAACTCAGCGTGCTGTGGTCATACACTCACTCATACTCTGACACTCTAATACTAGAAGGGTTTCTGTTTGCACACACACACACACACACACACACACACACACATATATACACCTCGTGTATATGTATAGGAACCTGAAATTCATCTGATCTTTCAGTGATAATGCACTTTGTAGGAGGTGTTTTTGCACAAGTGTGTGTGTGTGTGTGTCTGTGTGTAAACAAACTCAGTCTCTTTCACAAATAAAGTCAGTTGACTTTCATCAAAATAAATTCCTCAATGTCCTCTTAAGTCTGTTAATGGCTGTTTAATTTTTCATCTCTGTGTGTGTGTGTGTGTGTGTGTGTCTTGTCTCCATGTCTGCATGTGTCATCCACAGGCCAGTGAGCATGACATCCTCAAGTACGTGGTGAAGTGGGGTGAACAGCAGCTCATTAAGAGAATGGCCGACCGAGGTAAGCAACTGACCACACATAGGCAGGCCACACACACACACATATGTATGTGTGTATGTGTATATATATATATACACACACACACACACACACACACACACACACACACACACACACACACACACACACACACACACACACACAAAGTATTGGAAAAATAAAAATCCTCAAATGAGCATAGCCAGACTGCATTTTCCAGGAAATGCTAAATGAGGTTACAGCTGATGCATCTGTGGCAGTTGAAGAGGAAATGGAACAAATATCAAGCTGTCAGTACTGATGTCAGCGACACTGCATGCTGCCCTCTCTGTGCCTCTTCAGCATGATGGAAATAAAAACTTAAATAAAAGTAGTGCTCTTCATACAGACCGAAACTACACACCAGTTATTTATTTATTTTATTCATTCTGATTTCTTCTCTGACAATATCCAGTGTTTTCGCCCTTTAGTCATTGCCACATGAATGAGAACAAAGCGAAGATTAAACTCCAGAGATTTGAGAGAGACATATTTCCCTCCGTCAAAATGTTGTCTGTATTTCCTTTAAGTGTGTGTTTGGCATGCTAGTATGTTGGTATACTAACCTGATTGTATGTGCTTAGTATTACTGCACTAATGTGTGCGTGTGTCTGTGTTTCCAGAGCCCAACCTGCTGAGTGGAACGGCCCACAGTGTGAACAAGCGTGGGGTGAAGCGACGTGATCTGGACGTGGAGGAGCTGAAGGAGATCTTGTCCCCTCTGCTGCCCTACGTCCGCACTGAACACATCCTGCCCCCTAACAGCGAGGTCTTCTCCGACACGGTGTGTGTGTGTGTGTGCGCGTGTGTGTGTGTGTGTGATAAAGAAGAGAAAAATCTTGGACAGCAGAGTCTATCTTGTAGGGAGGCGTGAATAATCGAAAGATGTGAATCTTTGAGGCAGTTTACTAAACCTCTGTATGTACGTGTGTGTGTGTGTGTGTGTGCATGCGCAAGCGTGCATTAGTACTTGCTCGCTAGTTTGAGGGGATGTGAAATCCACAAGCGTGTGTCTGTCTCTCTGTGAATAATCTATAGCTATGAATGTGTGGATGTGTGTGTTTGCATTTTAGGAAGATATCTAGTTATAGTGTGTGTGTGTGTCCTGTGTTGTCTGCTGTTGTGGAGGCAGTTGACTCCCTGTGTGTTTGAGGGGTTTGTGTGTAACAGGGCTTGATCATCTCTAATCCTGAGTGTTAATTGCTGTGAGATTCTTCTTTCTGCCTTCAATTATTTATAGTGTCCTCAGAGTATGTGCTAACACTCACTCTCTCCCTTCCTCTCTCTCTCTCTCCTTATCTCCTTCTCTCTCCTCTCCTCTCCTGCCCTCCTCTCGTCTCCCCATGCGTTCCTGTGCTGCTGCAGATGAAGCGGGGCCTGATCAGTACTCCTCCGTCAGACATGCTCCCCACTGCTGAGGGGGGTAAGGCCAACGCGTGGCTCCGCCAGAAGAGCGCTGGCATATACGTGCGCCCCCGCCTCTTCTCCCCCTACGTGGAAGAGGCCAAGGTCAGAGACCTCACAATGACACACACACATGTACAGATACACACGCACACAGATATAAATGAACACACACAGATACATACAGGTATAAACACACACACACTACACATATACAGATATATGCATATACAGATACTCACACAGAAACACAAAAACACACCTACACAAGAAGGGAGTTTATGTTGAGCTGGCAGATGATAAATGTGTGTTCATGTGTGCGTGTAGCTATGTATGTTTTCTGGATGTCTGTGTTCACAGTTGTGTCATTTCTGTCTGTCTGTGTGTTTCAGGCCATTCTGGAAGAGATGATGGTGGAGCAGACAGACTTGGTGCGCCTGCGCATGGTGCGCATGTCCAACGTGCCCGACACACTCTACATGGTGACCAACGCCGTTCCCCAGTGCTGTCACATGATCAACCACCAGCAAATGGTGGGTGGCCAGACGGCCCCGCCCTCCGTGGTGGCCAATGAGATACCAGGTGAGTTCCCCCTGCAATTTCCCCCTTGCCCCCTCCACCCCCAGCACCTTCAATTCCTTGTACCGCCGACCCCCAAAATTCACTCACACACACACACACACACACACACACACACACACACACACACACACACACACACACACACACACAAGTCTATTAAAGTAGATTAGAGCATTTTAAATCTGACTGGTAGGAGTAGGAGTTTGGGTAGATGAGGAAGGTCAGGTCACCGTGTAGGCTGCTATGTTTTCACAGTACAGCCTTGCATGTGGGCAGTAGCAGCAAGCAAGCAGTTTTGTAGAGACATACATCTCCTATTTGAAAAAGTAAAAGCTATTTAAGCTCTGGAACGCAGCAAGTCTCCCCAGTGTTTGGCTGGTAATGGGAGTCTCCACAAGTGCTGTCTCTCTCTGGGGTTTTTCAAATGACTGGGGTCTGGCTGACAAACTCACTGTTATATTTAGGGATGCCCAGGGTGTTTGCCAGATATCTCAAGGCTTCACAAAATGTATTTTGTTGAAGCTGCCATGGTGTGTGGGGTGCGTGTGTGTGTGGGGGGGGTTCCACATTAGCATTATCGACTGGAAGCGAGTGAGGCCGAGAGGTTAAAGTTCGACCCTGGCCCCTTGGCTTTGTGCCTGTCCTCCGCATCACCCCCGCACTCTCTCTCCCCGACGTGATTTGTCTCGTCCTCCTCACTCACACTGTGCATCTGCACTTTGTCATCACCATTGCCCACACTTTGCCTTTTATTCCAGCACTTTCTCCAGCCCTCTCTCTCTCTCGCTGCTTCTCTCTCTTTCACACACACACTCATACACTCCCTTCCTTTTCTCTCTCTCCTCATCTATTCCTATTATACTGTCCTCTGCTCCCCTCAATCCTTCCGTTTTCTTTCCCCTCTCCTTCATTTTGGTCACCCTTTTATGGAAGTAGGCCATCTTAAAAAAAAAAAAATTAGATCAGATGCTGTTTTGTCCATGAGGACCCAAAAGAATGAAGGAGACTCTTCACTCGTTCCCACCTAAATGTGTCTCAGCAGTTTGGCCCTCTCTCTCTAATGCCCTCATTACTTTCTTGGTTTCCTTTTCATTTCTCCTATTCACACATCCATACCCCACACACACATGTTCCTTCTTCTCTTACTTTCTATCTTCCTTCCTTCTGGTCATACTGTTACCGAGTGTTTCCTCTATTGCCTCTGTTCTCCCCTGCTCTGCTAAATCCGCTAAATGACTCCAGTCCTCATCTACTGAGAGCCTGATCCTCACGGTGATTGTTAATGCCAATTTGTACCAGTAAATCAGGGTTGCAGTCATCCAAAAGGATGGTGGTTATCAGTCAGGAAACCAAGATTATTTTCTTACTTAAGTCAGGAACAGGCATGTATTTCACATTTCTCCGTCTGTGTCACACACACATACATTACCCCCCCCCCAGTGCCTCCTCTGTGTGTGGTGCGGGAGATGATCCGGCGACTGCAGGAGCTGCGGCACATGGAGCAGGTGCAGCGGGCTTACGCCTTAAACTGCGGCGAAGGCGCCACCGTCAGCTACGAGCTGCAGCTCCGCGTCCTCCGAGAGTTTGGCCTCCCCGATGGAGCCGCCGAGCTTCTGCAGGTACGTACACACACGCGCACACACAAACACTCTTATAAGTTGTATTCAGATCGGCTCACTTAAATGCTAAGTGTCTACATGCAAACATCCATTACTATCAGAGTTGATTCTTTGCTCCCTGCGTTTAGTTTAATTTGCATGAGCTATCGCAGGTCTTCAGCAAACAAATAACACATTTGCCTGCACACACTGATTCTCCCTCCGCCACCGAGGAGGAACCACAGCTGTACATGTGATGTAGCGGAACATGCTTAGTCAGGCAGCTCAGTTTCATAAATACAACTGGAGGAAACTTCCCCACGCACATACACACACACACACACACACACGCAATCACAGACATACTCACACACTCTTCACAAAACGCCCCAGAGTTAGTTCACCCTCTCCTACACACACTCAGCATCACCTGCCAATAGCTGTAGCAAGGCACTGGAAGGAATATGGCAGACGAGCAGCCCTCAGAACTGCAGTCTTTGGAGGCCTTTCTCGTTTGTTCCTGTTTCCCGCTATGTTTGTGGAAGAAGGATTCCTTCAAGCAGCCCTCTGATGGCACTAACAGATGAATAATGAATCTGCAGGGAACTGTCCTATGAAGCTGATTAGAAGGAAAGCTGATGCCAGGGAAAGTGAACTCACTGACATCGCACACACTCCCCACACCCCCTACTCCTGGTTTAGGCGCCGTCCGCGTGCGCCTTTAAAATGTCCTTGGTCTCCGTGGAAGTTCCTTGTAAGAATTCGATTATGATCTCATTTCACACTGGGATTCTCATTTTTTTGCACCAAATTAACTTAAAAGAGTACTTATCTTGCTGGGGTTTTTTTCCTGTTACTTTGCTATTGGGCGTCTCCATGTATATTTGAGTCCCATCTCCGCATGCGACTTGGTTAAATAGTTGTGGCAATGCCGCGCCGATATTTCCAGCGCTCTGCAAAAGATGCATGCCGCCAAAGCGTAAATCATGCTGGCTGCGACTGCACCAATGGAGGCTTTCCAGTTTGGATTAAGCTAGATGCTGCCACCCTTCAGGCCCATGAGCCTCATTAGAATTCACTGGCTACCCTGTGGGCCTGCTGTTTCCCCAGCCTATCTGCCACCACTGCCTTCACCTGTCAGACAACCCCTGTTTGCTGGAGAGGAGCAGATTTTTGTACTACTCTCAGTGACCTAGCCTGACCCACCATGTGATAGCACAGCCCATGTAGTTCACTGGCATTGTTCTTAATGCATATGTATGATCTCCACTGACGGACCTCCTTTTTCTCTCTCCCCCTTACCCCTCGTTTTTTCTTTTCTCTTCATCTGTTCATGTTTCATCTATTATTTTTCTGCTTCCTTTCCATTTTGTCATACTTTTTTCCCTCTCTCTCTTTTTTTTTTCTTTCTTCTTTTTCCTGCCTGTCCCGTCTTCTTGACGACCAGAACCCTCACAAGTTCTTCCCGGAGGAGCGTTTCGGCGACGAGAGCCCCATCCTGGCGCTGCGGCAGGTGGGTCGCTGCCGTGTCAACAGCACTCCGGCGACAGCTGACGCTATATACCCGGAGCTGGAGTCTCTGGTGGGCTTCCACCACCCGCCACTGCCTCCGCCTCCACCGCCCTACCACCACCCACACCCGTCGACCGCCACGCCTGCCCACGGCCAGGGGAAGAGCGGAGGAGGAGTGGGCTGGCGCCCACGGGCCACCTCACAGCCACCCTCACGCTCCTTCTCATATCCCTGCAACCACACGCTCCTCCAGCGCAGCCAGCCGCTGGGTGCTCAGCTGCCCGGCCCGCCGTACCCGCCCTCTGGCCACGGCAAGGCCCTCATGCCACCCGACTGCACCAACTTTGGAGTGCCCGGCCGGAGCATCCATCCTGAGAAGCAGGGGGTGAGTGACTGATGGAATGAGAAAGAAGAGCATTGGATTGGGAAGGGACCGCGTTGCTCTCTGTTGATATGTGCTACCAATTGACCTATGGCTAAGCCCCACCCATCTAACGCTTTTAAACTAATTTGGAGTTTAGAATGATTCGCAGTTTAGAATGATTCGCATTCGGACATTTGCAGTCCTATAGAGTTGCAGTAAGAGCCTTGAATTTTCTCTGGATTTACAGAGATGTAAATAGAAAACAGTGGTCACTTTGTATGGACTGTATTGATTTAACAGTGATGTGTAGAATACTGTGTCAGTTTTGTTTAATATCTTTGTACATTCCGTTAAATTGAATTACGGTAAATTCCTTCCTCCTGGCTCCCTGCTGTAGGCTTTCCCATAGGCAATAGAAGGCGGCTTCTGATACTAAGCCATGACAAGATGAGCTAGCATGGTTGTGGATTAAGTTCAATGTAAATACAATGTAAAATAAGTAAGCATATGTACTTATTTGTCCTAATGCAAGTTAGCGTTGTATATAACATGCGTGTCACTTGAAGAAAACAAAGACAGCTTTCACTCTTACATCGCTAGCATAGTTAGCTAATCGCGGCTAACGTTCGGTGTTATGCCACTAGAAGAGAAGGGGCAGAATTTCGTCTTAAGTAGAGACAAATGGCCGCTGGTAGAAACCGTTAAACTAGAAGTGTCTTGTGGAAGAGTATGATAAATTGGAGGTGTGAGAGATCACGGGTCAGTAGAGGAAAGGGAGTTGCTCTCCTCACCCAATAGCACTGGAGCCTGATGCAAAGACCAGCATTGGGTTCGTGCACATCAGTTAATAATATATTTACTATATGTTGACAAAAGTTGTATAGGCAATTGTATGTACAGTTTTCTTTACCCTGTTTGTTAAAAGACAGTGTCCTTACCCCCATCCAACATGCCTGTAAATCTAGCTGTCGGTGCATGTCCAGCTCCCGGCTCCTGTTTGGCTCTCAACAAAGCCAGGTTTCAATTTGACAACATATACCTCTATGTAATACAGGCTTCCATCAATGTAGGCTTACTGAAATCAAATCATTAGGTATTCACAAAAGTCAAAACGTGTTTTTACAGACAAACAAAATGCCCCCATTATATTTCTATGCAACTCTAGTAAAGGATGTCGAGTCTGGAATGTCAACAGTGGGGAGCGGGGCATAGCCACAAGTCAA
This sequence comes from Tenualosa ilisha, assembly GCA_015244755.2. Classification (NCBI taxonomy): domain Eukaryota; kingdom Metazoa; phylum Chordata; class Actinopteri; order Clupeiformes; family Clupeidae; genus Tenualosa; species Tenualosa ilisha. Next base: position 2,151,980 of record PYXC01002238.1, on the reverse strand, counting down.
TTCAGTATGAAGACTTTTACATGGGTTACAATTATGTTTTGATAGATAGATAGACATCCACACCAAGCAGATTGTGTTACTCCTACTCTAGCGAGTAGGAGTAAGTTTGTGAAGGCGGTTTTTGGGAGGTTGTCTATATGGTATGTCTAACAGAGTATGAGCGTGGCGTGGTGTGTTGCTAAAAGGTTGCAGCATATCTATGTGATTATTAGCGTAAGCTTCTGGGTTTGTGTTTTTTCCCTTCCTCAAAAGCAGCTGACAGGCACATGTCTTGACCTGTCCAGTGTTTGAAAAGATCCTTTCAGGGCGGAGACTGGAGACTGCATGTCTCCACAATACAGAATACAGATCAGACTGTTTTTTTTTTTTTGTTTGTTTGTTTTTGGTAGTGGTCTGTGTGACTTGTCAGGATGTCAAGTCTTTTGTTGTTGTCAGATGTATGCATGAGCTTTGATATTTATTGATTTATGTTTTCTTTTTGATTGATTTGTTTGTTTGTTTGTCTGTCTGTCTGTCTCCTCTGATAGAACATGGAGCCCGTCATGAACGAGTTCATGCCAGACATTGCTATCGGTGTGTCCGCAATGACGCTGAAGGAATGCCGTATGCCGGAGGTCAACATGGAAGTGGAAGGTCACGACCTTCACCCTTTGACCCCTGCTTCCATACCCCACGGTTATACGGGGCGTCACCCGCACTCCTCCTCCTCGTCCTGCTCTTCCTCCCGCAAGCGTCATGCTGCCGAGCCCAAGCCTGAGGCAGTAGCTCCACCGGACTTCCCTGATCTGTATGAGCTCTCAGGGCGCCTCACTGGCCCGTACGCCGGTCCGCCCGACCTTTACAGCCACAGCCGGCCACCGGTCCCTGGAGCCCCTGCAGCAGCGGTGGGGGGGCCCCTCTCGCCTGGCTATGTGCCCGACCAGCAGCCTCCCTGCCGGGGCTCAGACTCCAGCCTACGCCTGGACATGCTGGAGCAACCGCCCCAGAGGCTAGACCTCGCACTGGCTACCCATGGCGCCCATGTTGTCCCGGCAGTAACGGCAATGGGCCAGGTAGCTGCCCACCGAGCTGCGCGGCCCCAAAAAAACGAGACAGACCTCACCTGCGGCCTGGGGAGCCCCCCACCACCACCGCTTCCCCCCCAGCCTCCCTGCCCACCCGAGCCCTTTGAGGAGTGGGCGCCGGCACGCAGGCCGGTCATCGAGGGAACAGGTGGAGGGACAGAAGATGGCCTTGGTGCCGCTAGGGAGCGCAGGTCCCCCAGTAAACCGGAATACCCTTACAGGAAGTCGGCACTCTGACGCCCTACCTTCCTAACTTGTTTTCACCCAGTAAGAGGTGGCCATGTACTGGACTGATAGGGTGTGAAATTGTTGAGGGAACAAGTAGCTGGGGTGGAGTGTGTTATCGTGAATGGGAACTTTGGTGGATTCTAACAGACAGCGAGAATAGAGTATTGTCTTCATGTTGCAAGGTACAAATGCCCACCGGTGAGGTGTGCTCATGACGCTTGTGTGAGGGAGCACTTTGGTTTTGGTTGGATCCCAAAAACATAGCAGTTATCCCATAGTTCAGGGTTTTTTGTTTTGTTTTTGTTTTTGTTTTTTGTTTTTTTATAAAAAAAAAGCTGTCAGCCACCTAGTCCTCCATCTCTACCCATAATCCTCTGCTTCATCCTGGTGTTGGCCATCTCATTGTTCTCCACTCTGCCAGCCTTTTTCATTCACCACGACTGCCCTCTGCCGTAGCAGACTGCCAGCTGACAATCAACAGCTTCAATGAATGGGTTTTGGGAAAAGTTCCCCGAGGTTTATAAATGAGAGGCCACCAGCCCTCCTTCCTTGATTTCGCTTTCTCATTTCCTGTCCAACAAACAAGCTAGTCCTAGGATGTTATATATTTATATATATCTATATGTGTGTGTGTGCTGGACTTGCCTCTTTTGGAAATAAATTGAAAAATGCCCAGGCAATGAGTTGCTAACTCACTCCCTTCCTGCACTCTGTCCATGACAAATAGTCGTTCCTGAGTCCTCCCCTCTTCCTCCTCCACCTCCACCTCCCCCCCTTCTCTTTTCTACACTTTCAGAAGCTGGGCTGGCAGTAATGGCTCTTGTAATCCTCGGCGAGCAAGCGGCTGTGCGCATTAGCACGGGCAATTTGAGATTTGGGGGGAAGAACACAAAGAAGGCGAGCAAATGAAATCTCCCCCTCCCCCACCTTCCTCCTCTGCTTCCATGCCACGAAAATACCAATGACGCAAATCTCACTGGTGCGTGAGCACTCTGTGTGTGTGTGTGTGTGTGTTTGTGTGTGTGCTTGAGAACACTCGATCGCCGGATAGCAAAACGGGCCTCTGGATCACCACAGGACCTAGGGGTTGCCCAGACCTAACCAAACAATCCCTGATAGTGTGGTTGTGCCCCACGGTCTGGTGTCAGAGCCAGTCCTAATCCATGATGAGCTGCTCTCACTTGACCCTTTCATATGGTCTGTTGCTTTAACTTCATCCAGTATCTTAGAGATGCTCTTTAACCTCCATATAGAAGTGTAAGCTTGCTTGGCATGGCTGTTGTCCCAGACAGCCCAGTAGTTCAACATGCAATGAGATGGTGTCAATATCTCCACTAAAACAAATGTGTGTACAGTAGCCTGTATGGATTTTCCTCTGGATTTAATTTCGTTAATTTTGTTAGTAACTCAGTGTTATTTTCGGGATCTCAACCCAAGCCATTGTCACTCACATGATTTGCGTCATCCCATGCAAATTTCACCCAGTTCACTGGCTGCCATTGCAAACAGGATTGTTCTGGTCCCTAAACCTGATTGCCTTCCCTGGTTGAGAGTCACGGGGCGCCACCTCTCAGGCTCCCCAAGACGACACTGTCAGACTTCATGAATTTGCAACACTGCAGTCCACTCACTGGGAAGGGTGAAAGCAGGTTGTTTAAAGATGTGATGAGTGTTTTAGGACAAAATCAAATCATTTTGCCTTTTGAAGGAAGCCAGCATAAACCATGCTATATGCCCTTTCTTTTTACTGTTCAGAAAGAGTAAATGCGAAACAAACCGAAATTTAACTTTTTGTTTTGTTCCTCTGTCTTTGCCATGTCTGTCTTGGAAGACTTCTCTTGCCCTTACTCGTAGTGGTGCTTAGTAGTTGTTTGTTCCTCTCTGGAGAAAAAACACAAAAAGGGCTGCAACACTGCGCTCTTTTTTTTTTTCGTCGCGCCGTTGCTTAACAACGTTCCAGCAAATGACCGTAGCTCAGTTTTATTCAAGTCTGCCCCCCACCCCGCTGAGTCAAGGAGCCCTCCAAGGAACCAACATGACTCATGAATTTCAAGCTAAACGACTGTCCTTCAAATGATTGCCTACTTGTTTTTTTTTTTGTTGTTTTTTTTTTAGGAAATGTTTGTTTATGAAAATTTCGTGTGTGTGTGAGTGATGCTGAGAAGGGATAGAGTGCTGGGTCAGTGTTTCTTTTTCTTCCCCAGTTCCTCAGAAATTTCTTGCATTTCAAATGTGTTAAGGAAGGAGGTTGCAGAGGAGTCTGGGTCTGGCCCTGCACACAGTCACGCTGCTTCAGGGCCTGGGAAGGCCTCACACACTCATAAAGCTGAAGGACATTTGGAGTGTGTGTGAGGTGTGAGTCCAACAGTGGACAGTGGGTCCACAAATGTTGTGTTCAGGTTGCTGTAAAACTACAAAGAGCATGTGGTCTGTGGCATTGCCATTCATTTCTCATTAGTCTTGGGCTCCTTCAAAATATGGTTACACAACTTTTTGTACACATCACTTTTCTCAAGCTAAAAACAAATGTAGGCCAGGCATAACACACACACACACACACACACCCTTGTCCCCTAAATAAACTGGCCCCCCTTGTCAGGAGTCAATCCGCTGCTGAACTGTACCCTCTGGGTCGTGCCATGCTGCCACTACCTCTGACCTTTCACCTCTGACCTCTGAGCAGTCATCTCCTCCGACTGAGTCCCAGCAGCTCCAGCTCAGTCGCCTGTGGCAGAGCAGAGTGTGGCTCAAACCCACCCCCATGCCCTTCACCCTCCAGCTCCCCTTCCCTCAAACTACTCCAACCTTTCAGAACAAAAAGGGACGTCGGTATGCAAGCTCTCTCGCTCTCGCTCTCTCTCTCTCTCTCCCTCCCCCCCCCCCCCCCCCCCCATTTCTTGACAGTTCCGTTACTACTTGCGCAGCATCTGAGCAGTCCTCATTAGACATCGGCTTGTTTTGCATCTGTTTGAGCGTGGTTCCATTTGCTGTTTTAGACTCTGATACAAGCTGTTGATGCAGAGAACATGGGCTAGAGGGTTGTGAAACTGTGCAAAGCAGTAACCACTAAAAGTTCCATGGCATTGGAAAAGTCAAACTTGCTTTATAGTGCCACAGGTCTGGAAGATATTCAGTTGCTCCTCTGCCGTTTGTAGGGTCGATGACTGGTTACTGATGAAAACACAAAAGCCATCGTCCCACCAGTTTTGTAAATCCTCATTCATTGTTGCCATTGGTTGTGCTTGCTGGTTCCCATAGGTAGCTCCGCTGTTGCCTGTGGCTTTACAATATTGTTCCTCATGTTCAAATTGCCCAAATTCAGCTTTTACCTCCTCACCTACATCTCCACAATGTCGCCTAGTTGGAGTTCTGATGCTTCATCTTTTTCAGGTTTCCTTTTTTCACCTTTTCACCTTCCTTTTTCACTCACTCTCTCACTCAGTCAGGCCTCACACACAGTCTCTCACTCAGTTCTCTCTGAATTGCATAATGTATCCTCTCTGTCCTCACACACACATGCACACACTCCTGCAGTTTTTCTCCTTCTCTTTCGAGTGCCTGCTCGGAGGCCATTTCTCCTCAGTTGTTTGCTCCCTGCTATCTGCAGCACTAATCAGATTATCCATGGAAACGCACACAAAAACACAACCCTGTTTTTCGTGCCAATTATCAGGTTCTCATGGATGACTTCCCTGTGTGCTGTGGCGAGGCTAGAAGTGAGAGAAGGAGAGTGAGAGAGAGGGTGTTTGTGTTTGGAGGGGAGGGGGTATGTATGCATGTGTGTGTTTGCGCATGAGCGTGTGAGTTTTTGAGCCCACTACCTGCCCCAACAGTCCACAAAGGTTCGATGCTCCTTGCTAAACCAGGACACAGCTGTCGAGCACGAGTTTGTGTGTGTGTGTGTGTGTGTGTGTGTGTGTCTCATGATCCCAGCAGAGACCCACATGAGTTGCGAGTTTGTGTTAAACTAATGCGGATTCCTCATCTTTAAATAGTTTTGTGTCAGTCATAAGTAGGCAAGAGATTCAGGTAATGATGGGTTTTTGTGTGTGTGTGTGTGTGTCTGTGTCTGTGTGTTGCCTGTCTGGCTTCAGTGTTGAGCAGCCCAGAGTCTTGGGTAGAATGTGGTGGTGGTGGTGACTCAATGTTTTTGTGTTGGGTTCTCCAGTGGCGTCCCTCTCTTGAGCTGTACAGTTTTTAGTCCTGCAATAGTATGCCTATTAAGCACTATGATGACCAGTCTCAGAAACGCACGGTCTGCCAGCCTGCTTGCTCCGCCTCAGCAACACCCACCACCCCGTTTTCACAGTTTTCCCAACCTCCACTCCACTTCCCTTTCCATTCTTTGGACCATACAGCATCTGACGTGAGCACTGGCCTAGATCGCAGGTGACTTTGAAAACAGAGTGGTGCGCCCGAGCAGGATGAGCTGTGGCTGCTCTGAGGGGAAAGCAAAGGAAGGGGAGGCACCTGAGTGGTGACACTAGAAGGCACGGGGCACCAGAAATAGACCTTGCCCGAGGGCCACGGCGTCTCTCCACAGGGAGCAGGTGTCAAGCCCATCGGAAACAGGGCAGGGAGCTGGAAGATGGATGAATGTGGAGGGACACAGTGGGCCAAGGGGGAGACCAGAGAGTGGGGCAGCGGGCACCTTGGGTGAGAGGGGAGTCGGCTCGAGAACTGGCGCCATGCCAAGTTTCGTGTCCACATCGATGTGCCCGCTTTAACTATGGATTGGATCGGAACGGTTTGAAACCCTCCCTTCGATGCCCATTAGGTGTTGGTTATTCTGACAAGGAATTTTACCTGGCACGCCGTGGAATTACTTACGTTCAGCTGCAGAGAGTTTTGTGATGTGATTAGGACGCTAAATGTAGCAGATGAGATGATCAATATGCCTATTGCCTATGCTGTCAGCCTTTGAAGAGGCATCATTTTGATCTCATTCTGACTGGTCACAAACCTCATTGTGGACCTGTCCACTCAAGGCAAGTTGCTTGCACGTCTCCGTCTCCCTCTGATCCAGGAAATTGTCAAAGACATTCCTGTCTTCTGGCGCCGCCGGGGGACTTGACATGGAACTGGCATCCTAGCCAAGTCTCTCTCTCTCTCTCTCTCTCTCTCTCTCTGCCTCTCTCTTTCTGCCGCTCTGCCACGAGATGTGTCCACACTGCCCCCTGCAGGCTCTTCTAATTCAAAGCGGGGTTACTCAAGGTCAGGTGGCCCATCCCCCTGGCCCTCAAGCACCACCACACCCACCCACCTCCTGCTCATCATCTTCAACCCATTTTTTTTTCCCCACGGTGTATCTCTCCAAAACCTCCGGCAAAAGCACCAGCAGCTCTGGGAGCTCTGGAGAGGCCCTTCCATCTCAGTCGTGTGTTTGTGCATCCTCTTGCCTGTGTTTGATGCGGAAGTCCGCCCACCCTCCCCATCAGGGAAAGAAAGCAAGGCTATATTTGGTTCATGGTAATTCCCCCCACCCCCCAACCCCAACCCCAACCCAAGCAGAAGGCATGAACCGCTGTCAGCTACATTAGGCTCCTGCGACTGATGTCGTGAAATCCAGGCTGCTTATTTCCTTATTTCCTATTCAAGCTCAGGCCTCAAAAAAAAGCTCTAAACCTTCTGCCACAGGTCATTATCCTCATTGTGGGTAATGAAAGCTATGATTTAAAAGGAAAAAAAAAAAAAAAAAGCTGTTAGATAAAGGTCTCTGTAGTAAGTGTTGTCTGTTCATGTGGTTGTGTGTGATTGGCTTCATGTAGTGTGATGCTGTGGTGTGGAGATGGTTTAGTACGGAACAAGAACAATAGGGTTGTGTTTGTGTGGTTTTTTTTTTGTTTGTTTGTTTTATGCTTGAGTGTCTCCAAGAAGGCTTGCAGTGGGTGCTTGCTGTAAGCCCTGTGATATTGTGTTGTGTGCTTCTATTGAATTTTGAATGGTTTGGGTGAGTTTGGAACGGTTTGTACTCAGTGCAACCTGTCATGTTACAGCCTTAAAAAATATCACCACCCCCCACCTCATTTGTGTTTTTGTGAGTCAGTTCTTGCGGCGCATCATTTCATTAAAATGTGTGAAATATTTTGCTGGACCTGTTAGCAAGGAATGTACAGATTGTTGCACTAATTTCAACTGTAGCGATATCCAGCAAAACTACATTGGGTTATGTTATGTTGGAATTTTTTTTTTTTTTGGTCCAGTTGTTGTGAAACTGGACCCCCTATTGTCTTGTCATAGTAGAGTAGTGTTTTGTAGTCTCTCTGATCAAGAGGCATCTTATTTTATTTTTATTTTTTTTCTCCATTGATTGTTTTACATCGTCAGCTCCATGTTTGCTTGGTCACATAGTCCTAGTTCATTTTAGGGCTTGAAATCACAGGAGAAAAGTCAACAGTATGTGTGGTGACATTGTCCAGATCCTTCCCTTAGCTTTCTAGACGATTGAGTGCCTTCTCTATCAGAGGCTGACCATCTCCCCAACACCCCCACCCACTACCCCCCCCCACCCCTGTCTTATGCAAGCCTTTTCTACAAGCCTAAAATGTTGACCAAGCTATTTGTAATAACGTTGCTGAAGCTTAGTGTAAATATTTGTGGGGTTTTTGTTTCCTTTTTTTTATTGTTTCTTCTCGTTCTTTGAAGAGTATTTTTCAAAAGTTAGGATCAAAACATAGTAACTTTGGTCTTAAGCCGCAAAATGTCTGGTTTGTTCCATGTAAAGAACTTTTATAATTATATATATATATATATATATATATGTATGTTTGTGTGCGTGTGTGTATGTGTATATATAACAAATATGCAACATGTATTTGGTATATATATATATATATCAGGGCAAAAAGCTTTCTTGTAGATCCTTGTAAGGAGTTGTGGAAAGTGTCTATTTTTCTACTCTTCTCATGGGGGGTACATCAGTGATGGATTTTATTCTGCAAATAGGTGACTGACGTCTTAAAAATAAACCGCTTTGATAGAAAGCTTTTGTCTTATTCCTTTTTTTTAATCTCCTGTTTATTGTTTTGCTTGCTTGTTGATGTAGTTTAATTGTGATATGAATGATAAACTGGCAATCAAGTAGAACCTAGAAATCTTTAATTCACTAGAATTAGTATCTCCTGTACATTATTAATTCCCCTTGTCAATGCCTGCATGGTTTTCAAACCATGGTCAGTGGGTATTTTTGAATACAAAACTGAAATAGAATGAAAAACCATGTAGGACTGCTATCTAATAAGCTGCTATGGTCACAATTATAGGCAATATTATAGGCCTGTGTTGATAAATTCTCTTATCAATCTTTAATTATTAATTAAAAAAATGGAACTGATTCCCACCTTAATCATCAGTGCACTCACAAGTATGTAGTTGTGTAAAAACTCACCCCTTATTTACATAATCTACATCAAGAAAGATCAATATATGTAAGATACATGAGCACTGTGCTTACCTTTATTTGCAATTTGAATATTGTGGAAAAGCTTGTGAATTTCTGTAATTTGGTGTAAAACGAGGAACTCGTACATTGTATTAATTCATTAGACACTAAGTGAAATATTTGTAGACATTATTTGTGTCAATTTTGATGATTATGGCTTACAGCTAAAGAAAACTTCATTCAGTATCTTACAAAATTAGAATATCACATAAAACCAAAACATTTTTTTATACAGAAATGTTTGCCCTCTGAAAAAAATATGTTCACGTACATGCACTGAATACTTGGTTGGGCCTCCTTTTGCATAAAATACTGCACCAGTGTGGCATGACATGGAGATGCTATTGAAATCAGCATCTCCATAAAGCTCGTTACCCATCAATGCAGACAAGCTGAAAGCATCCATCAAGACAATCTGGGCTTCCATAACACCTCAGCATTGTCACAGGTGGATTGCCTCCATGCCACGCCACACTGATGAAGTAATCTATGCAAAAAGAGGCCAGACCAAGTACTGAGAGCATATACATGAACTTATTCTTCTGAAGGATTAACATTTCTGTATTAAAAGACTTCCTGTATTGGTCTTATGTAATATTCTAATTTTCTAAGATACCGAATTTGGGTTTTTTTCAGCTGTAAGTCATAATCATCAAAATGAACACAAATAATGCCTAGCAATATTTCACTTGGTGTCTATGAATCAGTATAACGTATGAGTTTCATGTTTTAAATTGAATCACTGAAATTATCAAACTTTTTCACAATATTTTCATTTGAGACCTTCCTGTAGGTAGTCTACCAGGCTTAAGTCTTTGGAAGAAGTGGGATCATTTTAAGATACTGATAACGGTGGTAATTTGAATGTGGTGCATCAACCATTCAAGTCACTAAACCATAATCTCACATAAATTTTTTCTTTATTTCTCAAAGGTATGCCATTATTATATAAAGGGACAGGAAAAAAACAACACTGAAAATATGATCAACGATACAAAACTGACAAGACCAAACAACTCGTTAGCTTCCTCCCTGAGCAGACATCCTCTTACGTGATGAGAGATGGCTGTCACAAGGCCGGTGTATGCCTCTGACAGGACCAGCCTTGATCCACCAAGGCCGAGGGTTCTGGAACGTGCTCTGGAACGTGCCCTGGCCCTGATCTGGGAACAGATGTCTAGGGAGGGCAACTGAAAGGACTTTGACACCAAGAAATAGAATCAGGAAAGCAACTTTCTAGAAACTGAACCAATGTCGGGAAAGACAAATGCAACATTCCCCCGAAATGACTGGCCACACCTGTGGCGTGTTGGGGGTAGCTACAGGCCAACAGCACTAGGATGGATTAGTGCTAACTGCTTTTGTCATGTGTTGGCGTCAAGTGAACAAACTCACAGCCGATACATGGGGCAACTAAGCGTTCACCCTCTCGCTGGCATACATGATGTTCTCTCCTGTAGGGGCTAATGCAGGGAGGTTGTGTAGGGCACAGTGACAAGGTAACAGGAGTTAAACTATAGGCCTTGTTTGCTTCCTTGAAGTTTTTCAAAGGAGAACTAAAACAACATCTGATAACAAGCAATCATCAGCCTACAGACAAGCTCACAAAAACCTCTTCCTCATCTATTTCTTTTAATTCAAATCCATTTTTTTTTGTCTCCAAAGCAATAGGTGTTGGGAAAGGTGGTGGACCAAGAGGGTGGGGAGGGGGGATTACATATGGACAGGTTGGTGAGTTGGTTCTGGAAAAAGAGGGGGTGGTGCAATCTAGATCTGGTTCTGGGTCCTGGCCGGGGGTTAGCTCAGCTGCAGTAATACTGGCCAGCGTTGGCCCGCCGTCTCTTGCGGCTCTGCTGCTCCTCGAAAAACTGACGGATGTCTTCTGGGGTCACAACCTTCACGGGAGTAATGCAGAGGCAACGTGAGAATGAGGCTGACTAATCAGACGGCTGTATGATAAAGTAAGATAAAGTAATGCCAGATTCAGTCAAGACTGCTTTGGAGTCATTTCAAAGTAAGGAATCTTCCTCAAAGTACAATTCAATATGGCATTGTAAGAAACCCCACTTCCAGTCAAGGCTTTTCAATGTAATCACCGTGTTGGGCAATGTTGTGTAAGTAACTGCTAAAGCCTAGCAATATTTATTGTTTTAATATGGACTTCAAGGTATGGGTGAATCTGTCTACTTTAAAGCAGCACCCAGAGACTAGTTTCAGGACTAACGCAGATCTGTAAGTGGGCAAGTAGAAATGAACCCACCTTTCCTTCTGCAGCAAACCTCTGTAGATAATCCCTCAGCTCCGTCTTCAGGTCGTTATACTCTAAAATAAGAAACAAAGCTCAAAGGATTTGCTGATTGGACAAAGGGGGCCCTGACAAGTTTACTGACAAGCTTGCAGTAAGAACAACAGCATTTAAACAATGACACTGTAAACACCATTCTATAGGATTAAGTACTTAGTTAAAATTGTTCTGTTGACTTATGGTTAGACATTACAAGGAGAGAGAAAAGAAAGAGAATAGAAAGAAAGAAGAGTAATTTCCCTCTATGCCCCACCAATGGCCAAGAGAATTTCCCCTTTACCCCCCTTTTCTATCTGCTTCTATCCTTCCTCTTCCCTCCATCTCTCTTCTGCCTCACCATAAATGATCTCCAGCTGCTGGACACGGTTGAGGTTGTTGAAAGCCGACATGAGCGGGTCCTGGCTCCCGGATGCCCCCTCGCGCTCCTGCTCCGTGCTCTTGCCTTTGGTCTCATACGCCAGCACCGTGTCGGACTCGTCCAGCAAGAAGGACACCTCGGCCTTCTCAAACATCCTCTGTGGGGGGGAAGAACACATAAGGACCCTTCAACAAGATATACAGATCCAATCCACAGGTGAAGTAGAAACTATGGCACAGGTCACTAGGATGACAAAACATAGAATATGCATCAATATGGAAGTTAGATAATGGTGATTTTGTCTTGTGCAAATATTGAAAGGATCATAGTACTGAAGGTGTGGCTGTGGTCCATTCTCCACATATGAATGCACAGGTCCAAAGGTCAGCGGAGGTCGGTTACCTTGCAGCTGCAGCAGGAGCAGAGGCGGGACCGCCAGCCTGAAGGCCAGAAGACCGCCCCTACCTCCTCACGGCTCCGCCCTTCATCTTGCATATCCTTCAGACTGCACACCACATCTCTGGAGTGTCCGCCCTCCGACTCCGAGTGTGTCCTCTTACAGCCCGCTGTCCCGTTCACCTTGGCCTGCAATGAAACAAGTTCGTGTTGCTTGTTTTGTTTTGACATTCACCAGCAAGGAGATGTTTCACAGTGCACTTCTGATGCAGTTCTTAACTGCTGTATATTCTATACTAGCACCCAACCAGACGAAATAAGGACCTGCGCTTAGGTTACATTGAAACATATACACCTCACAGTAAAATGACCAACTACTTATTTGTGAGAATCTTGAAATATAGTTGCATGCATTATTCAACGTGATGGATAAAAATGATTATCCTCTAGTCTAAACCCAAAATGCATCTAGTGCTGAAGGTGATTTCTAACACCACCTTGTGGAATGGAGCAAAAACACATCTTAATAATACACCCATGTATAGGGCTGTGTTTACATCGCAACACTGGTTTTGGCCAGCTATGCTCTGAGCACTGCCAGCTGAACTGCTTCTTTGTGTACTTTACGAAGAAACATTGACCAGGGGGGTATACTACAAAGCCAGGTTACTGGCTAAACTGGGTAACACCTGGAGTAACCGCTGATCTAAAAACATGTCACTTCAGAAACAACAGATGCTCAATGGAGGGTCAAATTTACAGAGTAAAAGAACCCTAGCAATAGCTTAGAAATCTAGACATACCTCAGCAGTAGCAAAAAGTTTTGCACAGCAGGCACATCTAGCCACGCAACATAGGGCCTTAACAGGCCATCTACCAAAGTCTAGTAAGGCCAATCAACATTCTCTATATTTGTAGAGTCGTTGGGTGGGCTTAGCACGATGACAACAGGGCTGTGGCCATGGAACAGTGGTCATTTTAATCGGCTTTGCCGTTGGCTCTGGAAGAGTTAGACTTGGACTTGACCAGAAAAAGGCACTCAAGTCCTTTGTTTCAAAGGATGTATTTGTTGTTTTGCCGACATAGCTCTGATTGGTTGTCATACCACTATCCTATTGTGTGCAGAGGCAGTTTGAATGACAACCGCTGATTCCACCCGGTCTGTCATGTCCAGACTAGACATTTTGATGTTATAGTCTAGCTTATCAGGCTATCCTTGCTACTATAAACACATACTTCCTTTCAACAGACATGTACATACACTGAGGGCACCTCAGTAACACCAAACCCACTGTGTGTGTGTGTCTGTGTTTGTGTGATGAGAGTGTTACCTTATCTCCCTTAGCGCTGCCTGATGCTGTCTCTGCGCTGCTCTTCTCCTCTGTGTCGTCTGCTTCCTTCTTCACCTCTCCCTCTGTCTTGCATGAGCCTTCTTTGCTCACCGGGGGAACTAGGGAAGCACAGCGCATCAAGGATCTTATTACGCACTAGGCTGTTACCTCATTCTAAATTATGCAGCATTTCCTCAAAATTCTTGAATTTCAGAATGTTGAAACGTTTCATGTCTACAGTAACCATCACTAACACCAAGTATTTGTAATGTATGATCATAACATCAACAACAAAAATAACAACAACAATAATACTTGTCACTGTTGGAGGATCACAGAGGACATACCTGCAATGTGTGCAGCATAGGTCCATAAGAATGGGGCTTTATTCATGCAGGACTCGCACACCATCTCCTGCAGCTCCACGCTCTCTGGCACACCACAGCCCAAGTGCTGGAGATACAGAAAATACCTTTCCTTGAATACAAGCTTTGACACTCAAACACTTTGACAACGTGTAAGTTACTTGAAGCAAGTGAAGCAGCAGACACCGTACCCGACCATGGAGCCAGTCCTCACAGACCACACACTGGATCATCTCATCTGCAACCTAGAGGAGCCACATCCCTGATGTTAGTCTACTGCACAAAAAGTATCTCACGCAGTGAAGACAAAGCAAGCCCCCAGCAACATTGTAACTGATATGAAAGAGTAAAATTGCCTTAAACTGTGCACAGCTCTCAAACACATCTGTGCATCAGTCAATCGAGTGCCTTACATCCCAATCAATGAATGTAATTTAGGAAAAGAGAGAGGCTGTGCACCCAAAGGAAATACATTACAGTAGATATAGAGAGCACATCTCATACCTGGTCCTCAACATCTGGGTATGGGCGGTTGCAAGTACAGTAAAGACCAAAAAAGTTGTGGCTGTACTTATTATCTGCATTCAGCCGATCCTTTTCCTACAGGGAGAAAACAGACAACTTGAAAGAATGTAATGTTCTATAATCAGATCTGTATGCATTTCTTACACCTAACCATTCAAGTAGGCAAAACATGCTAGCACAAACACACATACAAATTACACTTACTGCGAACAATTTGCATTCCTTATCCCCAAATTTTGAATTTCCACAGTCACAGCGAAAATTCCTGTGAACATGACAAGTAGATTAGATACATGACTTGCGGAAATAAAATGCACAACTATAACTCAACATTTCACCAGAAGCCAATCGATCAATAGTCCTAAAGGAAACATTACTAAACTTTACATTACGCAAAACAGCGTCTGTTTCCCTAGGCATATTTACCTCTTTGTGTAAAGTTCATACAGGTCATGGCCTTCGTGACACTTGTAGGAGCAGGCCAGGCAGATGCCAGCGGGCTCGCCTCCCTTAGGTGTGCATGTGTTGCATGCGTACAGAGCCTGTCGTTTGACGTAACCCTGTGACAAAAAGAAAAACAAAACATCGCATTCATGCAACCTGTCGGGAATTCAACGTTTTATTTTTAACAACACTGGATGACTGACATCGAACCCCTGAGTATTTACGATTGAGCTCGTTGAACCTGTGGAAAGTTTACTTGTGTCAGAGGGTGACCAAAGGATATCGAAACAAACAACAAAGCAGCAGCGTGATCGCATCGCAACTCATGCTAAAAGTAGTTGTGTGGCTATTCGAGCGAAAATAGAGTTCACTATCACAGACTACTCGCCTCTGGGTAGGAACATTTCTCTGGGTCACTGCCAGCGAGAACAGCAGAGGCTTCGTTTTCCAGCTCTTCGTCCTCCTCTAGTACATCCACCAGAGAAACAGTAGCTTCGTCCCTTCGTTTGCCGCCATCCTTGATATGGAAGTGAGAAAAATGAATGCAATTTCCTGTTCCAGGGCAGCACCACTGGCAACAACCAATGAATAGGGGCCACTCAATGAACCGAATCAAACTATGCTTATTACTAAAAGAGAAAAATACCACAAAGTATTAACACATTTATAGGAAATATATTCCTTCCGTTTAATTAGCAAGCTATTCCATGCCGTCGTCCATACTGATTCTCTTTGGTATCAACCGTTCTCCAGCAGATAACAACATCCGTTGGATTTCCGGATTATGTAAATATTTACCCTGTTGGCGGGAAATCCTGAAAACGTGATAAAGGAGTTTCAGATATATTTGTGTTATATTTTTAGTCTGTTACTGAATACTATAAATTAGCTGGAAACTAATGCGTGGACTAACGCTATAAATGTCTAGAGCAATCCATTGTTTGATACGCACGGCATGTTACACACATTTTGTCTCTTGGTGAAATAATAACCTAGTAATATCACGAACGAATTTTCAGGCATTAAAAAGACATGCAATAGCTTACGATTTACTTTATTATCGCCTGGTGAACGAGGGGCACTTGCTAAGGGTCTTTGTTCTCTGCTATCTGAAAGCAAATGTCACAGTTGAGAGGTTAAAGTTCATAGGCATCATGGCAACTTGTGAATTAAGGGGAACGTTAAAATATAGAGATGGTAGTACCAATGAATTTACAGTGAAAACAGAAAACAACCTCAAATCAATGATAACTGGGGTTAAGAAATTGAACGCTGACATCTCAGGTGTACTAACAGATCTTGTTTTAAAGGAAAAGGGAAACGATAAAGGAGGTGTACAAGTTGACGGTAAGACAGGCACAATTACAGCTAACGTTAACTTTTCTAACTTTAGCCAACGAATATCATTAGCTAGCGGATGTGTTGATAGTTAACGTTACTAATGACAAAAAACAAACACATTAGCAAGGAATGCTTGCAATCAGACAATGTCCGTTCATTACACACCACACAAACTAAACGTATCACGTTCGGTTTGTGATTTTTTTTAGTGTAACATAACAGGTTTAACGTAAGCTAACGCTAACTGCTGAATAGCCAACTCCACGTTCGAGGGAAACATAACGTTAGCTTGCTATGCATGATGATACGCTAGCGTTACTAGCCCTCATATAGCATTGTGTTGCTGGTAGCATTGAGTTGAAAGAGCTTGTAACGCAGCTAGAGCAATTTCATTTTCCTTTGCCAGGTCAACCATCAATACGAATTGCCTAAGCCACATTGATCTACAAAACCAGACCTAGCATATCTGTGCTATGAGTATGTCCCGATAGCGAATCATGTAACCATATGTGAGGTTAGCACAGCTAGCTGAAGTTGTCGATGTTATTCGTAACGATGGTCATGTAGCCACTGTTGATTCACCGTAGAAATACATGGACAAACATTTTCAGAAGTCTTCCCAACATTACCTTAGCTCTCGTAGGTGGCAATGGATCGAGCTGCCCGTATGGAGTCGCGACGGAGGTGGGTCGTGGAAGCTAATGCTTCGTTGAAAATGGGAACGGTTCTAGTTATTCTAACTATTTTGTCACCGATTTGAATTGAGGATTCGCTAAACGTACTAGGAAACAAACATCACTGGGATGCTGTTGCCAACACACTAACACGTATTATGACGGTGTATTATATTATGTCAGTATAAAATGTTTATGTCTATGGGCAGCTGGCAGATGTTTTTTCCAAAGCGAACAAATTATGAGCATCATCAGTTATGTTAAAATGAATATTAATAATATGAGTGCCCTTAAATAACATATTCTATATGATGAGTTTGATACATCCTTATACAATCCTAAATCATTGTGACCTCTCATTATAGACGAAGATGAAGATGACAGCGATGAGGAGATGGAGGAAGACGCTCAGAAGAAACCTAAGATCCTTCAATCCAGTCCAGAGCCTCCAACTAAACGTTTAAAAACGTTAAGACCCTGAACAACATTGCCTCTACTCGAACCCTAACTTTGACATGGGAACTCCTAAGGTTCCCATCATCCAAAGGGATTATATGGCACCATGTGCCTTTGAGACTTGGCGTCAGCCTGAACACTTCAAGTTGTACAGTAGTGTGCAATAATGCCACTGTCTATTCAGCCCTTGTGCCCATTCACAGTGCTTCACTGTTTTCTTCTTCAGATTGTTAGATGTGGTAGTGCTGTCTTTTAGGTGTAATTTTCCAGCAAGTCATACAGCCTTGCGTAGTTCATTGATAATTACATCATGGAGTGATAAATATGTCAGCATAAAATATTTCTGCACGGAAGTCTGTATATGTATGGAGGTTTTCTCTACAGAACTGAGAAATAAATTCAGAAATGTGTATTTTTCCAAACCCAGACTTTAATCACAGTGCATTTAGATTATTATAAAGGCAGTTCAAATATCCCAACATAAATATACACACATTAAAAAATATACACAGAAAAGCCCTTTAGAGACAACACCAGTCTTTTAGAAAAATCATATAAGATAATTTAGTTACAAATGAGATTATCAGAAAGACAATACGACAAAAATGTTATCCTACTGGTGAAAGGCAGCGCTTTTGTGGGCCACATTTAGATTTCCTATTTTCCCAAACGAAGAGAGCGGGTCTTTGGCATCACAATAAAAGTAGACCCTGCACAACTGCATTCTGTGATCACAGCTGATGTACACTATATATTAAACCATCTCCTGAAGTCACCAAGGGCAACACCTTCTGGCCACATACAAAACCTGAAACACTGATTGAAGTGACCGCAGGGGCGTGGGCAACTGTAATGGAAACGTCACAGGGGGCTAATGTTCCATTCTGTTGATTTTTAATTGTACATTTCATGTCTCGCAGCAACAGGTCCTCATGAGAAAAGGCTCATGGAGATCAAACCAGATAAACATGCTCAAGGTGGCAGTGACCCATTTAGAGTACCCAGTGCTAAAGAGAGTGACCAATTATATGATCCGACTGCCTCTCAGTTTTCATAACACTGCCAAGTTTTTGTTGTTTTTTTTTGCACGAAACAACTTTAACTCTAAATACAAATGTTGCAATTTGGATGAAAGGTTGCAAAATAACACTGTTCTATTCCCCCAGAAGAAGGTGCGGTTTAAATTTTCTGTGAGAACTGGGTTAACTGCTAGATACTCATATTTCTAGGAAATTGGCCTTTGGCTTTCATTTTATAGGATTTAGTTAAAAAAAAAGGGGTCATGGGTCCCTTTGCAGAAGTTGAGTATATCAACATTCTCACTTATTGTCTTTTCTATACCAATTACTGAAAATGTTCAATCATACATAGTATTCTTAAATAGATCCAGTTGAGAAAGCTACAAATTTTAACATGGGGAAAATATAAATTCACGGTAGTTAATTTGACACAATACTGATGCATCATAAATATCTGTGGACTGGGAATTCTGATTTCTACACAAAAAAAATCAAGTAAAATAGAACATCTTAAATATTTAAACCATTTCTAATAATTTATAATCTTGTTAAAATGGCACACATGGCATATGATGTAATGTGCAGAGAACATTCAGTAAAAATGAATTACTGCAAGCGACCAATACCAACTGGTACTGAATTGTTGACACCAGTTCTGCTGGCGTGAAAGAATAATTATCACAGTGCTCACTACTTCACTGCTAGGCCACCCTTACAGAAAGGGTCAACACATAATACTGAACACTCACAAGGAACTGAATGCTTTAAACTCACCACTGAAGATATGCTTATGCTGTTGACCATAAAATAAATCAACTCAAAACATTCAATTCTATCAGCATCACATAAAGAACTACATCTTGAAAAATACACCAGCAAAATACAACTTTACCAAAAAGTTGTGTTGTTGCAGTTAATCATATAAATATGTAATTCTGTACTCAAATCAGATGTATCGGATCAAACTGTATGCCATACTTTTCTTAAAGACACGTTTCATAAAAAAAGACCTCTGCAAAAAGTCCAGGAGTCCATGTTCTGAAGTCAACAACAATTGTGAGTTTGTCCCACTGACTCCCATACAAAGAATAAGAAACTATTCAGTTTCGGGAAGTCTTTCATCAGAATATGAATCAGTAAAATACAAAAGTTTGAAATCACTTGACAGTGTTTAGAGATCCTGACATTAACATCAAAAATAATCCCACCACAGAAATTCTCCTCAACACACTGAACTGGTGCATAAGGAGTGTTAAACTAAACCCCTGAAAAAAATGTCTGCCAATAAATTAACTGGCAAAGCATCATCTTGTGACCAACAGCGCTTCAGTGTCATCACATTGATTTATTTCCCCCACTGTCTCATCACCGATCCTCTCAGGTGTCTATCAGCTGCAGCCTGCTGATCTGATTGGATGCCTTGGTAAAAGTCTGGTGACGATTGCACAGCACAGCAATGCAGATGGGCAGAATGCAGTAACCCACAGTCTTGGGATCGGCACGGGTGCAAGAGTACAGGAAGAGGAACACCTGGAGGTAGGGAAGCAGAAAGAGGACTGCCCACACCCAGAACGGCAGGAGCAGCAGACGCATCTTCAAACTCTGAAGCCATGGGACTGAAGAGGAGGAGGAGGACCCTGGGGAATTTGCCATCTCGCTATGCTCCCCAGGGTGAGGGGTTTGAACTACTGGTGCCTTCTCCACTAGAGACAGGGTGAGGCGATTGTAAGTCTGGTTGATCTCAAACACATAATACACAGCAGCCACACTGACTAGAAGGTAGAGTCCCACTCCGATCCAGCCCATCCGCTGACGGAAATTCATCATTCTCCATACTCTTCTCTGGAAGACACAAAATTATTAGCAAAATTATTGAGACACAGGTAACTTTGAAGTCAAAAAAGTTAGCCTTTGATTAGACAATACAATTTTTCTGTCAAAAACAGGTAGCACACTGATATAATGTAAACTCCAATATAATTCAAGTTCCTTGTTCGTTTGGTTTTCTGCTCGACCTATAAAATCTTACAACTTTATTCGTTCGACTTTTCTTCGGACTTTAGACTCACCCGTGTGAGGTGACTCGGCCAATCCCGGTTTATCTCATGTTATAATTGGTTATGGTATATTCCGCACTGATGCAACAAGTTAAATTGCTCACCTATTGTGGTTCAAATCTCAGCAACATCTACCTGGGGCTTCACAAATCGAAACTAGCAGACCACAGCTATAGTTAGACAGCTAACGTTACACAGGTCAAGTTAGAGTCAGACTACCGTCAGAACTTGTGTTCAATCATGAGTTGGAAAGAAAAGAGTCGCGGGTTCTGTCGTCTAACAACATTAGCTAACGTTAACATTACCTTATGTTGCATGCATATAGCGGATGTTTGCATAGCTACCTGTGGTCACATGTGGTTGCTTTATTATTTCCGTGGCATTTTTTTCGCAGCATAGCACTACAAATCCCCATACCTGTCACAACTGAAAAACCTTTTTTTAGTGTCTACTGTAGCGTATCTACAAGGCTAGAATTTAGTGACAGCTAACGTAATCTATCTAGCTAACGTTAGCACTGATGATACAATGACCCAAGTTTGTAGTTGACGTCAGTGTAGCTATAATCGATCCGCAAAGACCTACCTTTCACATGAGCAAAGAAGTCGTAACGTTTCTTATTTGTGCAACAAATTCATTCCTTTATTCTCCATGCTTTCAACTCCAATTCACGAATAACCATTCTTATGTAGTCCACACACACCACTCTGGTCCTGTCATATGACCAGCTGAACTTCCTAAATCACAATATCCGGAACGAGAACAAACTACCCAACCACTGCCCCCTAGCGACAGCTTTCGAAATCATATGTTATGCCTATGTTTTATGCCTATGTTTCTTCTAATTCTTTTGTTACGTTACATTATTGTTACATTCAGACATTTTATCTTTGTATACAAGAAATAGTAGAAATAGAAAAATAGTAATCTTACTGCAAGCATGAAGTATGCTACATGACCTGAAGTTGTCTAGTAAGTTTATTTGTTTTTTATTATCATTTAATGAAACCACCATGCATTTCATACATAAAATATTATCTTTCATTATAAAATTGATGCAGTAACCAACTGTAACCGATTGTGGGCTAGTAAAGGTTTATTAGACTTCAAGCAGGCTACAATCCAGTGGAAAACGAGTTACATTTTACAATATTACAATACAATATTAGTTAACAGCCTATCTCAGTCTCAAACAATTTAAAGATTGCGTTTTATTATGAACTAAAACAAGAAACGAACTGCCGAATTTCACCAGTAAAACTGCCGGCTATTCTAGCAATAAAACAGTGGTAAAACAGTTGACAATCATCTGCCACGGAAGGATTGTTAGTAGGTCTACACTCGATTCCAGATGACCAAGAATATGACGTTTTACTTAACTTACCAAATATTTGTAGTGCAACTGATTCTACAATTGAATAACTTTCTTGTCACTTGATTCACGCCGTCATAAAACCACCCCCAGGAGGGTGTGTCTTGCCATTCTACACCGCCGTGTCCAACCAAAGTCACATTATCGTACAGGGGATGGATAATAAACCTGTGGACAGAACATGGTGTGGCAAAGTAATTGATCGCTTTTTTGCGATAGCATGGTGATAAATAGGGAGCATTCATTCGGTTGGTTTATTACCTCGTTTCTGCAATGGGAAGTCTGTCACAGATCGCTTGGTAGTGCTTTCGGATCACACCGTAAGCCAGTCAGTGAAGAGTTATTTATCGGTTTTTGTAGTTAACTTTAAGGCGTTTCGAAGAAAATATACTGTCGTCTTACTATACAAGAGGTTTCGTTAGCACAAGTCTGAGTGTCTGAGGACGTCTTCTCATCAGCAACTGACAACCTGACTTACCATAAATTCTGGAGAGAGACGGATGGCTTCCCACTATTCCTGCATACACTCGTGGGCAGCGATGAACTAGGTCGTCAGCAAGAGGTCCGGTGACATTCTGACACATTACAAAGAAAATCAGGTATGTTAATCATTGCCCTGACATTGTCGACTAGCCTATTGTGAGCAAACAGAAAGTAGGCTACGCTCAAACGCATTTTCTGCAAATCTTAAAGATTTGTGTCGCATTACCTTATGTTCTTTAGGTTTTATGTCATAGAACCCCCAAAAACCCACTTGACGAACCATCATCGATATTACAACAGTCCGAGGATGCAAACGTTTCTGAAGGGTAAACGCGTTGGCTATTGGCTCAGCGAAAAGAAGATCAAGAAGTTGAACTTCCAGACATTCGTGGATATGTGCAGGTAGGCTACTGTCCCACGAACTCTTTCTCATCATTAAGTGTTGGTGAGGTAGTGAAATGTGCTTGCCCTGTTTCTGTTGTGGATTGTGGGCTTTAAAACATCAGTGGTTTAGCATGACTAGGAAGGTATTAGAAGTGTTCTAGAGCATGTAGGCCGATACAACGTAAATCCTCTCATTTATGTTGATCATTATGCCATTATACTGTTTGAAGGGTCTGTATGCTCAGCACACTCCTGGTAGTTCAGTTATTGTTCTCCTACACTCATGCTCTCACGCTACAGTCCATCCTGTAAAGGAGAATGACTGGGGCATAGGGTAAGCTTGTGCTAGTGCTCTCCTGGTGTTGTATACAGGAGAATGACTGGGGCATAGGGTAAGCCTGAGAAAGCGCTCTTCTGGTGCTGTGCTCTCCTGATGTCCTCATCCCCAAAGAATGTGTCAGGTATGAACCATGGGTGGCTGGTGCCAGCTTCTTTAGCCCCGGACAGGCCCAGGGGTTTGGCTATTATGTAAACAACAAAGCACAAATGGAGTGTGGGCTTTCATCAGAAAAGGGGTCCTAACAGGAACAGTCTGTTGTTTGGCTCAGCAGTATTTAGCAGTCTGTAGAGTCAAGGGTCTTGCACCCTTAAGGCTGTTTCCACTTTCCAGTCACTAAAACAGGAGACAGAGACGGACCACAAAATGTATATATGACTGTGCAGTTGTTGGTCGTTGATCATTTTGGATAATCCACTGGATTACTGTTGTTTATTGCACCAGTGTCCTGTGTTGAGGCTTTAGGAGCCACCTGTCTACATTGTCAGTTAAGAATACTATTCCCAGGAAGTGTGTCTTTCGATAAACATATGCTGCTTACATTGGCAGTTGAAACTACTATTCCCAAGAAAACAAGTCCTCCGCAATATTAAGTAAACACTATACGCAAGGAAGGTGCACAAGTGAATACACACACACTGACTGTAGTATTTCGAGCGACAGCCTTAAGAAGGAAGCTATTTATTTCTGTGGGTGGGGGCAAGATAACCATGGTTTGGTCTATGCTGCAAGGACAGGCTTTGCTGATGAGATCCTTGGTGAGCGCAACAACCAGACTGTCCTGCACATCTCTTGTTGTGTCAGTAGCGCACACAGACGGCCTGCGAGTGAGCGCAAGCCTCTCAGAGGAGCAACACTTCCCCCCCGGTGACTGCATCGACTACATCTACCACCTGGTGCTGATTATATCAGCCCATATCCTCCCAGCTAGAGTGGTTCCCCTTTTAAGAGCTCATGTCAGCTTGAACCAATGTCACCGCATTGTTGAGGGAGGTTTAGGTTGTATACGGTGTGTTGGAAAATACTCTTTATACATATTTAAGCCTTATTAAATGAAAGAGTACTGTGTTTATTTTGGGCAATTATGTAATTTGAATGAATGGTAGTTCAGGCTATAGCAGTGTTGGCTGATTACGCACCCACTGAAATGTAATTTGAGAAGTGTACACATGGTTTTTCACAAGCCGCCTACAAAGCCCAATTGAATGTAAACATTTAAGTAGACATTAAGTGTGTGTGTGTGTGTTTGTGTGTCTGTGCGTGACAGAGACAGCCCTCTCCAGTATGGTTAGTACCTTAAGGCCTTGTTTATGTGACAGCACGCTTACCCAAAATGACCGTTGTGTTCTTTATTAGGCTTGTTCCCATGACAAGGCTTTACAGCAGCATTTTGTGACCATTAATTGTCCCAGTAGTGGAGATGGGCTCATGCTGTCCATAACATTAGCAAACACATGTTAGAGTCAAAGGGTCAAAACCTGAACTCTGCTGAGGTACATCTAATGTTATTATAATTTTTAAGAAATCTGAACTCAATCTGCCTTTTAAGGCGTTCTCTCACATAGTATGAAGGGTTTAATCTATATGAGAGGGATTGTTGTCTGACAGATAAAAAGGGCAGTGAATGAGTTTAACTGTGACACACTTATTGTTTTCAAGGAATTACTAGTAGACACTGACCTTTGGTTTTTCCTGTGAGACAAGGGCCAGGGTTTCCCAATGAGTGTCTTGTACCTGTCAGTCTTTCCCAGTAGTTGGTAAGTGACAGGAAAAGAACTAACCTAAACAAAGATAGAACCAAAGATCAGTTAGAACCATCTCTGCTGGAAGACAGGGTAGAATGCAGATGTCATGGCATGCAGAGAGCACCTAGTCCAGTTTGGCTTGGACTGAATGGATACATGCAGGACATTCCAATCACATTATCTGAGTGTGTTGGTCCGACTATGAGGAATTTGTTTAGTGCAGTTTCAGTCAGACTAAGATGTTTACATGCATTTTAAAAGTCTGATTCATGTCATCCTTACATTGTAATTAGATCTTATCGAGCATCATGACTACACACTGGCTAGGTAGGTGGGTAAGTCAGTGGTTGCTTTTAGGAAGGTGTGCATGAATGTTTGACATGTTAGATGTAAGAGTAAATCAGTCCCCCCCCCCCCCCCCTCTCTCTCTTTACATATGTGTGTCTATCTGTGTGTCCATCTCCGTGGGTGTGGGTGTGTGTCAGAGAGAGAGAGAGAGAAAGAAAGAGAAAGAGAAAAAGTAAGCATGTTTGCTCTGAGAGTTTGGGATCCAGTCAGAGTTTCCGCCAAACAGTGTCACGGTGCTGTTATATTGACGTGAATGTTTTGGACTACATCTGAGGTTACCACTGCCTAACTGACAAATACCACAGCTCTTCTTAGTCTGCCCCAGAGGTAGGGAGGAATGCTAGCGGAAGAATGTGTAAAAGTGTGTCTGAACTTGTACTTCCTCTCAGAGTGAGCAGGATTACCACGGCAAGCGCACTTTGTCAGTGGGCTTTAGTGCACCTCTCCTAACAGTCCCAACAGTGACCACTGCTGTTATGGCCATTTCTGTTATGACCACTGCATATACCTGTTTTGGGATTAGCCAGACATTGAGAGGTGGGAATTTATCACTGTTGTATCTGCAAACAAATCATAAATATTCATGGTTTGATATTGCAGCATGTTAACCAGATATGGCAAAGCTATATTGTCAGCGCAAGAGCCTGTACATTGTGTGTGCATGTGTAGTACGTGTGCATGTGTGTGTGTGTGTGTGTGTGTTGTTACTGGTGCTGCTGCTACTGTGTGTGTGTGTTTGTGCATTTGTTTTGTTGTTGGTAGATTTCCTCTGATCCTCTTCCTCTGATAACAAATAAGCTTTAGCTTTTATGAAAGATAACAAGAAATAAGAAAATAGACTACTTGTGAAGTAGTCAGCAGTTTAAATAGATCAGTTAACACCTCCTACTCATAACTGCATCCTGTTGAGATGTTGCCTAAAATGGCATTGACCTTAAGGCCCCAGTGTGTAGTCACCATTTTAATGAAGCACTTTCTGTTTTGTATCTGCAGGAAAAGAGGCTTAGAAATAATTCAGGTAAGTCATATTTACATTCATTTTGTACACGTTTTGTTTTAATCTTGTCAATTAGTCCGAGGTTATCTTGTTGGCCAGCTTCAGAAAGGTTGCGTCACAACTTGTAATAACAGTAACATAACTAATGTATTTACAGATTGTTGTGTGTAATAAAAATGAGCATTATGAATGAGGCAGTTTGCAGTTGTGCATGATGGTGTAGTTTCCCTCTGAGACTGAACTGACTAAAAATCCTGTAGAACCTAATAGAAGGAAAGATGAAAGAGAAAGCTTACACACACACAGCAATGATAAACAGTAACAACAACAATAGCAACAAATCTAGTTTCTCCTCCTAGTCTTTTTGTGCTCATGTGACTTATGTGAGAATCCCAGTTTGAGCATTGGAAATCACAACTGAAATGAAGAGAGGAGAACCTTTAGGTTTCATTCTGCTTCAGTGTGATTTCAGAGGTCCTTTACTGGTGGTGTCAGTAAAGTCTACGACCACAAATAAGAAAACTGAAATTGTTGATGGGCTGGTGGCCAATTTCAATTTCAATTCACTGACAATAATAGATTTGCACTGAAAGTTCATGTGACATATTTATCAAAATAGAAATCCATCTACTTTCATTCTTGGAGAACCAATGGAAAAGAAGAGTCTCTCAACAAAATGTCTGCAAAAACCTCTAAAAACAACAAACAACCAATAGTCTACTTATCCGTGTGAGGATTTCCTTCTCTTCAGTGATCTATACTATGTGCTCCCCCATCACATTACCCTGATAATAGCTTAAACCTCTCAGTGGGTCCGTATCTTTGAGAAAAGGCTGTCAAGAGGGTTGACCCCCCCACCCCCCACCCCCATGTCCCAATCCAGATTGTGTGGGTAAATCATTACACATGCAGCATGATGGTGTCATAACACACACCAGACAGGCTTATGACTAGTGGTGTGACCTTCTATTACATGTCACAGGACAGATGATGAATGACATGTCATTACAGTAATGAATGGCTTGAGCTAGATAGGTGGTAGATAGGCAGACAGGTATACTCACCTTTCCTGGAGGTGTGTTTCAGGATTAAGACAGATGATGATTGAGAGTTAATAAAGAAGGATGAAGTTGGGCCAAGTTCATCATTAGTAGTGCCGCCTGTACTGCTAACCAGGAGTTTACCTCCAGCCTGCAGGTGCTTTTTGTTTTCATGTCATCAGGCTATAAAGATCATTTGTTTATATTTCGAGTGTGTTTATCTATAACACAAGCCTGGATGAGACATAGTCACATGTTTGCTTAAAATTGTTTACTGATGCTACTTTCAGTATTGCCTGGAAAAAGATGTTATCTGACTAATATCTGACTCTGAAAATATTTTATGATATGTCTTATACTACATGACAAGCACAAGCCCCTGCTTAAGCAGGAAGAACGACCAACTTGACATGACTGTTTTGGAAATGTTGGCAATCCAAAGAATCTGCTTCCTCATTTGAGTCAGACAGGCGTGGGGGGGTTGTTTGTTGGAAATACCCAGTGGTTGACGGGTGTGAAGGTCTCGAGTGTTTTGGATTGAGTACGGCAAGGGAAGGGGTAGCATAGGCCAAAGTCCCCTCTCCCACTATCTGTCCGACGGCCCCACCTGATAAAGGCCCTGACTCGGCAGAAATTCATTCTCCTCTTCCCACTTCCTCCTCTCTGGGGCAGGTCACGGAGCATAAAACAAGCCTGGAAGCCACAGAATGAAATGGACTTTGACAAAGCTTATGTGTTCCTTGGCCCCGTGCCAATGAGCTCCACCCTGAAGTCAGTTACTATCACAAGGCCTAATAAATTTCTTGTAAATGATCAATTAGTTAATCAGTCAGGGCAAGGACTGTACATTATTCAGTGACTCAACCTGGTCAGTCATAATATTTTTTTGTTGCATTTGAATGAGTCACGGAAAGAAATGCTTTTGTGAAGTTGACATAATCAGCATGTCACCTTGTTCCGTGCACCACCATTAAAATCGTTTTGTGAATCATCTTCAGTGACACCACACATGTATCTTTTTATTGATATCTTCTGTGTCACGCTAGCAGAGCCTGTAACTAATGTCTCCAACACTTGGCTACAAACTTTCTTTTGATCTTCAGTCTCATCCGTGACTCCCATTACTCCACTTAGGTCTCTCACACACCCACACAGAATTACAGTAGTGTTTATGCAAATGGCTGGTGTCTCATTTAAGATTATTTGTCTCAAATTGTTTGGTTTGTGTATAGTCTGACTTACTAATAATTATTTCAGCTTTATAAATCTTTGACAAAACATGAGGAAAGTCAAAGTATTTTGTCTGAGCTGTACCAATGCATCATGGGTTTTTTCTGTCTTGTTTTTGTCAGTCTCAATTTTGATGAGTGCACAGGATATCGATCATTAGATAGGGACTGTGGCATCACTACCAATTTCCCATAATGCATTATTGATGTTGACTACTCTGTTGCCGTAAATATTGTATGAGCCAAGGACATAACGAATCCACATTTCTAGAGAATTCCTTATATTTTATACAGAATCTATTTGTGTATAACCAAAATGACTGGATTTCCTTGAACCAATCTAGACTTCCGTGTTTGCAAAGTGTATGCAGCATATGCAATGTATACCGAACAGGCATTTGATCCAAGAAGTGAATGCTTAAGTACGGTATGCTCTGAGAAGAAGAACCACAAGCTTCTCCCTGTTTATCAAGGCTGTTGAAGAGCAGTTCAGTAAGCAAGACCGAACAGGACTGATCTTGATTACGTCACCTGCTAAAAACCAAAACAAGGCTGTTTCAAGCTGTTTAGTGGACTTAAGTGCGTGCAGGCACTCCAAGGCCTCTCCAAGGCTAATATGTCTGCTGAGTTTCCCTCATTTATCTTAGCATGGTTCTGAGAGGGGTTGAGGACTTATTTTCAGACATTCCTCCTGCATCTCATGAAGCCCTTTTACGGAACAGAGCCCCCAGAGCCCTATTCTCCCCATTCTCCTCCTACCACGCACACACACATACACACACACACACACGACTCGGAGGGTCTGCAGCCTGTCATTTCTTCTCCTATATTTGGTACCGGCTTTGGGGCTGGCTCTGGCAACGGTCATGTCAGATTACATAATTCTATGTTCCCCCAGCTCTGTCCTCTGTGACCCCCCCTGCCCCCCCCCTCCCCTATGCTCCCTTCCCAGATGTTTTATAGTCTTTGTTCATATGGGCTCCATCCATGCAGCCTCCTGGCCTCAGTCTGTTGGACGTAAAGGCCTTGGCCCCCGGAGGATCTTGTGCACTTTCTGTATCTCCCCCCGAGGGTCTTAGTGACAGTCGAGGTCTCCCACCAGACTGCAGCGAAGTCTGTAGAGACACAACCACAACCACCACCACCACCTTCTGTCTCAATCTTAGTGTAACCAGGCTAAACTGGTCCACCTCAATATAAAGTAGGTATTTCTGCTGTATCATGTAACCATTCACAAGAGGATTAACAAACAAAGAACAAACAGATGAACCTGAAAAACCTGATGAACCCTTCTTGGGCAGATTTTCACTTATGTCTACAGGCTCCTGGTAGTGCAGCACGCTCTTAGGCTTTCTGTGCTTGTGAGACCTCTGTCTGGAAGGTAAATCTGACCTTTGACCTTTTATATCTAGCTGGATCTAAGTCGACCTCTGGAGGACCAGGGCCCACTGGATGTGATTATCCACAAGCTGACAGACCACATTCTCGAGGCTGACCAGAGGGACAAACAGGCACAGCTACTGGTGCAGAGTGTTCAGGTCAGAACCTGAATGATTCAGATTAACAGAGTTTTGTTCCACACATTGTATCATTGAGATGTTTAGTTACCATATTTTGTATTTATACTTTGTAATTGTTAAGATTAGAAATATTGTGTACAGCATGCCTCCCAGGTTCATTCATGAATGAGACCTATAATATGATGAGTTATATGGATATTATACCCTTTTGGTCTCTCATCTAAACTTCTGTGTGGGTTTGAATCTGTTGCTTTGCAGGATTACATTGATGCCCATCCAGAAACGGTGGTCCTGGACCCGATGCCTGCTATCCGCACCTTACTGGACCGGGCCAAGTCCTACCAGCTGATCCACAAAATTGAAGACTTAATGCAAGGTGAACTAGCATGGGTGCTTTAGTGCGTGTAGTCTTTGATACAAGACACAAGAGGTACTTCTTTCAAATAGACATACACAGGTACATGTACTGTGAAAAGAATATTCAAATGAAATTGAAATTATTTTTTCAGTCAGCATGAGTGTGTATGTATGGGGGTGGGCGGGGGAGCAGGGGGCACTGTGTGTGTGTGTGTGTGTGTGTGTGTGTGTGTGTGTATTTGTGTGTCAGGCTTCCTCTCCGTAATTCCTTTGTTGGCCCTGTAGTGTCAGAAGCCTCAATGAGCTTTTGGCTTTTTCCACTGGGGAATTGGAAAGCTTACCAAATAGTGTGTGTGTGTGTGTGTGAATGTGTGTGTGTGTGTTAGTGTGTGTGAGTGTGTGTTTTTGTGTGTGGAGACGATGGAGGCTTACGTGTAAAAACTGCCGACTTGCTCGTTCTTTGTGTGGCCCTCGCTCCGGCTCTGCATTCCCGGCGTTCCGAGCAGGAAGAGGGGGCCGTCATTCCCGCTCGACAGCCACGTGTGCTTGTGAGTCTGGGCGGCCCGTGCTCTTAAACCCGTTTGAACCTTACTCCCTTGCGGTCCCCTTTCTCCCCCTGTGGCATGGAGGTCACCGGCACGAGGCACTAGAGAGGTACAACCTCCTGCCTTTGTGTCATCTGATGCAGGCTGGCTTACATGGCATGTCAGCTGAAAGGACTTGGCATTCCGGGCCATGTGTTTAGCCATGACTATGTGTGTTTTTGTGTGTGTGTGTGTGAGAGAGATAGAGGGAGAGTGTATGAGTATGTGCTTGAGCTGGTTAAATGGTCAGTCGTATACCGCCTTTGAAGTACCTTTTCTTCATGACAGTCTCATTCAAAGTGAAAAAATCTAAATGAAAGTGTGGATCAAAGGAAGATGTATGCTTTACCTCTTGGGTGACTGATGACTAACCTTTGCCTGTAAGTCTGCTTCCTCAGACTTTCTGCTATGCCGGGTTTACAAACCTCTTACTCTGTTCTTACGTAGAGACACGCCTGCAACAAAAGAGTGTAAGCACTAAGCTGTTTTAGTTTTGCCTGTTCTGTGCATTGTTATGGCTGCTAATGGCTTAGCACTGTTTGGAGTCCAGCCGCCAGAAGCCTAGGTATGGAGACACTCATCGCTGACAGTGGTGTGTCTCAGCGGAAGGTTTTGGCTATCACAGCAGCTATGTAGGGAGTAGCTCGCCGTGACCCAGCACTGGCCTGGATTCAGCTTGGATCAGGGGTTAGTATCTAGCGCTGGCCCAGGTCTGGCTGTCTCTCTGCCCCAGCCCCAGGCATGCCCATGTCAGGGAGACGAGACAGCCCATGGGTGGCTGGAGGTTAACACTGGCATTCTTTGGCTGGGCTTCTCTCAGGGTTTTACACAGCGTTCTGTTTAGACGTTAACATGCCAGAGGATGTTCTTTGTAGCCAACTCTCTCTCTCTCTCTCTCTCTCCTGTTCTCTCTCCCTCTCTCTCTTTTTTAATTTTCTCATTCTCTTTCTTTTCTCATCTCTCTCTATCTCTCTCTCTCTCTCTCTCCATTACTCAGTGTCTGCCATTCTCCAGGCAACGGTAATTAGTTTGGCGAATGCAGCCGAGGCAGTGGGGTTGAGTGCGGCATTGGCCCCAGGGGAGTCACTGCAGATAGCGTTGCTTGAGCCGGACAGTTTGTTACACAAGCGCCGTTTGTTTGTTTTCAGATAGAGTGACAGCTCCCCTCATATATCAGCCAGTGTAAAACCCGCACTATCACGGGCGCTCTGTCAGTAACTGGCTTTTCAGATGAATGATGAGTGTTGTTAGAACACTGCACCATGGCAATGAACTTTGACCCTATATTTCATCGACGATGTGTCAGCTTTGTGTTAAAGCCGTGATAACTGGTGCTCTGCCAGTTGCATAGTTCAACGCAATCTCTAATCCATGTAATATCCTGTGTCATCTAGCAAATTTAGGGTAACTGATAACCATAATAATATTAATTTCAATTAGGCGTTTCACACAGTTGTGATGTTATTGGTTGCCAGTCATGAAGGAAAGAAGAGCTATCTTCTACAGCCTGAGAACAGGGAGGAATAAATAGATGTCAAGCTATTCTGCTTTTTCCTGCTTGTTTGCATTTTCAGACTTTACTGGCCATCAAGTGAAGATTTGTTCTAGTTTGCGTGGTGCTAAGATGGAGGACTCAGAGGCCAGCACATTTCCGAAATGCAACTCTGAAGAAGTGCATAACCACATCTGTGCTCTGCACGAGCCACACATTTGTTGGAGAGCTAAAAAAAAGAAAAAAAAAATCATTACACCAGAGCTTGCCTTGATCTTCTGTGAGAGACAAGCCCATAAATAGATTTGTTTTCATTTGGATTCCAAGATTCAATTAACTACGGTACACTAAGAGTCTCAGATAATCGGGGAAGAAAAAATATACAGGCACATCCATAGCTTAACTATGTTTCCATGGATGAAAGAATAATATTGTCTTGTTGACACCAGCAACCGAACCCCACAATGCCAAAGATATTAGGTAATAACCTGCCCTCAGCAAGAGTGTGAGTAAGGCTTCTTGTCTGATTTAAAGAGCTGAATTGGGACCTGTTTTAGGTCTTCCTTTCAGCCTGTGACACCCTGTTTAATATTTAACTCATTTTAGATATACATTGGCTTTTCTTCATGTTATTCACACAATGGAATCTACTATGGATGCCAGAAATGAGGCTGCACCACAGCACTTTTAGTTCAGGCTAGAGCCCATGAAAGAGTGTATGCAATATGTGACTGAGGTGACTGCATGTCTGAGACGACGAAGGAGAGGAAGAGTATGAGACAGAGAAGAGGCAGAGAGTGTGCATATGTCTAAGAGAGTGAGAGAAAGAGAGAGATAAGTGAGAGACGAAAGATGGAGGGAGAGAGAGAAGAGGGAGGGAGAGAATGAGAGAGAGAAGAGGCAGGGAGAGTGTATATGTGAGAGAGATAAGAGAGAGACAGAAGAGGGAGAGAGAGAGACGGAAGAGGAAGAGAGAGAGAGTTCTTATGAAGAGGCTAATAGTACATACAGTATGTTCTTGTGACAGTGGCCTTGTGAGTCTCTGGAGGCTCCATATAGTCTGGTTTGGGGATTGTGGGTGTGTGGTGGTAAGTGTGTCTGTATGTGTGTGTGTGTGTGTGTGTGTTTGTGTGTGTGTGTGTGGGGGGGGGGGGGGGTTGATTGGGAAGGAAGAAGAGTACTAGGGGCTGGGGGTAGGATGGGAAGAGGGGGGTGGAAGGGGGTTAGGGGTTAAAGAATGGCCATGATGTCCCTCCCGTGCTGAGGCCATGCAACATTTCTCCTTGGCTTTTCAAAACATGGGGAGTCAGGGTTACAGTAAGCAAACACACACTCAGACACTTCACAGGAGACCCCAAGGACCCGAGGGAAAGAGAGAGAGAGAGAAAGGGAGAGAGAGAGCAATAAAGAAAGTGAGGGAGGAAGGCATAGAGAAAGCAAAACGGGTGTGCAGGAAGAGAAAATATGACAGAGGAGACAGGAAGAGACAGAGAGCTCTGAGCAGGACAGCCGCAGTTGGAAGGAGAATAAGTGTCTGAGTGTGTGTGAAAACTGAAAGCCTCACCACACACAGGAACAGGCAGACAGAGAAAATTAGTCCAACAGCAGCAAAAGATTTACAGCTTGTTAGTTTTCTTCAGTAGGGCTAATTTTTGTAGATCCTGTAGGTTTCTGTCTGTACGCTAAGGCTACGTAGCTTAAATGGGCCAAAGGGAGCCTCTAATCACTCTGAGCGGTACACCATACGCCACTGAGAGACTAGGAGTGTGCGTGAGGATTACATACACATACTCACACACATGCACACTACCACGCACACAAACACACACACATGTGATACATGACCATGTTATGCCTGTGGTGGTGTGTGAGGATTACATAGATGTGTGACCCATGCCTTTTATGTGTGTGTTATTACAAATGTGTGTGCACTCACACATGCACACTGTTCAGTTCAAGATATTCTATCAGACAAATGATGAAAGGATTTGTTATATGCACTTATCTCCATATATGTATGCACATGTTTGCACACACACACACACACACAGACACACACACACACGGACATGGACACACAGCCCAGTCTAACTGCATGCTCTGTGCTCCATAGATGACAGGATCTGTTCCCCTCCATTCCTGGTGGTGAGGAGTGAGTGTGGTAGAGAGATGCTGAGCGAGCTGGAGGAGCATGGCATCACTTTCCCCTTCAGTAAGGCACACACACACACACACACACACACACACACACACACACACACACACACACACAACAACACACACACACAAACACTCATGTTCACCCACAATCACTCACAGTCACACTCAAACACCATTTCAGAATCACCAAAAACCCATGAACAACCACTTATGGGGTGGGCTTTTTTTCTGATGACCGATAGACCAGTGTATTCAGCACATACAGTGTACTCAGTGATGGCATGTATTGACGTACAGTTTTCTTCGAAATTAGTAAATTAGAATGTGGTGTTTGTATGTGCATGAATTTACAGTTATTCAAAAGTTTATTCAAAGTAATTATCATACAATGTTCACTCAAAAGTAATTATCATCTGTATAACCTTTGAGCTGTTTTTTGCAGAATTAGGGGATTTATATTGTATTTAAGGTTTTGAACATTAGATGTCCTTTCATGCATGCTGTGTGTATGCATTTTGCAAATCAGACAAAAAAGGTCCATAATTTTGGTGTTAGGATGATCTGATGTAAGCATTTTAGAAATGCATTCACTGTCCAGAAACAACCAGAAATGTGTCACTTGTACAGGGTGCTTGCTCAAGTCTTGAAAGTCTTGAAAAGTATGGAATTTTGAAATGCCTTTTTCAAGACCTTGAAAAGTTTGGAAGTTTGTGGAAAAGTCTTGGAAAAGTTTGGAGGTGTAGTTCACGAACCCAATTTAATTCAATTCAGTTTTATTTATACAGGGCCTTTTACAAAAGCAACAGGGCAAGGAAAAAACTCCCTTATGTTTTGTTAGTCTAGGAGGAAACCTTGGGCAGATCCATGACTCAAGGGGCTAACCCAACTGCCAGGTGTCAGCAGGAAAATTACAATCAGTAGTAACCATGATATACTACAAGTTGTCTATGGTTTTAGCTAAGGTTCATAATAGTTCCAGAGTATTATCCCACTTTACATTACATGGTAGTCAGTCTATAGGTGAAGAACCGATGGCAACACTGCGCATAGTCAATACATCTCCCTGCCACACATGCATTTCACATGCTGATTTTATGCCTTATTGATTTCACCTAGTTATTTGTGATTTTTTAAGCACAGACTTCATAATAATTGAAGGCCAGTCTTGACTGCTTCAGAACAAAAATATAAAATGTCTATCAGCTTTTATTAATATATTTTACTGATGCCCTGACAGGAAACAAGAATGCAGAATTGACAAGGTCAATATTATAGTGACATTAAATTAATTTGTTATTTCAGACCCTCACTGGATTAGCATGTCTCTTGAGAAATCATAGGTCATTCTTTTATATAAAATGATTGCAACTCATCCAAGAAGTGGGGTTCTCCCATCATGAACATTTAATCTTGTTCCTACCACAGATTTTCACTCAGCAGAATTTAGATCAAGGTCAAGTTTTGGTATCAGCTATAGGATTTAAAACCCTCAAACTGCTTTCTTTTCATGTAAACTTTTAGAATATCCCTTCATTTACATAGCTTGTAAGCTGCCATTGTATTTACATCTCAATGCTTTCTTTGTAAAAAGTGACGAATCACCTGGTTGATGATGATGGGTTCTATGTGCAGCAACAGCTTGGCCTTTTTTAGCGCAACAATTTTTACAACAATGGCAGTGTACGAGTGAAAGGGTTTTCTAAAGTTTTGATAAAACCAAAACATTTTAAGTCTGACGTCAGTGTTAATCGTATTAGGCCAATGTGAATCCCTGTAAAACTTCTCAGTGTACTGTCTGAGCAAGTCGCTCCAGGCATTTTCAAAATGCCTCATTTTGTGGCAGTGTTTTGTATAAAAAAACAATTTCACTTTAAACTCCATCCAATCTCTACATATCAGTCTCTCAAGAATTTAGCGATTTTGGAGGGTTTATTTTGCAATCAAAATACTTGATTTTGTGGGATTTTGCCTTTCTTTTTTTTTTTTTCACTTTAAACATAAGCTACCCTGGGAAGATAGCAGAGTTTCTGGATGAAAAACCATTGCTTTTACATAGCAAAACAGTGGGTTCAGTGGTCATTACGTCTAATTTTTTTTGATGGGTGATATTTTGTTAAATTTTTGCAGCAAATATAAAAATATGCTGTAGTTGCAAAATAGATCTTTGACTTTGCAGGACTTTATGTGGTCACAAGAAAAGGAGGGACTGCAGTGCACAAAATCAAGTATAGTGTGTGTGTGTGTGTGTGTGTTGTCAAAAATTGTTCGTTAAAAAAAATTGTGTGCACTTTACTGATGAAAGGAAAAAGCCTGGAAAAAAGTGTGGAATTTTTAGTTGACAAAGGGCAAGCAGCCTGTTGTATGGCCACAGGCTGATGTGTGCCAGTCGTATTTATGGGTTTTGAAAATGTGAGTGCAGATTAGCGATTAAAAAAAAATGAGTTTCATCTATTCTGAGTGTTCACACTGGTAACACCCAAAGACATGAGAATTGAATGAGGCGACATCAGACCCACACTCACTTCAGAAACGATTGCGGTTTAGCCAGACCATGTTAAAATGTGCAGTATTTTGTTTTAAAATAAAATACCAAATATTCTCACTAAAAAGTGTATAAAAAGTAAGACAGTACCTTCTACAAAGGAAAACTAACAAGCTGTAAATCTTTTGCTGCTGTTGGACTAATTTTCTCTGTCTGCCTGTTCCTGTGTGTGGTGAGGCTTTCAGTTTTCACACACAGTCAGACATTTATTCTCCTTCCAACTGCGGCTGTCCTGCTCAGAGCCCTCTTTCTCTTAGTCTAAAAGTTTACATTACAGTAGCTAATAATAAAAACTGTGTTTTTGGATTCTGATACTGAAATACTGGAAATACTAGAATCAGTTTACAACCTCTCTCCACCCTTCCAATCCTCCATTTTATTCTCAAGTCCTTTACTAGTAGCCTACTACACTGATCCTGTTGACGAAGTGTTTAACAGCAACAGTTATCAGGCCTGCCATAAAACTGTCAACACATTAACTCTGTTGACTTTCCTGTTACGTCTCATAGTCCTGAATGTGTTCGCTGAACGTGTCATATAGCAAAAGTCACAAGTGAAATTGTCAAGGGTTAGAGGTCACAGCTAAAATAGAAAAAAGTGTCACAAACTAACCACTAATACACCATTGAGACAGAAACTGTGGGAGCAATGCTGGAGGGCAACCACATAGGCAGTTCCATGTATTCTGATTACATGGTACTACATCAGTAGTAATGTCAGAACTGCAAAGATAATTGCCCGCTGATAATTAACTATCAAGATGAAATATGGCCAGTAGCAATAGGAAATGCTCCATGAGATGCTAAAGTAGAGCTGCTCAGGAACACTGTCCAGCAACATTGCTGTTGAAAGTCGCCTTGAGATAACACATAGGCCAACATATCACCATAAACAACTTTATTACTGTAATCAAGTGACTTTCATTTACAAACATAACCAAGAGAATGTTTTAGTGGTAATGTATGAAATTGTAACTGTTGAAGAGCAGACTTAGTTGCTATTGATTATTGGTATTGGTATTGCTATTGGTCATGCTATTTACGAGCTTCGTGTATGTTCACTGGTCACCGTTGTGCCCCTGAGCAAGGCACTTAAACCTAAGTTGCTCTAGGGGAGACAATTGATAGTTGACAAAAATGTATGTCGCTTTGGATAAAAGCATCTGCTAAATGCATTAATGTAAATGTATGTACTATTGCTGTTGCTGTTGGTGGAGTTGGTACCCACTAATGGCTTTTATGTCTTGTGTTTGTTCCCCAGTCTGTAAGACCCAGGTGGCCCATGGCACCAGCTCTCATGAGGTAGGTCAGAGTGTGCACAGACACTGATGACGCTGATCAGACTGACTCATATCTGCTATTTAAGTGTGCCTCTGTTTTAATACCAGCTCTCCTTTCACACAGTTTTTTTCCATTCTTTTCTTCCAGTTGAGGTATTTTCAAAATATGACTCACTTAAAAAAAAACTCACTTCATTTACTTAGTTGCAAGAGGTGCATATTGTTCCTCTGGGGTTTGTTTTTTTTGTTTGTTTTTCTTTGTGTTCTTTTGTGTTGTACTGTATATCTTTCCATTTCTCATTCTTTGTTTCTGCCTTTATATATCAACTTGCCCTTTTCCACTCCCTCGCCCCCTCCCTCCCACGTGGTTGCGTAATGCAGTGAGCCTGGGAGCACATGTATTGTGTACTATGTACCCTTCCATAAATCTTGAGTTCCTGGGATGGCATCTTCAGTGTTTACCTCTGCTGGTTCTAGTGAGTCCTGAGTGGTGCATTGGGTGTGAGTGCCTGTGTCACTGAGCAGAATGACCAAAACTGAACAATCCCCCACCCCCTTGGCCTGTCAGGGGATTATTTCCTGTTATTAGGATAGCCTAGGAGTGGTTTACCAGGAATTCTCTCTTACTTGATAGTGGTTTTCTTAGAAAAGTATTGATGAATACTCAGAGAGATAAAGATCACAGTCCTCTCCTGCTCACTTTTGTGTGTTTAGAGGGGCGGTCTCATACAGATAAACCCTTTATGAAAAGCTCTTGACAGTGTTGATCTTTAGGGATAGACATGATCGTGTTGCCACCCACTGATGGAATGGCTGATTAGCAGGGAGACCTGAGTTAACTGGAGAGCTGCCATAAACCTTTATAGTTACACTATGCCCATGCCTTTCAACACACCAATAAAGACAGAATATAGCATAGGCCTCACATTTAATAAGGACACTGAGTGTCCTATGGGTGCCATGTAACTGATTTACAGTGTGATTGCCAGACAATAGCTGAATAGTAGATGAGACTAGACTGTATCTGTATCTGTATCTGAAGGACCTGGCAGATCCATTCCTAAGTCTGTAGGTCCTCGTGTATGCGTTGCATCTGATCAAGAGATGCCAGAGTTAAAAGCATCCCACGAGTAGTTTTTTTTTTTGTTGTTAATCGTTACATTTTAACATGTTCAATATATTGAGCACAACTTTTGTGGCTCTGTGCATTACACATGACTATTTCTTCCTTTTCTTTTGTGACCAGTAGACACAAGCCTTATGTTATCCAGCGTAGATCAGTTTAGGAAATAAAGAGTATGTTTTGGAGAGCTAGTAAAAGTGATTCATGTGTACTTCATTTGCTCAGATGGCCATCATCTTCAGCGAAGACGACCTGAAAAACATCAAGCCTCCATGTGTCATCCAGAGCTTCATCAACCATGACGCTGTACTCTACAAGGTATTTGTTGTCGGCGAGGCCTACAGCGTAGTTGAGAGGCCGTCTGTCCGGAACTTTCCTTCCGGTCCAACAGGTAAGAGCCAACTCATCCCCTGCTGTGATTCACCTCTGGAGCATCTGTCACCAGTTACTCATGCAGTTGATAACTCAATATTATGTGTTCTACCTGTCACTGATTAGTGTGGTGATGCAGTACAGGGAAGCCAATCTTTTTTAATCATTAGTGCCTTGAGCCTGGCTCTATATTTGCTTCTAGTTACCCACCAGGATTTGGACAGCATTCAAGTTCCTCTTTAGGGATAGCTGTACTTCTGTTTGCCATATTTGTACAGCTCTTCTATGGCACATTCTTTGGTTAGAAATTGCTGGCATTCAGCTGGGTGTGATGTAGTGCAGTCACGTTCCTCTGGTGTTGGCTCTTTGAAAAAGATTCGAATCGCATCAGTATGTCTGAATGTAGGACTGGAGCACCAACTCAACAACTGCTAAATCACTAACGCTGTGGCACTTTTGGAGGCCATGCCACAGAGTTCCCCTGACATCACTATGGCAACTCCCCAAACTAGCCTAGCAAAGGGGTGGCAGGAAAATGTTATTGTGGACTAAATTTATGTGGCATTCACACCATCTTCATCCCTCGTCCAGCTCTGGACGAGCAATTCCTTTTTAAGATATTTTTTTTCCCCAGAATGGCTATTTATGAACCGTTTGTGGATTTAGTGCTCAGTGACCCACATGCGATGTGCAGCAAGTATTCATGGGATTCCTGAGTTCATTTGTAAACCATTCGCTATCTCCTCTCTCAACAGACGATTAGTTTAGAGTGCTGGACTTCTTGTTGTTGAACTTTATGGACACTGGTTCTAGTGTGAGTCACAACAGTCACCATGACGATGATCTAAATCAAGGCCACCTTTTTTCCTGTGTTTATGTGGGAAACTTTGCCCCCCTCTGGCCAACTCAATGGAATGCACAGAGTGCAATGTAGTGGCTCAGGGACTGGTGGTCTAAATCCGGCTCTAATAAAAGAGAAGGATGAGAATGAGGGTAGTCCAGGTGAGATAAAAATATTCACAGGTTCATAGTCATTTTTTCATGGACCACAGATCCATTGCATCAATTTACAGGGATGTCAAACCATTCTCTAAACATGCCGGGACAATATTAGTCTGGTTCTCACACATACTGATCTGCTATGCATCTCAGTCAGGCCAGTAGGCCTATCTCCACTTCTTTCTGTTCGCCATAGATAGGGAACCAATCAAAAACTGGCTTTTACCCCAACTCGATGGAGACAGTCTTAACATGTATGTTGCCTTAAATTATGCATCCCACTCACTTTTCTCTGTAATCATTGGATTGGTTGTAGGTATATGCAGTGCTTGCAGAGGCATTTTGATCTGTGTCTGTTAATCCTGCCTCATGGAAGTCAGAAATGACATGAAATTAGCCAGACTGAGATGCATAGCAGATCAGTATGTGTGATAACCAGTCTATATAGGAGCAATATAGGAGCTTTTTAGCATATAGTCAGCGGAGTATAGTGCTTTGGCAAAACATTATCAACACTTTGGTAATTTCGTTCTTCTCCAGAAAATATGACTCATGATTAAACTGGTACTCATGTTGAACGGACACAGGAAGCTCTGTTTCTTGTTTTTGTTTGACTTTTGTTTGACTCTCTCTCTCTCTCTCTCTCTCTCTCTCTCTCTCTCTCTCTCCCTCAGACAGGAGAGCCATTTCCTTTAACAGCCACCATGTCTCCAAGCCAGAGTCCTCGTCTGACCTGACCTCTGTAAGTTCGGCTGCTCTCATTTAAGATCAGAGAGGAATGTTGTTGTTCTCACTGAGGGAACTGGCTGATTCTGGAACAGCTCCATAGTAGATCAAGGGCGGGAGGGCAGACCCATTCCCTTATAAGATGCTATCTAGAAGGTTATCATTTTCCCTGCACATCAGTTCTGTCATTGAGTGGTGTGTGCATGTTTATTTACCTTCTAGAGGGACAATCTGGAAGGGCAGCCCCAAGTGCCAAGTGACGACATCATTCAGATGATCTGCAAATGCTTGCGACAGACCCTGGGAATATCACTATTTGGGATCGACATCATCATCAACAACCAGACTGGCCAACACGCTGTCATTGACGTCAATGCATTCCCAGGTAAGGGCTCTGAAAGAAACACTTTTTCATCACGGCAGAATTCCTTATTTTTCAGTTGTCGATGCACTGAGTAGCCATTTAATACTAAGGAGTTACCCAGTTGTTTGAAACAGGTCATGCTCCTGGTCAGAACAAAAAGATCACATAATACAGTACCGGGCTTCTGTATGTTCAAAATGAGTTTGAAGCCATTGTTTCAAGGTAAAAGAACGACTTTGTGCTGATTTAGCTGTCTCCTTAGCCCATCCTCACACTTTTGTTTGGGACTTCATTGCGTCATTAGGTTTGTTTGGGGCGTCATTGCGTTAGGCTGTTGTCAGGATCACTGCAGACTCATTAGTCCACTGTAAGCTAACGCACATTAATGTACATGCCAGGTACTCAAATAGTGAAGTGCAACATTGTGCCACAGGGTCCTCTGCGGTCTCAACTGACTCTTTTCTCCAGCTGGGCATGTGTCAGAGAGTGT
Organism: Tenualosa ilisha; assembly: GCA_015244755.2. NCBI lineage: Eukaryota > Metazoa > Chordata > Actinopteri > Clupeiformes > Clupeidae > Tenualosa > Tenualosa ilisha. The sequence goes on along the minus strand of PYXC01002238.1, from coordinate 2,110,033 downwards.
GTGTGTTTGTGTGTGTGTGTGTGTGTGTGTGTGTGTGTGTGTGTGCGTGTGAACCCATGTGGTAACAGGAGGCCACATGGTGTCAGTATGGAATCACAGCACAGGCTTCACAATGTATGATGTCATATTTTTGAGGGTTCTTTCGCCCGCATGAGATGGATTCCTAGCCTTTGCCAAAGCCTCAGCACAAGTGGCAATTAAATGTCAATTGTGTTTTGATTGCTTGACCTCAGTGAAATGATGGTAATTATGACTTGCAAAGGTTTTTGGAGAAAGCAAGGATTTCTTGGTAGATTTCCACAGCTCCAGTAATGTAATGAATACAACGATTAGAAAGTCACAGAGGACAGATAGTTGTTATAAGTCAGTACTGTGCCCTGAGTTCATATCTCTCTGTGTAGTCTGTGAACGGCTGTTTATGCAGTGCCTGAAGTGCATGACGATGGCTATTCTCCTGTCTCCTTGTTGCCCTGGTGATGTTATGTGCTCTAAACCAACTCGTTCTCTCTCTCTCTCTTTCTCTCTCTCTGTGTCTGTGTGTATGTTCTTTGCCAGTCTTCAATGGCGTGGGAAAATGTCCCATGAGAGTGAAAGAGTAAAGCAACAAATTACGTTATCGCAGTCCTATCCCAAGTGTATTGATTCTTGTGTGTATGTGTGTGAACTTTGCTGCCATGTATACATCCCAGTGGCCATGGTTATGATGTAATGGTGATTTCTCTATTCTCAGAACATTTATTGATAAGATGAGGGACCAATGAGAGCGTAGAGTTGTACTTGTGTGCTGTAGAGCCCACTCTCCTCCTAGTGCGTGTCAGGACCTGTTGCTACAAGAAATCAAGGACATGTTGAAGCCTGCGGTCACTGCATGTACACAAATAGGTTCTAAATAAATAAGTGGCCTGGCCAGGAACAGGGTTCCCTAGAATAGCCTGTGATTGCGATCATTCCCTCAGGAAGTTGTGGTGCAGTGGCGGTCCAAATTGTTTTCATAATCTCATATCAGCCGAGTAAATGAGGCTCCGGGGGCTTTCGCTTTACCCTCACCACTGAAACCCTCTCTCTCTCTCTCCTGACTCCTAGGATACGAGGGGGTTCCGGAGTTCTTCGACGACCTCCTGAGCCTTTTGACTAGCACACTGCAGACCAAGGCCACGACGGGCGCGGTGCCCCGGGCGCTCACCCGGGCAGGAGGCGTTCAGGGACAAGGACAGGGCAGCCCTCCAGCCATGGAGACGCCAGCCTGCGCCAAGCCCTGCGGCATGCTGGGTAACGAGGGTGGCCCATGGATTGTGGACGGCGAGGGCATGAGGAAGGGGCTGGTGGGATGCAATGCGGACATGTCGGCAAGCTTCAAGAAACACTGTGCACCCTCATCTTTAGCAACAAAGGCCTCGTCTCAGTGACCAGATTGTGTGTGTGTGTGTGTGTGTGTGTGTGTGTGTGTGTGTGTGTGTGTGTGTCGTCATACTGAGAGAGTGTGTGTGTGGGGGGTGGGTGTGTTTGTCTTCTTGTTAAACACCAAGGCCTTGTCCACATTTAATGGTTTACAAAGTAATGGAAAAATCAACCCGTATTGACTGATAATTCGATGCCATATGACTGAGTCTCTTCGGCAGTCTGTACGTCTGTGCCAATAGGTTTTCTTTTTCAGGATTCTAACTGCAGCTCTGTGAAAAAGGTGCCAATGAGTGGGGGATATACAACCATTTACAGCACTGTTAGACATTAAGAGATAAACAAGGAGCTTTGGGAAAATAGAGTTTAAAGCTAGTACTGGATTACACAAGCTGTTTTCAGCCGTTAATACTTGACTGTATGATATGATGTGTATTTTGCACTCTTGTGTCCTTGAAATCTCCGAGAGGTGTGGGGAATCAATCAAAGGATCAAACGAGGCACCTACATGCCTTAACAAGATGTTTCATTCCTTACCTAATTACTAAAGAAAATGATTTACAATAATGTCTATAAATCAGATGTAGGTAAATAACAGAGTATATTGGGTGATGTGGGTATTGGGTTTGATGCGTGAGAAATATTTCACTATTGAGTATCATGTTCTTATTTGTAAATATTGCACTGTGTTTAATTAACTTATGCATAGGTATGTTGTAGTTCACTGTAAACCTAACAGCACACACAGTAGCCTACAAATACAGTTGTTGTTCTTAGTGCTTGGTAATCCATGACGTGATGAGAATGAGGACATTCATTCTTTTTTTTTTCTCCCTGACGACTGCAATGCTAAAGTGAACTGACCCATGTATGACATTGTAATGATGAATCACATGAGGAAGGCCCATAGAGGACTAGTGCTGTGATGGTAAGGAACATGACCCATGGCACCAGACTCTGGCGTTCATCTGGCCCTAACATGGCCCTGAACGGACTCAGCTTTGCCAGATCCACCCCAGAGAAGGATCAGCTCCGTCTCAGTCACAGGCAACATGACCTACATGATGGACACAACTGAACAAAGACAACAGCACGGAGAGCAAGAGAAAGAAGACGTCCGAATGTCACCTCTCTCCTGTCACTTGCATAATGTGTACCCTTCGCACGTAACCATGACAACTACTGTAGAACAACTAATGCAGTTGGAGCGGAGAGTGTTTGCTCCAGCAGCCTCTGTATGCACTGTACATACACTAGACCTGCGTGTTGCACATAGTACAATGTGGTGGGGTTTTGTTCTTTGCACAAATTTGTTGGAGCAAAACTAATAGTTTTTGGACATTTATGAATCAAGTATGAGGCAACAGGGAAAAAATAAAGAAGCACAAGAATGTGGGATGATGATGATGATGGTGGTTGTGGTGATATTGATGGGAAAAAATGAATTCTTGCCCACTGGTACGTGTGTGAGTCATCTTAGCCATTAATTTGTATGCTGGAGAGTGCCCACATACACTCAGACTGTCTGCAGTGAAGAGGAGAAGACTCATGAGAGACAGAGAGAGAAAGAGGTGTGTCCAACTGAAGCTCCCTCAATATAATCATTAATGCAGAGCTTTTGTGTGTGTGCGTGCCAAATGGTTTAGCAGATGGGGAGGGCCAGAGCCCTTTGGGGGTCTCGCCTAGCGAGTACAAGAGTTCCACTTGACCCAGGTCACACAGAGCACTGACAGAGATCCTAGGGTTAGAGGCCAGGTGTTCCACACTGTGTTGAAGATGTCAGCCACCTGCAGTGTTCTAATGACTACAGGAGTTCCTGATCTCAGACTCAGGACTAAGGAAAGTAAATCATTAAAATCAGTGCATGACTGAACAAATAGTCTGCTATCGATTCAAATGGGAATGGCTCAACATTATTCTGCTTAAATGGTAATGACTGGATGGTTAGATAAAGTAAGGGGAGACATGTCTTGTTGAACACACATTAGTTTTGAACTATTTCGTATTTATTGATTTTCTTAGCTAAATTCCATACAGATTTGTAAATACAGATTTTGAATCTTTCAATCTATGAAAAATGATCAATTATTGCATTTCTTAAGACCTTTTGAGACTGAAAGGTTCAGAACAACATTTTTTCTTTAGAAAGAACAACATAAGTAAGATTTATATGCATATTCACAAACTCATACTATCCTGAAGCAGTAGTTCTGGATTTCATTACAACATTAATGCAGACTGTTTTATCATGTTTTATCAAGTTGTCACAGAGATGTCGCGCAGTGCTCAGATACTTTTTGGGCGAAGCGAGCAAACCATTTGATGTTTGCGATAAGCAGAGGCAGGAGAGAGAGAGAGAGCAGCAGCTGGAGCAGAGGAGTCTGAGTTCTTTATTTTCAGACAACTGGAGCTTTTATCAAGACTCGTCCTTTTTAGGGAAATGGGGAGGGGAGGGGGGGTGGAGGCCATTCTCGCCAAAACGAGGCAGATGAAGGCCCAAACCAGGGGTGGATGGGGGCGGGGATGGAAAAGGAAGAGGAAGGCCTCTGCCTTGCTGTGAACGCACCAGCGTCTAAATGCAGGGCAGCTAACTGGTACAAGAGGAGGAGGAAGGACAGCCCAAGGAGGGTGAGCTGCTCAGCCACGTCTCAGGTCATGGAGCTTCTGGGCCACATTCTCCAGCTCAGACTCAATAGCTGCCAAACTCTCAATCTCAGGCTCCTAAAGAAAGACAGAGAGTTAAATTAGATAGATAGACAGATAGATAGATAGATAAATAGATTAAGCAACATTTACATCCTAACCACTAACTCTTTGACATGTTTTTGATATCATTAGCTAGCTGTTATGTTACATTTTCTTGGTCCTGTGACCGCTGACCTCTGACCTATGACATGGTTACCTCAGTCTTCCTTGTGGCGCTGCCCTCCTCATCTCTCCTGTCATCCGGCTCTCTCCTGGCCATCATGCGGAGCTCCCTTTCCTCTGGGCTGCGCTTGACACCCAGGGAGGCCTCCTCCTCCTCCTCCTCGAAGGCCACCTCCTTGGAGTGGTGGGGGATCTCCTGGGGCTGCTTGTTCTCACTGGACCTCCTCTCCTCCTCCTCCTCCTCCTCCTCCTCCTCCTCCTCAGCCTGCTCCAAGGCTTCCTCTTGCTCTACTGGGGCTCTCCTCTGGGCCTGGAGACTGTGAGGCTTGTGGGTCGTCCCACTCCATCGCTTGGCGCCGACGCCTCTCTTCTCCTCTTTTTCCTCCTCCTCCTCCTCCTTCTCCATACTCAGCTCTCCCTCCATTTGTTTTTTCTTCCTGTCAACCTCTGTGCTGTCTGAGGCCTTCCTCTTCTTCTCCTCTTCCTGTTCCTCTTCCTCCTCCTCGGTGGATGGCTTTGCCTCAGAGGTCTCTCCTTTGCCACCACTCACTGTGTGGACAACAGCACAGATGCTCGGTCAGCCAAACTACATATCTTTTTTTCCATTTATCTCACTCTTTTCCCTTCTAAATGTGCCCTTCATCTCTCTTTTTTAATCTTCTTTCTTCCTCTCTGCCACCTTAACTTCTTTCTCTCTCTCCCTTCAAGTCTTTCTAACTCTCTCTCTCTCTGTCATTCTCTCTCTCTCTCTCTCTCTCTCTCTCTACCTCTCAGTGTGACTACCATCCAGACAAGCCTCCTTATTATCCAGCATCAGCAAGATGCCACTCTCCTTAATGAAGCGCGTGTTGCCAGCTGGCCAAGGTTGGGCCTAGCTGTTAAACAGCTGTCTCTCTCTCTCTCTCTCTCCCTGCCTTCCTCCCTTCCCCCTTCTCTTCGCAGGGGAGAGTTTGGCCATGTCTCCTTTATCAACCAATACCATTGCATGTCTCCATGGCAATATCAGCACAAACCCTAGCTTTCCTCCACCTTTCCAGCCTCCAGGGTGTCTGTTTTGCACATGCACAGTTTGGGCCATGTAAAGTGAAGCCAGTTTTGCTTTTTTTTCTGATTATGCATAGAAATATTGGTGTGGCTGGCCTGACTCCAGTGTCCATTATTTAATGAATTCTGGGCTCTGCCTAAGGAGGTTGGGTCTCATTTTGTAAATGGAGGCACTTAGTGGAGCTCCTCATTTATCCTCAGCATGGCAGGGAAGCTAAAGCTCAATATCAATCTCAGTTCTCTCTTTCTCTCTCTCTCTCTTTCTCACACACACTCCCCTTGTAAGTCTCCCTGTTTTATTTACCTGCAGTCTCCCATTCACATTTAACATTCTCTATTTCTCTCTCTCTTTGTCTCTCTCTCTCTCTGTCCCCCATCTCTCTTTCCCCCTGACTCTCTTCATCGTAACTCCATTTGGACCTTATTAACCACTCAACTTTAGCTCTCTCTCTTGATTGCACTCTTTTCATTTGCTCACAGGCAATCACTGGCATGGGCTATTTCTTTCTTTTTTTCTTACTCACTCTTTCCACATGCCATCTCATTCAGAGAGACATACACATTCACATACACACACACACACACACACACTGAGATGGCTTCCTAGAGGCAAGTATTTATCTGTCGTTGAACAGCTGGTTCCCCTGAGAGGAGGGAGTATTCATTCTCATGACATTCGAGTCATCACAATGATTATGACTCCTCACGCTCACATCCACAAATGAGCTGACACAAGCTCACCTCTCTCTCTCTCTCTCTCTCTCTCTCTCTGCCTGCACACTAACACTGACTCACTGCTTACACACACACACACACACACACACACACACAGAGAGAGATGGGAGAGAGAGAAAGCACAGTACATCCAGGCCCATTCTTTCAAAAGTATGTGTGTTAGTGTGGGTGTCTCTGTGTGGGTGTGTTTTTGTTTTTGTGTGTGAAAGGAAGATGAAAACACATAGGCATCTCATCCTACTTTTTTCATTGTGAGCCACAGCCTCTTCCTCCTCCTCTTCCTCCTCCTCTTCCTCCTCAGAGCTAGTCTGTTTCTTTTCCTCCTCCTTCTCGTTCTCCGCCATCTCTCCTTCTTTCTCTTCGCTCTGGTTCTTCTGGTTCATAGAGTCGGAGATGTAGTTGCTGGGGCTCTGCTCCTCCTGGCTCCTCACCTGCTCCTGGCCTTCAATCTCGTTCCCCTCCTGGGACTCCTGGGACTCTGTGGCCTCCCTCTCAGCCTCTTCCTCCCCATCCTCTTCCTCAGCCCCCCTCTTCTCTCCAGGCTTCTTGCCAGCCAACAGCATGGATCGATCTGCCAGACATACACACACACACACAGCTCATTTTAATAGGAGACAGGGAGCTTAGGAGATGAGTGCAATACATTAAATGAAAAAAAAAAAAAAACTCACTCTTAGGGTCCTTGACAAGACAGATAGATAGATAGATTGATAGATTGATTGATTGACTGACTGATATACAGATAGATGCTGTACATGCTGTTCATACATACATAAATTACATAAATAGGCTACATACATACATACACACACACAAAAATATGCATACATACATACATACATAAATAGGCTACATACATACATACACATACATACATAGAAAGAGAGATATGGAGAGGCAGTAACACACATCTCCAACTCCAACTTTATTATCCCTCCCTTCTCGTAAAAAGCATACCGCTACAGCAGTCAAACATGCACCCAAGAGAAAAAAGACAGCACACACTGCAGTACATTTCTCTCTCTCTCTCTCTCTCTCTCTCTGCCTCTCTCTCTCTCTCTCTCTTTCTGTTTTCAGTGTTGCTGTTGTGCAGCTTGGCTCAAGGCCTGCATGACACTGACAGGCTGAAACTCTCCTGTGGGGCGTGCTGTGACACCTCTGCTTCATTTTCCAGGGCTTGTTTTCAGGGTGAGTCACAGACCCAAAACAAGACTTTTCCTACTTTAGAGACCATAGCCTGAGGCCTAGACAAACATGACAGCAATGATGAGAAAACTCAGCAACTCAACAATAGATAACAGTGCGTAAAAAAAAAGTAAAAAAAAAGCAATAATGTCAACATTTTTTGTCTCAGATACTGATGTGTATCTGCCTTTCATCCAACTCAGGTCACATTGCAAGATTCTGCAGACTTGTTTGTTTGATTTGTATTTAAATGCAAATCAGCGCAAAAAAGTTAGCATTCACAATCTCTTTCAGGCCACACAATTTGACTGCGGCTCTGCAAAAAAGAGCCTGTTTACCCCTAAGGCAATAATGTGAATTTTTCCAGTTTGCCCTTTTGTAAAGCTTTGCTGTTTGTTACAGATTTAGAAGTCGTGGGTGGTGGGTGTCACATTGGCGTCTGACCACAGTGAAACAGCACACCTGGTCCTTACTCCCAGCTGAGTGGTTCAGGTGTTCCGAGTGGATTTCTCGCGGGTCCTATCTCGATTGCAGGAAAGCACATCTGAGTGTCTCGCTCAGCCATGAAGGGCAAAGATGAAAACATTTCTCTCTCTTCCTCTTCTCTCATTCCTTTCTCTCTCTTCTCTCCCTCGCTCTCTCTCTTCCTTCCTCTGAAAGCCAAATCAGCAGTCTCCCTCTGTGTCTTTTTGTCAGGCACTTGGTCTCATTATTAACCTCCATTACACGCTTGAATTGAGTCTAATTCAAAACTTTTTGGGTCGACCCTTTTCTTCTTTTTGTGCATGCGCGGGGTACAGTAATACCCCTCCATGAAAGACTTGGAAACTCCACGCCGCCGCTGTCAATCCAATTTTCTGCTCTCCCTGGGAGCTTGTGTTTGAAGGAGCCCAAACAACACAAACGTGCCCTGTGTCCCGAATCTGTCAGTGTGGGCCCTGCGGAGGGCTCGTCAGCATTGTCTGGGCCAATCACATGTCAAGGAGAAAGCCCCCAAAGATTAAAAGTGAAAAGATGTGGATTGTCAGTCGTGGTTTGCGTGTGTCTTTTGGATTGGATTGTTGAAGGTTTGACTTGCAAGAGACTTTCTGATGTCTTTTTGTTGAGGCGAGGTGATTGTCTCAAACATTCAAGAATATTTTTTTTAACTTTGTCATTATATAGGCACTTTATGGCACACACACAAATAACTAAAGTCATACTCATCTATTTATGCATATATGAGTGAAAGAGAGTTAGAGAGACACACTGCAGCATTTTTCTTTCCGTCCTCTGTATAATTTCCATACTCATGCACAGATCATATGAAGTGCAAAGGCAGACAAATTGTTTTTTGGGTTTTTTTTGTCCAGGATGGCACAATTTCACCAGCCACAAACAAGAGCAGGTGAGTTTGACTTTAGGATCACATTGTCTTTAGCACAACTCGCCTCACACAGAGTTTTACAAGAAGTAGAGAGCAGTCACGTGTGTGTGTTAAAAATATCACCAAGCTCTTTGAAAGTCAGCTACTGAGAGCACCTGAGTTCTCTGGCCCTCTGTGAGTCACCAACTGCATCATCAGTCACATATCACCACAGGCAAATTAAATTCACACTAACTTTGTTTAGTTCTAACACAGGGGGAAATGATGTTGCCTTCAATAGGGGAGAAATTAGCTGTCATCACCACCCTCTTCCTGGCTCTTGTTTCTGTAGCATGTTGTGTTCTCACCAGCACAGATGCATTAACTGGCATCAGCGTGGCAGCCCACACAGTTCCTCTCCATCCGCTTGTTTAAGCTCACTGTGTCTGTCCTTTTATGCTCCTCTTACCAGCCAGGAAAAATATTCAGTACACAATCAGGGCTCATTTTCATATTAAAGAGAAACGCTCTATAACTTTCTGTTATGGTTTCTCTATTTCTCTCTCTCTCTCACTCTTCCCATCTTTCATCCACTCTTTGTTTGTCTCAGTCTTTCTCTTTGTATTTTAAGAGCTTTAGTAAACTCATACATGTCATCCAAAGCACAAACACAACACAAGCACAAACAGCACGCCATCTCCACACAAAACAGACAAACTCCCCTGTGACGTATCCTATTTGTTACACATGTCAATTAGACAGTTCTAATGATTCCACATCCAATCGACAGCCCCTGGTGGAGGGACAGATTATTGCAACTCACCTGGATTCACCTCCAGCTCATCTGGGGCATCCTGTGGCAGTTTGGTCACCTGACCCATCATGCCTGCCTGGCTCTCAGTCAGCTGGGCTCTCTCCCTGGCTCCTGGCAAATGAGAGGGGAGTATCTGTTATATCTGTAGCAGTGATATGCTGAACCTTAAAGAACAGAACATTGTGAAATAGCAGGTGCTAGCAATCCATGTTAATAGAGGGTGTTGAGGAGGATCAGGTTTCTACAGAACTAGCCTGAGGGTGCTAGTGCCCCAAAAGTACATTCAGCTAATGCATAATCTGTTCAGTTTTGGATCAACCCAATGATTAAATGTTGGGAGTAATTCTGGGGTCACTAAATGCACAAAAGGACTTTCTGTTCTCATTGGATCAGCCACAGTTTCAATCCAATCACCCAATGACTGTAGCAATGGAAAAGTCTGAGGCCGAGCAAGTCTGAAATTACATTTTTTTCCCCCACCAAAGGATTTTTCACTGGCATTCTTTGCCCTGGAGGTCTGACGCGTAACGGCTCCCAGAAAAAAACACATAAAATTAGCTCTGAATGCAATCAGCTCCAACGTGTCATTAATTCTTGTCTGACCTGATAGCAGTTATGAGTTCAAGCCCCTCACCTTCCACAGCAATATCCTGCAGCTCTTTAAGGAAGTTTTGATGGCGTAGGATGGAAATCAGTCGCTCATCTGCAAGAAAAAGAGACAAGGAAGGAGTGAAACAGAGAGAAAGAGAGAAAGAGCAGAGACACAGGAGGGTATGAGGTAAGTTGTTTTCCTTTGTTTTTGAGACTTTCAGGGGGTACCATGAACAGAATGCATAGATGCCTTTCTGTCATTTGCAAGGACTCAGCAGTTCAGTTCAGTCAGAGAGTTAATTGCTCCGGAATATACAGCCTCTCCTGCCACCAGACAATTAATCATTGGGTACTAAGAGAGGGAGGGAGAGAAAGGATAGATAGAGAGAGAGAATGGCCAAGCGATATGGAGGGGGATGTTTCCAGTAAATTACAGTGGACTCAAGCTTTTCTGCCTTTCTGCTGACCCAGAAAGAGTGCAGAGTCAACGTTCACACTCTTTCAGCACTGTTCACTTCATCATCCTAAACCCATCTCTTCTTTCACCTCACTGCCAAACTCTTCCCTCTATCTCTCCAATGTACACCCTCCCCAGCTTGTATTTCTCTTTCTCCCAGACCAGGTGTTTGATCTGCCCATGAAACAGTAACACTCAGTCACTGACTGCACTTTCTTCAAAAGACTCATAGAGAACCATAGGTGAAAATCAACACCTCAGTCCCTGACTTCCACCAGACTCTCTTCACCTCTGCATTCTCTCTAACCCCTGCCTGTGTAGCTGCTGCCAACTCCCCCACTGTGCGGCATCACTTCGCACCCCCCCCCCCCCCCCCCCAGTTAGGGATTGCCTCAGGCAAACATTGGTCTCACCTCTTAAACACACAGTCTTGCTGACTGCTTGTTTGCACCAGGCAATGCTGTACTCCTGTGAAGGGACTTAATCATGCTGTGTGTGTGTGTGTGTGTGTGTGTGTGTGTGTGTGTGTGTGTGTGTGTGTGTGTGTGTGTGTGTGTGCGTGCATTTTACTGCTTGTTTCTATGCCCAACCTATTCATGGAGAGAAATTCTTACTGCACCAAGAGGGAGATGCGGACAAATGCTTCCCTATTGTGTTTCTGTGAACACCTGCTCAAGCCTGTAGACATGCAGTCAGGTCTCTTCACAGTGCTGTGCTGGCAGCCTTTTGCCTGTGTCATCCAAGCGCACTCACCCCTGGCTTATAATGACCTCTACTCATGATGAGACAATCATCTGAAGCCAAACCCACTGACTTCACTGTGAGAGGTAGCAAATTGTACAACGCTGTGCAATGGAGCAGAAAATGACAGCAAGGTGCTGGCCATTCCACACACACACACACACACACATATACACACACACACACACACAGCCTCAGAGCCCTTGTCTCTGAGTCTTGATCCAAGCCATATTTGCTAAAGGCTTATTACAGCTGCCTATCGGCACATCAACAGTCACTCTCTAACATCAAAAGACTGGGCCAAAAGCAGCTGAAGAGAGGGAGGGAGAGAGAGAGAGAGAAAGAGAGAGAAACTTTTGAGGACATGGATAGTGTAAGTGCTCAGCTCACCTGTCCTTAGAATATCCAGACACTGTTGACTGACAGGCAAGGGGTTTGGTCTGGAAAGGGCATCAGCAATTACCTCCACAATGCACTTCATCACCTGTAAGGGGCAGGTGAATGAACAGGTAAAAGTGGTTACCAGGTGACAGACAAATGATGTTTAAAATAAGATATTTAATCTGATATATTGGGAAGTGGAGCAGGTAAAGGTGGGGTTTGGTGTGTGTCTCCAAAAGTGATGTAAACTACAGAAAATTACTTCCTGATTAAGACTTTGAACACTTCTAGATGGTTTGCTTATGGAGGACTTTGTCATCCTAGCTTGTGTGCATCTTGAATTGTTGCATCATCATTCAATGCAGTGTGTGCGGCAGGACAGAATGGAACAGTTTTTTTTTAGAAAGCTTTGACATTTCTTTTCAGCTAAGTGTTTGTTATCTTGGGAGATCAAAAGTCTAAAACAAATGTAAATATGACTCATTGCCATTGTCTCAGGGCTTCTGCTTCAGACCTGCAGCTTGTCGAACTATCATTCTTTGCATTGTCATTTTCTATTCAGCCTTCCTATTTTGTGCGTAGCTGTGATATCAATATCAGTACAGTTCATTTTATTTATCTCCCACTTAGCCTACTGTTTTTGTTGAATCATGGTTTTACTGAATGTGAATTAGTGGGCCTCCACATCATCTGAATAGAAGGTCACACATTTGACATTCTGCTGCCATATCAGTCCATTGCGGTATTGATTTTCTTCAAAGTCATGTGGCCAATCTAATCCAAGCGCAACTTAATACCTGGCCGCTGAAGTGCTTAGGAAAATGTTTGCTAACTATAACATTCTGTTGGGAGGCTATTGCTATTATGAGCTCAAATCTGTTTCTCCTAACGCAGTCCCAACGTAACGTGCCACACAAGGTCACTGAAATTATTTGGTTGAAATTATTTGGTTGTCGATTAATAGTCGCTTTGTCTAAATTTCTGGCCAAACGGCGTTTGATAGGTTAGTTTTACTGAGTATGCAATGGTTTCTCATCTTCGCGGTCTAGCCTATTTTCATTTTGATTGTATTCTGTGTTATTATAATTGCTAATATGTCAGTAAGGGTCCTTCTTACGGAACCCGAAAAGATGAAAAGCGTAAGAGAGAGCACGTTCTTTAATGCTCTCCTGAAGCAAAAGCAGCTTCAGCTGAAAGCGCGGCACCCATGAGACAAGCTGTCACTTCGGTTCGGTGGGCTCAAGTCATTCGCATAGTCGTCATGTTTCACACATTTGTTCTCGTGAGTTTTATGTAGATTAGCCTATACAAGTCAAACATTTTAATGTAACCAAGCAGAGTTACAGTCCCACTTTTAGGATCTTATGAGATATTTATGCCCAGCTGAGTAAAAAAAAAGAGCGTTGCTTGTGTCGAGATATGACAGCAAACTTCGAGAGATGGTCTGCCTTACCCTGATGTCCTCATTGTCTCCTTTAGACACTGGTAATGGGGAAACTGTGGATGAAAATGCATGCAAATTTAGGCTGCATGAAACTCGGAAAATTGATATTACATCCAATGGCATAATTACAAGTCTAACAAAAAGACTAAAATCAGATCGGTTGTCCAAAAACCGAATTCTCAAAAGCCATCGTCTTCGAATAAGAAATTAAAACGCTTAGAGAAATAGCACATCAGCAATTATATGTCAGAGGCATTAGTCAAACATATTAATGACAATCAGCTTTAGTTTCCCGTTATTTTTTCGCCGCACCTGGAGCTGTCCTTGGTGCTGAGCCGAAACCAGCGTTTCGCTTCTACGCAAATAATACAAACGAGCAGAGTATTTGGCAATTCAATTGGTACTCAAAGCAAATTTTTAGAAATGTCGGGCTTACCGTAATTCACCAGGGCCATCAACATAAGGCATCCCGTCGTTATCATTGTAGCGCTGTCAGTAAGATGCGATCACCAATGAGATGTGAAGCGACAAAGCTGTGTGACTTCTTTTAACTTCGTTCTGCTGGAACCGAAAGAGTGAACGCGGCGGTGTATTTATGGACGCATACTCTACAGAACCTAGGTATTCTGGTTGGTTCGGAGGCACGGCTTGCAGGGATAACGTGTCACTACTCTGCCGGGCTGTACGAGCTACTTACTGCAACAACACCTGCGTTTTATACGATGTGAGAGGGAAAGGAAATGACATCACCTCTCCCAGACTGCTAGCAGAACACCTTTGATTGAGTTAGGGTAAGGTGTGTGACTGTGTGTGTGTGTGTGTGTGTGTGTGTGTGTGAGAGAGAGAGAGAGAGAAATATATTTTTTAAAAATCTGACCAATTAAACACACTCATCATCATTCCTCTGACTATAGACTTGCTTAAACTCAAGAGAGAATGCACCAGAGTAGGACTTAGATAGCAAACAAACAATAAAGAACAAGTGTATTATGAAAGTTACAACGAGAAGTAACTTGCCAAATAGCTATATGAAAACAGAATTTAGGACTTTTGATGTTTATTGATTTAATTTAATCTGTATCTATTCTGTATATTTAACAATTATAAATGCCACTAATAAACACTACTTCCATGGTCAGTGTTCATTCTTCTCTGCCCAGTCTGTGAGTTTGTGTCCATTTATTCCACATGGTCTGCAGGCCTTTAGGACTGCTGTTGTCTAGACTTCATTACATTACAGTCTAAGTGGATTCAATAACCACTGTGATTGAAAGCACACTGGGGAGTCATATGTGTCTATAGCAGTCATGGAAATTTATGGATGCGGTTAAGTATTCATCTGAAATGTAAAATCTAAAACAATCTGGGTATTTTAGACACATATGCACACATGTGCATATACACTGAGGGAGTTGCACCGTACACTTGGCTCTGTTGCGACAAAACCTCTTACAAATCTGTTGATATTCTCAAGCCATGTTATTATAATGAGCAGGTAATTGTGTGCTGTGATTGGAAAAATCCTTCTGCAAATCCTTTTTGAAGAGTACACCCTTGCGTCGGTAGTCAGATCATTGTGCATGCAATTATATGCACATACTCCAGCCTGTCAGTGGTAGAGATTCTAAAAGAGACAAAGAGCCTGTTTGTTCCTCTGCTGACTACCACTCGTATCAATTGTCTAAAAAGAATAGGTTGCTAGGACACTGCCTGTTAAAAATACCGGATATTAGCTCAACAAATCCAGACTCCCTCTGCTTTGTTTTCTAAACAAATAGAAAAATGTCACATATGGACGTGAGGGGAAAATGTTGCGTGGCTCAAGAGTCAGTATGATATCTTCTTCTCTCTCTCTCTCTCTCTCTCTCTCTCTGTGTGTGTAAGATTTGCATGGGACAAACCCATTAAAAAGCATTTTAGGGATAAACACATTTTAAATAGCAGATAACCAGACAGTCTCGTTGAACAGAGAGAGACAGAGTAAGAGAGAAAGAGAGAAAGAGAGATAGAGAGAGAGAGAGAGTGACAAAGAGTACATAATGTACTGCATTCCCACTAGTTCTTTTTTATCTTTCCCTCTTGAATAACCTGGTTAGGATCTATTAAAAAAAATCACATTCGACACCTGCATGTGTCATGACAGTAAAGCAGAGGACAATAAGGTCTTGTCTCACTCTGTGACTTCTGCTGCAACCTGACATGACACTGAAGCGCACGAAAGACAAGTGCAAGTTTTTAGGCACAAGGCAAGCAACGACAGGTGATAACAAATTATGACAAATGGTGGGTGAGTTGAGTACAATAAGTTTAATTTCCTCTGACCTAGTTTGGATTCCTAGTAGATTAAAATGTCCTTTACCTGTCACCAGGTGATTTATGCTCTTTTGGATACTGTTTCATTTCCATGCCAGACTTTCTCAAATCTCATGCTCTGAATTTATACCAGGGACTTATCACATACTGGATGGGTGATGTAACACTGATTAAAATCTGGTTAGTTCTTGAGTGGGTGATTTCGACTACATAGTCCCACTGATCTTGGCCTTTAAAATGCAAGATGTGTCAGAGCGTCATTCTGCAATCTGCGCTTCTGTAAAAAAGAAGAATCTATGAGTCACTTCAGTTCTTTGCAGGAAGGCTCTGTTTGCAGATAGAGATTCATTGCAGACTTTTTTTCAAGAACACTTGACAAACATTGGGTACAAGCATCCTTCCTGCGTCTTTTCATCAGTTTTTTTTCTCTGTAGTTTTTGTTGTAAGGTTAATGTACTTCATTTCATCCCAAAGAAATCCTTTCACTGCATTTGATCCATCTGCGGCTAGTGTTCACTCACTCACTCACACATGCACGCACACACGCACGCAGGCAGGCACGCACACACACTCACTCACACTCTACCACACACACACACTCACACACAAAGGGAGGACTGCTCTAGGAGCAGCAAACTCAATGGTTGCACACATACAGAGCAAAGGACAGCCTTTGGTGCAGTTGGGGGTTTGGCACCTTGTTTGAAGTCAGTCCAAATGTACATGTGGACATGGAACATGGAGCAGTGCCCCTTACCCACATTTTTTACCAGTTAGAGACTGAACAGCCTCCAACACTCTCACCTTAAGGTCACAAACGCCCTTAAATCACAATAAAAGTGATTAAGACTTTGGCTGAATCACAGTGTCTCCATGAACACTCAAAGATGGAAATGTTACAAATCAACATCATGATTGGCAGATTTGTGGCAGTTATGTTTTGGAAGGTTCAGGATAATGAGATTCAGCCCACGTGTGTCACATTCCTCTCTTCTAGTCATATAAATATAAGTCTGGCATTTCCTTGAAACAACAGTTGATGTCCTGTGATCTCAAAACTGGTGGCATATTTGATAGTAGAACAAGTGAGTGCAAGATGCATACATAAAACGACATATAAATGCTTCGTCAAATATTAATTAATGGGTGAATCAAAATTCATGCACTGTGTAACATGAATCAGAATACAATGCAAGGTCTAGGCCTCTTCTGCACTCATATTTCAAAGCAATGTACAAATGTTGCTACTGATGACTTGGCCTGCCTCTTCCTACAGACTTGCAGAGAATGCTATGAAAATGTAATGAAAATGTATGCAAATGTATGAAATGGAGGTAGGCATTAGTAAGGCTAAGCACTATCTTAAGTAAAGTGTTAGCACTTGGTAAAGGTGCTGTTAGCCTATGGTATCTAAAAGGTCTGAATCTTGAGATGGTGCCCATAAGGGACAGAGGGGTGATCACACAGTGCATTTAAGTCAGCTGCCTCACATGTGGCGCAGGAGTGTAGCAAGGAAGTGTAGGCTGCAGTGATGAGGCATCGGATGAAGACAATGACAGAAGTGAGTAAAACAAAAAAGGACAAAGCTAATGTTTTTTACACCATCATTGCTAGACCATATGACTGATTACAGACCCTCATTTAAAAAATATTATTCCACAGTCATGTAACACAGCCTATGAATGTTAGTACATGCCTTATGAAACAATAATTAAGTATTCATTCAATGTGTTACCAATGTAACAGTCAAATAGTGTGTTATCGAAATTTTATTGTAAACTCACCTGTAATATAAAATGAACGCGTCAAGCAACTAAATACTAAAATATTCACTCTTTCTGTGATAGAACAAATGTGTTGACATGCTCTAACAGTTAAATTGAATCACTCTTGCATAGACACTGACTTTAATTAAAAAGCTTTAATGCAAAGTAAGCCAGACAGTAGTTTGTGCAACGTCTTTTTTTTTCCAGTATCAAATTTCCTATTTCACTATCAGCAAAGATTGCAATCACTTGACACAATAAAGGGAATTTGCCATCACCAGGGAGTGCTGTTGATGTCAAATGCGGCTACGGTGTTTGCTCAAGCAGGGTTTTCAAAAGAGGGAACAGAACACAAACGTCTGGGCTTATTATAGTGATCACCTGCACATACAGACTGCAAAAAAACAGAGCACGCCTGCTTGAAGACAGCGTTTTCCATTACTGCCCTTGCATCACAATGTGTAACCTTACCTAAATGCCCATTCATATATCACATAACAAATGCATCTCTATATACACAGCAACAGTGAGTCATTTATTTCTGTAAAAAGTGAAAGGTGGCTTTAAAATCAGTGCATCTTGTTGAAAGTATTGGTGAAATGTTAATTTTAGAATCAAATTTCATGGCCAGTCCCGGCATGAATTCACATAGGACTCATGCAATGACCCTGGCTACAGCTTATCAATGGGTTGTGAAAAGAATATTTCAAAAGCCCAGTCACTTGTCAAAGCTGAATTCCATTTATACTTTTTCAGCTCTGCTCTATAGTCTCTTTCTGCTGTTCTGTACCAACAATAGTGATTGTTGTGTGTTTCCAGTTTCGGGCAAACTACTGGTCACACTTAACCTAACTTCATAATTACTTTTAACTGTCTGTGTTTTTTTGTTTGTTTGTTTTTTGCCTGATGCGCATTTTGCCATTTTCTGTTCACATACCTCTGTATTGATTCAAATTGGACACTTCTATTGTTATCTTGAACCTTAAAAGATTCCTTGGCTAGTGAGACATGTTGGCCTCATCAGAGCTTGTAAGCTACCACTGCGTTACGCCTCTCAGTGTTTTCTGAGTAAAAAGTGACATCACCTGAATTGATATTGATGGTATGTGCAGCAACAGCTTGATTGCTGCACCTTGATTGGACCTTGATGAGATTCAACCTGGTGATGTCACTTTTTACAACAATGGCAGTTTATGAGTGAAAGGATTTGCTAAACATTTAATAAAACCAAAAACATTTGGGGTGTTTTTAAATCAATCTTATAGGACCAACATGTCTTACTAGCCAGGGATCCCCTTTAAACTGTTTAACATTGTGGTCAACAGATCAAACAACATTGAATGTCATACATCACACCAAGAGTAAGGAACATTTTGTACATTATGGAAGTCCATGAAAATGACCTACAGCACAATGGACAATTAACACTAATACTACTACTAATAATAATAAACTAATATGAAAATAAAGAAGTTTCACTCTATCTAACCCTAGCTTTAGACAGAGCATTGTTTAGTTTAGAATACCTATATAGAATGTAGGTAATGGAAAACCTTTTTTTCAAGCAGGTGTTGTCTAGTCTAATATTTGAAAGCCACTGTCAGGCTAAAACAAACAGCACAGGCTGGGAGGGCAGACTAGAGAAAGCAGAGAGTAAGCACTGGAATGGAATCGCCAGTCACCAACACTGTACAGGTTAGAAAAGATCATAGGAAACCTTTCACAGATATCAGACTTGTTTGTGTGTTTTTCAAAGGAGACATGGCTGTAACAAATGTCTTCTATTCTTGCAGTTCCACTGCAGGTTGATGTAAGTGGTTTAAGCAGGCCCTCACTGTGTGCTTTGACATGAGATGTCACTGGAGCCGAGGGACAAGAGCTTTTTGCGGGAGAAAGCCTGAAAGCACATCTCAGGTTGCATGCTCCAAATCCAGTTATCTCATTAGCTGGGGCGTGGCACGCTCTCAGCCTGGTTTACCTTTGCAAAAGGAAACCTGCTTTTAAAAGCCACGCTATTGTTTTCCCACCAGATTCCCTCTTTTTTCTGCCTCCCGCGCATAATGAGTTGTAAACCTTGGCTGCCCCTGTGCCAGAAAAAGATCCTCATAATCTCTTCTCATTGCTAAACAAATTAAGACTGCATTACATTGGACTAAATCTGACTTGCACCTGGTCCTTGTCTAACCTCCAGTTAAAACCACAGCTTCCTGATTAAGATATGATGTTTCAGATGGTTTGAATGTCCCTCTATTTGACGTGACTGGCATGTGATGACCCTTTGCTGAGATTTAGTGCATAGATATGATGTGAAAAAGGGACAGCTTCCACACTGTCTAAAGCTAAAGCACGTCACGTTTCATAGGTGTGGCAGACTAGACGGCTTTCCTAAAACTAACGACAAATGACCTCTCATCGTGTGCCAACAACAGCCAATTCCAGTGCCATTAAGAGCAATGGCACTGATGGCACAAATGCAAACTCGACCTCTAGTGGTCACTATGGAGATTACGGTTTTACAGAGTGGAAAAAAAGACCTTGAAAGAAATATTTACATCAAATTGGTCAAAGCCCTCGCTTCGGAAAGTACTTCAAAACAGTCCGACAACAATCACCGAGAAGGTGTCCAGCTCTGGGCTAATTCTCCAGAGTGCTACAAGCAGGTGAGGGATACAGTAGTGCGATGGAGGAGGTAGGTGAAGAGCAGGAGCCAGCTGAAGATGGAGGCTCTCTGGCCACTGGAGGTGGAGACGTCTTCTGATGGTGTAGTAATCTGCCCGTTCTCCATGGCACTGGGTTTTGTGAAGATGTAAGGATGATCCTTCACACACACACAAAACACATCTCAGACAGCTTAGTATGTGCGTGGAGAGTGAGCTTGGTAAATCACTGGTAACAGGGCTACTGCAGACTGTGCTGTAGGCTGTAGATGAGAAGAGAGAGAGAGAGAGAGAGAGTACTTACCGGTGGAGGACAACGCAGCTGGATGGGACTGGAGAAACTCTCCACCATAAACTTCTCTCCTTCAGCTTGGAACTAGACCAACAAATTAGCAGGTATCAGAGAAAATCAGAACAATCTTCCAAACATAATTCTATTATTTTTAAGTTTATTTCAATGTCATTTTTGTCTGCATGGAGTGTGTTAATCAGTGAAAGAAAGCTATGTTTGGATAACACTGTGCCTTTAGTGAAGTATTATTGGTAACATGTAATGGATTTTGTAAAAAAATGTGACTAAATACAGGCATTTTCACACCATGTTGTTCCACAGGCCCTTGGCCAGCTCCTCGTGTCCTTTCATTGTGAAGTGGAAACAGTCTGGAGTGAAGAAGCTCATGTCAATCTTCCCATTCTGAACACAGATATTCAGACATCAGGAGAAGAGGAAAACACTGACATTACTGCTCCAAACACATGACAGTTTGATTTGAGTTTAAGTTTGCAAACCTGACAACATGGCCCCAAAATATCATGTGAGCATTTCAAATGATTTGAAATGCTTTAGGCTTACAGTGTCAAGTAAAAATGTGAGGTGAAAAATAGCCTTAAGATGCTAAAAATCTGTTCCCAAAATGTAAACAAATATACTCCAAAACAGATACAATATACTCCAAAAAGTAGGGCTTACTTTGTTAAAGTAAAGTTAATTTCTGACAAATTTGGATTAACTGACAGTTATAATAAGTAAACAAATATATAAACAAACAAACTGTGTTTCTCTACTTGTACCGGAAGTCGTGGAGGATCAGCATATTTGAGGAAGGGTTGCAGGACCACGGCAAAGTCGTTCTTGAAAAATCGATCCGTGTATAGCAGCTGCTCCAGTCGTCTCTGTGTGGTTGGAGGAGAGTTAGGGCCACATTCACCAGCGCTTTCATGCCCTGCTAAGCTAAGAGCTAACCGGAGCTAGATGTGCTGCTGAACAAGTAAAGGATAAACCGAACAGATTAATAGATGAAGTACGGCATTAAGATCATGGCGACTCATTTCTTGGATTACTGATATGAGGATAACTCAAACATTATTTTCTTAAGGTTTATAAATTTTATTTTGTTAAGCTGTATCACAAACCTACAGTTACATTTGGCATCTCATGTATTTCTCTAAATCAACAGTTGCCTTCACTGTCTTCTACTCAACAACTGTGTTTCTGAATTCCTGTTTGCAATAGCATGGAGTGGCATAACTGTCTCTGTCTCATGACACCTGGAACTCCAGATTGACTGCCACCAGTTCCTTCAGATCCGCTGAGCCTGTGGCTGGCTTCACTAGACAGGAGCAGAAAGACCTACACAAGACAGAACCATAGAGAACATACAGTTCTAGACACTCAGTCAGGTCAGTTTCCTGTACATGTAGAAAGCCTAGTACTGCGCAAAAGCACTATTTTCAACAGTACTCTCTGCTAAAGTTGTCTTTTAGTCCATAGCTAGTTTTAATCCATGTGTGTGATTTCAGCCTGGTGTGTGTGACCTAAAATTTAACTAAAATTAATATATAACCTAGATTTTTGTATTTGTTTTGGTATGCACTTACAACTTACAGTACAAAGCATACAATATAATCAACTCATAGTGTCATGCAAAACATGCAAAAGAACAGCAATTCCATCCTATATTCCAATGGTTGGTGATTCTACAGCACCCTTTCCAAACGTGTCATTGCCCACAGGCTGCTCTATCTCTCAGAGGAGTGCAGCACTGAAATCATAAAAAACCTTGGCATTCATCCCAATTGTGAATATTACACTCTAGTGGGTGGTAAAGTATGAAAGTACATAAAACTGCTGACAAGGACAAAGACATCAATGTGCACTGGCCTGAACTGTGATCATTACACTTTACACTTGTAGTTAAAGCTCATCAATCTAAGGGAACTGCCTTTTTTCATTCACTGACTTGCCAAGTTAGCACTGTGGCCTCTATTGCAGAGGGGCTGCTAGTCTGTGAGAAGTAGTAGTCTCATTGAGAGAGTAATGTGGGTCAAGCATGCAGAAGGTCAGATATGACCAATAGTGATTGTTTTAGCTAAACAGCTTTGTCCGTGTCACATGACCTGGGGTGAAAGGTCACATACCTTTGGAGCAGACAGCCTGGGGTGGGTTTCTGTACCTCCCTCAGGGTCTCCATGGGCAGAATCTGCACCACGTTCACAATCATCCGTGGAACCTACCAGAACACACAGTCCATACATTTTCATCGAGTCCAGTATCTGCATCTGGCATGGATGTAGCGTCTTGTATGTGGGACTATGAAACATCTAGCATATTTCCTGTGATGTTCTACTCAGAAATATATGTATATTTACTATGATATCCCTCTAGAAATGTATATTCGTATTCATAAACACTTTTTGTTTTTTTAAAAAAAATAGTCCAAAAAAATAGTCCAAAACAGTCGCAAACAAAACTGACAAGGAAGACTTCTGAAATCTAGGCAGGTTGAAGATGTTCAACAGTGCAGATATGCTAGATGTAAATCATAGTTTGTGATTTCAGACCAAACTGTTCTCACCTCAGTCATCAACATCTCCAGGGACACGGTCATGTAGTAGATGAAGTTTTCCACTGAAAAGAGGGACTGGGGAAAAAAAGGAAGGAAATGAAAAGTGTCACTCAAAACAGCCCGGGCTCTTCAGCTTTCTGTCTGTCTGCCTGTCTGTCTGTCTGACGGCTGAGACTTTATATATACAGCATGTAATAATAATGGGGTAAACTTCTGTAGGGTATCCCAGCAGAGAAGCCTCTGTCACTCTAAATGTGGTGAATCAGCATTCACGATGTGGTGGTCTTGAGGTGAACATACCTCATGTGTGATGAGTGGATGAGAGTGTGTGTGTGTGTATGCAAAACACAACTTCTCTCTCCTATCATATAAGCCTACCTTGTCTTTGCAGTAATCACAGATGTCATTCATTCCAATGAGGATGGTCAGAAGCTTCCAGTCTTCATCAAAATCAATACCCTACAGTATCAGAAAGGTTCTGTTTAAAGCTTTAAGGAATTTCTTACCGATTGTATTATCATATATTCCACACCGCAAAACGTCACAATAAGCAAGTACAGCTGCAGCACTGAGATGCCTTTACCTGGTATGTTTTTAGAGTGTCAATGAGATGCCTGACCTGTCCAGGAAGATTACTGAAGGGGAAGCATTCATCACATTTCAAAGTTCAAATGCAAAAACACAAACTTATTCCTCTTACTTATTTAAAACCAAACTGACCATACATTACCTTACCTCAATATATGCAATGTGTCCAGTGAAGAAATGATAGATATCCCATTACAAGATAATGATCAGTACATACACTGTCTGCAGATGAAACAGAGGGGCTTGCTTCCTGTTCAACTCTAACCATTATTTATTACTTATTACTACAGCACTAAAGCTGTAAAGTGACAAGGAAAAATTACCTAGGTGGAAATTTATTCCTGGCATTCACGCAAGATAAAACTTTGTAGGGTTTTACCTACATAGAATATGAGAATCTGAATGTGTGCATTGCACATCATTTCAATTCTGTTCAGGATGCCAAGGGAATACTCAAAAACAAGAAAAATCACAAACTAACAGGTTGTCATGGTAACACTCACAATGTGTTGTGTCCAGTCACGGCCAGGTTGAAGCCCGTCTCACTGAGGGGTGCCGGAGTACCATGGACCGTCTGGGTTGGAGCTGCACCAATCAGGTCAGGGTTGAAAAGCTTGATGATGTCTGGTGTGAACCAAATGTTTTCGTATTTAGGAGCCTTAGTTGATACTTAATATTTTCCTCAAGGCATTTGAGTGTCAAACAGAAGTAGAAAACAAATACCTCAGTTCTCCAATTAATTAAATACGGGCCAACAGCTTTTGTTTCGGAATTCTTATCTCCTTTTGTACATTTGCTATTGACTAGAAAAATGTTTTTCTCATTTTCATGTACAAAAACTTATAATGCTTAAAAATAAAACTCATTTCTGCATCAAAAGCCTAAGTACTTAAAGTCACATCCTTTGTGACTTTAAAGGCAAACTGACCTAGAAACTTCCTTTTGAGCATTGTATGAAGGCGGTCTCATAAGGGAAAGCATACTCATCACTCTAAACTTTATGCATCAGTATGCATTGCACGTGCCCAGGGAAAGACAGTTTTCCACTCTGTCAAGTACCAAAGATATCAAGAATTTAACACCTTTGGAAAACAACATAGTTAGACTAGAGATAGGTCTTTGAATAGATGCCTCTGTTTATGATGCTGTGTTTGCAGTCTGCGATTGTGCACAAGAGTACAACACTGACTAGAACTCACTTGCAAGTGTGATGACATCCTCAAAGGTTCCATAGCCTCCAATGCTGTGAGATCCAAACAAATACCACAAACAGGAAATGACTTCTCAACTCAACCTGCTTGGAGAATCTCTCAAAGGTAATGCAAACAACCACCAACTAGTATCAAATGACAAGCGAGACAAAATGGATGAATGGAGTATTGTAACTTGTTCTCTGGTGTTAAAACAGAATATTTTCAAGTGCAATTTTTCAAGCCCAATTAAAACATTATATTTAGGCTGGGTATTGAAATGGTCCTTTTGGCTTAATGGCGCCCTCTTTGTCAACAACAATTGAACTACAATTGCTTTGTGCTATTTGACATCACATGTACGCTTTGTTCTAATTCATGTTTTAGTAACCATTTCAAGTTCCAGATTTTCATATGAACAACGGCAGAACCATGCCTCATGTTCATGATAGCTCTTTGACCATGCACAACCTCTCCTAATTCATCAAAGCCAAGGTAAAAATGGTAATCCGTTCTATGTTTCCTTTAAGATACATCTCTGGACTGTCTAAAATGGTGAAATAAAATCACCTTCAAGACACATTTTCACTGACCAAGAGAGTAATGACGGAAGCATAGTTGTAGCTATGAAACCAAAGAAGCCAAGTCTGAGAGCTTACCTCCATGACACATGTCGGAATTCTATAGGTATTCCCAGGACGTTAGTTGCATTTGCACCAATGGCGGTCTGCAAAGGCCACAGAGGCAAAGGCATTGAGTACATCTCAGACTAGGCTTATGTTCAGTTGAAAACACTGCATCCTCAGCTAGCTAGCTGTGACCACAAACAGTACCAAGTAGACTGATTTTGAAAATCTCTCCATAATTAGGGCAACACTATGCATCCATTATTTAACTAGGAAACCATTTCAAAAATAGACTTCCTCTGCAAATGCTCCTATCAGTGTTCTGTGCTTCCACTGCTACAGATGGCCTCAACACAGATTATGTTCATAATTGTAACTTTACAAGTTGTCAACAGACATGAAAATACCAGTGAGAAGAGTGGTGTGTGTCTGTCAATGCTAAGACAACCTGGAACCAGTTCTTTCATGAACAAGCGGTCACTCTATCAACCTTGTCTAACACCACACACCAAAGTGCCGCTGTGAGATTTGCAATTCTACGATCAGAACCCTCATCCGAGAAAACTCACAGTCAACGAGTCTCCAAGTGCTGCAATCACTTTGATGTCTGCAGCCTTCACCATTTCCACTGTCACAGAGTGTGAGAGCGAGGGATAGAGACAAAGAGGGAAAGAGAGAGAGTGAGTTAGTGAGTGAGAGAGAGACAGAGTGAAATCATTCTAGCAGAGATGTAACACTTAGAAACAGACTGCACAGCCTATTTTAAGTTCTGTTGGGAGGCGAGCAAAAATACCAATCAGTGACACACGATTCCCTAGACAAGACCAGAGAGCGGCTATGAGGGAGCAGTCAAATCAAGGCATCTCTCATTTCTGATGCCTCTTTTGAAGTGTCACTAACCGACTTTAAACCTAGATGGCCACACCAGATGAGGGCAGACACTTGTAGCGCACGGCTCACCTGAGGTAGGAACTGAAGGGGAGGGAGTCATGTCTGTGCACCGATAGCGAGGGTGCTTGAAACTCACAGGCCGGGTCTTTTCCGGAAACTCCTGGAGACACCACAGGATATATGTAATATACCACTGACTCATGCACTCACACGTTTTAGTTTGCTTGCAGTCTGACTGACAGTCACATTTCATCCCTCACTTGTTCTATCAAGATACACCAAGGAGATTTAACCGTCTGAGGAACAGGCCTACTCTATAAAGTACTGTAACACTAAGTCATAAAAATCTCTGGCATCCTGTCTTCTTCATTCAGGACAATAATGCATCAATTAGTTGATTTTACCACCATCCATTTCCTAGTGGTCATGAGCAAAACTGGCCAATCGTACCCTTTTAAGAGCTTCTTCGGTGTAGTGCCTCAGTCCCTCCTCGTACTCCCACATCCAATCGCTACCTTAGAAAGGAAGGGAACATCCTTAATTCTTTCTTCACCCCTGTGTATCCCGACAAACACATTCCGACAGGGCTGGAGCCACTGCTTCTCCTGACACTCAACCCAGTGAATGGCTTCAGTGGAAGAGAATGAAGTGCTTTTTCAAACATGGCTTCCTTCATCCATACTGACACCCATAATCCTCCGGTCCGCTTCTAGGGGCCATGTTTGTAGAGGGCTTTTTTAGCTTTGTTTTGATTCTATTGGTCCCACAAAGCTCAAAAAAATGTGGGTACACACAACCGAGCATACACAGTCACACTATGTGAAACCCCCCCCACCCCCTCGATTCAACATTCACCCAAGTTGGTGTCTTTCAGGAAAAAACAGAAGCTCACACACAGCCTCTCTCTCTGGTACACACACACACACACACACACACACACAGACACACACTACAAGCGCAATGCCAAATCTGACTGAGCCCAGACAGACTCCAGTTGGTTCCAGCGCTTTTTACCTTTGCCAGGAAAGGGGGCTAGCACGCACGTTACCACGGCGATCAAAAGCCACTCCATGGTCCAGCGTTGCTGGCGCAGAGCACAATGTGACACGCAAGGTCGAGCCGGGCCATTATATTCGCAGGACCCCCGGATCTCCCCCACCCAACATATAAGTCCAGCCATGCGCCACTGAAAAAGAGCTCTGCATCACGTAAGCGACGAGGGACGGACAGACAGAGAGTGCTGCAGTTGAGTCCGTCAAACTCGCAACTCAATCAAGGCACACGAGGAGAAACACTTGTGGCTAGAAATCACATCATTTATGATGCATCATCATTATAAATGAAATGTAGAAATGCCAACAGGTCATACAGGGCATCACAAGCTAGTTTTATTTTCACTGTGAAATTCACTTCTGAACAAATAAATAACTCAAATTAAAAAATAACATAAGATGAAAAAAAACTCGTAATAACAGAAAATTGAAACATTTATCAGTTCTGCCACTTTGTAGTTTACCTTTCATCTGTCTGCAGAGTTTGGACTCGGGTGTGACTGGAATACATCAACTCTTCTGTTTGTGTCTTTAGTGAACAGGCTGGCATCTGAGATGCAGCAGCCGTCTAACCTGGAAGAAAAAATCAGTCATTAGAAATGTAATCTTGTTTGACTTGTGATATATGTTCAGAGTTAGGAAAAATATAGGTTGTTCAAGGGGCTATGAAAGTAAAAAAGGGATAAAAAGCAGACACTGGTGCATTTTCGTTTCTTACAAACTAGACATGGTAAAAATGGCGCATTGAAGCTACTCTATGCAGTTTCCTACCAAAGTCACTTTGTCTAAAATTGTGTAGCTTGATAAAGGAAAGGAATCAAGTTCACTGTAAATTGTCATGTGAAAGTTGTTTGTCCATCCGCTGCTGGAGAGAGTCAAACAATAAAGATTTCCCTCCAAACCATTTAGCTAATAATATAGTTAAAAAAATATATTTAAAAAAATATTTATTGAATATTTCTCTGTGAACTGTCATGAATTAATCTCACAAATAACTCACAATAAAAGACAAATGTACTTACAAAAAAATCTACTCCCACCACCCAAGCATGTTCTTAAGTCCCCAAGAAATGTAGCATTAAATACTGAATTTATTCACTTGTGTGTGTGTTGTTTGTGTTTAAATGTATTGCATTCAGTTGAAACATAAATGAAAACTAGACTGAGCATCTAGCTGGCAAGATTTCTTTTTCATGGTTGTTTCTTTTTCCAAGATCAGAGACCAGCCATTTCATCCTTGCCCTGAGGTTGGTTACGTGGTCACTACGCTTGACAGAACAGTGGACAATGTTACGATTTGAGATGACCATCTTGTATATTAATAATAATAAAACAGTTGTAATCTCAAATATTAATTATTATCAGATTTATTTTTTACATCAATAACAACTCTCTACTCCCAAACGTCCCTGGTTAAATTGGTTGTAGGGCTGCCAACAGTGTTCCTCTGGTCATTTTTTTCCTGAATATGACAATATGTGCCTGAAGAACATGTTCTCCATTAAAACATATCAGAACATGTCAGTCAACATCCCCCAGGTTTCTTCTTCTTGATTTTTTTTTTTTTAAAAACAAAGAAAACACACAACAGCGTTGAGATAACATCCTCCAGTTTGACCTTGTGGCAGGACAAGAGTAATGACAAATCATATTGCTAGCCAAGGAAGCTACAGCAGCTACAGAAAGAAATTGAAATAGGCAAAATCAACAGGCAAGCAAAACTGTCTTTAAACTTTCACTTTTTTCATTCATTCATACATTAGCATTCATTTTTTTCCTCTATGTGTCCCAAGTGCCAAGCAAACCCTATTCATTCTCCCTGACCATTTGGGCCATTAGGTCCATGTTATGGACTGACCACGACAACAGAGAGATGATGCTGATGTGACATTTTGGTGTCATCTGTTCAGTCTTGGCGTGTCCGTCACTGACAGCGTTCCTTATTCAGGTGGATTCAGAGAGGGGTTTCGTGGCCAATTCATGCGTCACCTAGGGAAGGGTCACACCATGACCTCTTAACCCTGTGCATGGGGAGACAGGAGGTTTTGGCTAATGGAAAATGTAATGTCTTAAAGGGACACTTGTTTCTGTGTTTCTGTGTTGTCTCTCAACCCACTTTTGTCCATTGCTGTGAAAATGAACTGAACTGAATTGGGCGGAGGGGGGGACTGTAATGGATGCTGCAGAGCCCTGCTAGGCATTATTGGCTAAACGTAAAGAATGAAAGACAGAAAGAGAGAGAGAGAGAGAGAGAGAGAGAAAGAAAGTGAAATGGGGGGGTGTTGAGTGTCTGTTCCATTGGCATTGGGCAGTTTGTCTGGGAGGCTGAGGGGTTCAGAGGAGAGGGTCCTGATTTGAGTCTTTTGCCGCTCCTGCTGCCCCTCTCCAACAGCCGCTCTCTACCTCCCCGTCCTGGTGCCAATGGCTGAGGGGCCTGGGGGTTGGGCTGGGTCTGGGACTGGATCGGATCACTGCTCCTCGGGCACGGCAGGGCCAGGCGGCTCAGGCTGCTCGGGTTGTTCAACGGGTCTCGGGGGCACAGGCGGCGGGCGCGGGGGGGCCTGGTGCTGCCGTTGGCGGTAGGCGATGACTGTGCCCAGCAGCAGGGCGATAACCGTCATCAGGTAAAGATCCCACTCCGGGCCTAGCAACTGGTCCAGGTCCACCTGGGAGACTGCCTCCCTTAACTGAGACAGAGAGAGGGAGAGAGATTTCATTTTTAATCAAACTGCAAAAAACACACCTCTCTCTCTGTGTGTGTGTGGGTATGTGTGTCGTACATTGAGATCATGCAGGTACTGCAGCGCGTAGATGACTCCCAACTTGCAGAGCGCAAGGAACACAGGCACCTGGGCATCAGGACTGGCCTCGGCTGCCATGTCATAAAAGCGCTTGGCCAGGTGAATATCCTGCAAGAGACCCCAGAGTCAGCACCTTCACTCCTGTCTAATTCATCCAAACACAGTCACATACACTATGTGATCCAGAACACCACCACACATTTACACTATAGGAACTGCCACACGTTAATGTACAAACACAGTTTTTTCATTGCAAATCTCATTACACATGTATATCCACAGTGTTTTATATACTGTACATATGTAGCAGTGTGTGTGTGTGTGTGTGTGTGTGTGTATCAGTCTCCCTCACCTGTTTGATGCCCAGGCCTTTCTCATGCATGTAGCCCAGGTTGAACATGGCCTGGGCACTGTTTTGCTGCTCGGAGGCCAGACGGTAGTGCATGACGGCTGTCTCATAGTCCACGTCTGTGCCGTAGCCATAGAAATGGTAGTCACCCAGTTTGATACGGGCCACTGTGTAGCCTGTTCTCACACACACACACACAAACACACACACAGAACACCAACACACTGCTGTCAAAACAGAGGTCTGCAGCAAGATCCTGTGGTAGGCAGTAGTGACACAGCAAATAATTAACCTGGCTAGCATGCTAGTAGCCTGGAAATTGTGTGTTTGAATCCTGGATGCCACCGTTGTGCCCTTGAGCAAGGCGCTTAACCCGAAGTTGCTCTAGGGAAGGCTAACCCTAAAGCAATTGACAGTTGACAAAGTAAGTCGCTTTGGATAAAAGCGTAATGCACAAATGTAAATGCAGGATCCTACACATGTAATAACCTTGTCAGAGCAAAATTCCTGTAAATATTTAGAAACCCTGCAGATGCTTCTCAATTCACACAAGTGCTAAAACACTCAGCCATTTAAAGGTCTGTGAGGCTACCAAATGTTACCATTTGTCTCCTGAGAGCTGGACCTTGAGGAGCAGGTCTTCCACTGTCAGGAGTGGACTAGCAAAGTTCATCAGTCTGGAGCCATGCTGCTGGTGAGCACACCCAATACGGAGCGTGTTGTGTGTGTGTCTGTGTGTGTGTGTGTCTGTGTGTGTGTCTGTGTGTGAGAGAGAGAGAGAGAGAGAGAGAGAGACACTGACCTTGGATGGCAGCTCTGGTCCAGTGGAGCAGCGCTCGTGGATACGTCTCATTCTCACTGAAGATATGAGAGCCCTCTGCTGAACAAACACACATGTGCACATGCAAAGCAATATCAGCCGGTATGCTTTTACCAATGGAGCAATGGAATAGACTGTAAAAAAGCTGGAGAAGAACATTGCAGCGGTCATATTTGGTAGAGCTCTTGCTCACACAGCAATAAAAATTATATAACTGCAACAAAAATGTTCATTACATAATTATTCTTGCATTGTGATCATTTCCCTCTGTCATAATTATTAATATGACTGATACATTAAGGAGGGGTCAGAAAGCTCAGATGAGATCTGCCCCTGACTGTGTGGCCTCACAGCACCCCCTAGTGGACGAGGGGAAGAGCACAGGGAGAAAGTGAGAAGGTAGTGGGGGGGAAAGGAGGAGGAGGTGGGAGGATAAGGATGGTGACTGACTCTGGTCGAGGATGAAGGCCACATTGCTCTGGGCGACCTCGTAGCCCTGCTCGGCCAGCAGCAGGTACTGCACCAGCGCTGAGTCCAGGTCACCGTCCTTAAAGCTGCCGTAGGCCGCCATCAGACGCTCCGACCAGCGCCCGCGCTCACACACATTCTTGAAGAGCTGCAGAGAAATAAACACACACACAGTCAAAGACCATACTTGAATAAGTGAGAGCATTCACTAGACAACATTTTCAAATTTTGCACACACAAGTACCGCAGCACATTAAATATTGAAAATGAAGTTGAGTCTCACATTACATCCTGCCATTGTGCCAGTAGAGAAGTTTGTGTTTGTGTGTGTGTGTGCGCGCGTGTGTAAACTGATGAGCGCAGCCAGTGAACTCACATCCACAGCTGTGGGGCACGACCTCATGACCCCAGTGCCAGTGGCATGCATCTGGGCCAGGTTGTAGTAGGCCAGGATGTGTCCGGCCTGGGAGGCCAGGTTAAAGTATTTGAGCGCCTGCTTGTAGTCTCGCTTCACCCCAATACCATCTGAGGAACACAGGGAGATGAAGAGATGGAGCAGAGGATGGGAGTGAAGGGAGAGAAAGAGAGGGAGGGAAGAGATGGAGAAGTGAAGTGCAAAAAGAAGATTGTGTTTACAGATATTATCAGATCACTGAGATCTTGCCACACTACATTTAAGCGTCCTTTCCATGCAGCTCCTGAAAGTTAATACTCTTTTGTATTTCCCCTGCTGAATGCTGACTTCCTCATAATGTAATATGCAGCACTCACCAAGCTTAGCCTAGCTTCAACATTATATATCAGATTAAATTCTCAACTTGGAATAAGGCTAAGCAGATCATCTGGTCACAAATTTCAATTTGTTGACAGCTTTGGGGAACAGGTTGTACTCTGGTGCCAATATTAAAATGAGAGTACACACAGACTGCCCCAAATATCAGCAGAACCAGCAGCTCAAATAAATATCTGTTGAATGCTGTATCTGTCAAACTCTGCAGAACTGCTGTTGTTTTCCTTCAGTCTCACAACAGAGCACTGGTGGGTGTTTCTCAGGGCAACTATCTCCTTGGCAACACCAAGTGGAACAAGTGCATGGTAAATTTATGGATTTTGGGGAGTTGACACTACAAGGGATACACCTTAGGTCAAGTCTTTTTCAAGTCTTGCAGATTGTTGCCACTACAGACACGGTTACGGAATGGAACGAAAAACTAAAGCAGGGGGCAGAGCTGTCTATATATATATTTACATATGGATATATGCATATATACATATATATATATGGATAACTCCTGTTTTTGATTAGAATTGTTTTAATCATGTTTGATGCCATTGTATATTCCCTGATATAACACGGCATATAACACTTGTTATTAGGCAACCCCAGACAAATGTGAGAGCTGGGTGTCATTTGCGGCTGTATCTTCATCTCCTTTAGTGACACCCATTTTGGGCTAACAGATGGCCAAACAACATCCCAACACAAACAAAGAAAGGCAAAAGGGATGAATAACTAATCAGAGGCACACACACCCACATAGAGACAAAAAGGAGAAAACACATAAACTTACTGTAGTACATGTAGCCAAGTTGAAGCTGTCCATCCACCCAGCCTTGTTCAGCAGCTTTCTGGAAATACTTAAGTGCCAACTCATAGTTCTGGAGGAACATAAAAAATAAAAATCACACTTAACACCCACTGCCAGTGGAGAGGCTTCCTGTTCCAGCCCTGGCTGCTGCTTGATCCTGGCTCTGACTCACATCTCTGCACCAAACACAAGTTCTCATCCCTGCTACAAACTTCCAGCTCCTCAGTGAAAGGGCCCTTATCTCCCTAGCAAAATCTAGCATGCAGTCTCAATGGTGTGCAATGTTAATGATAATAATCTTCTGTGATGCCCAATGGACACAGCTACCCCATGCCCACAAATTTCTTCTTTAAAGTAACACTTTACATGAAATGTCTAAAAATCACACATGACAGGGGCTCATTGACAGTCCACTTTAGTCTTGCCCAAAACATGTCTGTCAACATTGTGTCATTCCAAATCATTTCCACAGTTCATGAGCCAAGTGTGAAGTCAGATACATAATAATGTTGTGTGCGTATGTAAATAGCATATTGGCTCACCACAGGGACCCCTTTTCCATACAGGTAGGCCATTCCCAAACCACTCTGGCCCACTGGGTTACCCTAAGGGAGAGAAAGAAAGAAAGAGAGAGAGAGGGAGGGAGAAAAGAGCAGATGGAAATAAGGTCAAGAGAGAAACTAGCAACTGCAGCAGCAGCAGCAGCAGCAGCATTACAGTGTAAGGAAGGCTCCTATAATGGGAGTGGAGCCCGCAGATACTCACTAGATCAGAGGCTTTTTTAAAGTACTGCAGCGCTGTCTCGTTGTTCTGTTGCACATACTCACTCCCCTCAGAGTACATCTGAAGACACACACACACACACACACACACACACACACACACACACACACACACACACACACACACAGAGAACGTGTGACAGAGAAGGAGAGAGAGAGAGAAAGAGAGAGACAGAGACAAAGATATAAGATAAAAGACCACAGCAATAGCAGAGTGCTCATCATGGAGCAACTTGAAAGCATATAGCAATCACAAGCAGGTGACCAAATTAGATGGGAGTTTTCACACAAGCAAAAAGATGGCACAGAAGAAATGTGTAGAGGAGAGGAGTCAGAGCCACTGCTATACACTGCATTAAAGCAGTCCCTTGTGTTGAACGGTGTACAGTGAGAGGAAAAGCACCCTAAGGTGTGTTGTTGTCCTACCTTTCCTAAGAAGGCCATGGCATGGGTGTTTCCCGCATTGGCTGCTTGATTGAAGTAGTCATAAGCACGCTGGGAAAGAGAAACACGGGGGAGGCCAATATGTTAACAGGATAATCGTCATAGTCAAATATAAGGGCTTTTCAAAAGCATTTTACATGAGGAGGTGACCTCAGAGGGTTCTTGATATTGTTGCTTGGCAAAAGTCATACTAATCAAACTAACATGTAAAAAAATGTGTTATTGTGGCTACTGATTAAAGGCATAGCAGGCAAGACTGTGATTATTTTTATCTCCGGAGTGCCCCCTACAGTCACTGATTTGAAAAAAAAATAGCAACACCATCGTACAATCTCACCAATCTATGTGAATTTATTTGCAAACCAAAGAACAGGAACCAGCGATGATCAATTTTGTGTGTTACATTGACTGACAAGCCGGTAATAAAATCTGATTTCAGGTTCATCCAATTTCAGTTTTGTTTCCTTCTGGTAGATGTTTCAGATACTGCAAGCGTTATAGCCACGCAATCTACGCTAGAGCCGTCTGAGAGAGCCTTCATTTAGCCGCTAATGAGTCATTTAATCATCAAAGTGACATGAAAGCTGATAAATTAACCTAAAAATGTTGCCTAGTAAAACAATGGAGCAAATCAGCTGATGGTTGGAAGCTGCTCACCTGGTGATTCTGCTCAACTCCTCGACCACCGTGAAGGTGCAGCTGACCCAGTCCAACCTGAAGATGAAAAACAAACATGTCAAGAACAGAAACAAAACGATCATACTTTTTGTCTAATCAACCAGAATATTTATAAAAGATGGAATACCTGATCGGTATTCAGCCAACATCTTATCAACCAAAAGACAGTGCAAACTAGCTGATCAATACACTAGATCTGTCAACGACTACAGAATATTTTTTTCAGATAAAGCCTGACATGCTTGGTATCAAACTTCATTCTTTATGGACATGCCATGTTCCCATAGCCCAGTGCTGAGTAATTCAAGCAGAAAGTGCAGCGGACCGCACCTGAGCCTGGACATCTCCCTTCTCGGCCAGGAACTGGTAGTACTGAATGAGGTCCTCTTCCAGCATGCTGCTGCTGGAGCCGGGATTCTCCACCTCGTCCAGCAGACGGATCCTCTGCACAGCGCTGCCCCCCGTCAGGGACACGTCATTAGCCACTTGAGGGGAAATAATAAAAAAAAAAAACTCAACCATCAGGCTTTGCAGCACCACAGACAGAGAAGGGACACTGAGGGTTTGGCTCATGGCTCAATTCACTGATCATCATTACCTTACAGCTGCTATGTGGTGTTATACTTTCAGTTTCGAGTGGTCTTGAACAGAGCTTTGCATTCACATGCACTGTATTGAACACAGCAGCCACATGTGGGGTTACAGGAGAGCCAACCTGGTGCTAATTACTTAGCATGCTAACTTCAGAGTGTACCTGGTCAACACAGAGCCTAGGCATTTTTTTAACATTGCATCAATGTTTCTTCATATTATGTGGCTGTTTCTTGGTTTCAAGATGGATTTGGGATGTTTTAACTTAGAAGTACTCCACACAGTACCCATTAAGTTGGCCAGCAATTATAAGACACTGTCACATTCCGTATAGATATTCCAGAGACTGGCCCTGAGTTAATTGATAGTTGACAAATATAAGTTGCTTTGGATAAACGTGTCTACTAAATACATGAATATCATGTAATATGTTGATATTGACTTGTTCGCTTCCCCATTGGCTCACCACAGGGGAACAGTGGACAAAGAAGAACGTGCCTTACCATGACTGGCTACGAGTCTGTAGTGGGTGAGGGCTGATTCACAGCTCTGAGGCACTCCAACTCCACCAAAGTATCTGTAGCCCTGCGGAGGCACAGGGGGAGGAGAGTCACATGACCATCACAGGCCAGGAGAGAACATACCTCACATGACACCCACAAATGTGGCACAACACACACTCTTCATAGGCATTCATCTTTTCACGTGTTGCTTCATAGTTTCAAATAAGCCCACAGAGCATGTATGACAAGATGCAAGGTGAGGCGGATACTAAAAGATAAACCCATCATGAGTATTAAAAGCCATGCAAATGCAATGAATTTGTTTCATTAGAACAGAATTTCTACTACAACAGTCCACTGTCACACTACACATTTTATATTTTACATACACATTAACTGGTTCTACAGCTACCATGAGAAAGCCATTTAATACATACCAGAATCATACGGGCCAGCAGGTTACCACCCAAGGCACCAAAGGTGTAGTAAACCAAAGCCTGTTAATCAATCAGAGAGTAGTTAAGGACAAAGCTTCAAAACAATATTTTAGTGCACAGCCTGTAGTACATCATCAGCAGCACATGTGCTCCTGTGTTTTTTTGTTTGTTTGTTTTCTGGTTATACCTAGGTAAAACTAAAAAAAAATGTTATTTAGCCAACACTTTTTTCCTTAGCAGATGACAATAAAAAACACCACATACTTTACAAAAATACTAGGCTAATTAAAAAAAAAAGATACATCACGTAAACATAAAAAAGAGCTACAGAGATAGCAATGACTGCAAAAATAACACTAATGCTAATCTTTATAGGGTACATGCTACAATGGCTGACTACAGTCAAAAACACAACACTGCATTAAAAAAATAAATAAACAACAAATCATACTACAATTCTCCATACCTCTTTAACATTAACCACAATGGTGTCATATTAATAAAAGTTAACATTTTCTATGTGTTAACAACTGAGGTCAGTTAAGGAACAGTCCATGTCCAGACAGATACTAGAGCTGCAGCTATTTGGCTGAGTCCAGCAAGTCCAGAGACCACTTACCTTCGCTTGACTGGAGTTCACCCCCAGACCCGCCGCATACAGGAAGCCAAGAGCCTGATGGGACATTAAAAATTGAAGTCAGACACTAAACAAAAAGCAACAAGACCTACATTTCAGATCTGGCAAAGGATGCATGGTAAGGAAAATCCCACTGCACTGTAGACACCTTCAACCAAAGCATTAGGCATACATTTCAGGTAGAGGTTGTAAAGGTTCCTAAGCAGTTGAAATAACATCAACCTCGGAATGAAAATGCTCCATTAAAGTTCGAGATAAATAATAATAACCAAGTTCTGCATAAGCTCTTCAGGTTCCTCTTTGGGGATTGTATACCCTTGTTACAGGCCACAGTGTTACTTGAAACTTGAAAGAACATGCCTTAAAAGAATAAACTAAGCTTACATTTTATTTTCTTAGAGGTCATGACCCTTCAAGTCCAATCCCACAGAAGATGGATGAAAATAAGGAAAGATACCATTTGAGCTTTGGGAGATCCATCAAGGGCAAGCTTCTCAAACAGACTCTTGGCCCTGGTGATATTCTGGGTCATGTAGTCTCCAAATAGCATGGCATATGCCACCTTCTCTGTTGCTTTGGTGTGGCCTTTGGCAGAGATCTTCAGCAGTCTCTCGTATGCTCTGGAGATCAACAAGAGGAGAACAGTGAGACATAAGAGGATCAATTGAGACAAAGCAGACGTGATGTTCAAAATCTAAAGATCTACCTACAGTGCATGATATGGGTAAGAATAGGACATGATATGGGTAAGACCTCTGAGCTGTGTGTGACACTGCTAGAGGGATCATGACAAAAAGATGAGATTAAGAAGAAAAAGAGAAGAGAAGAGACGAGACGAGAACTCACTCTTTCTTCTGGCTCTTCCGGTTTGTGCTGTTTATCATCCGGACAGCAGCCTGGTAATGCTCCTCTGCCTCCTCAGCTTGCCGTCTCTGCTCTGCCTGCTCCTCCGCTATGAGAGGTCAAAGGTCAAAGGTTCATAGTCAGTTGGTGGTTTGTGGTACTCACTCACAATAACAAGACTGAGGGAGCACAGGAGATAATGACTGGCAGCTGGAGAGCTAATGAGCTTAAACCAAGAGAAGGTGTCAGGGGTGTGTTCAATCAATAATACTACTGCCAGGTCCTTCAGAGAGCTGTGAGAAGGTGCTATCAGATTACACCTGGACAGGATTACTTTGTGAACTCATGAAAGATTTCATAACAGCAACACCAAGCTCTAACCAATCAGCTGTAGTTTGGAACATATGGTTAAAAGGCAAGAATATATTACAAAGCTTTTGTTGTATAATCAAGCACCACTAAAGCGTGCTAGCAAACAGGACACCCATTTATTTAGACAGTTTGCTCTCTCTCAGGCCACTCATTCACTATCAGACACTCACAAACACCCTCCTCACACATACATACTTTGCTGCATACACTAGGCACTCACTTTCACAGAAGCCCCATTTCTTGTCCGCATCATAATCGTAGGTAGTGGCACACCATAGCCTGCCATCATGGCGGCCCTCAGTAGTGCAGTCAATGTACTCCTTGCCCAGAAAGCGGAATGGGAACAGACAGGGCTCCCCTGAGGCCGTGCCCCCAATCACCACAGGAACTGCAGCACAGAACAGAGAAACGGTAGAAATTATGTCAAAGTGCTAGGCAGGGTCACCAAATGAAACCAGCCCAAACACTCATGCATACTGTGGATATCCGGTAAAGGTGCT
This sequence comes from Tenualosa ilisha, assembly GCA_015244755.2. Lineage (NCBI taxonomy): Eukaryota > Metazoa > Chordata > Actinopteri > Clupeiformes > Clupeidae > Tenualosa > Tenualosa ilisha. Next base: position 2,071,287 of record PYXC01002238.1, on the reverse strand, counting down.
CTGAACTCATCCAATCACAACAACCAGAGGACAGACAGGGTTTTTGGCACGTATGATCTGACAGTAATAGAGAAGGGAATGTGAACTAAAAGCCGACACCATGATTAGCATTTCCATAACCATTCCTCTCTCATCATAATGAAAAAACTACTCATCCTCTATGAACTATACCTGTGTACTGCATGCTTCATAACACAACCACAGAATAACAGGTACTTTCTTCTCAGATTCCAGCCATCGTAAGGTCCCAATGAGGTCAAATTCCAAATGATATTAAACAGCTAAGATCATGCACACCTCTGTCACCAGAGGACATTCTCTAAGCACATCGACAATCACTGAGGACATGACGTTGCCTGTTCCCAGGAGCTCTTACTCTCTTTGGGCTTTGCATGGGGAGGGGGAGGCTGCTCAGGTAGGTCTTCCTTCTCTTCCCCATCCAATTCCAGGCCTCGCTCTCCGTGGTTCTCCTCCTCCGTTGGGGGTGGCTCGTGTTGGTAAACTGACTGCCCTGCTACCACACGGGCTGCTGTGGGGACCTGTTCCTCCTCCTCCTCTACGTTCTGCTGTAATTAGGAAGGAAGCAATTTTTTAACATCTTGTACATGCTATGCAGGTGGTAATCTGCCTGTAGCACCGTGAAAAAGCAAGGCCACAAGTTTAACTGAACCATTTTGTGTCACTGTCCATTTAAACCGGCTGCTTACCTTAATGTCTGGTACTTCATTCTCTTCAGCCTGTAGCTCTACAAAGATACGAAGTGTCATATCAGGAGGGATTGCAAATATTATCTCTATGTTTACTGTGCGCCCTGCAAGTACTAGCAAGATAATGTACAAGGTTCAGTCTAATGTTAGCGCTCTACTACTGTGCTCTAACGTTACTGGCACTGTTGATGAGGTTACTTAATTGGAACTTAGGTTGCTAAAATAACGATACTGAAATCGTTACAGGCTATTTCTACACTCAAAAATCGGTTATGTATGCAAGCACCCAGTACCCAGCTTGATAACTAGTAGCTGTGGGAACATAGACAACTGATCGGACTGCAAGGTAGTGATGGTAACGGTGCATTCATAACTTACCAGCTGTCATACATATGACAATGATTAGAAGTTGACAGATCCTCGTCGTCTTCATGGCGGAACATCCACCAAGCCCTTAACAATGAGGACAACTATGGCAAGCTAAATAGATTAGCTGGTTAGCTCAATCAGCTGATCATTCACTTTTCTATCCTATTCCATTGGAGTAGTTAGCTATAACTAGCTAGCTACAACAGTTGTTCCGCATGAGGTAGTATCTATACCTGACGTTCCAGTGATCACACACAGCCTGCATCACAAGTGTCTCTGCACACGCACATAATGCCAGTTAGCTATGCCAAAGCCATTGTTGTTCGTAAAAAGCTGACCATGAGGTTAATGAACTAATCCTCCAGCTAGCTGGCTAGAAGGAGTCAACACAACGCTCCTCACGACTCAAGACAGTGAGCAAGCTAGCAAGTTAGCTATCGCTAGTTAGCCTGCTTCGTTTCACAAACCAGAGCTCTCACGCTCTCCACGACCGTCTCAGACTCCTGACATTAATTGCGGTGCACTAAACAGAAACAAACATAAGCCGCCCCTGTGCGGTCCTGTCTGTAAAACTTAAATACACAACGCCTACACACACGAAAGGTCTCACTCGAGTTTCAGATAGCTAACCAGCCACTAGCCCTTTCACACACCATTTCCTAATCCTCCGATAGACCAATTGCGAAGCGTAATCACAAACAGTAGCCAATCATAGGGGGCTAAAGGCATCTTGTCCAATGGGGTATGCACACACCGTTCATTTACAACGCATACTTGTAAACGCATTACAATGTACACGACAGCTGCTTTGAAGTTAAAGAAACGCCTTCAAGAACTCCAAAATATTTCCATAAACATTGCGGACAGCGAGGGTTCCACATCAATAACTTGGTTATGCATATTTCTATTTGCACTAGGTTGTTTTTTGGCGCCTACTGAAAATGAACAAGACCAAAACTCAATTCTTGTAAATCCAGAGACGGGTGATACACGATCTTTAGAATTACCATTGCATTATGCATGGCTGTACATAAAGCTGACATTTTTTTTGGTAAGCAAAATACACATATCCAACTGATTGATGACTTTATTGGAAAGTAGTAGTACTGGAGATGATTGCTTTAGGTGTGCATGTTCTGTATCAGAATTTAAGGGTCTTTTCAAGTATGAGGAAACGTCTCTTAATTGGCTAAAATTTAAATCATACAACATTCATGATCATTCAAAATAATTTATGCAATACATTTATTTTTTCAGTACATTACTTACTAAATCTTTTTACAATTTAAAAGGGTTGTATTTTCTATATTCAGCAAGTGACCAATTGCTTCTGAACTTGTCAAGTATCAACACAGACAGATGTCATTGTAAACAGTCTGCTGTAATTTAAAAATAAAAAATAAAATTTGGCATTTGCTTTCAAAAGCAGGCTCATTTGGTAAAAAGAACACAACTGTCATGAGAAACCTCTGATGTCCAATAAATGTAAACACACACACAAAAAAACACAAATGTATAATTACATTCAAAATACTCTGGATGGTTGAAGAACACTGCAAGAGGTCACATTTAGACATATCAATGTCAAAAACCGGTGTGAAAGCTCTGACCCTTGAAAACCCTTTTGGGGTTTTCAGAGGCAAACCTGTCCACTGTCCTGGCCAAATAAAGGTGAACTCGTTATGGGGTAGTCCTACATATACGCAAGCTGGTGCTGGAAATACGGCCATCAAGTCAGACGGCTATGGCTACCATCATATACATCCTTATGAATGTGCGTAGTCCCTGTTGTCTGTATGCTGCTCAAAGAGTATAACTGGAGAGAGAGAGTGTGTGTGTGTGTGTGTGTGTGTGTGTGTGTGTGTGTGTGCGTGGATGGGTTCTTCTGTTTAAGAGTAGAAGTTTGTCTGTGTGTCACAAGTTGAATCAGTAGAGTCGGGCCCCGAACCCAAATGTCTGCTTGATGCTCTCAAAGTAGTATCTCTGCCAGCCTTCCTTGGTCCTGTCCTCCTCATTGGTGGGAACACCTTTGGCCTCCAGGTTCAGTTCTGTCTCGTCCCCTTTGTCCTTCAGGATCAAGGTCACAGTGGCATAGTGCTCTGAGAATGAATGAGTGATCGCAAGATACATGACTTAGGATGGATGGACTCAACTTTGGACAAATTCACGAATGATTGATTCTACAGAATTTCATCAGCTATGAGGTTAAGACACTAGTAAGGCTTGGGAAAGCACTCTTTTGACTTTATTCTATGTATTAAAGTGGTCAATACACTGTTTTGTTTTGACATAAAACATATTCCAGTAGTTTATACATAATGTGGCCAATACTAAATGACTGTATGATGAAGTACACATTAATGCGTGCTATTAATGCGTCCTAAATGCATTTCACTGGCTGGTCAATACAGTGCCAAGGCAGTGTGTCTCACTAACTTGATCATCAGATAGAAGTATTCTTCTAGTGTTTTCAAAACACCGGGAAAGACACAGGCACAACAATGCATCAAAAAAACTAAACACAAATGACCCACAATCTTATCTGTCCAATCAGAAGACAAGCACACCCAGTGCAGGGCTGCAACCTACCACACGGCCATGTCTTAAATCTCCATTTCATGACTATCTTTTCATCTGGCACCTGGAGAGAAAGACCAAACATGTCTAAAATGTCTCAGAATGAAAGTTTTAAACATGAAGAGACAAACAGCAATATCTATTCCAAACTAGGGCCCTCTAATTATTGATGCAACATATTATGATTATGTCTCAGACCTGCAGTCCGAGACAGACGGATGAATACATTTAGAATACACGATAACTTCCAAATATCATTTTTAGGGCACTGATTTCAGATACATTTCAAAAAACTATCCAGATGGCTAATGCTCTACTACAGAGAACATTATCATTCAGTGCACCCATCAGTGCACCCATCTGGTGGCTGTGAATGTGTAGACCCATTTAGCTGGAATGGTTTAAGAGCTATCAGTGCATTGCCATTCCCTTCCCTTCCCTTTCCTTACCAGCTCCACAAACTCCCCACACACATTCCCGCCCAGGAGGCGGAACTTCCCTCCTCTCTGATTTTCAACGACGGCATCGGCACGTGTGAAGGCTCGCACCATCTGTGTCAGTGAAACAACAGACATCATCATCAACCTAGTTCAACACAGGGGCTGCTGGATAGGATGCATCCATGCCAGGTCATCACAACAGCTCCTCACCTCAGGGTGGATGAAGACTCTGTAGAGCTCCTCTGGTGCGGTGCGAAACCGATCTGTCAGGCTGAATTTGGAGGTGGGAATCTTCACTCCAGCGGCACTTGTTGAAGAAGCTGAAGCAGAAGTCTGAAGAAAAGACAGGCCCAAATGTTGTAATTATCTGACGATACAGGCTGCTTAAATGGCACATCCTCACATACTATCAGTTGATATGCTGAAAATGCAATAAGTTTAACACTTTATGTAGGAAGGTTTTTACCATTAAACACAAAAATGTATACGACAGGATAAAAAATGAATCTCTTGTGATACAGCAACTGTGAGAAACACCAGCATAAAACTAGCCAGGCAAAAGGCAGAAAGACAAAAAAGGGGCATCCACTCATACTGAAGCATACAGAGGACACATCTATGTGAATCCAAAGTTCCAGGCCAGTAGCCTGTACTACTAAGCAACGTTAATGGTTAACCTGGGTAGCTTTGAGAGTTACCGCTGATCTCTAAAAGAACCCTCCATTGAGCATCCGCTGTTTCTGAAGTGACATGTTGTTTTTAGATCAGCGGTTACTCCAGAAGTTACCCAGTTACCTGGCTTTCCCCCAGGTAACAACTTACACACAGGTTGCAGGTTTTATAAAATGTCTTAAAGTAGCCAGTTAGTGCATCTCATTTTTTAACTTCCACTGAAATTGAATTAATTGTTCTGTTAATAAGGAGGAAGAGCGAGATTTGAAAGTCTAAAAGAAGTCATGGCAAGACTTGATTCAGAAAGATGAAGACAGTCGGAGCTAAATATAGCAGCGGTAATAATCCCTGACCACAACCACAGAAGGAAAACGTTCCACCCAGCTGAAATTCACTGAACGTTCAGCACAGTGCTGCAGTCTAGTTTGTTGTAGTGGGTATACTGCTGTAGTGGGTATACTGCTGTAGTGGGTATACTGTTTTGTACTATTACAGTGTTAGAGTCAGTATTGCAGCCTATATTTTACATAGGCAAACCCAAGAACCTTTTAAGTGGTTATATGGCATATACTTGTGTGTCACGTAGACTACAGCCCTGGTTCAGCACCAGCTGAGCTGAGCTGACCTGAGCTACAGAATGAGAGACCACTGACCTGGGATTTGTCCACTTTAACTTTGGGGGCCGTTTGCTGCTGTTGCTTTTCACTGGGCATGCCATCGGCTGTAGGAAGGATCATGCCTTGCGTAAACTCTAAAAATGGAAGGGATCCTTGTTAAAGACTTTACAAAATCCTGATGGTCACTAAGAACCATGGAACAAACACAAATTTTCAAACACTACACATTCGATTCAAATTTAGTCTTTCAATAAGAATTAGAAAAGAGAGACTGCTTCCTCGTGTAACTTTTTTGCCCACCGCATGCACTACAAACCTAAGGCCACTGCAGGTTGCTGCATAGACAGAGCCCTCACCTGTTTTCAGAAGACTGATGTAGCTTCCTAGAGCGATGCGGACCTTTTTTTCTCCTTCCTTCTTCATGAGGTCAGCCAGTGGTGTTAGGGGCTCATCTTTACCGAGTGAAACACTGATCTACAATATCCACATTCACATGGACCATATTAAAACACACATAGATTTCATGTCACAGCTTGAAATCTTGGCTACCTTAGTCATATGTGAAATTTATGATAACATTTTTGTAAAATGCACCCTAAACCAGTTAAGTGGATAAGTTAACCTGTAGTTAAACACAGTTAAAAACAAATAATCATCATTCTCAATGTTCCTCATCACAGCCCATATTCACAAAGCATTAATCTTAGTGCTAAGAGAACTCCTAAACTGCACTAAAAGCTGCTAACTAAGAGTTTTCTCTAAAAAACAAATTCACAAAGCTGCTGAGACCTACTTTCAGTTAGGATAAATGACAACTCTGAGGATAAGATAAAAGCTCTGTTGCAATGGTTGACATTAGCTCTCATGCACAAGCCTGCATGCATTTACTCTTTCCGTAATTGGTTGATACGTGACAGGTTTGTGCACGTAGGCGTGTGCCGTGCGAGTACCATTGAGAGTGAGTGTCAATGAAGATCGCATGCTACATATGAAACGGTAACGGGATACACTGTGGAATCACAAAGAATCTTTGCATCGTTTTAAAATGCATTTATGAGGACACGTTTGCAAAGATAGGAAGCAGACTAATTGACTTTTATGAATAAAGGGCATGTATACATTTCAACGGTTCTGGTGGCATTGCTGCATTCCTTGCAGATCCATCCTTGAATATGTGACTACGCATGTGCATTTCAATAGATTACGAGACGCTGCATAGAAACTGCCACTTTTGGATGTATTATGAATTGGTCTTAGTGAGTTAGCAGTCCTTTGGACAACTTCTAGGCTGTCCCAGACTTCAGTGCCTCTTTAAGCGCTAAATTTCTCTATGACTTACACCTAGTCGAAACAAAAGCCTGAAGTTACAACTGCCATGCCCATTATTTTTAGGAGTTTCTCCTAAACTCATCAGTTATCAGCTACTTTTAGCCTTAAGCTTCTTTAGGAATATGGGCCTAAGCTTTAAAAAAATATTCTGCTTTCATTTCAACCACAACTCACATCCAATTCATCCATGTCATTCTCATCAGATAGGTTTGGAACTTCAACACTCCCTTTGTACTTGATTCCACTTTTTGTTGTTCCTGTAGGAGAAATCAGGCCAAAGTAGCAATATATTAAGCAGTAAATGGGGCTCCATGTGGCTCTGCAATCACATGGTCATAATGCCATGTGAAGATTCCAATCCGTAACTAAACAGAAGCACTCTGAGGGTTTTGACGTTGTTTCTGTTGATGACTTTGTATTAATTTGAAGGTCATAACAGCATCTTAACATCTAACCAGCTTATTATTTTTGGTCTTTGGTTTTCTGTCTGTGAGACGTAACCAAACCAAACTACAATACCAAACCTCACTCATCCAACCTGTTCAGGCGGCAATAAAGCAACTCTAACCCCTTGAAATAAAAACTAGCTGGAATGACAATTGTCTAGAAATACAGATTCAGCTCCAGATAAATTCCTACAGAACAACAGTGACTGTAGCAGAGGTCTATTACACACACATATTGGCAGATTAGATGTAAAATTCTAACATAAACCTGTTATGCTATTAGTAATGCTCAACTACTTCAGTACGGTGCTAGAGAACAACTTGACCCATGTAGACATAATTATAAATATCTGTTCATGTTTAGACAAACATCTGACAAGTCTATTAAGGGTGCTGATTGGTTTTCTCTTATTGCAATTATATTTAGAGTAAACACATGTTATGTGCTAAAAGTAACACTGGAAAAAAAGTGTTGCAAATTCTACAGTAGATTTCATCTTGCATCAACAAGCCTCATGCCAGTCAAACCCCTGTCATCATACAATTCTTATCATGGAAACTTTATGCCTAATGAACATTTTCTTACTTGTGACATCTGTAGTACAACAGGCAACTACTGAATACTGATCAAAACAGAAACACAATATCATATCATAATATAGCTGTTAATATACACGTCTAAAAATGCATTAATTTCATCTCACATCACCTGCATCTTTGCAACCCTAGTCTAAAACGCACCTGTCCATGTGGCTTTGATGTTCCACTCATAGAAGAAAATGAGCTTGCCCTTGCGATTGTTAATTGAGGCCTCTCCGTCCAGCGTGTCGACTGCTGTGATCTCACAGGTCCCCTGCTCCCCATCCACACGCACGTTCATCAGCAGTTCCTTCAGCTTTTCTGTCGACCAGCCCGTCGCATTTCGCTCTGTCCTATGATGGCAGGATCCCATAGTTAGTCATTGCAGAAAGGATGGGTCAGAGAGATCCTGACTTTTCAACTCCATTGAATTTGCATTCTGTTATTGGCCTGGTTCACAGATTAAATCTGTCTGTGAATTTAGAGGTTTTCTAAGTAACAAACGTAGAAATGTAAATGAATGATTTCAAGTGGTTTACCAAAATTTTTTTTTACTGCACCCTCTTCAGCGTTCTACAGGTAGCATAGGCCTAGATCATAAACCTTGGAAAAAGAAATGTCTCACATACTTTTTGAAAGGGAAGCCCTCAAGGTGATGAAGTCTTTTCACTATGGAATTTATAGCCATTTTCAGAGCTTTGTAATGAGGAAAGATACGTCTGATCTGATTGGATTTTTGAATTCTACAGGACAATATACTTCTATTCACAGTTTCACTAATGTGTGTGAAACACTAAAAGAGCAAATAATGTTGGAAGTTGAGCAAAAAGGACTGTTCACCACAATGTTTAAAATGACTCAAACATCTCTGTCTATCACTAGCTGTTCCAATGCACATGGAGCATCAGGCATCTACAACTACTGTCCAGACAGTTTTAAATGCATAAAACATAACTAGCTCTTTGTTCTTCCAACATAAATAATGCTGCAATACTATATATATATATATATACAAATATCAATGGGTCAAAAGTCAAAATCTTGTAAAGGAAACTGGCGAAAGAGAGTAATGAATCAGACAGAGAACATTCTTCTTACAAAGTCTTAAGGGTTTACATATGCTTACAGTGAGACATAAGTGCTAAACATTGCCACACCACATCTCTACAACATTATGTAGCTGCATCCTAAACATTTTTACAAAGCATCATCACCATTGACACAACTACAACAACGCTTTCGGTGAGGTGTTAACAGGATATTAGCAGCAATGACCCAGTCTGAGCTTTCAGGAGTGTGGGAAGTGAGTAACGTTATGACAGGCAGCTGTTCTTTGGTGTAGCCTATATATACACCCCCCATCTGTGTTACCCCGGAGGTCTTAAAATAGACATCACTTAGCTACGTTTGCAACCCCTTAAAGAGCCCAGTTTAGGTGCCTGGCTAAAGTTGAAAGTAGTTTGAATTCATAAGACTAACTCGCCCTTGAATTTGAGAGAACTGCACCACTACCATTGTTTCTCTAAAATATTAAGCAACACATCAACAGCCCAGACTTTCAAATGGTTCAGTCAGGACCGAGGACTTTGGGAAACATTATGTGTGACAAGCAACACGGACAGGATAGGTATGCAATGAACTGAGCTGCGGCAACTACTGTCCCATCTTACCAGTGCCAATTGTTGACGTTGGTAGCATCAGCCCTCTCCTCCACGATCCAACGTGGGTCGCCTTCTCCCCATTTGGCCATTTTGTCACAGGATATCTGTTTGGTTCACGTTATACAGCCAGACTGCTATTACTACGGATACTCATACATCTGGCAGTTAGACAGCTAGTCTTTAAATGCAGCGATGACTTAACCAGAAAGTTCTAGAAAAATCCGACCTGTACAAATCACGCTAAGTAACGTTAGCAGGCTAACCCCGCACAACACCTAACAGGCTGATCTGTCGATCAAGAAATTAATTATGACCACGTATTTTTTTGTTTGTTTGTTTGTTTAATAATTCCCTATTACGTGTTTGGCAATATCTTGGAAAACGGTGAACTGTTTCGGTGAGTACGAGGCGAAAGTAAAGAAGCAAACACACCACAGCAATGGCAACGATGCTAACAGTCCACAGACAAGAAAGCAACAAAGTAGGCTCATGTTCTTCTTCCTTTATTTGGAGACGCGTTGAAAAAGTGCACTGTCGCCATCAGCAGGTATGGAGTCTATAAGATTAATAGCTTATGACTGTCCTATTGTCATACAAATGTTTTCTCATGTGTCTCATCTACAACGTTTTTGAAATAAGCACATCTGTAAATTTGTGTGCTTACGCCTATAGATGTAACACAACAAGCTAGATTAAACATCTTATCTGATCATTACTTTGCTGCAAAACCTCCAAAGACAAGCCCAATGGTAAATTAGATTTTTTTCTTGATGGGTTCATCCATGGAGTCAGATAAAAATGAAAGCAGAGACATATTAAATCAAACTGACTATACTTTATTGGTTCAAAATTTTATTTTATTTTGTGCATTTGTATGTCTTGTTCATTATTGATTGTGTGAGTATTGTGTGTTGTACATTTGCACACCTAGGACACAAAAACTCTCAAGAATCGGTCAAGGGTTTTGGCAGTGCCACGATTTCATTGTTGTTGCCATGGTGCAGCAGGAAGATTTCTCTCTCTCTCTCTCTCTCTTTCTCTCTCTCTCTCTCTGGAGCTGAGATCAGTGTAGAGATCCTGTATCCTGGAACCCCCTGCATCAGAGTTGACATTACTTATCTTTGTATGAGGCCTGGCTGACTGCTGTGCCAGGCCCCCAGGAAAACAGCAGGGGGCCCAAAAAAACTGAAAGAGGGAGAAAGAGGGGTCAGACAGTACCACAAACCGGTTCAAACAGTAAGATCCCCCTAATTAGTTTTGGAGTCATGGTTAGTGTGTGTGTGTGTGTGTGTGTGTGTGTTACAGCCAGAGGGCATGTGAGTGGGCAAATGTGAGTGGGAAATCTTATCTTGGTAGCCTATACTTTGTACTTTTATTAATGTTTAGGTACTGTGCTTAATTGCACATTGCACATGTAATCCAGCTAAATGAAACATCTCAGCTATTCTGAACAGAGAGTCAGTCCTTAGTATAGCCAAAATGACAGCGGAAGGAATACGAACGCTGCTCTCTGCTACATGCTTCTGCATTATTAATGCTTGTGCAGGAAGCAAGTGTCTTCTCCAGCTCCAGCTCGAACAAACTCATCCTACAGATGGGAGAAAGCAGGAGAGGAAAGAGGAAATACATATCACAACCTCAAATCTAGAGGGCAAAGTAAGAGCACATCACAGTGTTAAGTCATTACAAAATATAAATGCAATTTCTGTTTTCTTGTTGTTGCTGATTTTAAATATCAATGAGTTTAGGTCTGTGGTTAGATATGAAGAAATTAATGAAATTAAATCATACACTACTGCTTATTTTCCAATCATTTTCAAAAGAAAATGTTTGCACTTTCAAAATCTTCCACAAGGGGGAATCCTTTAATAGTGATCGTATAGTGTGTGTGTGTGTGTGCGTGCGAGAGACTTGCAAACCCAGCAGCAGCTCTCAATTTTGTCCTTCGAACCCTTCCACACAACGCCTTTAACCAAAACAATGCCAAGTCACACTTCTTTTTGCAATCATATCGATATCAGTGTTATTACTACTGGTTTATGTATTTATGAAATCTCTGAAAGACTGGTAGCAGTATAAGCTGGGTCAGCGTTACTCGCGGCCTTTAATAGGGTTTGCAACAACGGGGCGCAAAAGCACTGCACCACAACACATACACATGCGCGATGAAGCCTCAAGGGGGCGACAAATGCAAGTGGGAGTTGCCGGTCGGATTTACAGCGTCGGTGACTGCCGCATAATCTGCCATGTAGTGTGACATTGGTATAGACTGGTAGATTTTGTTACAATGCCAGTGGATTTTTTTCCCATTATATCTGAAAGAAGTGATCTTTTGTCAGTGTTTCCTAAATACATTTTACTTCTAACCTTTGAGGGAATCTTTTCATTTCAGCTGCTATCACTAAGACTTCGTATGTCAGCAGACTAGAATCAGACTATTTGAATTTACATAAAGGATCGTTTATACCAATATAGATATGGCGTGAGCCAATCTACAATAACAATACCTTGCACCTTTAACCCGTTTCCAGCAGACAGACAACACCATGTTTTTTTCTTTTCAATTAGTTTATTTACATGTACTGACCTGCTACAATAGTGTTGCATAGAGTATGACCGGAAATAAAGATGCCTTAGAAAACACAGAAGGTTCCTTAACAGGAAAAGAACTACACCACGTGATAAGAGGAGAAAAGAAAGGGGCATATCCATTCTACTGGAAATTTAAATGCTTTTTTTTAAAACATCAATATACTGTTTTCCAAGGGAAAAAACAATAAAAATACATACTTTTAGTCTCTTTGGACCAGAATGGTCAGGCTTTTTTCGTCATTGTGCGAGGAGTTCATATTGCACTTGGGACTTAAGTAAACCCTCTCTACAAGGTTCTCCAGCACATCCATCTAAAAAGACAAAGCTGAGACACGGATGAATACAGACACGGATGGCAGAATCAAGAAACAGAGAGGATGCAGATGTTCAATGGATGTGCGTTAAAGCTTCTCCCAGGCCTTTTTCAGACATACAAGACCGAAGTTGACAGGGACAGATCAGCCCCTGCATTTTTCACTGAAGGCAGATGAGGCAGTCTTTCTTTGCATCTTTGTAAAAGAATCCCTCAACGGTGGCTTTAATGTGGCTTTGAGCTTTTTGCAGACATTTCTTCAGTATTACTTTTCTAGGAGACGAATTAGCACTTGGGGGGTGGGGGCAGAGGGAGTTTATATTCCATGAGTCATTGCAGAGTGGCGTGGCGTGGCAGTGGCTCTACATGCTACCGCAATGCAACATGGGAATAACAACTGTCAACATTTAGATGTTTCACTATGGGAAGTTGTCTTAAAATTTAGAAAATGGTGCCACGTGGAAATTAATAATAATAAAAGGGGCCATTGTAAGAGTGTCCTGGAACAGGACTGCAATCCTACCCTGACATACATTTTATTTATTTATTTATTTACTTACTTACTTACACACACACACACACACACACACTTGTGAGAGGTTTGACTGGTATAGTTGCACATATGGCAAAATGAAAGTGAATTAAGTAGCCCTGGACTGGAGTGTGTTCCAAGGTGAAACAAGCCAGGCCAAGTCCATCTACGAATGGAACTAAATGGCGCCTTGATAATTGCAGATATCCTTCGGTAAACAGCTGAAAATGGCCCAAACGCTTGGGTTTAATAGAAAGAGCAGAGGAAGCAGAACACTCAAGAGCTGACATTAGCATGAAGAGCTGCCAAATCGACTGCCTGCCTGGTAGAAATCTCTTTAGTTTGTACATGGATGTTTATATAAAAACAAAAATCTAAAAGTAAAACAAAAGAATTTTCAATCGATACTTCTGTGCCAATATTCTGACAGAATTAGCAATTTACAAAAAAAAAAAAAAAAAAATTCCACAATAAAAATCTCACAATTATCGATACAGTATTTACAAATGCTCTTTACTTGTCCAGTGGGGTAAAATGGCCCACCCCCTTTTCTCTTAAAGCAGACCATTTTCACACATTTAAATAAAATTCAATATATTATTTCATTAACTTAACCACACAGAAGTAAATAAAGAAATGCAAATATATACAGAAAACACACAAAAGCACATGGGGGGGGGGGGGGGGGTGTAAAACAAAATAAACAAACAAAAAAAAAACTCTACTAAGTTTACAAGCCCACAGCATACTTGATGCACAGCTTTCAGCATAGGACACAGGAAGAAAGAACAGGGGGATAGATGTCCACGGACAATGTCTGTGGAGGAACCCTACGGCCATGTTCAAAGAGCCCTCTCCGTGGAAGCAGCTGTAAACATCCCCCACGGGCCGGAGGGGTGGGGGTAGGGCGCTCTAAGCACCCCAAAACTAGAGTCTGTAGACGTGGGTCTTCCTTTGTACAGAAATCCATCCTGCTTGTCCATAGACAAAAATAGCATGAGCAATGAGATTACAATTTTTAGGGATTTTTGTTTTTGTTTGTTTGCACTTTGGATGGTGGAGGAGCTCTGAGGGCTTTCCTAGTGAAGGGGGCTCGATGTAGTGAGGCAGGGAATACATTGCTCCTCTGAGGAAGGAAAGTTGCTGGCGTTTCTCATCCAACTCCACGCAAAAACAAAAGGGCTCAAGCTCCTCCTTCCCCTCTTTTTGATTGGCTACTCATAGAGAGGGGCCCCTTCTGTAGTGTGGTGTGGTCTCACACACACTCACTCACACACATACACACCAGCTGTTGTGAAATTCTCTGTGAGGCCTTTTCCTCAAGCACAGAGCTCCGCGTGACCGAAGCTGACAATTCCCCCTCCCCCCACTTCAGCCCACACTGCGATGGCAAAAACCCCACCTGCAGCCCGACCGGGCAGACACACACAGCCACACAGCCAGCCAGCCAGCCAGCCAGCCAGCCCCACACACACACACGGGACACGTCACTTTGTGAAACAACTTCCCGGTGGTCAAGACCCTGGTTGGCTGCTACTAGTTATTACGCAACTCCTTGTAGAGACAAATGGCTGCAAGGGTAAGGAGGAGGCAACAAAAAGGGGCTTGTGTGTGTAAGTTTGTCTACATCCAGCAGCCTGGTGGCTGGTGTACTTTTCTGTCCTGCCCTATGTGCAGGAATTACAGACATCACTGACATTTTGTAGTTGCAAACGACCTTTGCCGTGCGGCCTGCAAAGGGGAAGAAGTGGGTGGATCAGAACTGTGGGTCTACATCAGACTGAAACAGCTTCTGTTGCTCAAAAACTATTTGTTATTTTCAGAAAGCAAAAATCTTAGGATTTCAAATACACTAAAAGTATTACATTACAAAGTTAAAAAAAAAACAAAAAAAAAAAAAAAAAAAAAAAAACTGAGCTGAACTGTGAGCAGGATGTTGGGGCAGAGACCGACACAGCTGCTCTCTTTTACAATGAGAATCAATCAAGTAGGGAAATTGAAACGGGGGTGGGGGTGGGGGCACAGTGTGCAGTTCCACCATTGCCAGTCTTCTTGTCCTCCACTTATAGGCACTAAAGTTCATTCAGCAGGATGCCAGACCGTGTCTGTGCTCACCACAATCATTAAAGTCCAACGTATAAATACAGATTTCATCTGAATACAATTTATTTATATATATATATATATATATATATATATATATATATATATATATATATATATAATTTTTCTTTCTTTCTTTTTTTTTTTAATAAAAACAGAAGGAAGACAAATCCTGGGGTTGTGAAAAAGGATCTCTTCAGCAGTATCTGCAAGACCCAAAACAACACAGTCCTGCAAAAAACAGGTGTCCCAGCACACCTCAGAGGGGAGGCAAGAGGGTAAACAAAAAACAAGGTCTAACACAGGAGGACACTGGCAGTAAAAAAACAAACAAAGAAACAAAAAAAAAAACAGCGCTGAAGATTTAGGTCATAACGAGGACAAACACACACACACACACACACACACTACAAAGTTCAAGGAGAGCAAGACTGACCATCGTCAGGTGTTTTTTGTTGTTGTTGTTGCCACCATTAATGTCCATCTTCAAAGGGAATATACCAGCAAGGAAAACACAGGACTGCTAAAATGTTAACACTGACTTTGTATAGTGAAACATTGATAGTGAGCTCTTGGTTGTTGAGAGGTAGTGCGAGTGTTGTCAGATGTGCAAGTCATGATCAGACAGTTGAATTATTGATAGCAAATGTAATGCTTTTGCACAAATACTTAGTGGTGGATTTGGGGGAGGGGGTCAAAGTCAAACATTTCTTAAATGTTAAACACCTTCTGTATTGCACCCCTGGCTTTGCTCCTGTGATATTCTTCAGGCTGTCCTGAATGGCCACGAAGCAGGCAAGTCTCGTTAACACTAGTACTTGAGTTTGTCACTGAGGTCTGTGCAGACAGATGTACTTGTCTGCAGGGAGAGGATGGCTTTAGTTTGGGCCAGTCTGGAGACGGAAAGGGTAACGTGTGCATTCATCCTACTACAGCGAACAAGTGTGTGTCAGGCAGGTTGACGTCAATCTTCTTCATAATATAAATATATTTGAGATAGTTCTCTGTATAAAAATAGATTTACATTTCATCATTTCAAGTCTTTAAAAAAAAAAATAAAAATAAAAATAAACAAAGCATACCAACTAAATGTTTGTGACTGAAGTCTCTGTAAGGACAGAGTGTGAGAGCAGTGGTGGTTGGTGATGGTGTGTGGGACTGCTCAGGAGTGCACCAGAATCTCCATAATGTGGTCCAGGTCGTTGAGGTCGCTGAGGCAAAACTGGAGGGCTGAGGAAGGCGTGCAGCCTAAGGAAGGGAACCCCTTGAGTCCGTCATCAGTGCTGCCTAGGCTCGCACCACCACTGGGCGCGTTCCCTCTCTGCGTCGGAGCGAACGCCAGCGCAGAGAAGTCCGAGGCATCGTACATGGACGTGTCAATGTCCTCGAAGATGTCGTCCAGCGGCAGGTCGGACAGGTAGCAGCTGGTGGAGCTCGTGATCTCAAACGTGCCAAACAGTGAGTCCTGGAGCGTGGCCTGGTGGGGACCAGAGCCAGCGCCGTCTGCCTCCTCCAGCTGATGAATCCGAACATCTGGATCATCGGACGAAAGCGGCGTGTCGGGCTGGAGATAAGAGGGCACGGGTGGCAGGTCAGGCGTGTGCCGCGGGGTGAGGGCGTGTAGCGACGGGGCCGGCGGGGGCAGTGGCGGGGGTGGGTTGGCAGCGGTGGCCAATGAGCCCTCCTGCCTCATCTCCCGCTGGAGGTGGCGCAGCGTGTTGGCCAGCAGCACCGAGCGGTGCAGGCTGGGCTCGGCCCGGCGCTGGCAGCTCTGCAACTTGTCCAGGCACAGGTCCAGCACCAGCTGCCGCTGCTCAGGGTAAGGCAGGCCCAGAGACACAGAGTCCCCGCCGCCGCCGCCATCACACTCACTCAGCTTACGCTTCACACCACGACCCAGCAGATACCTACACGCAACCAGGACAGAGAGAGAGAGAAAGAAAGAAAGAGAGAGGGAGGGAGAGAAGGAGGAAACAATTGAGGTAAGAGAGGGAAAAGAGAGGAATAAAGGAAGAGGTGGAAAGAAAAAACAGACAAATAAGGGTTAGATTACAAATTCAAGCACATAAAAGCCAAGAATATCTGGCTGAATATCAAGAATATCTATATCCACACACTTGTAGTCTACATTTGACACAAATCAACAACTTTGAGACTATTATGCGGTCATACAGTAAATTCTATGCAGCTACCATCAATGACCAGAGAGGAAAGAGCATTCTATGTAGCAGGTACTGAGAAAATCTGAAGAGTGGTGGCTGACTGTCTCACTACGTTACAAGGAAGTTCTTTGAAGACGCCTGAATCTGGCTGATGGAGGCGAGATTGGTTTTGGTGTTGTGGAAAGGGACAGCATTGCCTTGTGAGTGTGTGGTGCTGTTGTTACAGAAGGAGAAGTCTGACACTGCAGCATGCATACCAGGGCGGTTGGACATGTTATGCGAGTCAGAACACACACACACACACACACACACACACACACACACACACACACACACACACACACACACACACACACACACACACACACGCGCACACACACACGCGCGCACACACACACACGCGCACACACACACGCGCACACACACACACACCATGGGGGAGTAAGCTAATGGAACACGGGTTTTGGGAACGCTCTAGTGGTCACCATGGTGATCCTCATCCATCTTTCTGCTGTGTGTCAATGTTACAGACGGTCCCTAGAGACAAGTGGCTCGACACAGCGACCGGCTGGAGGGGTTTAATCCCCCACCCCTCAACACACATGCACACATACACACACAATCTCTCAAGTCAACCACACAAAAGCACAAGCATATGGGACAACAAATGCTGGGAGTAAATAGTACTGCTGAAGGGGTGGTGTACAAATCAAATTGAAAATGAAAGCACATGAGAGGAGGTGTTCCTCTTTCTAGAATATTTATTGTCCCTTCCAAAGTTGGTCTTGCTTGAATTCATGGTAAAAACATGCTCTAGTCAAACTGTACACACAGACTAGACATCTAGAAGATACTTGAGAGTGTTTGAAAGAGCCAGAGAGGCACAGTGTCACACTGCGTCTAATCCCTCCAATGTGGCCGTCTCTCTCCTTCACCCCTTACTTCCCTCGCTCTCACTCACTTGCTGTCTCTGGCCTCTCGCTGTCCGCCTGCACTGCGAATGGCCGACTCCCATCTCTCATGACCACCACTCCCCTCCCACCCCCACTGCCACCCTCCTCCTCCGCCACCCGTGCAGTCCTTTCTTCTATCCTTCTGCTCCCGTTTTACTCCTCCTCTCCCTCCCTCCCGCCTCCTCCACCTTTCTGGTCTGCAGGCATCGGGGTGTCCACACTTCATCCATCACGCTGCTCCATACGAGCAGACATCCCCCGCAGGTCCCAGCACATGCCGCAGACTACTCCGCTCCGCTCCGCCTTCTCTCTCCTCTTTTCTCCCCTCCCACTGCAGAGCTCACAGCACCACGTACCGTCACAGCACGTCTGCAGTGGAGCCGGTGGGATAGAGTCCTACTACTGCTTAAGGCGGCACGCAAACAGTGCTAACAGCCAGAGAGAACTGTAACAGACTTTAGATGGCTAACCCAGTTCTAATCCCCCACAGTCTAAGGCAGCGATTTACCTGCCTGAGCATGCAATTCTGCATCATGAGCCAAGCTAGAAGAAAAGAACAGAAAAAAAGCTGCAGTAAAGGCGACTTGATTGTTTTCTACACCACGCTCTGGACCCTTATGGTAGAAGACATCATCAGGAGTCGGAAATACATCCCATGACGAGGGGCAAATCAAAGTGAGCTCTGGACCCAATGGGCCTACATCTTGAAGCATCTCTATCTGAATTTCCTATGGGATAATAACAGTGTTTATCAGTCTATCTATCTGGAAGCCCTAACTAGGGCTACCCCCCACCCCCCAGCTAGAGCAGAAGAGGGCTGTCCACCAAAGCCCCTTCCCCCTCACTGCAGTGTGGTCCTCCACTTGCCCGCTGATGTGCTCAGATGGCTGTGCAGCCCTCCTAAGCATGGGAGACTGGCCGCTGTTACATAACGGTCCATCCGGCTGCTCCTGAATGGCTCCCTCTCCCCAGCAAACAGTGAGAGGTACCACGGCTGGGGGAAGGGCCGCTTTATAGAATCTCTATAAGAGACGCATGTCCACGGAAAGCCAGCATGGATGCCCAAGCTGGCATCCAGAAGGCCAAGAGTGTGTCACTGGCACAATAAGTATCACAATACAGGCAGTGACCCATTACTGGAAAGATGGCAGAGCGACAAATCCAAGATCACACTTAAAATAACCATAAATAAGGAAGAATGAAATCATGACCCTTGTCTCTCCTGTGCTCCAATTTCATGGCAGAAAAATTCACGTAACTCTCAAATGATCTTTCAAACCGTAGGCACTGGTAAGAGAGGGGGTGTTGGAGGGTCTAAGAAAAAGAAGGCTGTGTGTGTGCGCATGTGAGAGCGCGAGTGAGAGAGAAAGAGAGAGGGAGTGCATGAGTGCATGTGTGTATGGCAGTGGTAGGGTGGCAGGAGGGCCTGAAATCGTGATCTTTCACTCCTTGCTCTGGCAGTCGGGGAATCAAGCATCAAGTCGTGCTTCAAAACCAAGCCACCCTCATTACGCTTCTCTCCTCCCCACCATTTACCATGGCAACGCGGTGGATGAGAGGTTCGGGACTTGAGTGACATGCTGTTTCAGGGACTGTCGAGAGCACAATCCTGCAAGCAGGCCGACAACACAAGAACCAGGGGGGGAATCAAAGGCGCCATGAATTCACAGTGAAAAACAGGTCATATGCTGCTGTAGCAAGTCGTTTCTAGAGATAAATTACAAGATGCTCACTCCAGAGGTGCTTCTTAGCAGATTTTCTTGAGTAAAACCTGTTCAAGCAGTAATCAATTTCAGATCAGCATAGCGTTGATCACTGCATCCATGCCTTAAAAAAAATAAAGCCATATTTGTGTAGGCCTATATATAAGCAAGTCAAATTCTTTCAGATCAAAACTGCAGAGATTCAGAGGAGTGCAGAAAACATCTGAAGACAGTGGCCAAATACTACAAAAAAGTTGACCATCTTGGTAAATTCGTTTACATAGGTCTGGGACGAAATACAATACAAAAGTCTTAAGATGTAGGCTAACATGTTGTCAAAAATGTGATGTACATCTATTTTCACAAGACTATCTAGCCTTGATTCTGGAGCTGGATTTTGACCTAAATTTGGTTGATCTGTACAGCTTTTCAGATCTTGGCAGCGTATCAGTACAGATTACATAATCCAACTCACTTCACAAAGAGAGACAACCTCAATCACCACCACACTGTGTCGGGGCCGTCATCATGGGTAGATTTAACAATGACACAGCTTTATAAGCTGGGAAAATATCGCTTCATGATTCAAACAATTAAAGGAGGTGGTAAGTTTAGTGAGGTTAAACAAATGTACACTATCAGATTCCCTCACAGAAGCTCAAGTATGCTTCAAGGCACATCATGTGCTCAATTCATTTCTTGGTATGGAGTCACTGGATCTGCCCCTGCCCCATAAGACCACCAATGCTGAAGTTACGGCCAGGATCAGCACTGCACTGCACTCTTCCCTCTGTCTTTGCTCTCTTGTCCCTGCCCTGGAGGGAACCACTTGCTCCAGTGCACACACACACACAGGAATAAAGAGGGGGGGGGGGGGGGGGGGGTAGTGGGTGGAGACAAAAGCACTAGGGTAGACAGAGAGTGAACAGGAAGAGGCAATGAAAATTAACCATGAGTAGGAGGCAAGATGTGTGTGGGGGGGGTGGAGCCTGTCATTGATAAGCACTCAAAGACAGCGTTGGTAATGAACTGGGGTGGAGAGGGGTGGGGGGGCTGGGAAAGAGGATGTCCATATATGGACTGCTTTGTCACTCAGACAACGGAGCCACCCTCGCCAACATGAGTCACATCCGTGGGGTTAGTCACACGGAGAGAGACGTGAGTGGACCCAAACTCACGGCTCGTGTCATGGGTCGTGATAGGATGCGTTACCATAGGTACTCCCGCTATCAACTCAGCTGCCGTAACAGCCATACAATACTATGCCCTCATACCCATTTCAAAGAGTTCCTCCACATTCCAGAGTGCAAGCACCCCCCGCCCCAGTCCACAGCGATCGTAATACGAAAAACTTTCAACTCATTCCAAAGTGAGACTGAAGTTTTCTGATCAATACACTCAAGCCTGTGAAACTGAATTGATTGATTGAATGGTACCTAAAATAGCTTAGGCAATATCAAATAGTGACTGAACAAATTACCAGACCTAAATGAAGTACGTACTGCACATGCTGGAAAATATTGTGATCTATGATTGCGCCCTCATTAGTAGCTGTTTAAATCCACGAGCCTCTAACAGACAACCAAGTATATGCACCAACATCTCTGTGCGTAGTGTACGAGAGCAGAGTGAAAAAGTGACCCTACGCAATTGCCCAAGCCTTTTCTCAACTTACTACAGCAGACAGAAATGAAAGTAAAGTACGGCCAGTGGCTTCAACATGAAACAGTACTGTGGCTGTTTCTGACTGTAATAACCAACTTAATAACCAACTAAATTGTAATAACCAACTAAATTCTGTCTGCAACCACAAATAGGCTACTTTTAACGTTCCGAGCTACGGTATGATGAGAGTGCTCGTAGGCACAATGAACTAACGATTCTACAAGCATAGACTCACCATCTGATAAACCTGGGCAAATGTGCAGCACTCTCGGCAGTCTGCTAGTTGAGTCAAGATGACTAAATCACAACGACTCAATGCTTAATGTCAAAGCACGATGGAAGCCTATCAAAAAAATACTATGTTCTGCACATGCCAGGAATGCGTACTGAAAGTTAACCAAGAAATCACGAATCGGCATATTTACTCAACGTTAAGCTCCGACTCCATACTGTTGATGCTCAGAGCAGTAATCGCTTTACTTAAAAGCGAGTTGATGTACAAGTCAAAAGTAGTGTATGGTTTGCTAGCGATATTGATTCCATTATGCAACACAGCGGCGCAAAACTCGCCACTGAACGTTACGCAAACGCTCACCACCTCGCTGTCTAGCATAGCAAGCTAGTACTACTAGCAACATTAGCCAAGATTGAAAGTACAAACAGAAAGTTAGCTGGGTGGTATTTTACCCGATTGTGCTCACAGAGATTGGCATATGACACGTTAACTAACTAAAACACGAAACACTGTGGCCGTTAACATAACTTATATTATCACAATTTCTATTCATCATATACAGTTCTTCTAAAAGTAGCATTATTTTAACGTTACCGTTATGTGGGCTCAATGTATTCAACCCTTCAGCTAAGTAAACACTACGACTTTCTCTTCCAGCTCATTGAAACTAAAGGTTAAATATCGTAATGGTAACTAGCAGCATCTCATTAAATAATCAACAACTAATTTGATCAGAATTAGTCTGAAGAGATCTAGAAAATCGAGAAATCACTTCAATGACCGTGTAACTTTAACGTACGTTAAATCCGTGAAGTAACGTAGACGCTGGTATGATAGCTAGCTGCCATCGCGTCAAAAGTTAATATTAGCTAGCTAAGCTAGCTAAAACTCAGGGAATGCTGTATTTGCTACACTGACAGCAATAACAAATTAAGCATAATTGCAATTCAGTCCATGACAAGCAAAAAAACAGAGAACTAGCCACCAAGCTAACGTTAGTAAGCTGCGTTACCTTGACGAGGAAAGGGCATCTCTCGGTTGCTCAACTTCCTTCACAGCGGAGTCCACATCTAGTCGACACATAGAGGCTGCTCGAATTCTGTTTTTCCTCTTCATTGAAGTCTCGTAAGACCCAATATCTCTTTGACCCATACCATAATGTATCACTAAACTAGCGTAGTTGCTAGTTTGATGCAACTAAAAGACAATATAATCTCTTCGCAAAATACAACTTCTGCAATTACCTACCTATCACATGCTAGTATCGCTAGCCAGCTGATGCGCAATGAATTGGCTAAGTTAGCTACCTAGCTAACGGTGCTAAGCTGGCCAAATAAACTGTTTAACGCTACTGACTGAACTGATATTTACAGTTTACATAAAATGAAAAGGCTGCCGATAGGGTTTCGTCGACCGAGTGCTACATTCTCTAACTTATAAATAGCACGTGGGTTAGTTTTAACGGTTTATCGAAGTGCTCGCCTGTCCAAAGTCTACACATTCCTGATCAACTAGCATAGAACTGATGTGGACGATGACTTCCACCAAGCAGCCTAGCGAGCTACACTCTGGTTCTCCAACATCGAAGCTACGGGAAAAGAGGCTCAGCTGATTGACGGTCGTCAGGTGGGAGAGCCTCGATTGGTCCAATGAAATTTCAAGCCCGCCTAGTAACTACAGCTGATTGGTGGCGCTCGTTCTCGCTTTCTTCCTATCGCTATCTCTCATTCGTTTTATGTACGCGCTCACAGACCAAAAACGTGACCAGGAGAAATGCTGTAGAAAAGCTGTTGGCTAGTAAAGGGTTGGCAGAGCAGAGGCCAAAAATGTGTGAGAATTCCGGCCGTAAAATGTCAGCTATAATGCTTTCAACAGTCTATCATTATGCATTTTTACATTCTTCTGATGTATTACTTGATCACTCCTATAATGTTGATCCCAGCAGCTATTACACCGAACTTCTTTTGCTGTCGTCGTGCAGCACACAGCATTAGCAAAGAGCAACTGGGGATTTAAACGCTGACGTTACATTTGAATGACGTTTACGCGATGCTTGCAACCAATACTGGAGTAGTATGCTTTTGCGCTCGAATGCCGAATGGAAAAAATAAGTAGGTCCATGATTCAGATTCAAGATTTTTTATTCGTTATAATAAATAATAATTATAATGTGTGTGCGTGCGTGGGAGAGTGCCTAAATTGAATCATATTGAAATTATTTGTATGTCGTTTAACCATTTACCAGAAATTAACGAATATAAATAAGAATAATGAAAGTATGTGCCTTCATGTCTTAACGGTTGTTCATGTAGCTCGGATTCAATTAAACGTGCATTGTACATTCACATTTCCGCACCCAGTCAACTGGGCTCCGATTCTGAACTACTTCCCATTTTCCATACTCATCGATTCTGATCCTTCAAAAAGCATGTTTGCAATGCGGTGAAGTCTATTTCGCAATTCTCTCACTGGCATTTTATTGACATAGCTGTAGGTAGTTTTACAGTATGTATACGCCTAATATATATATTTATATAGTATATATATATATATATATATATATAGTTATTTTCATATTTATATTGTTATTTTCAGACTAGCCCCATTTTGCTAGTCAGGCTGTCATTTTGCTGTATACTTGAAACAAGTGGATATAAGATACAATACCCTTTTAATTCATGCAACATGCAAATGAGCATGCTGTAAGATGTGTGCTATTAGATGTTACGAATTTAGGCTTATGAAAAAAGGTAAAGGGCAAAGTGAACACATTTCATAGTTTGTACCTTTTATTAGAAATGTTATAAAAATGCTACACTGTTCATATAAAATTGTTCTAATCTACTCTAGTTTTATTACATAGATAC
Organism: Tenualosa ilisha; assembly: GCA_015244755.2. Lineage (NCBI taxonomy): Eukaryota > Metazoa > Chordata > Actinopteri > Clupeiformes > Clupeidae > Tenualosa > Tenualosa ilisha. The sequence goes on along the minus strand of PYXC01002238.1, from coordinate 2,046,765 downwards.
CATTTGTCTCTCACTTGGCATTCATTTCCATAAACAATAACTTATGCCATTTCTGACCCGACACTGAAACCATTTAAATACTGTGTGAAAAGTTGTAGAACACTTGATGCATAGAAAGTGTATATGGACACTTGGTGCATAGAAATTTAAGAAATGCTGTCTTGCGCTCTAGTTAGCAAATTCACCAAAGTCAAGGAGTAACTGTGGGATTCAACTTGACCATTAATAACCTGACATGTTTGATGTGAATAAATAAAATAAATTAAAAGTAATTCATATAAAACTGGCTTGTGCCACGATTCTTCATTTCTAGAGTCAAATATAACATTTCACTTCTACCAGCACACAGACAGTGGTGGCAAGCTGGTAGATAAGGCAATCCTGTGACCTCAGACAAAGTGATATTGAGCAATACTGTATGGTGCTGAGTGCACCAAAGTGTGGACAGAGAGAGGGGTCATCAGATACAAGTATGTCAACAGTAATGAACTCTGCATCAGCCAATGCGTAATCAGCTTCAAGATTGGAAGACATATCAGTCCATGGCACATTACATTGTGCAATCTCATAAAAAAAATGTACAGTAACAGTTGTATCTGCTTTCAAAATATATATATATTTACATACATATTTCAATCACTTTCTTTTTTCTATGAAAATATGACAAACTTTACACATTTGTATATATCTTGTTCTGTTCTCCATTCTTGTAGTGTAATTTTTACAGGAATAAATTAAAACAAGACAGACACAAAATGGGGGATGAAAGGAAATAACCTCATTTTAGAAACATACAGAAAGTATGCCCTGGTGTCAGTGTCCTTAAAAACACACTGACACCAGGGTAGAGAGAGTCCTTTTCCCTAACCGTGTGTCTCATTCCACTGGCCTACCATAGGAGCCATAAGAAGGCAAACAAGGTGGAGGGTCTCTGAGAGGCTTGTACCTAGGAGCCCACAATGATCTCCATGATGTGGTCTAGCTCATTAAGATCAGACCGACAGTTTGCAGCTGACCCTAAAGATGAGGGAGAATGGGACTGGCTGAGACTGTCCAAAAGGTCATAGGGGCCAATCTTGGGTGCAGCCTGCATGCCTGTGAGCATAGTGTCCAGGTCATAGTAGGATGCATCCACGTCCGAGAACAGCTCCTCCAGTGCGGACTCGGAACCCGAGTGGCTGTTCTTGATCTCAAATGTGCCAAAAACCTGCCTTGTGGTTTTTGCCTCCCCTTTTTCACTGCACCCTCTCAGCTCATTTTCTTCCTCCTCCTCGTCCTCTTCTACATCCACATCTTCGTCAGGGGTGCCAAGCCGAGAGTCGAGCTCCCTTTCACCTCTGAGCACCCCCCTCTCCCAACAGTGGCCCATGCTGCCCGAGAGGCAGACACTGGAGGCTGCCTCTGAGCAGATCGAGTCCTCCTCCACCGCCACCACCTCCTCTTCACGACAGCCATCGTAGCCCATTACTGAAAACAGCTTCGGCTCAGTGTCAGCCCCCCCGCTAATCTCCCTCCCAGGCCGACAGAGCACCTCTGTGGCCACTAGGCGCTCCGGTGGACCGCTGGTGCCCGAACCTCCGCCGCCGGCCGCAGCAAACGCCTCCATCATGGCGGCCGTCTGCCAGCTGCCATCATTGGTCATCTCCTCCTGGATTTGCCGTACGGTGTTGGCAATGAGGACGGAGCGGCACAGGTTGGGCTCGACCAGCATGTGGCACAGCTGCAGCTTAATGAGGGACATATCCAGCAGGGACTGTCTCTGCAGGCTGTAGGATGCAGAGGACAGCTCTTCACTGGAGCCAGGTAGGCCATCATCAGGCAGCTCCTCTCCGCCATCTGAAAACTTGCGCTTGGTGCCTTTGGAGAACATGGCTCTGCTGTGACAAAAGAGAAACAAAAGAGATGTTCATATCAGCAAGTCTGCTTTTGACAGTTTCTCTATGAATCACTGAGCAAACGATGAAAAACTAACCCAAATTGAACGGTACTGGAAAAGGTGAATGCATTAAGACAACCTCAATTAACGACAATTGGCTCTAATACCATTATATTTTGAACAACATCTGAATATTTACAAAACACACACACACATTTATTATACATTAATATAAACAGTTTAAAACATACCTTTATGGCTTCAATATATTTTTGACACAGAAAATAATGAACAGTGACATGCCATGTCAAGTACCGAGTTTAATTAAGATTTGTGGCGAGTTCTTCTACATAGTGAACAAAAACATAAACTCTGATGATACTTGACACTTTCAACACAAACTGCACAAGGGTTAGTTGACTTGAAATAAAAACATAGCAGTGTGTTCCACAAGAGATCATTCTGGCCCAACTCCCAATGCAAGCATTAGAATTGAGCCGAAGAACACACACTAACACGCGCGCATACACACACACACACACACCAGAAAGTAAAATGACAAACAAGCAAACCACTGGTAAAATGTCTAATAGTAGTTTGACTAGCCCAGCTCAGAGGCTACACCTAGAATCAAGATGAAGGCTGCAGGCCACTTGCCTCCAGTGGTGATGAGCAGCCGACCAGGGCGGGGGGACACAGTCAGCTAAAGCAAGGAGGTAGAACGCACAAGCCAATGCATTACAGACTAGAGTAAATATTTGGCTTTGGCAATGGAGTCCATTTACATGACCAAGTTTGTCTCAGTCTGTGGCTCATATATCAGTACAATGTAGGGAGCCTTCTAATCAACTACATCAGACAGCACTGACTTGGAAGGTGTGGCGAATTTGGATGAGGAAGAGAGGCATGAAGTAACGATCAAAAGGCATCTGTCCTACTGAGCTGAATAGGAAATCTACTCTTTCAGAATGTGTAAGCACGTCCCGATCTTTGCCAAACCAACAAACCCATTAGTTGCAGGCATACAAAATACACCACCAAACAAAGAAGAACATCAGAACATTCTGAAAGACCAGAGATCAATCTGTAATCTAGTGTGGGGTGTGATTCCATTCAGTGGAGATGATTTCTTCTAGAGACGACAAAAGATGTGACTGGGATCCCAGTAAAATGAATGTTAAACCTGACCAAACATTTAAGATGTGGGGGCGGGGGGAAGGGATGGGGGAAAGGCTAAATCATGGTTAAACTGAAAGGTGGACATTTGGCCTACCTGACCAACCAGTGACATCCCAGAACTGTAGAGACAGAGACCAGAATGCAAGCTGACAGTAACTCCATTGCAAGGCTAAGACTTCAGTCATTACCTCTTGAAAAAAAAATGAAGCCCTGGCAATCTCACATAGCAAACATATCACGTTGAATTTAACATTATGAAATGGGAGAAAGAGATACAGCAATGCGAACAAAAACATTCATACATGAAGTTAAAAATATCCTAAGTAGAATTACACTAAGTACACGGATTTTCACCATTTGGTAACAAAATACGTGCACCGTCAAATGTTACAGTACTGTTGGCAGACTCATTTCTGAAATTCTGATTGTGTAATCTGTCTGAAAAGAAGCTGAACTGCCTTCTGTGTTGTAAATGATGAGTGAGGAAAACTGATTGTGTGATTGATATATTCTGCGATTCAAAATTCCCACCTCTGATGGTTTAAATCCAGGGGCTCCAAATTAAAGCGACAGCATTGCAAAACAAACAACGTTACACAAACACTTTCGCCGAGAGATTCGCTTGCCAGCTAGTAGACTAGCTCCACCCAGACAGGCATTCTTCACCCTCCCCCACCGTACTGACGTGGTCACGGGCACTAGGCTACCGGCTAAACACACTCTACCGAAAGAAATGCAAGTAACTAGGAATTCACAATATCTATTGTTTTTTCATATTGTCGTTTCTGAGATATGAGCAAAAAGACATATCTCAAATGCATTCTCACACTCCACGCCCCAAATGTCAAGGGAGTGAAAGGCAAATAACTGTTTCGCTGCACGGACAGTCATTGAACAACAAGCATGTAGCAGCTGGGACGACAATGATGGTAGCCATTTTGAATTTCCTTGTCGGTCTGCCTCGTAGCAACTTCTCCCAAAATGTATTTTCAAATACGTTATAATATTAGAGTTGTGAAACACCAGAAGGCAAATCTCCAAACTGACCGAGTGCAAAAGACAAGAGACAATAACGCTATTCCAGTGAAAAGTAAGGCTACGCTAGTGGAAATACTAAGACACTTCCGCAAATACTCTTGCGTTCGAAATCAACCGCGCATTTACCTAGCTCACGGGGGCTTTTATTTTCTAAAATGGCACCTAAATTACTATTAAAATAACCCCATCAACTTAATGCTTGGCTCATAATGCACCATGTTCGACTTACCTTCGTAGGTTTTTACACTTCAGCGTAGAGAGTCATAGACTTCTTGCGTATGTGGACTGCAACGCGATATAAGGTGCTGCTCTCTTGGCTTTCCCCGACACTGATTGTAGAGAGTTGGGCTGCTGGACGGCCAGCTGCGGCACAGGGAAAGGGTGATGTGGGCGGACACAAGCATCTTGATCGACAGGACATGACTTGAGTCGTGGAAAAGCGAACAAAAGACACAGGGTGACAAACAGGAGATTGTAATATGAGGTGGTTGGAGATAAGCCTTTCTTAACAGGCATGTAGTTCTCAATGTTTTTTGTTTTGACTTGAGCCGCAAACAAAACCTAATGATTAGCCTTCTATGATAGGCTAAATAGGCCATATAATAGTGTAAAAGCGTTTTTATTAATGGGGCCTGTACAGCTACAAATTCCTTTACCATTTTTTTTTTATTAGCCTACGAGGTTGCTTAAAGGCTACTCATATTTAGGCTACTTTAAAATGTAAACAAGAAATTCATCCATATAGGCCTAATGAAAAACGAAAGGTCATTGTAATATGCAAGTGCAAATAACCCCCTTAAGTGACCATTACTATTTTCACCTGTCAATAATGGCCTATAGCCAATGTTTATCACCAAATGTCATTTCCTGGTTGAAGTTAGTTTGATTAATTGTTTGGTAAACATTCACAGTTGAAATCTCCTGGGCATATCAAAATGCAGAAATGGTGTCAGTTGTTGAACAAGCATCATTCAAATTTTACTTGTTTGTGTAAGACATCACCGACTAGACTACTTAACCTTTAAATAAGGAATGATTCTTGTATTATTGTTGTGTCTGCATGGAACATACAAGTCACAATCAGATAGAATATGAGGAGAAAGTGATTGAAATGTGTAGACAAACTTTTTCTAAATAACTCAAACATGGGTGATAAAAGGAAATCAAATGACCACATGGTGTGAGTTAATGAATTATGCTATGCTCACTGTTATGACCCCGAACAAAGTGTCATCATACACTCAAACTTTAGATACAGTTTGATTTTTCTTTTCTTTTATTAGACTGTTTCAGTGCTTCCTTCCCCAAGCACTGAGTATGATTCTGTCAAAAAGAAAGGAAAATGATTGTAGCGCATTTTAATTTGAACTTCCTGAAACTTCCAGTCAGGTGAGAGCAATTCAAGCCAAAAAAATACTCTGTCTCAAGTATTTGTATGAATAATCAATTGTAATAAATAAAACATATGGCTATTCAGTCATAGAAACAATAACAAAAGTTAATATTTTATTGAGACCTTTAACAAGCCAGTCAAAATGGTTGCCTTTGGGCTAAACATCCACAAAAAGGCTAATCACATTACAATAATAACTGCAGTCTCTTGCAATTTGACAACATGATGATCTAACAGTAAACAGTCAGGTTATAGTATCACTCTTATTAATGTTGCTTGGCATGAGAAGATCTGGCCAAACACGTTTAACAAGCTGCTCCTGTTGGTGACTGCTTATTTGTAAGACTGTTATGAGTGCTGCATCAGAGTGTGCGCTACGTGCAGCCGAACGCACTGACTCAACTTGAACACATGAGGAAATGAATCAGCCCTTGCTTGCTCTTTCTGCGCTGGCCTACTTCTGAGTAAGCTGTAGTAACATCATATCTTCACCCTGCTATTCATGAATCTGTTGGTTTGTCGGCCATTTCATGAGTAATTTTCAGAAGGACATTTTCAGAACATTATGCTATAGGTTCACCACAAAGGAAAATCGAGACGTGAATATCTTGAGCCATCAATTTCCACAGTAATCTGTTTCCTCCACAAATTTTGCCCCTTTTAAGCAACAATGAGGAAGCTCAGAAAGTGAGGTCTTTCTCCACCTAGTGGTATATTAGGAACACAGACATGATGTATGTATACACTGACTGCAAATAAGTAAGGTCTCTGAGATTACTGATTTACTGTGGAATCAGACATGGGGAAACAGAAGTGTATGCAGCATGATTTTATGTTGATTGATGTTCATGTTTTTATTCAGAGTTTCTATAATCTGCTTAGCACATATGGCTAATGCCTCTTGCTAAATATCTAAAGGCCATTAATGGCCCAGAATTTAAAAGCACTTAGTAACTTCAAGCCACTGACCTTATCAACCCCTCACTAGTTATGTCCAGATAATAGTAACCTTCACCTATCTTCTTTGTGCCACAGGCCTCAACGCTGTCTGTGAATGAGAATTCAACATTGTGGCTCAGACCAGGCAAAGAAACGTTTTTGATAATGAACAGAGGAACTTCAGGAGATGCAGGGTAAGATTTGAGTGTCCTTTAAATCCACTTTTTGCCAGAAATGCAGTCACTGTCTAAGAAGCATTTACCATTTAACACTGATAAGTGATTTGGTTTCATGTAGTTATTAACCTTGTTGTTAACAAGGTGTACATTGACAGCAGTTACATACATCTCAATGAAGGCAAGCTTGTAAAGTTTGCATTTTTACACAGGTTACAGGTTATCAGGCAATTGTAATCTAGAGTTGGTTTATTTGTCTTTTTTCATGTATCTAGGAGTGCCATAAGACACCCTTTCAGGGCAGAAGCTTAGTCTAATATGTGTTTGGTAACTCATTCTGTGGTAATGACACCTCTTCACCAGGTGATGGCACTATAATACCGAGTCAGTCAGAGCCGTATATGTATGGCTCTGAAGTCAGTATGCTAAATTATATGTATTATAAATATTGGAACCTAATGATGAAACCATATATCTTATCATAAAGCACAAATTAAGTCCACTAACTGTCGAGTCAAAATTTCCAGTCAGTATTTCTCAGAAAGTTCATATATGGGATTGAGTCTGAAAACGTAATTGATATAAACGTATTTGATATAATATTGCTTTGTGGATGTAAGAATTAAAGGTCCTCATGGCTCTATTTTTGAACCAAGGCTAGTGTTTTATGGCAACCACAGACTTAGTAACTCATACACTCTTTGCAAACTGAATTATGGGTAAAGGGGGCAGGATGCAAAATATGAGATAGAGCTCCCCTTTTTCCAGCGTGAGAGATTATCTGAGCTGTAATGCAATTATAATCAATCCAGATGGAATTTACTGTTCAGTCTTTGGAAACCTGAGCCTTCACAGTCGGGCTTCAGTCATTATGAAATAGATCACTGTTGGGATGATACATAGAGTGAGTTTACCCAGCATGAGTTAGTCAGAGCTGCGTGTCAATCCAGTTGTGGTGGCATATGCTCTCAAAAGATTGTAAATGAAATTGGGAGAATCTTCAAGGAATTCTTTCTTTTTTTCAGTAGAAACTGATCAAGGAACTGACGCCCATCATCCAACTGCATTAACCTGTGATTTGATCTCTTTGTGAACAGAGGAGTGGAGACGGGTCACTTGCTGTGCTCAGTACATCATGCCTGCTGTTGTCTGGTTTTTTATTCTGCTTTCAGGTAAGCCCCAAGAAGAAGAGTACATTTTGGAATAGTGTTTAAATTTGTACCAGAACAAATACTGATATATTACTTTAATACTCACCAATGAAATTGAGCACTTGTGTCTACTCTGCTTTGATAAATCATGTGAGAAATATATACCAAAAATGGATGAGCGAGTCAGTTGATCTGCTGTGTCATAGGGCCTTATATTGTTGAAATAGCTTTCTCATATCTTTTTTTTTTTTTTTTTTACTGTGTCTTGCTTTTGCGTTTCCTACACTCTGTGATGAACATTGTTCAGTGTCTCCTCTGGTGGAGCTTGCACTGGACAAACCAAAGAGATCCTCTCTGAATCAGCTCACCAGGATGCTCCTGCGGCGGTATAATTCTGGTGTACGACCTGTCGTCAACTGGACTGACCCTACTGTCATTTACATAGATTTCATCATCCAGTCCATCCTGGATGTGGTAAAACTGTATTTTGTGGTCTTTCAGTTAGCTGTTTACTCTGATGCAAAACTTAAGTTTAAAAGTCAGATATAGATCCATTGTATTCAGGGGTAGAAAATTTTGTTCCAGATATTCTTTTGATTTAGTCTAATGTATTTGAACTAAGCTTGCTGGATGTTAAAATTGTTCTCCTTGATATGTGGATTGGTTTTACATTATGCTCTGAAAAATGTTAATTATTCATATTTTTTCTCAGGATGGACAGAACCAAAAGGTAACAACAAGCATCTGGTATCGGCAGGCATGTACCTTAGTTAATGTACCTTATATTGTAGACTAGGAATCTATTTGAACATAATTAAATGAAAATTTAATAATGTGAAATTATGTTCTTAGAATTGTCAGAAGTCACAGAAGTGTTCTGATAATGGGAATGTGTTCTTTTTGTTTCTGTTTCAGATTTGGACAGATGAATTCCTTGTATGGGACCCTGAGGAATTTGATGGCATAAATGAAATATCATTGTCATCTGATGCTATATGGGTACCTGATGTCATCATCACAGAATTGTACGCATCAGTTCATTTTCCATTTTCCTGTTCATCTTGAATGATAATAAAGTAATTTTAAAAATACGATTAAATATTGTTCTGTATAAACTTATAATTATCTGATGTGTTTTCTTCTTTATTAGTGTGGATGTTAGTCCATCTTCAGAAGTTCCTTATGTCTATGTCAACTCATCCGGAATCGTGAGAAACTACAAACCCATCCAAGTGGTTGCTGCTTGTGACTTGCAAATCTACGCTTTTCCCTTTGACAAGCAAAACTGCACCTTAACATTCCGTAGCTGGCTGCATTCTGGTGTGCACACACACACACACACTCACACACACTCCTGCACAGAGGTGATATTTAATCAGTCTTACATGTCAGAATAGAATCTTGCATGTAGATGTAAATGGACACATACATCACTGGTTGATTTGTACACTTGGTGAAACTGTTTGCACACAGTATATTTTTATATGATTCACGTTACTTTCCTTGTGGTCTCTCGAACAGTGAAAGAGGTAGACTTAGCGTTTTGGCGTAACCCTGAAGAGATTGCGAGTGACAAACGAGGGTTTATGAATGATGGCGAATGGGAGCTGCTGTCTGTGCCATCGCGGTACTGGAGGCTACATGTTGATGATCAAGATTATGCCCATATTCAGTTCAATGTGAGTGTCGCAGTGTCATTTCAAAAAAGTACTGTATAACCATCACCACAGCACCCTTAGAAAACTATATCACATTATTAAATGATTTGTCATTTCTTTTGTGTGCAAAGACTGATATGACAAATTGCTAAAATAATTTTGCCTATCTATGCATCTCAATTCTCAAATTTCCAATCGCCTAAGTGTTTTGTTTTAGGAATTACAAAAAAATTAACAAAATTTCAGAATAAAGAAATATAGATCTATATATATGTTTGTATATATATATTACAATTATTTATATATAGATATATTTATATATATTATATATATAGTATAATTACAATTATTTTAGGAAGGTGACGATATGTTAAATCAAATAAGGGTAAAATAATTGCCTTCATACAGTGTGTTTTTAATTTTTAAAGTTTTTATTTGTGCACCTAACCCTAATGCTTAATTAATGTATTTAATGTGTATTTAATGTCTGCTCTGTTTTATCGTCTTTTTTTTAGGTGCTGATTCGTCGACGGCCACTGCTGTATGTGGTAGGTCTTCTCATCCCAAGTATCTTTCTCATGGTGGTGGACATCATCAGCTTCAACCTGCCTCCCAACACAGGCACACGCATATCCTTCAAAGTTAGCATCCTCCTGGGCTATACTGTCTTTAGGGTCAACCTGATGGATGAGATCCCTGCAACAGCAGTCACCACTCCCCTCATTGGTGAGAAAAGATAGAGTTGCATTTAGCAATAGCGTTGCGTTTGTTTCCACACCAATGCATCCCCCATGCCAGTTGCTCACTGACTACATTTTCTTTCTACTCTACTCCCCTCTAATGATTGTGGTTGTCCCTATGTATCAGAGATACTGACTTAATATTGTAGGTGATGGCTTTGTTGATCACTAAATAAGCAAGGACCATCTGTCTGATTTCTAGGAGTCTTTTTTGCTGTGTGCATGGCTTTACTCGTTCTGAGTCTGGCTAAATCCATTTTGGTGGTGAAGCTGCTTCACCACAATGAGAAGGAGGTGAAGGAGATGTCCATCTCTGCCTGCCTGTTGGACAAGTATGGCTCTTCCAGTCAGAGCTTTGGAGAGAGCATGTTCACTTCAGTACGGACACTTGACGACATGGACCAGAGCAGTGGTATGCACTTTTCTTGGTCATACAGCACTAACTAAAATATAAAAGCAAGCAATATGAAGCTTTACTACATGATTCAGTACATATAAAAGGTTTATGATATGAAATATAGAATATGAAAACAATTTGTGATTATGCACAGACCACCTATAAGTATATAAGTATTTCTGTGGTAGTTTTTAATGTTGAATCTGACATAAGAACATCATTTCAGGTTATGAGTTTGATCCTCCATCAGATGATGACCTTGTCTCCCACAGTGAACGCCCTAGGTGTTCACTCCGTTTGGATAGACTCCTGTACCAACTGACCGCTATCAGGTTGTATCACAAAAATTAATCATGAAACACAAAATGTGGTGTTGGTGTGTTATTTAACATTTCTCAGCTAATTTACAACCCATACCCTAAATCTTACTGAAATTTGCTAGCTCATTAAATGTAGCAGTTGATTCGTTCAGTATGTTTACATGCACTTATCAGCCGACCAAGAGAGTATTTCGGTTTACGGAGTCCTTTGTCCAAGTTTAAATCAATTTATTGACCTTAAACTATGTCCAACTGCATGATATAATAGGTATTCATGTCCCTTTTCATAGCATATACCTTTTCCCATGTGCATGTTGCGTAAGCATGCACTGCATATGTGCAAGTCTCTCCACACACCAAGGATTTTTGACAGCCAAGGCATTGCTTCCTACTATATAGCCTATGTTTTATTTAAGCTAATTTAACAATTTAATTGACAGAAAAATCCATGCACTTTGTATGGTTTACCCTATTGAAACGTAGCCTAATAGAATATTAGCAGCATATTTTGTTTGCACTGTATTGTTGCTGACTTCAAAGGAAAAATCCGGTGTGAATCAATCCATAGCCCCCAAGTCACCAAGTGCTGTTTAGTGGAAAAAGAACAAAAAAATTTGATACAAGATGGACTAAAATACCAAACCGACAGCTAAAATTAACTGAATGGGGCATAGGAAAAATAGACTGAAAGTGAGCTTCTATGCCCCATTCAGTTAGTGTTCACATTTCTGTCTATGTTGCATCAAATCTTCTTGTTCTTTTTCTCTAACACCAGATTTCTCCTTTAAGACTATGAATAGAAACGTCGAAAAGAAATTGACACAAAGTGTGCGGCTATTACTCTATTATTATCGTTTTTCCAAGCCAGCACTTTGTGACTGCATCCCCACTTTTCTTTACTTGGTTGCAGATAAAACTTGATCAACGAACAATATCTTTTCAGGATAACATGCACACACATTAGTCGGACTAAGGCAATAATTCAATTTTCTCTTAGTGCATGTAAACGTACTGACTTGTCTCATCTTAACAGACCTAATCCATTTGACTACATACTATGTCAAGCTGTCGGTTTTATGTAATTTTCTCCCTATAATTGTTTTTGAGTATTAAAGGCTCTTACTGGTAAAATCCGATCTTAGGTCCTATCTGCAGCAGGTGGAGGATGATGAGACGGCGCAAACAGACTGGCTGGCTCTCTGCTACAAAGTGGACCGATTATTGTTCCGCCTCTATCTGCTGGTGATGCTGGCTTACTCCATCACCTTGGTGTCTCTCTGGGGCAGCTGGAGCGCTGTTTGACCAATGTGGAGAAAACTAGAGATCTCTACTGGACCTGAGGGACACTGGATTTGCTTGATAAACCAGATTTGATTGAACCAATTGTAAAGATTGAGCTTCACATCATGCTTTGTGTTATCACAATAAGCTATATTTCTCATATTGACTATACAAATTCTTTTTGAAAACAAAAATTATTGTATGGAAAGTTCTACCTATCCTGAATGAAAAACAGTGTATACAATATTGTCTGTTTCAGGGGCAAAGAGCCTTTGATTTTAATTCAGACTGTTGAAACTGAATTTTATTGGTAGTTATTGACAGTTATTGGGATAAAAAGTGCTGTTGTGTGTAAACATGCTATGGACAAATGTAATTCTCTAGTGACTACATCTTACATATACTACTGCTGTTAATGCTGTTAATACTTTCTTAGTTTTACATGTGGATACACCCAAGTCTCCCATTTCCTTCATCACTGCACAACAGGAAACCTGTAACATTCCAGCAATGTATTATATGCCTCTCTGTCACTCTACTGTCTTTCAGCCAGTCTCTAATTACACATTATGGAGTATCAAGTGACACGCTCTCATCCATTTACAGATACATTACACAGCCTGCCCTGGCATCATTGCCCTGAAAATAAAGTGTTCCCAAATTACAGGCAGCATGTTTTCAGACATCAATTGATAGCCTAGAAATCAGCCAGTATGTCTAGTCACGATGCCATAGGTCCTCTGTAGGTATTCTTCTAAGGTTTGGTTGGACCAATCATATCACTCTGTACTTAGAAAATCTTCACAGACCTACCCTAGCGGTAGCTTATCAGTGTGCAGAAGCAGTTTGAAAGACAACTTCTGATTCACCCCTTGGATTGAGCCCAGTCTATTGGTCATGGCCAGACTATACATTTTGAATAAAATATTAAGTCATGAACTTAGTCTACCAGTCTTCCAGCCATTAGTGGTACTGTGGGTGGAATCATGAGTGGTATTGTATGCAATTTGTTATTAACTGAGTGAAGTTCTATGTCCAGTCAGTTAGAAGTGACACAGTGTTTCGGTGTCCAGAGAATCTCTGGTAATTGCTCTAAAATATTGCTATTTTTGTGTGTCAGTATGTGGCCACACATGGGACGTTGAGGGCTTGAAGGGTTGGATGCAGCTCATTGAGACATATCTTCCTCTACATTTTTGTTTGCTGCAGTGTTACGGTTATGGAGTTATTCCGCGAAAAATGTGTCTGACCAACAGCACACATGGGTGCATGAGGGCTCGTTTGATACGGCTGCTGGAGACCAGCGTTGAATTGAAATTTTGTTGGCTCAAGTGCTACGGTTCTCGAGTTATTCCACAAAAACTGTGTCCAACCAACCTGTGGTCGGACAGCTCCCGCGGCTCCTTGAGACATACGTACCACTGACATTTTGTTGGCTCGGGTACTACAGGGCCAGCAGAAGGGGGGGGGGGGGGGGGGGGCTATGGGGAGATACGAGCTAAGGGCCTAATAGTTTTAAGAGCCGCAGTGTTTCAGTGCCCCAGAAATCATTGACGAAAATGTTGAAACAGACAACTCAAAATGTTAGATAATTAATTGATATGTGACACGTATCAGTGACATGTAAATGACCTGTCACTGGCACCAACATGTGACCATGTGACCTGTGTCATTGACACATCACAGGCATGACACCGGAAGTCACTACTATGTCACAGGCATGACACAGAAGGAGGCATTTGCCAATAACCAGAAGAAGGGCGAGGCATGCGCGATTTTCATGGGTTTCCCCAAAATTTGTTACGGCCACCATTTCACTGATATGACTAAAACATCTACCCTGCAGCGCGACTGAAAGGGTAAGATAGATGTCATGTACATATTATACAGTAGACATATGTAAAAGAAGATGAATTGTTAAAAACACATTTTTGAAAATAAGTTCCGTAACGGAACTTGCAGTGTTTGATATGGTCCATGTGGTTTGATATGATATGGTATTTGTGTTGTGTCTGTTCAGGACAATTGAATCTGTGTTTGCTTGGAAAGGCCGTCGAGCTGCAGCGCCTACTGGACGCTGGTATTATAGAGCCTGAGGATGCCTCTCCGTGTATCAAATCTGGTCATAGTGAGGAAGAAATCAGGGGCTTTACATATCTGTGTGGACTTACGTGCAGTCAACAAAGAAGTAATCCCAGTTAAATACCCGTTACCCACATCAGAGGAGTTCACAACACAATTTCACAGCTTTGTTTTTTCTAAGCTGGACCAGGCACAACCTCACCCTCAACGCCAGCAAATGTGTCTTCACTTTACCAGCCACTGAATATTTTGATTTCTGCAGAGGGCATCCCTTCCCTGGAGTCTAACGTTGAGGCTATCCTCTTACGGGATACTACATGAAGTTCATGCCTCAGTATTCAGTCATAACAGCCCTGCTACGTCAGTCGCTACAAAAAGACGAGTTGTGGGTCTGGTCACTGGAGTGCAAGCTCTTAAAGCCCAGTTTATGTCACCTCCTGTGTTAACACATTTTGACACGCTAGTCACCTGTGACACATCAGCTATGGCTATAGGGGCTGAATTACTGAATTGTTGCATATGCCTCCCAGACCTCTACCTCTATGGCCGCCAGTTCACACTGAGAACAGACCACCAAACCTTAACAGCTCTGCTATTTTCTACTGCCACTGGCCATAAGCCGCTGATACTGCACCGTCAGTACAACTACACCCTGCAGTTTACCCCAGGCTGAGAGAATGTTGTTGCAGACCTTCTCACTCGCTCTGTTCCTGCCTAGACCCCATGTACGGGTATTAATCACATTGAAAGCAAGATTACCCACATGCTACACACTCCACTTCAGGCAACAGGAACTGAAGACAGCCTCAGAGCAGGACCCAGTCATTTCCCAGCTCTGCATCTACATATGGCAAGGATGGCCAAAGGAAGCTCTAGAGCAGCTGTTAGCCTTCTCCCGTGTCAAGCATGAGCTCTTATGTTAGAATGACTCATGTGTGGCATGTGGCCTCTGCTCTGTGATTCCAGAGACCCTCCGTACCCGTGTGCTGGCCATGGCACATGAGGGCCATCTGGGCATAGTGAAGCTGAGACAGAGGTACTGTGATCTGGTGTGGTGGCTTTGGTTAAAGACTGTCCAGCATGCCTTGTGAGTGGCAAAACTGGCCACCAACCTCCTCCACTCTTGCAACCTGTGGCCTGGCCCTCTCAGCCATGGAAATGTCTGCAATTAGACATATGTGGCGAGATTCATAGTGCCCCCCACCACCAGCTCTTCTTGATCGTGGTGTATCATTTACACTCTAAATGGCCAAAGCTGACCACTACCGGCTCTTTCACCTCCCAGGTCGCTGTGGATTTCCTGGAGTCCCTTTTCTCACGCTGGGGCCTGCCACAGACTATTACCACTGACAATGATCCACAGTTTGTGCCTGGAGTTCAGGGGGACAGGGGGATTCACCATGTCCGCACAGCCCTGGATCACCCTCAGGCAAATGGTGGGGTAGGCGCTTTCATCAATCCTTGAAAAATGAAATCAGAGCACACCGTGCACAGGGTTGCTCCTTCAAACAAGCCATAAGACTGACCCTGCTACCCTACTGTGCCACCCATCATTTAACCACGGGTGTCTCCCCAGCCTCACTCATGCTGGGTGGTGTGATTAACCTACCACTCGACAGCTGCCCTACCTCAGCTCAGAGCCCACCCACTACAGTTACAGCCTCAGTCTCCCGCCCTCAGAAAGGGATGAAACTATGGTTTGACAGGAAAAAGAAGGTCAGGGTGCCAGATATCACTGTAGCGGACTGGGTGAGAGCTTGCCGGTTGCACAGACAGAACAAGATAGCATCATTTTGGTTTACTCCGCAGCTGGTGGTCCGTGTATGGGCCCAGCCATGTATCTTCTTGAGGATGGCACCCACTGGCACACCAGCTGTCTTAGGAAGGTGCCTGCACCTCCTGAAACACCATCTTAAGGGAGCGGTGATATGTCGCCGGCCAGAGCTGATTGTAGGGATCCCATGCCTCAAGCTGCGGCGCAGCCTGGAGTTACTCCCCCACCATCACACCTAGTGTCCCAATCGCCTCCAGCATTGCCCCCATCTTCTGCCCCTCTATCACGGCTAGCCCTGCCATCGCCTGTGGGGTCGCCCAGATTATTTGAAGGACTTTTCATGTTTGAAAATATAGTGTCTGTTTAGGATGATTGAATCTGTGTTCATTTGGAAATGCCTTGCAATCTGTTCTGTGTACAGCTGTTTATGTCTACAGGGGGGCAGTTCCTAAAGGGGATACAGTAAAGTTAATATGTGCATATACTGTACCTGTGGTCATGTGTCTGTTCTTATAGAACAATTTGGTCTGATTTAATTCGTTAAATCATTGATGATCTAGTTCACCATGGTTATTCCACTAGCTGTAAATGGTCATTAATTATTGGCATGAACATAACATTGTCCTACAAATCTGCAACTCTGCACATATAGCTTCTGAAACCAAAAGACCATTGCATTGACTTTTGTACACAGGTTTCTAGTACAAGTTCTTAATTATATTCTCAACAACCACTAGTCAGCTTCTTTATATATTAATCCAATACAGCTTCTTTACAAATCAATCCAATCTATGTATGACCTACAGTAAATGTAAAAATTTAATGACTCCTGTTTATGTTATATAGCCTTTCTATTCTTCAAAGCATGAAATGAAAGCAATAAATAAAACACATATGTCATGGTAAACAAAAGCGTTCTTCCACCTAGGAGTATCTCATCACTAGCCCTATGTGTATGTCATCTTATGTATGTATGTGTATGTTATGTTAACAGAAGATTGTAGCTAAACTATTAACTAAAAAGTGAAGCAGATGACTGTAGCCTAGCTATTATCTAACAAACAGCAAGAACCTCTAAAACGCACATCTCAGTCAACAAGATCATGATAACAAAATGTTTTTATCTTGGTTAAATCAACATGAAGAGTTAGTTTAATAGGGATGCTGTTCAATCCCATTGGAGAATACACTGTTCTTGCCACCCAACTGGCACCTGTAACTGGCACGTTTGCTAAGTTGCCCCGCCCAGCTAAAATGTCGTATACAGTCTGCTTGTGACATTCTTGTGTTTTCCTCGTGATCTAGCCTTGTGATATTGTTGCTTGCTAGGAATGTATTATCTGTAGTTTACTGTTTAGTGTTAGGAAAAATGTCTTTATCTGTTGTACCTTTCTTTTTCCTTATCTGTTGTGCCTTTCTTCTTGACTGTGGGATAGCAAGAAACATACTTTCAATTCCTCTGTATGTCTAGTACATGTAGAGAAATTGACATTAAAACTGACTTTGACTGTCATAAAATCAACTGACTGACAAAAAATCCTTCACATAAAAAGCTAGCTTCATTGTACATGATACATTTTACCTACAGAAAACACGTCTTACAACATGTTCATAATGCATGTTTATTGTTTTCCATAGGCTACAAAACTCATATAAAAAATAAGACAGACTGGTATCACACACATTTCATATTTGCACACACAAAACTATATTCATGTAATAGTTGTGTACTCAGTTGTGCGCTTTATTTATACAGTATCATATTTAATTCTTATAATTATGTTGTATGAAAATAATGTGAAAGTGGGAACTTTCAAGAGTAAATCAGTATTAGGACTATATGAGCCATTTAAGTCTATTTACAATATTGTTGGCAGCAGTATATTTATAATTTTTTTTTCCTTTTCATTTAGTCAATCTTTGACTAATTATTCTGGTTTATACATTGCCATCTCTGGACAATCCATGGAATCCCTTCTTTCTGTACCTCCTCCTCCAGGCATGCGTAATATAACCGCAATATGACACAGGTGCTGTACTTTATAGTCTGAAAATTTGCGTCCATCTTCCATTTGGTCACTCGCATATACAAGTCGTAAATCTGCAAGATCTAGGTTGACAAGAAATGTTTTGAATTATTTAAGTGGAAAAGCGAAAAAACTTAAATTACATGTATTAAAACTAAAAAAAACCTAAAGTACATGTATTTATTTATCAAGCATACTTTCATTGTCTAATAAAAAATGAATAGATTTTTTTCATAATTACAAATTAAGGCTGTACATTGAGGCTGAGACATGTCCTAGAAAGCCTATGGACAGTTTCATGCCAACAGGAAAATTAACCATGATTCTCCATCTGCTTTTCTCCATCCCACTCTTGCACATTTTTGTGAACCATAATAGGCCGCTTTTACAGATTTTTCCTGCATGATAGTGGCAACTAGCCTGGTTCTCACAATGAAATGCATTGCAAATGAGTATGTGAGAAACAAACTGGGCAGTGACAGGAAGACGAGAATAAGTAAAGTGCTGTGTCCAACATTTGTTTTAATAGTGTAAGGTCCTCCAAAATAATACTTAATAATACTGTGTACTGTGTGTTTTGAATAATGTTACATAATGCTTTGTGTTATGGAGTATTTTCCTGTTCCTGATGTGTAAACATACTGTGCATTCAGACCAATCATTTTCATCTGTTCTCTGTATTTTTATTTGAATTTTGTTATCAACCAATAATAATTTTTATATTTTTAATGCATGCAAATTTGCAAGCTCTCTCAACCTCACAAGAGAGAACTGAGGTCCCATATATTTTTTATTAAAAAGCCTATAGCTTGTGCAACTAAATATTTTTCATCTTTGCAAACTACAAAGTAATTTTTGAAATGATTTTCAACTATTTAACTACATGTTGACAATTTTAGCGTACAGTTAATAAAGCATAACGCCATAGGCTACACTAACAAAGCGGCGCTTTAAAGCAACACAATGTACTTTTCAGTAAGGCTGGGTTCATAAAATCGATTCAGCAAATAATATCATTTCAATATCGATTCACATTGGAAAAATTCGATATTGATTCACTATTTCGTGGATCAATCTTTTGTCTGCAGTATGTCTGCTTAATATGTATGCTATATTCGCGACCAAAGATATGCACGTCAGACACCAGTGAAGAGAGGCTGCTCCATAGAAATCAGTGTTAGGGCTATCCATATGTGGCAATGTTCAGTCATTTAAAAGTTAGGTGTCTGCAAATGAGTGTAGGCTTTAGTGTAAACTAGCATTCTTCAACTAGTTCAAATAATCAAAGTGCAACGTTTAGGTAGCCAAACAATAAGCTGCGGTTAAGCCACGTTTATTTCATTCGACAAAGCGACAAAGCAAAATACCAAAGATCCGCATGCAATTCAGGCTTTTAGTGCGTGGTTCTCCGTTGAAATGAAATGCAAGTAAAGCGTTCACATGGTAAGCATGCAGCAGACTGGATTTCTTCAAACTGGGAAAATGCAGCAAGCTCCTTTGACGTGTCTACCTAAAAATCATCTCTCTAGGATTTTGTTCACTTGAGTGTAGGAGATGACAACATGTCTTTAAACACTCCAGCAGACAGTTCAGAAGTGAACCAATATTTGTAATACTTTGAAGTGCTGTTTAAGAATCGTATGGGTAAATTGATGAAGAGCTTCAGTGATGCCAAACTGCTAACAATGCAAACGTAAACGTTTGCAGACATGCCGCCAGAAATAACCTAATCTTCTATTCATTTTCACATTTCATGCTATCGACATTCCCTTCATTGTCCGTACACATTGAGTGCGCTTTTCAGTTATCATAAATAATAGCCTGTAATGCTGGCGTGATGAATGGTTTCCAAAGGGACATTAGACCATACACAGTAAAAGAAGTAGACAGAGGGATCACGTCAATCTCAGTGGCAGGATTTTTATATCTTCAAAAATCTCAGTGAGAGGCCTCGAGGTCAAATTTGAAATTTTCGGTTAGGCTGCATACTCCTTGCTGACGTAGTCACGTAGATCTGACAAACCCATAGACAGTAAAAGAGGTGGACAGAGTAATCATGTCGATCTCAGTGGGAGCATAAATTGTATAAAAAAGTGGACAAAGCATCGGTGACGTCACCCATAGAATTTCTTAACAGTGGAAATTAATCCAAAAACGGGGATTATGGGCGCAGCCAAATTGGACAGTTCAGTCAAAGTTTTAAACCCGCCTACGCCCGGCCAAGAGGTGGAGCCAGTTTGACACTGAGACGGCCGGTAGACCTGCCTCTTCGGGCAAGCTCAGCCTCGCTGCAGCATCGGTGTGCTAACCTAACGTGACCTGAATCAGCGCCAAACCTGACATCAACTTTGCGGGTAAGTGTTACGATGAGAGAGAACAGACTATATTAGAATGTATTGGTATCATTTTTTAACTAGCTTTCTCACCCTGGACAAACCTGGGCCACGTGCTTTGTAGGATATATGGCTTCAATCACACTATCCAATGAACGGAAGGCAAACGGACCACAATGACAGTTTTGAGCCAGTTTTTCAATTTTTTTTCATATGAATTCTGCAAAGCGGTCCGAAAATCTAAAAACGCTGCGTTTCCGTTGTATTTGTATTGGTAGTAATGTATGGACATGTTGAAAGAGCTGTTTTCTGTTTAATTTTGTCTTCATAACAGAATTTATTGTCGTTTTCTTACAATGGATTTTCGCGTAGTAGGCAAAACGGCAGAAGTCTAGTTTCCACTGCAGCAAAATGGATAATTGAGTTTATTTTGCGATTTCAGCTATAAGCGCACAAGCGCAGCCTTAAGTCGGTTGAAACTTGTTGGTCTCTCGGTCAACATTAGGCTACTGTTTAAACTGCAGACATGCATAGGCCTCGAATGTTAACGTTAATGAAGATAACACTCCAAATAACTGCTTCAGCTGTAACATCATTGAACACTACTGACGGTAGGATAACAGTAGAATCGCCTCCTGGGCATAGACGATCGGCCTATCCCCTCCCTCGCACAATGGCATCTTCGAGGTCGTAACCCTTTGTAGTTGAGGTTCATCACAAGACCCCTAGGAACACACTATGGCTTTTATTTGCACCCGGTGCCCAAGTAGTCTAATCGCATCCACTTATTCATCTAATCAAGGAGCAGCTCGCACCAAGCCAGCCATGCGTAATATCAGCCCAGAGGTCGTAATTTACTGGGGACAAAAACCTCTACCACTGTATAAATTAGGCTATATCAGGCAAACACTTATTTGCATCTCGAATAAAACTCCATGGTTTACGCTACATCCACGATTTCACTGCCATCATTCTAGCTTTCTATGCAGTTTGTATGAAAGTTTGGTAGTTGTTGAAACATTTATTTTGTAATCTAGCTGCCTAGAATCGAGACATTGTTTAAGCACAAAGTAAATGTGAGCTATTCATTCAACTGTCCAGTCTCGCGTATCCACACTGCAATTTGTGTGACGCAGCATACTGGGAGGAAGTTATTAAATCCGCAGGTAGTCTTAAGTAGCCTACATTTATTACCGCCTAAACATATGAAGAAGATACATTTTACCTTTAATAATAAGTAATGACAAAAGGTGTTTAACCTATGATGCTTTCACTTTACACCAGTAGACTTGGCTTTGCCTATGTGCCGAGGCTAAACCCCAGACAGCCCTGGCCCAGCCCTTTGGACTAGATTAGGAGACAGATCTCAGTAATTCATTGCAGTTATGTTGAAAATGGCTGTCTTGTAAACCTACCTGGAATACCTTCGAGTATACATCTGACGGTTTTCTTGAAGTCCTCCACAGTTGTGTTATTAAAATCTTCAATAGAATGAGCGACAGTGACAGTTTTGCTCTCACATATACCATCCAAAATGACTTGAAATACCCGGGACATTTTTGCACCTGTAAAATATCCAAGACGAGGAAAGTGACTGATTTTAAACGCTTCCGCTTGAATATTTACTGAAGATTTCGGCAGTTCGGCGATCGAAACGTTTTGAAACGTTTTGTTGCGGTAGGGAGGAAAAGTGAAACCAAAGTCCTTATGGCGTGTCTCTGAATCCAAATGAACACATGCGTGACGAGGTGCTTTGAAACTGAACTTTGATCAAAAAATTCAGAATGGCGGAGCTAACGCAATGATGACCATTTCTGTTTTTAAACTAAAAACTTTGGGATTTATGGTTTGGTATTTTGTAAAACGAGATGACTGTTAAATCTGAAAACATAGGTTTTGTAACCAGGAAATACATCTGTGGTGACATACGATTTATCTACCAGCCACCTACTTGCGTTAGCAAGTTAGCAACCAACTACCAACAAATCATTGCCTGTTCATGAGCTAGTAACCGCCGCAACGGCCGCAAGTGTTGCCTGCTCAAATCGCCAAGTCGGCGGTACGTGTGACCAATGGCTAAGGTCACATGGGCGACAAAAACACAGAGGCGAGGCGACGAGCTACCATTAATTTTCAATGACAGCTGGCTACGGGGGCATATGGAGGCAATTTTGCCTCATGTCGCCAGGTGGGCGAATATGCAAATATTGGGCGACAAATGCAGGCGATTTTTCATGATAGCCAATCTGAGTTAAAGAGGCGTGGCAGTCGTGCAAGTTCAGAAATGAATTCAGACAACTTTGAAGAGACGCAGGACGTATATCTAATAAGTTTCGCTTTTCCGTGATTTGTCCTTTCATTTGAGGTGAGAAATAAACATTTTTAAACCAGAAAACCTCATTGTTGGATATGTATTTTTAACTCTGATTGTTCGTAACTCACAGGTTTGTATGACTGTCGCTACAGAAGCGTCACCTTATAACATACCGAAAACAAATCACTACGTACTTTGGTTCTGCCTATTTTACAAACATGGGGGAAAAACTGATCGTTGCAGTGTCATGCCACCCTATCCTTTACGATATACGTTTAGAACACATACCTGAAATCCGATGCATGGAGTACAGTTGCACAGGAGATGGGAATGCCTGGTATGTATCTATGGGTCTACATTGTATCAGTGTGTGTGTGTGTGTGTTAACTGCTAACTATGAATGAATGAAAACACACACGGCCAACCAGTGTCTGCTGCGTCTGCAAAGATTTATATTTGTGGCACTCTTATCAGAACACATGCATATTTTTGTACACAATATCTTGTGCGAAAGTGCCAGTTGCTGTCCAGTATCTGACTAATTGTAAAAACGTACATAACAAGTAGTTACTAGTTATTGAAGACCATTGTTTTCAGAGCCATTTAATTCCATTGAAATACATTCGATAACTTTGCATTGTCCATGGGATGGAGCAAGTTGGGACAGGGCTCAGTGCATGTTAAATCACATCTACAGGGCAAAAGGCAAAATGCATCATCTAGGGCCTATGTAGAAGATTTTTGAATCAAGGATGAAACAAGGGTACATAGGTTACACTACATATTTTCTGAAAGTCTATCTCTAGATGTGATTTAACATGCATTGAGACTTGTCCCAGCTTCCTTCATCCATGCGCTCCTACCCTATTTGCGCCGCAGTCTATATGATTTCCAACATTCCAATTCTGACCTATTATGAATGCCTGTGCTCAATTGTAGTTGACGAGTGTATCCATAAGTAGAAAAACTTAGGAACTTCTTACAGGCAAGAGATGAACAAAAGCAAGGAGAGACAGAGGAGTGGGACAGGAGCAGAGAACATATGGGCCTGGAAGTTTACCTCAATCATGAGCTTCTTAGCCCTGTTCATTGAGGCCAGGGACACAACAGGAAAAATGTCCCTACTTAGTGGGTCTGGCAATGAGTCTGGCAGGGTAGGTGAAGGGGATGAGGAGCAGGTCAGCCAGGTATCCCAAGGCCAGACAACCTCCATCACCCAGGAAGCCTCTGTCAGCCAGGCAGCCCCCTGACTGGCCAACCTGGGGAGTGGAGCACGTCAGACAGGTCAACCAGCAGATCAACCAGGTAGCCCCAAGCCAGGTTTCCCCCTTCACACAGGTCAGAGTGGTGGCCAGTGTGGAGGCTAAGCAGATACACAAGGCTCAGCGATTCAGTCAGTCAGCCCCCATGCTACCAGCCAGTGCAGGAGCTTCCTTTCAGCAGGTTAGCCAGGTTTCTGAGCTAGCCGCCCTATCCACACGCCAAGCCCTGGGAGAAACCTCACCCTTACATATCAGCTATGCAGTAAGAGGTCAAGGGTGGAGACTCTCAGTCCCTTTGAGAGGCATTTGGTCAGTGCCATTTAAAAGACTGATAGGAGTGATACACAGCCCACTATTAGCGACCCGGATGATTTGTTTCTATGGAGCCTGCTCCCACACTTAAAATTGCTCTCCGTTGGAAAAAAAGAGGAGGTTAAATTTCATATTCACAGGCTCATTTACGAGGCCAGACAGGTAGAGGCTATGCGTGGAAACATTTGAGAGGAGGTTTTGCTCACAATCTTGTTAAAGGATAACTCCAGCCATTTTCATCCCATAGTGAAGAGATCGGTGCCAATTACATAATTGTATATGTGCCACTGGGCAGTGTTACGCCCCTTCCTAGTTGGCCCTAGAGGGGCGAGCAACAACCCACCACTGACCCAAGTAACCAACATAAAAACACCTTTAAAAGTAATGCCCAACCAGTGGGATTTAGTAACATTAAGACAAGACACTAAATGAACAATACAAAACTTAAAGTCTATGACATAATAACAACAAAAATCCAAGGCAGCCAGCAGTCCCCACACCAAAATCCTCCCCAGCAGCAAGAACTTGGAGCCTTTAACAGGAGCTTCATCACTTGGGCAGCTGGTCCTAATGAATGCAGGGCACCTGAGCAGAGGTAGAGTATGGCAAAGGAAAAAGGACAAACAGCACAGGGAACACAAAATACAGAATACATACAGCCGTAAAAGCAGCAAACATGTTCTCGACAATCATCCTTGCTAATGAAAGCCTTCAGACCCTGCCTGCTTTGGAGGATGCCAGGACAGGGCCTCATCAGGTTTCTGCAGAGAGGGAACACCTCATCTGCAACAAAAACATGAGGCTGGGCACCTAGATGTTCAGCTACAGGCAATGGTTTGTTCTGCAGGGCCTGAGCAAAAGCGCTGTTGCTGAGGGTGCCTCCGTCACTTAATGAAGCAACTAATCAAACTGGGCGCTGCTCAACCTAAAAATTCTACCGGTACCTCTCTATATCAAGCTGCAGTTGTCGCACCAGCTGGTGGAACTCGCTGTGTTGAAGCAGCGCTTCAAAAATGGGGTGCACCAATAGGGGGCAACAAGTAGGAACAGGCACACCCCTGAAACGCCCACAAGGCGACAATCGACAAAAAGTGATCAAATCGCCTTGCCACTAGAACACGTGCCCACGTCAGGGGAGGGTAACATTTATCCCCCCTTGATTATTCATGACAGGCCTAAGCAATGTGACTAAGGAACAGTTAGTGCAAATAGACTATTCTACTTCAGTATGCTTCAGCACTTCAGAATGCAGCCTATAGGCCTAAGCAAGCACAAATGGCTTTTTTTTTACTGGAGAAACTAGCTAAACAAGTCAAAGTAAGTGAAAAGGAACTTCAACCCACCAAAGTGCTATTGGTTTAGGAGGACGTCTTCATGAAGGAAAGCTAACAGCTTGATATTATTTGCATAATTTTAGCCTGATATAGGCCCATGTGTGTTTTGATAGCATAACATGTGTAGGACTAAACTCTGAATCATGGAGGATGAGAAAACGCTATTTAGGCCAATCAGACAGCAGTGGAAAAAAAGACATAGCCTAATCCATACGCACAAACAGGTAGGTAGGCAAAGTTGCATTTTATTTTTATCAACAGGCCTAATGCAAGTTATAACAGTTGCAAAAAATAATGTATTACCTTTTCCAGTGCCCTATGCTGTCTGGTTCAACAAATGTTTTGGTTCGACTCGACATCCCATTTGCTTGTTATTCCAAAAGTCCATTGCGAAAGAGTCCACATTAATGTGCCATCACAAATTATGTCAGCAGCCGTGAAGCCTGGAGACCCCCCTTGTTTTGAGGAAAAGTTGAATTTTGCCAGTTACAGATGAGTTCTGTGATGTGCATGAATTAAAAGGCAAAAAATGTCCTTTACTGAACCCATGGAATATTGTGGAAATATCACTTAGGCTAAACTGCAACCATGACATGCCTGCTTGCTACATTCAAAAGAAAATACCGTATTGGCCCAAATTATAAGATGATCCTGAATATAAGACGGCACCCTTCTCTAGACGCATTTTTGGGAGAAAAAAAAAAACTTTTTTGTAGACCAAATTTTGTCTGATATAGTAAATTATTTTATTTAAAAATGCTGGTGACAACTTTTTGATCATTATAAATTAAAGCATGAAATCAAGTTAATTAATGTGGATAAATATGTCACACTTGAATTGAATGAGTAGTAAGCTACCATATGAGTGATAATTTTCCATGAAAGTGCAAACAATACACTGTAGGCTGTCTACAAGGCAGAAAACCATACGCATTACCCATAGAGGTCTGCATAGAGGCAACAGCCTTGCATGTCAAGGAGGGGACCTGACTGAGACACTCAGATGTAACGGTGATTTGCTTCTGTCATTTCCACCGAACAGTAACTGATTTTCAACCTTTCTTTGCAACAGTAACAGGTGTTGGCATGTCGAAAAATATAGTTTGCTCAACATTGCCTATTTGTGTGTGTTTGAGTGAGTTTTCCTTAGTTTGATCATAGACTGCCACTGAAAACAAGGGCGTAACTTTATGCTGAACTTTGGGGGGGTTATATAACCAAATAAACAGGATGCCATACTGTTGTCTATTCTTCCGGCATTGTTGGGCAATTCAGATAAACGCACTGACTTCTTAGGTCCAGTTTGTCCTGATGGATGTGACACACTGCAACATGGTTCAGCTTCTTCTGCATCATAGTTGTGCGTAACCAAATCTTTAATCATCTAAGAGCACTAAAGCTCCTTTCTGCCTCAGAGGACGAGACTGGTATCAGAAGGAGTAACCTCACCAGAGTTTAAATTTCAGTGAAGAAGCCCTGCACTTCAAATGGCAAACCTTTGAGAATGTTTGTAGCCTCTCCACTGGAACTCTATGTGTAATTATGTTTGAACACAGGTAGCTGGATTTCCAGCAGCTGGGCATTAATTTCTGGATAGTCATGAAGCACAGGGTCAATATTTCCAGAAAGCAAGGTGTTCTCCAGCTTTTGCAGGGTAAGAAGACCACCCTGCTGGAATTTGTTCTGTGAACTGTGTGTCAATGGTGTCAAGTACCTTATAAAACTCAACCCTGTAGGGTTCCATAGGACTTTTTGGAGTGAAACATTGTTCCTCCACCATAGCACTTGGGTTGTTGTCGAACTCTGGGCATTGTTCTAGGTTCTAAATGTAAAGAATTCACAACTGTAGAAAAGGCTTTGGAAGGCCTCATCACTTGATTTGGCATTGACCCCCCCAACCCCCACCCCAAACACACACACACACACACTTTCTTTAGCCAGTTTGCAGAAAACAACACCACAACACCTAGCCATCATACTAGCTTTAAAGCCACCATCATCGTACCACTACTAAAGAAATCCCCAGCCTCATCACCAAATGACTACAGACCCATAGCACCCCTAGCTTTGAAAGGCTGGTCGAGGCCTATATAACATCCAGCCGTCCTACTACTCTCTTCCTACTTCTCTCTGTCTGGCATGACAGCTGCTCAGCTGCAGACAAGAAGGCACTACAGAGGGTGGTGAGGACTGCAGAAAAGATCATTAGATCACCTCATACAGCTATTCAGGACTTATATACATCACATTGTTCCAAGAGAGCCATCAACATCATCAAGGACACCACTCACCCAGCACACAAACCGTTCTCCCTCCTACTATCTGGAAAGCGCTACCACAGCATGCGGAGCCACACAAGTAGACTGGGAAATAGCTTCTTTTCACAAGCCATCAGGCTTATCAACACACTAAAGGAAATTCAATGAACATTCCATGAACATGTTACTGACATCAAAAACAAACCCTATACACACTGATATCCATGCTACCCTCAGCACTCTTGCACTTTATATTTTGCACCTTACATATTGCACCTACACCTTACTGCAACTTTACATATTGCACATTTCATTGCACTTTCATACTGCACATTTCACTTACCTCACCAGCTACCAAGAAGAGCTACCTCAGTACTTCCTTCTTGTTGGAAGCCTATATGTTTACCTGTATGTTTTATGTCTATTTATTATTGATGTCTGTATTATTGATTGTATTTGTTGATAAGTGTTATATGTGTGTGTGCGTGTTAAATTGCGTGTTAAATAAATAAATTTGGTGTCTGGTTAAATGCAGTTTCAATCCTCTTTGTAATGCTTGTTACATAGTGAATTGACAATAAAGTACACTTTGACTTTTTGACTTTGATCCACATAACAGTCATACAGAAACTTGTTCTTTACCTGATATGTCTTGTGTCCCATCAAAAATCAAGGCAAACTGTGAGTGGGAGGCATTGAATAGTGTTAGCTATTCCTCTTAGAATGCCATTTCTCTTTATGCCTAGTATTTCATTCTGAATGAGAGGGATTATGTAATCTTTCTTGTGTGTCTCTAACCACTTCTGAAAAACAGGGTCATCTTCAGCCTCTTCTTTAAGATGTTGGGATAGATTACCTTTCCTGTCCAGATGACCTCGCAGAGCTAAAACTTGCCGAGCTAAGTATTTGATGGAACCTACAATTTTCAACAATCCATGCCTTGCTTCGTCTTGTTGTCTAGCAACAGCTGAAGAAAGCTGTGAAGCTACAGTGTTGTCTTGTTGAGCATAAATGTTCATGGCATGGATATGCAACTGACTTTTTGCACGTGCTGAGAACCCGTCCAAAGCCTTTTTCCAATTTCTAAAGCCTACACTCACAAATGCCGGGTCATACCTGCTTGCCAATGTTAGCTGATTGAAATAAGCTTTGGCACAGTGAAAACATATGACTCCTTGTAAAGTGGCACTGCAGTGCAACCAAGGAAAAGTTGTGAGACTATAAGATCAGACTGTGCAGGCAGGGGCACCTCCAGGGGGGGGAAAGTTAGGATGATTCCAAGGGCCTGGCTCTGATAAAGGGCCCTAGAGAACATTTTAATATTGTAATCAATGGGAGGCCCAAAATAATTTTCTGTCATAGGGCCCAAAATTTGTAGCGTTGCCGCTGTGTGCAGGTGATGATGTCTGAAACATCAAATCCATCTTTGTCCCTGTCAAATGTGTTCGACTGGTCCCTGACATGGGGCTCAAGTCCCTGTGGTAAATATGAAAGGACAACTTGTCACTTGCTGAAATAATCTATTAAATGATTGTGTTGTACAAATTCTTATTTACATTTACATTATTTACATTTCTAAGTTTTATATATATATATATATATATATATACATATATGTTCTTGCATTCTCACCTGCTCATTTGTCTGACTGTTGCCCTCACCATGTGTTCTTCTGTGAGGAAACCACATAAACCAAATACAAATCAGTTCAGCGTTCTGACAGTGTGTGTTTGCATGCACAATTTTTTTTTATGCCTGTTACCTGGTCGTCTGTGACTTCTGCGCTGCCTTTCTCTGTACTCTCTCTACCTCTTTTGGGTCATCTGACCCTCCGTCGCCTCCTATCTCTCTCTCTTCGAGTAATGCACTTCCTCCGTCACCTCCTCCTCTCTCTTGCTCAACTGCTGCACCTCCACTGTCACCACCTTCACTCTCTCTCTCTGCAATTGCTGCACCTCCTCCGTCACCTCCTCCTCTTTCTTGCTCAGCTGCTATACTTCTTCTGTTGCCTCCTTCTCTCTCTCTCTGTCTCGCTCTCCTTGTCTTTGCTTCCTTGCCTCCCCCTCTGGTCACCTGTCTCTCTCTCTTCACCTGTGCCTCCTTGGCCATTTCCCTCTCTTTGGTCACTTGTTCTGCAATCACATTCTTAAACCTGATATAAAAAAGCTCAGTTAATATTAAACTGGTTTGAGAGAGGTGGTATATTCGCATGAGTTGTGGAGAATGCATGTTCCCTCACCAAAAAGTTGGAAAGCATTTGGAACACCTTTTGCCCTTTTACTAGCATATTAAGATACAAAAATCTCATTTTTAAAATGTTGTTTCAGTGTTTCCCACAGACTTTCACTGTAATACTGTAAAATTTACCCTATATACTTTTTTGCAATGGCATTCATCAGGTATTTAATTCCTGCTTGAAATATTCTCAAAACTCATGAGGAAAAATAAGACTAATTTATTATTATTTCCAGATTTTATTGTGTCAAGAAAGCAGTTTTCTTAGATACCACTTCAATGCTGTGATTGTATATAATTAATAACCTCCAATCAGACCCTCACTTGTTTGAAGAAATCTGTACAGACCAGAGTAGGAAGGCTAGGGGGCTTAAGCTTTTTCAAAGATTCCACAAGGCTCTGCCAAATATTTAGTATCTTCTCTGAAGCAAGAGCTATTGAAAGGTCCAAGTATACAACATCCATAAAGGAAAGGGTCCAGGCCCTGTGAGGTGGCTTCCAACAGGTTGCAATCACTTTTTTGGCAGCTGTCAGTCCAACAAAAGCTACAGTGTTATTGAGTTTTGACAGATTAAGGTTTGATAAATCATTTAAAAGGCACTAATAGATACAGGTACTCTATCATGAATCAAGTGAGATAAATTTCAATATCATTGATATTCTCCTCCCTAATGTTGATATGATATTCAACATTAAACAGATTGGTGACCTGGGGTCACCCAGCACCCCATCAACATCCAAATGACCAAAATGGTCGGAATTATTTGTGCTTCGTTTGTGCGGGTAAAATTAAGATTTGTGCACAAACTATCTATATGATATTTAACGTGTAATTATTTGATCTGGGGTCACCCAGCACCCCACCCCAGGTCAAACGAATAAATGTTGAATATCATAAAGACGATTTGTGCACAAACGTTAATTTTGCCTGCACAAACGAAGCGCAAACGATTCCAACCATTTTCGAGTCATTTGGATGTTGATGGAGTGCTGAGTGACCTCAGGTCACCAACCTGCTAAAAGTTAAATATCATAAAGACGGCACAAATGTTAATTTTTTTTTATTAAACGAATCAAAATACTTTTATTCATATTTCCAACGTATGGGGTTCCAACTTCACGCAGGTCAGAACAACATAGAGGTTGAAATAGGGCTGCCACTAGTCCAAAGGCACCTAATTGGCATGAGCATGACAGTAGACCCAGTTTATATGCATAACCCTCATGTTCCACTTCACCCAAGATATAAAGAAAATTGTTACATAGATAACTGTTGCAACGAGGCAGAATTAAAGAAACCAATGCAGTAGCTGAGAGGAAGCTGTGGTCACTGGTGTCTCTTGCACTGTGTCCGAGTTCTACCTTTAGTGGAACTATGCAATAATCATCGTTTCACACGGTACATTTTAGGTGAGGAGCCGGAAGTTGTGTTGTAGCCAATGATTGTAACTAGTCATTGAAAGATCATGCCGCTCGAATTTGTGTAGAGGGTTTATTATATGTGTAGTGTTAAACGTTTCGGAAAAAAAAACACATTTTAAGAATGGCAACAAAACGCAAAGCCGATGTCCAAGTGCCTGCAGAGGAGAGCGACCAGCTCCTCATACGGCCCCTGTAATGAGTCACGTTCATTGATTCTTCATTCATTGCTCTAGCTTTGCTTGCTAGTTAGTTATCATAAGTCTGTCGTATTATTTTGTAGTCACAGTGTTGTCGCTAGTGAAAACACAAAGGTAACAACTAACTTACTTATTTTCTCTACAGTGGGGCTGGTCAAGAAGTCGGTAGATCATGCATTATTTTGGAATTCAAGGGACGCAAGATCATGGTAAGATTTAACATTAATTAAACACTCTCCAGATATTGGCTCATCATTTGCTAATTTTCAGTAATTGAAATGAACTCATAAGCGCTTTGTTCCTGCAGCTGGACTGTGGCATCCACCCTGGTTTGGAGGGCATGGATGCCCTCCCGTATATTGACTTGATTGATCCAGCAGAGATTGATTTGCTTCTCATTAGTCAGTAAGTGTGCATGAATGAAAGATACGGAGTTCCAGTTGTCCATCCCCGTGTTTTGATTCACAGTGTTTGTCTTTCCACAGTTTCCATTTGGACCACTGTGGAGCTTTACCCTGGTTTTTACAGAAGACAAGTTTCAAAGGAAGGACATTCATGACCCACGCAACCAAAGCCATTTACCGATGGCTACTGTCAGATTATGTTAAAGTCAGGTACAGTACAATTTAAACATCTGTAAAGGACTGACAAGTCAGTATTGTTATTGTCCTGTAAGTTCTTGCAAATAGCTTGTGACTCCTGACCTGTTCTTTTCTAACATTCTGCAGCAACATCTCTGCTGATGACATGCTCTACACGGAGACTGACCTAGAGGAGAGCATGGATAAAATTGAGACTATTAACTTCCATGAGGTGAAGGAGGTGGCTGGGATTAAGTTCTGGTGCTACCACGCGGGACACGTGCTGGGAGCAGCCATGTTCATGATTGAGATCGCTGGTGTGAAGGTGTGTGGTCTTCCTAACAGGCTCCTATTTTACTGAATAGTAGCAAACAGAAATGGAATTTAGTACACCAGGAGATCAATGTGTATAAAACAATGTTGTTAATAGGAAGAGAAAAACACTGTGTGTTAAATTTTCTCTCATGTCCCAGGGATGTGTTTGTTGCATCAGGCTCTCCTGTGTTTATTGTTTTCTTCCCTCTCCTCAGCTGCTCTATACAGGTGACTTCTCTCGGCAGGAAGACCGGCATCTCATGGCCGCTGAGATTCCCAGTGTGAAGCCTGATATTCTAATTACAGTAAGTCTGATCTACTGGGTTCTTTAGAGTTTGTTGAAATTAAGAGTTTGTTGCAGCAAGCCTAATTTTTCTCTTCAACCTCCATTTTCAGAAGTCATATCCTAAACACATAAGAAATCTTTATGCTGAAATGCACTGCAATAATGTTTTGTTGTGATTTGTATTAGGAATCCACATATGGCACACACATTCATGAGAAGAGGGAGGAGAGGGAGGCTCGTTTCTGCAATACAGTCCATGACATCGTCAACAGAGAAGGCCGCTGCCTCATTCCTGTCTTTGCCTTGGGCCGAGCCCAGGAGCTCTTGCTCATTTTGGGTGAGAATTTGCATGCCAACCTTCTCCCAATGATAATTTTTTTTGTTTGCTAGTTTGTTTCATGGTATTGTAGCGCACAATGTGATGTGTGCGCACAATGTGAATCCCTTTATCATCAGGGATTTAAATGTAAATGTCAAGGTCGTAATGTCAGGTTCAAGATGCATATTAAACAGGTAACTCTTAAGATTTTGGCCTGATAATTCCCTAAACTGTGTGGTGAATTAACCTGAGAGACATAAATGTGCTTATCCATCTGTTTCCAGATGAGTATTGGCAGAACCACCCGGAGCTGCATGACATCCCCATCTACTACGCCTCCTCCCTGGCCAAGAAGTGTATGGCTGTTTACCAGACCTACGTTAATGCTATGAACGACAAGATCCGCAAGGCCATCAACATTAATAACCCCTTCGTCTTCAAACACATCAGCAACCTTAAAGTGAGTATGGGCCTTAGTTTAAATGGTTCAAACGTGTATGCATGGTACCACAATTTACCTATATACCTATAGTATGTTCCATTGATCACCTTTACTCTTTAAAAGAGCAAAATGTTCATTAGACTTAATGAGTATCAATTAGAGTCAGAGTCTATGGTAAGGTTTCCTGTTCTTTACTCTTGTAGAGCATGGACCACTTTGATGACATTGGGCCCAGTGTGGTGATGGCCTCCCCTGGTATGATGCAGAGTGGTCTCTCCAGAGAGCTCTTTGAGAGCTGGTGCACAGACAAGAGGAACGGGGTCATCATAGCTGGTTACTGTGTGGAAGGAACGCTGGCAAAGGTGCCATAATCTTCTTCAGTTCCATACAGATCATGTGTTCCATTGCTCTGAAACTGGTTATGTGCAGCTTATTCACTTAAATTCTGAGTTACTGCATCATCACATTTGCATCTCAACCACGCTGTTCTTAAAAACCAATTAAAACACAAAAATGATGTGTGTGTGACTTAGGGGTGGTCGGTATAAAAGGTATAAACGGTATGCGATATAAATTTGGCCAACGGTAGAGATTTTGGGTTATACCTTCATATCGCGATAGTTCATTGCGTCACCACAACAAGTCTTCAAGTGGGAGGAAAAAAGTTGGCACTACACACCAGCAGTCTATCACCCAGGCATTTTCAAAAGGCGTAGCTTACGATAAAAAAAGCCAGCGGTGGATTGACATAACGAAGTCCATCGCAATGTTCATGTGCAAAGACACGTTGCCTTTCCAAACCGTAGAGAGAAGCGGCTTTTTAGGCATGGTGAAGACGCTTGATCAACGGTACGTGGTACCAAACCGCAAATGCTTTAGCCAGGTGGAAGTGCTCAGACTGCATGACGAAGTCCGCAATCAAATGGGAAAAGAGATTTGTGACCTAAAACACTATGCAACCACCACAGACTTTTCAAACGGATTTTCTTGTAGTAATATTCTTGACTTTTATGTTATTTAATAGCTTAAAAAACAGCTTCCTGCTTGAATGCTCTTTCCATGTGCTCTGGTCACCATTAAGACGCTGTTAATACTGTTAACAGTTAAAACTGTTACATACCAAAGTATACCGTGATATATACTGTCTACCGTCTGTAGTTCAAATTATACCGTGATATAAATTTTAGGCTATATCGCCCACCCCTAGTGTGACTGTTGCTTCCTGTTCTAGCACATCATGTCAGAGCCGGAGGAGATCACCACCATGTCAGGCCAGAAGCTCCAGCTGAAGATGTCTGTGGACTACATCTCCTTCTCCGCTCACACGGACTACCAGCAGACCAGCGAATTCATCAGAGCCCTCAAGCCACCACACGTGGTAAGCTCTGGTGTCCAGGAACCTTATGAAGCTCAGGGAACCTACAGAACTCTGCTTAATGTTTTTTTGTTTTTTTTATTCAGATTCTGGTGCACGGGGAGCAGAATGAGATGGCTCGCCTGAAAGCAGCCCTGATCAGAGAGTATGAAGATAATGACGAGGTCCACATTGAGGTGCACAACCCGCGCAACACAGAGGCTGTTACGCTGAACTTCAGGGGAGAGAAACTGGCCAAGGTGAAGGACATGTTCAGACTGTTTATTTTACTCTGGTCCTTACTCCTGTTAGTGATTGAAAGAGAGAATGCCTTTTGGGGTTTATGGATGTGTGTATGGGCTTTTTGGTGTGTGTGTGTGTGTGCGTGTGTATGTGTGTGTGTGTGTGTGTGTGTTTTCATTCTCTAATTTCTTGTTTGGTCCCTCCACAGGTGATGGGGTGCCTCGCTGATAAGAAGTGTACACAGGGCCAGCGTGTGTCTGGCATTCTGGTGAAGCGCAACTTCAGCTATCACATCCTTTCCCCATCAGACCTGTCCAGTGAGTTTCCGCACATGTGTGTGTGTGTGTGTGTGTGTGTGTGCGCGTGTGTGTGCATGCATTTGACAGGGAGCAGAAACCATGGCCACTGATGAAACAGATGAATATTTGGTAAGCATGTGAATCTTTGGCCTCATCCTGTCTCTCTGTCTCCCCAGACTACACAGAGCTGGCCATGAGCACTGTGAAACAGACCCAGGCCATCCCCTTCACTGGCCCCTACTCTCTTCTGGTCAACCAGCTCCGCCACTTGGCAGGTACTTCCACATCAGACACACAGCTGGATGAGCATGTCATAAACTTGGCGCATATCAGTGCAGTGATATACAGTCTTAGAGATGGTCATTTATTTTGAGATCTGTGCAGATGTTTTTTTGCATTTTGCTGTTGTTTTGAAGGGCTTTTTATTATGAAGCAGCATCTCCACACATTAGATGAAGCAGACACACCAATACTGATGTGATATTTTAAATTTGTCATGATATTTGAAGTTAAAGAAACACAACTGAGGTCACGGCCATTCTTGCATAACTGGTGTGAATGTGGATTTTGCATGATGTTGGTGTGTGCACTCGTATGTTTTAGGAGATGTGGAGGAGGTCGAGGCGACTGAGAAGACCACACTCAAAGTCTTCAAGAACATCACACTGCTGCACGAGGCTGGCATGGTGACCCTGGAGGTGAGCAGGACTTCACAGGATTACAGACTGTTGTTTTAACCCTGTAGAAAGCCTGCCTGAAGAGTCCATGACCTTGTGTTTCCCATCTGTGTGTCCCCACAGTGGATTGCCAACCCTCTGAATGACATGTATGCTGATGCAGTTACCACGGTCGTCCTGGAGGTGCAGTCCAACCCCAAAGGTCTATTTGTTGTATTTTTCTTACAGGCTTCAAATTGGTCGTACTTTAAGATTTCAGCTATACAGCCTCTCCTGCAGCCATCTTGGATCATTTTGATGCTCTTTCCTTAATCAACTAATAATTAATTAATGAACTAACCTAATTTTAATCCAGTGATGGAGATGAAGCCAGACGTTGCGGACGTGGATGAGTTCCAGAGGAGGCTGGAGGTCATGTTCCAGTAAGTGATCAACATGATCTGAAGGACTGAAGACTGAGTTTAATAATGTTGATTTGAACTGACATCTGGTGTGTTGATGGCAAAAGGAATAGGTGGAAATGCTGACACCTTTGTTTTATTCATTTTATTAAATTTTAACTTATTTACATCTATAGTAGTTCAATGATAGTTCAGTAATAAACATGCATTGTCAGTCATGAACCACAATTATTTGTAAGTAGTAATAAATGTTTGTTATATCCCATCACAAAAGTGAAATAACAAAGTATAAAACTTTGTCGAAAGTTCATCACCATTGTCTTTTTTATAAATATATTTTGGATAAGAGGCAGGAGATAAAAAGATCTAAAAAGTCAAAAGTGATTTTTTCCAATGTGTTTGAATATAGGGACATGTTTGGAGAAGACTCTGTGGACTTCAAGGATCCAAAGAACTTATCCGTGACAGTTGATGGGAAAACAGCCTATATTAATCTTGAGACACGGGTAAGGTTTTTTCGTACTTGTGCATTCGCTGAACATGGCAGAGCTTTATCAGCCATTAAAATGCTAATGCTAGTTTGGATGTATTAAGTCATCTTTACACCGGTAGTATGTGTCTGAATGTGGTAGTTTCTCTTCTTTATTTCTAATCTAGGCATGTTGAAATGTGTGCAAGGACTTTCATCATGCCACCTTTGGCTTTTGTTATGTGTGTGCATGTCTACAAATGAATGAGTAAATCTTTCTGTCCATTCTGTAATGGTTCTCCCTCACATAGACTGTAGATTATGAGGAGGGCAGTGCAGACGACGAAACCATCAAGGAGATGGTGGAGGTGGCTGTCCAGAGGCTCTACGATGCCATGAACCCAGTGATGTGAATGGACGATGTGAATGGACGAGCCCTTCCAGCACACTTCACTGGGACAGACTCTCATAGATAAGAGTAAAGACCATAAGGAGGTGTACTAGAGGATGGCCATTGCTTTCATTTTCAGTGTAGATCTGTGGACGATTATGTCAGTTTTTTGAGCTTGAATAACAAGCGTTTTCTTTTGTGCTGTTGAAGTCCTCCTGAGAGGCATTTGTAGAAAATGAGGTGATGACACAGACGTGCTTTGTGCACCTTGGAATGCAGGGAGTTTATCAAATTGAAATCATTCCCTATTCAATTTTATGAGGTTTCCCTCTCCTCTTTTTATGTATTGTTTACGTTTTCAAACACTGAAATTGTCAAAAGTGATTGTTTTGGTGTAATCAATATTTCCATGTTTTTGACACACATCAAGCAAACAATAAAAATAGTTAATATGTTTATTGGAAAAGTCACACGAAAGAGAGCATTTACTACTGGCAGTGCACATAAATATAACACTTAATTGTCGCTTATCTAACACTTGAACTGCTGGTGAGAGAGATTTGAAAAGAACTATTTGCTAAAGGTTCTCTATAGCATTGTGAAAGGTCTGAGACCAACCCAGAGTTGGCCACAAGTAGCTTGCAGCTGCATTGACATCTTTAATATGAAACACACAGGCAAAGGTGTACATTACATTAACATTACTTGTGTAAGACTCCCAAAAGTGAAAGGTTTGCATAAGCATGGCCATCTGCTGTTTCCTATACTACCACATGTGCCATTGGGGATGCAACAGTGAAGGTCCTAAGTTGGATACTGTGCGAGCAACTATGGGAACACTGTAGTGTACACAGATAATGGTTCTTTGTAATAAGGCACTCACAATCCTGTAAAATGTTTCTAGCCCTTCTCGGACCATTATTTGACCTGTTCTTTGTCTTTATTAATAGAGCATGCCCAAATGATTTAACTTGTTGCACTATGACTAGCTCTTTCGAAATACACCCGTATTCATATTATAATATTGCAGTACAGATTCCAAAACACGTTTCCACAAGGAAAGTTTCCAAAAAAGGCACTTTGATCAGAAACCTCAAGCATCAAGGTGAGCATTGCAGCATATGAACTGTAAAACCATCCTTTTGAAGAATATTCTGGTAAACTCTTTTTCAAATTCTAAATAATGTGTTCATACCTGAAGACATATTTGTATTAATGCTTAAGCTGGTTGATCATAGGTTCTGATATTTTCCTGATGCACTTGCAAACATATCAGTAATTTGTTTTAAAATAGTTTTTACATACAATACTGTATTATAATATTCTAAATGGAAATTAAAACAGATGGTCAACTGTTTTAAAATATCAATTTACACTGCAAACTCTAAGAGATAATTAAATAAAGAAACCGCTATATCTTGAGAGGCTGTATCAGGGGAGTTCTTGCAGCTCTACACTAAAGAAACATGAACATGTACAGGTTGATGGCAAATCATTCTGTAACCAACAGGAATATCTAAATTAAAGGCTAACACAATATTTGGATCTGTCTGGACTGATATCTACAGACTCCCATGTAGGCTGGGATGCTGAGCTAACACTGGATATCAAGTAAAATCAAAATGACCAGAAGTACCTACAGTTTTTTTCCTCTAGTGCAAAGAAAGGAACAACTGTCTTGACCTAAAGAAGTTCAGGACCCTAGGTACAATATACACAGTATTATTTTAAAAATAAGCCTCTATTCCAAGTAACTTGTCTGCGTAAACCTGTTTAAAAGCTCAATGTAGAGTCAGCTACGACGAGTTTGTCATCTAGTGAAACTATAGGGTTAAAGCAACATCAACCAATTAA
The DNA here is from genome assembly GCA_015244755.2 of Tenualosa ilisha. Lineage (NCBI taxonomy): Eukaryota > Metazoa > Chordata > Actinopteri > Clupeiformes > Clupeidae > Tenualosa > Tenualosa ilisha. The sequence goes on along the minus strand of PYXC01002238.1, from coordinate 2,007,436 downwards.
ATGCAGCAGCAATTCACACAGCGTCAGACAGAATTCAGTCTTTAACATACAGTATAAAAATATAAAATTCCCTCAGTTTTTTTTGTGGAGCGCATCTCAGTGCTTGTAAAGTGGTTTATACTACATAATTACGCAGTACTTGGGGGCATTGTTTAGTAGTGGCTAAAAAAGTCTCTTTGGCGACACCAGCATTGACAGACGCTAAAAATATATGCAGTTGTTTCAAAATTCAAACTACATAGGCCCATATCATCGAAAAAAACAGAGTAGAAATGATTCTTATCTGTCTCTGTTTCCAATTTGCCTTAAAAATTAAATGTCTGTGCTGCTGGAATTGTCTTACAGACAAAGTAACAATTGTTAAGCACGTGGATGCCTTATGTCCTAATGTTGTTTTGACACAAGTCCTGCTTGTTCCACTACAATATGTACCTTATGAAGAGTTAGGCTGGTTCAGCCTCTGGCTCTACCTGTGGCCCTTGCAGTTCTCTTGTACTTTTCAGTGTTAAGTTTAGCTGGTACTCTCTACCTCTCATTTTCTCTACCTCTTTTTCTCCTCCTCTCTTTCAATCTCTCTCAATAGTTAGCACACGGTTTCTTTGCTGTTGAGGCGTGCCTGTCTCTGCAACCGGAATGATTTGGCTTTGTTGCTGCGGGGGGCGCTGGCGGGTGAGCTCTGAGTCAGGTCTTCGAAGGATCGTGCCGCCGTGCCCCCGGGGGAGAAGTCTTCTTCCAGGACCTGCTCATCCAGCGGCGAGTCGTAGCTTGGGTCCTCCTGGATAGTGGCCATGCGGGGGGTCTCGGTGGCAGGATGGAGGGGACCTAGCATGGGGGCTGGGGCCAGGATTGGCGGTGTGCTTGTCTGCAGGGGCACCGAGGCTTGGAAACGGGGTGCAGGGGAGAGTGAGGAAGGGGGGGCCTTGAAGATGCGCAAGGACGCAGAATCTAGGCTGCTCAGAATCTCTGCATTCTGATGTCAAAGACAAAAGGTACACACAGACGGATTAGGACCAGCAACAAAACATTCCCACTGCATATTCATCTTACAAATATACAGCTTGCATGTCTATGCAATTTCAAGGTCCTCCTAACACCTGCCTCCACACAGCTACACTAAAATCAGCCCAAGGAAATAAACTCACACCACAGCAACCAATGAAGCAGTGATATTAACAGAGACAATGAGCTGGATGATTAGTGCTTACACTGGGGTAAAAGAGAGATTTGGTCTTCAACTCATATTGCTGGTCCAGTTTCCTGTCCTGGAACACAAAGAGCACATAAATCCGAGCTTAGACCAACAAGGACACTCATGCTTCATAAAGGCACATAAACAGTAATCTTTAACTAATCTTAACCAGTTACAAGTGCTTATGTTTCACCTGAGTGAAAACAACACTGTAATTCTAAATCCTAGAGTAAAGTGACTGTAGCTGTTCACAGATATGCTGATGGAGCCAAAAAAAAGTAAGTGAGACGTGCAGAACTCACCACACAGTGCACTAGAATACTGAGAGGAATCCAGAACAAGAGCGAGAACACAACCACGGAACCCACTATGTTGTCTGCCAGGAACTTTCCTACAGACAGAATAATGAACAGAAATAGTACACACATACATACATCCATTCATACATGGCATAGTGTATGAAATCTATGCATATGCACACTGTACATAAGCAATGATCCTATACTGCTGCATGACAGCAGGTGAGTTGTAGATCTGAAATTGTGCAGGAGATTTTTTCCAGCCAAACCAAACACTCACCAAATGTGTTGATGTCCAGCTTGTCAATGAAATCCCACAATCTCTCAATGACATCCTGCACCTGTTTCATGCATTTCCCCTGGAAAATAAACATTTGAATCATCACACAAAATATATTTCTTAAATATATTTCTTGGCAGGTTCACAAGTGGTTCTTTTGCAGTGTTCTCAGTTTATCAGTCTGGCAAACCAGATTGGTTTAGATGGCCAAGTCACTCACATTTCCGTCACAGAAGCCCACAGTGCAGGGTTTGCCTTTGCGCAGAAACTGGAAGTTTCTGCTCTGATCATGGTAGGGGGTACACACCCCTTTCTTATTCCGGCAGCACACCTTACACGAGTTCTCTGTCTCTGAGCGACAGGAAGAAAGAGGTGAGACCACAAAATGAACAGCAACAATACAGAGCAAAATTACATTTTTCATTGAAGGTCAGGGGACAAGTTGTGACCCAACAAAATGATAATGAGAAATGTGTGGTCTTTATAACAATTCTAAACGTGAAACGTGTTTCTGTAATGTTCAATTAATATCTCTTCATGATCCACTTTATCTCCATTGTCTGCCTACACTACAAAGCATGTCGTTGCCCTGATCCAGAAGCAAATAAACTCAGCTGCCTATATAGAATGTTATGTTCCTTAGTATATGGCCCTTACTTTTAAATACATTGTAAGCTGTATTTAACAAAAGCATCTTTTAAGAAATATAAACATAAACACAAACAACAACAAACAAGACAACACCCGGCATCACTGACTTCACCTCGAACGACCCAAACACAACAGGACAAACAACAACGCCTTGCAGTCATGCACTAATGAGGCCGACGGAGAGACATACCATTGCAAGCGCAGGGCTTCAGCTTGGCGAAGGCCACACAGAAAGGCACACAGTTCCCATTCTGGCACTGGCCATTGTCCACGCACACTGTGTTATCTGGGGCATTCTCTGGAGGAGGACACTCACTGCTGTTCCCTTCAGGACACAAGGAGATGCAGGAGACAGAGGATTCAGAGACTGGCCATCAGTTAGGGTATACTGTACCGCATACAGATTCCCATATGCTACATGGTGTGTGAGTGTACTACTAGTATGCTACTAACATGCAACTACTAACTCAAAACTAAACTTCTGATGCTGGAATGAAAGATGTTGGTGTGGGATGCTATGAATAGAATACTACAGCTACACTTCTGCTATACTACTGCTAGGCTATGTGGGATACTATGATGCTATACTACAGATTGAAATGTGAAAATGGCATGTGTGCACAGTAAACCTGGATTTGAATATCTGTTATTATGTGTCTCTGCTGAGCCACTGTGTGAGTTGCTTACCGGTGCAGTAGGACCTCCCTTTACAGGTGGCATTGATGGGCTCCTGACAGACTTTCCTCTTCCTCTCAAACATGCAGTTGTTACAGCAGGCACTGTTACGGTCACTGAGGGAGGGGGAGAGAGAGAGAGAGAAAAAGAAAGGAAGACAGAGATGAAAATTGGAATGGCTGTGTCTGGGCATGCCCTCTGTGCATCACCACCAGCGCACCCTAAAGTACCTGCATTGTTTCCCTGGCCGGAGTTTGCAGTTGGCAGTGCAGCAGGGGTCATTGCTGAGGTAGAGCAGTCCAGGGTCACACTCTTCTCCATCCTCCACACGCGAGTTCCCACACACGCTGCTGTTCCGCACGCGGAAGCAAGAGGGCGCCTTGGTCCTGAGTCGCTTCAGGATGGCCATCTTGCTACAGTTGGAGAAGAGCTGTGTGCACGCGGAAAGAAGACGACATCACTCATCACTCATGAGATACATACCAACATGTTCAAAAATGCACTAATTGTAATCTATAGTCCAGCACATTGGCTTAATGACCGCTTGCAAATTTGACCGTCTACTTCGAGTTCTTTTGATGGATTTGGTGGCAGGCAGTGGGGGGGCACCTTATTGTTGGCGTGGTCGCCGCTGACAGCTATGGGGTACATGACGTATTTCCCTCCCTGGTCGTCACGGGGGGCGCAGTATGAAACATCGTCTGGGTCGTGCACCGCACCAAAGTTATGGCCCAGCTCATGGGTAGTGACCAGGTCTGCTTCCTATAGGTGAGTAAGACGGAAATTAGTAAAAAAAAAAAAAAGAGTGAATGAGTTAATTAAAAGTTAAAAATTAATTTGTGAATAATCAATATACATCATGTCAAGTGACAGATGACACAAACATAAAACACTAAAGATATAAGATATAACATATGCATTCTTTCATCTGTTTACAGCCTCAGTGGAGACCTACAGGACTGAAAATAATTTAATCAACTTACCTTTGTCAGTATAGTTTTCCCATAATTCTTAGTGCTAGTTAGCCCAGTGTTTAGATATATGGCTCTGTGGTCAGTGGATGAGGGAGTGCACTCTGAAAAAAAAAAGGCTGGTTCAGTAAAGCCTGCGTCATGTAATGTAACTATGTAATGACTACCAGTATCCTCTCTCAACTGACACTCTACCAAATACAACAGCAGCCATTAGAACTGTCATTTAGCATTCTAAATCTAATTCAGATTTAGGATTTAGTTGCAGTTCCAAATGCTATAAAAAGGTTTCACTCACTCTCAGAGCACACGCCACCGGGGAAGCCCTGCTTGGAGGGGGCCACATATGCCAGTCCCAGAGTCCCCTCATCAAAGTCCTGGTAGGTGAAAAGATGAGCCAGACACACCTGGGATGCATTATCAGCAATGTCTCTGCTAAATTGCTGGAGTGAGAAAAGAAAGGGGAGAAATGTGGAGAGGAACTTTTCAGTAGAGATTTTAAATACAACACTGTTAGCACGGAACAGGACAAGGCTACATAGCCTACATGACTACAACCTCTGGTGAGTCAGAATGTCACTACCTTTCATCTGTGCAAACCTCTAGATTCAAACCACTACACATTCATTTTCCACAGAAACGGTCCAGGGACACGTAATACACCAGATGCATTTGGTCGTGTGAGTGTAAACATTAAGTGTAAACATTCCACTCGTTGACTCACCTCTAAAAGCTTCTTCACATCCCACACATCCTTGCCCTTTACTGGGCTTCCCTCCATGTTGAAGTGAAGCTCGCCCTCTGCTACCGGGGTCGGCTTTTTGTTGATTATGATCTGAGAGGCGAGCGGAAAGGCCCATTTTAATAATCAGCTTAAAAAGGGATCCCAACCTTTCAAATGACTAAAAGGTCCTGGCTGATAATTTGGTAAGAAGAGGCCAGTAGCAGACAGTTAGAATCTCATTCTCACCTGTTGGATTTGAACTCCATAACCTTTGAACTCATCATCCCAAGATGTGTTTCTGTAGATGTCATCCACACGGTCAATCAGTTCAATCTGAGGAGAGAACATTGGCAAGAGTTATAATAACCTCAGCATAGTTACATTCATTAAAAGTCCATTCCATTGCATTGTTGTAGTTTGTAATTGTCTCAGCGCGATACATTCAGATGAATAACCAAAACATCTGAAATTGGGCGAGTTAGAGGTAGACAGTGAGCTACGAATACAGCAGTCAAATTACTATGACTGTTAATTTGTTCTCACCAGGTAGTTGAGGGTGGTGCTCTCCTCCCCGCGGCCCATGTGCTTGAAGAAGCGGTGGTCGGCCACCAATAGCAGAGGGCAGGTGTTCACACTGTGGTCATGCACCTGCCGCGTCTCTCTGATGTGCACTGTACATCACACACACACACATACACACACACACACAGTAGATTGTACACAGGGCCAAAGTCAAACTTATCCCTAATCAAATAACACCCCACCCAATCAAAACACCCACATCTGAACCACCACTCGCTACATAGTAGCAGCTTTTTTACATTAGCAGAGGATTAACTAGTAGACCGAAAAGTGCTAAAGCCTTTGATGTTATGAGATCCTTGTAAAACCTTACTTACCTCAAAGGATTCTGTAACTTTACTGAACAGACAGGTATTTCTAAGTATAGAGGTCTCACAAGACTTTCAAATTTAAAGTTGAACTTGAGGCAGTCACCATCAAGTCACCTCTTTATTTAGATCATAACTGCTTTATTTTCAGTTCCCTGATCTAGTTCCTGATGTTGATGTTTCACAAAATTGCTCTATGATACAGTGCCCATGCACACATATTTGTACAAAGAAGAATTTGAAAAGTTTTATTAAGTGTGCTATAGCTTGGCAACTTTAGGACCATTAATGCCAAGCCCAACTTCGAATCATAGACTAAAAGAGACACTGCAATACCACTGAATTATCACAAATTCCTAATGCAACTATCCACTAATACTGCAAACCTGACAATCTCAAATAAACCCTGGTTAAGTACTTTTTCTGTCCCTGAGCTGCAGGTTTAGACTGTTGGCCAGTGAGTCTCACCCTCCTCCTCGTCATCGTCGCTGCTGTGAGGAAGCTGCAATCCCTCAGGGAGGAGTTCGCGGGAGCTAGCGCTGACGTAGCCACATACTTTAGAGGAAGCGAGTCGGCTGATGTTGCGAATGTCCTCGGAGCGGTAGACCAGTAGTCGGCCGTCAGCGGGCGCCGCGGTAAACCTCCACAGGGGCTGAATAGAGTGAGAGGAGGTGACGGTATGGTCAGTGGGAGTGGGAGCACAGAGATCAAGAAAGGGATACCAAACACAGGGTAACAGTAAGGTCTCACACATGGCCTCCTCATAACATCCTGATACAGTCATTCATACGCCATTAAATATAATTTATTTTCTTATGCTGTTTCATTATAAACTTTGCACCAATATATTCTGTTACACATACTTGTGAAAGGCCAAAAGAGGAGCTCACATGCTGCGCTGAAGAGTGCTCAGTTTATGATGATGGACAATATTTTGACCTAAATTTAGTAGGCGACAACAGCTTGAGTATGTCAATGTGAAATGGCCTTACCACAGATTGAATGTGACCAGACTATTAAGCAGTCATTAATAGTCCACTACACACTGAATCATCATTGTTTGGTCATAACCATAGACACCACTGAATCAATTACTTTCTTTGATTTGCCACCATGACTGCACAAACAAAAACATATGAAGCAAACTCAACATAAAAAGTGTAAATCTGCCATCAACAATTTTTCCTTCAAATATGTTAATATTTGACTTCATCACTATGGTAACCTGGGCAGTTCCATAATTATCCTTCACATGCAGCATTCAGTCATACTGTAGCCATTCTATTTGTTCCTTATCAGATATTTCTCTTGCATATTGTGCTTGTTGTTCAAGTGTTGTTAGAATTTCAACAGTAACATAGCTAGTGTTTTCTGTCCATTGATCCTACTAAAGGACAACCTATGTAAGAGTAAATAAGAAGCCAAACCAACATAGATATATATATATATATATATATATACCTCGATGTTATACTCAGCATCATGGACAAGGATATGTGCTGAGAGCTCATTGTCATCAATGTGAGCCTGGACTCGAGAGTGTTCTTCCCCTTTGGAATGACAGATACTCAGTTTAACACAGACACAAGTCAAATACATGTAACACAACACCACTGATGCAAAGTAGGAAATGCCACAATGTTTGCGTAGGCGTGCTGAGATCTGCAACACTATTTCTAATTAGGTTATGATGATCAGTGGTCACAAACCAAGAGGTAAAAGAGTAGCACATAACTTAGCCTTCTCTTTTTGTTTAATGAACTAAAATAGTCTGATAAAGTCATAATCGAAACATCTAACAACCAAAGGACAAAACTCTGGACTGGACTGGGCCTGGAAATTCTTGTCAAGACCAGAGAATCTAGAGACCAAGGGTTTCTCTGTCAGGAGAGAAATGTAACTGGTGTGATATTTACCGATCACATGCCCAGTGAAGAAATTTTGTCTTGGCACCTCAATCAGCTCCTCGATCCCACTCTCCCCTATTGCCACAGCTTTGAAGTCATCAGTAAACAGCTCTGTGTTTGTAGTAAGGTAAAGCCTAAAATGTCTGAACACAAAGGCAGACAGGAACAAAATTGTCTAAAACTGCACCCAAATAAATTCATATATTGCACTTAATAACATGTTAATCACCAAAGTGGAAAAGTAACGTTGCAGTACATACTGCACTATGATAAACAATAAAGACTGATACAGAAAACCTAGAAAGAGGATCTTTGCTTGATAACAAGGTGGAAAATAAATTAGTACAGATTGTTCCATAATGATGAAGAAAAATAAGACTGATACATATAAGACTGATACATAAAACCTAGACAGAGAATGATCTTTGCGCTTTGCACCCCCAGGATGACTGATTGATGATAATCTCCTTCTGCCTGTCCTTGACACAATTTAGTCAAATGTAGGTCGAAAAAGTGGTCTCCTGTCGGACAAACCTTTGAAGCGCTGTGAAACTGAGCAGCCTCTCCATATGGGTGTGCATCTGGACATCTCGCTTACGGACTGAGTGTTGCTTGAGGCTGGACATGGGCAGAACTTCAAAGTCGGACAGCATGGAACTAAGAGTGCCTGGGGAAGTGTCACAGGTGGTCAAAACGGGGTAGTCGCTGTTCTAAATACTGTTACCTCTCTTGCATATTTTTCCGCGACGGGGGGGACACTACTTTAAGAGGAACAGGTTAGGTCAAACTTCGTTTAAGATGTGATATACATTAAGAGGTTAAAAGTAAACACTGGAAGAAATGAAAGCTGCCAACTTGTATGCTTATTCTAAAATCATCTTAGAATCAAGTCAGAAAGCAGCTACGTAGCAGCTAACCCAAACACTCACCTAGTCCATGGTCTTCTTCAACATCAGCTAGAGCAGTCTTTCCCAAAAATAGTGAGTAAAATACAATATAAACTAAAAGATCCATGGCGACCAAGCTCGTGCTGCTGAATAATGTTAATACTCAGCTTGCTATCCGAACGGTTACGTGATGTGCACAGGATTAAGCCTGCTTCAGTCAACATCAACATCTGGACGTCATGATAAAACTACGAAGTTTGCTCGCGCGTTGACCGACGCGTTACAAAAAAAGCAATGAATAAGCCTGGACAATCAGACAAGCTAACATGTTACATTGTATCGGAAACGCATCGTCCGCGCAAGTATTAATCCTTGTTCGTAAAACTTATGAATCAACTCTGAAAGATTTCAGGCAAAGTCGCCAGTGCCCAAACGCCAGCAACTGTACACCCGGAAGTATTCCTAAGACAAGCGAGCGAAAAATCTGTTTTGGCATGCATGCGCAAACCTCAGTTGGAGTAGGCTGGCCAAAGCCCACGGTCGGCACTCTCCGATAGGAAATGAACTGTTTGTATAATCTTATCTCAGAACATGGTGGCGAGTGTGTTTCATAGTGGTGTTGTGTGAGAACTATTTTTGCTGGGAGAGAATTTTCTGCCTGTTTAAATCGGGGCAGACGGAGTGACCAAAGCTTACATAAGTGTGTAGACTTGAGCAGAAGGGATTGAACATAGATGAATCCGCACACTGCGTGGCATCTGCTTTCATGCTATTTTTAATATTTGCCCTGTACCCATTTTAGCCCCTATTTGCACTTAATTTATTTGTATAAGAGCTAAATCACCATTACTTTGGACTAATCAATATATCCAAATGAAACAAAAATGTTCTGGTTGGACAATAGTCATATTGTAGCCTACTCACAACCTATATAGCTCTTTAATGAACCATTTGTATCCTATTTAAATATAATATTTCTTGGTAAGCAGTTCATTTAAGCAGTGTTGACATTTGCAGAGTTTCATGACCACTCGTCCAAAAATGACAAGTGTTTCACTATGTGGTTTACAAAATGTCATCTTTATTCATGTTACATCACTCGAGTAGGGCATTTACGTTTCCACGAGGCTTTTAGGATTACAATCGATGATTTGCAAATACACAATAGTGGTCCAAATTTCTAAAGACAAAGCACTGGACATACCAGATACCCCCAAACATGTGCACACACTTGCAATGATAAGTACTAAGTGGGAATTTTGTGATTGCAGAATTGGTTCCCATTCCAGTGTACACTGAAACCTGGCATGCACGAGGTCATATTTTCCTCTATGTTTGGTCTGCATAAAATGCCATCTTAAAATGTAATTCTATTACATCATACATGCTACAATGTAAACACATTGATGTGAACATTACTCAAAAGGAGTGTTTTTGCCCATCAAGGACGCACCTTACGTCTGCCAACAAAGAAAGTTGACTTGGCGGAGAAAGGCTCGCTGACTTGCTACTGTGGTTTGACTATAGCTCACAAAGCTTAAAAGAACAGAGGCTTCACAAGCGTTTCAAGTCCAATGCATCAATGGTCAGCAACAGTTATGTAACTTAGTCTCTTCTGCTGATGCAATAACAGTCCAAAAGGAGATGGAAGTACATAAGACAAAAGTTGGCAAATGACCACTTCTCACATCACTAATTAATTACATGTGTCACCTACTGACTTAAATGCATCTAGCCACCACTGGTTCAAATAATGCACACAAGTCCAGTTGCCCTCTCATCAAGCGGAGTCATCATTGGTATAACATAAATCTATTAATACTTTTCTATGGCAAAGACTGCACATATAGAAAGGCAAAAACAAACACAATTCAAGGAATGGAGTTATCAATTTAACTTGGTTTTATAATCATAATAAAAGCCAAGAGGTGGAGAAAAATAAGTCCATAAACACACACACACATAAGCACATACAGTGCTTAAATATTCACCTCTTTGGTAGTTTTCACCTTTTATTGTTTTACAAGACCAAGCTATAGATCAGTCAGACCACAGAACGTTCCTCCACTTCCCATTTCTGAATCTCCCAAATGCCTCTTGGCAAATTCTGACAGATGTTTCAAGATATCACTCCCCTCTTAAATTGTGACAAATTAAAAACCTTGGCGAGCTGTACACATTCACTGCAATCTCAGCCCCAGGGGCTTAGAACTCCTTCAGCAGTCTCAGGCGTCTCAGTGGCCTTTCTGGCAAATCCCCTTCCTGTACGGTCACCCTGTTTTTGAAGATGGGTGGCTCTCTGAAGATTTACAGCTGTGCCATATACCTTATACTTCTTAGTGATGGATTAATTGTATTCTATGAGATATTCTGTGAAATTTCCATCCCCTCGGATAAAATTTTAAATAAACTTATCAGTTCCCTTTTCTATTGTCTCCCTGTTATATAGATTGTAGGGCTGTGTAGATATGCAGTGTATCTATACAACCAACATTTTCAATCTGCATTCAATGAACTACTCTAAAACCAACTAACTACACCAGTGATGTGTTTCAAAGGGGGTGAATACCTCAGTAAGTTACATGGTTGTTTTGAATTAATTCATATCCATTGATGTTTGTTTTTCAAACTAAGGTTACTTCTGTTGATCAGAGTCAAAAGGGGGACAAATTACAGTAAATCAAGCTTGATTGAATGATATAAAACAACAGGAGGTGAAATCTTCAAAGGAGAGTGAATGCTGTTTCTAAGCACTGCACTGCACACTCACAAGCACGCACCAGCACATCTGCAGTTATGGGTATCTATAGATAGAGTACTCTTAAGTGAAACGAGGAATGAAGGGGTGAAGTTTGTAAAAAGTTTTTTTTTCTTCTTTTTTTTCCATGGTGTTTTTGTGGAGAGGAGCTTTGCTCTCCTAGTTCTCACCGCCATCTCCCCCCTCGCCTTCGTCAGCAGCGTTGTCAGACGTCCATAACTACAGAGACACAAGGGACAGGCACGTTAACCAAGGACACGGACAGCAATAGAGCCCCAAATTTACTACAGAAAGTTAACTTGTTACATGTAGAATACAGTGCTTATAGGCAGTTCACAGTGCAGTGAATGTTCAGGGATGATGCAGGCATAGGTATTACCTCAGCCGCATATTAAAACTATGCCCATATTCAACTCACTATCAGAACAGAGTGGGTAACTTATTTGCAATACAGCATGAACCCAGTAGAGAAGGTGAAGAGCTGAAGACTCACTGTGAGGTTGTCTCTCAGTAGCTGCATGATGAGTGTGCTGTCTTTGTATGAGTCTTCGTTCAGCGTGTCGAGCTCAGCGATGGCTTCATCAAATGCCTGCAAATACATTTTTATCAGGTAATTTAAAAGAGTAAGTGGTAACACACACACACACACACACACACACGCTTAAAAATAATCGTTGCTCAAGATGAAATGTACAGCTATTGTTCTCAGCTGAATGAAAATGCCTTCATTCTTAGGACACTTATGTAATCCTAGTGGTAACACCATAAATACATGTTATTCAAAGGTTTTTATTCAGCATTATCACCCAGAGAAATGAAATACTGTTTTCTGATTAGCTAACAGGGTGTCTGTTATTCCTGATAACGAGACAGCTATGAAGTAGATCTGGTTAAAAACTTCACTATTCTATATCAATGCTCTTTTGAATAGTAACTATAACAACCATGGTAAATGACAGTTAAACTAGCAAGCAACAATGGAACCAGCTGTTACCAAACTCACCGTGGTCAGTAACCAAAAAAAACAGTACAGCAATTGAACATGTTAGTTACTTTTAAAACTGAAACGCATATTTCTTTTATGTTTTAAACATTTGCTTATTGGCTATACACATGAATTACAACCGGGTGATAAGCTCCCTTATAACAGACTTGGCGTAGGCAAACGGCACTCCACCTTCGGCATCAGGCCATTCTTGGCCCCACCTTGTCCATTATTCCATCAGGACACCTCGGCGGCTGTTATTTCCAACATACCATAAAGATGGTGAGATTGCAGCTGTATTGGTTAATTAGCCTTTTGTATTATGATAATCATAAAGTCAATAAGTTTTGAGCACTTGAACAAAAGAAGGCTTTTCCAATTTGGAAGTCCATCTCAACTCAATTATATGATTTATAGAACATGTACATAAGCGTCTGAAAAGATGTCTTAAATTGGTTTGGTTTGTTGACAAAGCCATCAAGGGAGCAATCAGAGAAATGTAACCACTGATGGTTTATTTTGTGAGAATTTCAAGGCAGATTGGCATTTCTAATTGACATAACCTTTCTATTGTTCATAGTTGCATAACTACTTCCCTGCTAGTCAGCCTGTGTGCGCTGCATAGCAGGGACACCCACCTGCTTGGCCAGAGAGCAGGCCTGCTCTGGAGAGTTGAGTATCTCGTAGTAGAACACGGAGAAGTTGAGGGCCAGCCCCAGACGGATGGGGTGCGTGGGTTGCATCTCGCTCTTGCTGATGTCAAAAGCCTCCTGGTACGCGCCCTGCGAGTTGGTTATCGTGTCTGTTGGAACAAAACACAGACACGATGAGGTGTGTCTTCTTTAGATGTGTGCCAATTCACATGCAGGTTACACACACACACACACACACACACACACAGAGTTCATGTTTCCCCTAATATGACTGTCTTCAGGAGCAAAAAAAAACTTTCAAAGATCTTTTCAAATTCATGAACTAGGAAGTTTCACAAACATGACTTAATGTGACATATCCAGAGATTTAAAAGAAGGGACAGGGAGTGTGAAAAAAGACCATTAACACAGTCAGAATTTAGAAACAGTGCATCAAGTCAGCTACAAGAAAGAAGATGCAAAGTATACACACAACTACAATGGATGGAAGTTCAGAAACTCACCCTTTCTGTCATCTCCGGTGGCAACTTCAGCAAGGTATCTGTAATAGTCACCCTTCATCTTCAAATAGAAGACCTTGCTCTCAGGGTTTGTGGATTTCTCAATCAAAAACTTAGTCAAAAGCTCCTGTAAGGGAAATGGAAACAGACTTGTCATCAACACAAAGGAGTGTGGAAAGCAGACTTGTGTGTTTCTTTCTGCTACCTCAGTTGAGCTGAGCACCTCCCTATGAATCTACCCTCATTAATTAAGCCATTCTAACACACAATAAGACAACCTGACTGGAGACTGAATTAAGATCTCTCCACTAGACAAAGGTCTGGCTGCTTGGATTCCATGCGGTGTTGGAATAACATCCCTTACCCTGAGTAGATGCCTACTTTGGAAAAAATAACACACTATGAGTAAATTCAAATGTGTCTAGAAAATGTTATAGCCTACAATATTTGCAATGTTCACAGAGTAGCTTTAGTGTGACAGTATGCTGCAGAGGGTCAAGAGCCTACACTGCACAGCCTAATAGCAGGGTGTAGTAATGTCCAGCTGTCTGCCAGGAGAAGGGTCCTCTCCAAACCCCCACAGCAGCCAATATGCAAAACACTTCACAGCCACAACCCAGAGTTTCTTACTCATGGCCCTTTAACATTACAAAAGCACACACAAATGAATATGCGAAGATAAATTGATAGAGGAAGCGAGGGAAGTAAGGTGGGAGAGAGAGAGAGAGAGAGAGAGAGAGAGATATGAGCATGTGACAGACGATAGAGAGGGCGAGGGATGACATCACCAGTTTAATCTGAGCTCTGCTGTTGTGTGGAACTGAGCCCAGATGACCGGGTGTGAGTTTGTGAGTATTTGTGTGTGTGGGAGCACATCCTGTGAGTGCCAGAGATCACATGCCCTCTGCCGCTAATGCAGATTAGCTATTTGGGCTGGGAGGTGGTAACGCCTGCCCCCCCCCCCCCCCCCCCCCTTTTGGGGTAGCATTGACGCAAGAGCCCAACCTGCTTCTTAGTTCCCTACACACATATGTGCTCACAGAGGCCATGGTCACTTATGACTTATCCTTCTTTCCAGTTATTAGCACATTCTCCCTCTCACACACATACACACACACACAAAGCAATTTAATAAAACGGTGTTTCTCGATCGAGTTTATAGAAATCCCCCTTTCTGTCATTTGTCAACGTATTAGGCACATATTCAACTCTTAGGGGCATCCCCTTTGTCTAAAACTATGAGGAGTCCCACCCTACAATGTTCCACAACGCAATATTAGACAACAACGGTTCTGATTTCTGGGGCGAGCACCTACTGTATGAGGCCACATTTTTTGTATAGCAAGTCAGTGTAGTGTCAGAAGGAGTTTGAAGAAGGTTTATTTTTAATAAATGAGTGCAGAAACAAACACACTTACAGAAACAGGATCTCACAGTAAAATTAATATGGTTGCATGTGTACCTTTACTTGTGCCACCAACACAGACATTTACAGGCTTTCACATGAGAAGGAACAGGAAGCGAACAGAACCACCATGCACTGATGCTATTTTCAAGAGACTGAATATTGGCATCATTACAGCAGCTTTTGTGAAAATGTATTTGGCTTTCGCAATGTTGTCTTTATACCTGTTGTGCAGCAATTAAAGAGAGTTTAACATTAGCCCAGCACTACAATTTGGTTCTTGACATGACATGAAAAATATACATCAGAGTTGTCTTTATATTAACTAGTTAACATGAACTGTTATTAATATCGACAATATTACTACAATATTAATGTTACGTTTATTGATGTCTTCCAAGTAACAAACATAAACATGAATTATAGGCATATTCACACCTCAAAATTAGAAGTAAGTTCAATAAGTTCAAAGTTTCTGTATGCATAGATTTTATCCAATGTCAGGGTAAAAAACACACAGCTGAGACATCTATCATCAGCTGTTCGTGAACTAGTACACACAGTTCTTCTAAAGCAGACAGGGATGGGAGATGACCAAACCAAAAACAAAACCAACACCTAAAGCAGCAGGGACCAGCTTCTCATAATTGAAAAACACTGCTTTAATGGTCACTGGTGACTTTCTGGAGTGTTATTTTACATCTCACAGCTAGGAACACCCTACAACCTTCCAAAAAACATCCACTTAATCTGTTTCACAAAATGACAGTAATTTCTCATAATAAGAATGAGCCTATTGGTTGGTCACTAATGGCTGGTCATTTTCCAGGACAAAAAACTGACTATCATACATTACATCCATAGAACATACCATTCCCTCCATGCAATCAGCACATTTAGGCCTACTGCTTAATGGAAGCCAGACTGCTAGGTACAGAACAGGGAGAGAGAGAGACCAAGAGAGAAGCTCTGTATCCGTCTAAGCACACAAACACACACACACACAGACGCACACAGGAAATCAGGACTGTAGGTCTACCCTCCCCCATCTTGACACACACAGTAGCAGCCGTAAGTAGGGCTTAAGTGATGAGGCAACCCATTTACAGCAGTCTTCTTACCAACATGTAGCTGTGCATCATTACCAACACCATTGCATAGCCATGCTGTGTGCGGCAATGGAAATGACTTCATACTTCAGGGGGCCACAATGAACAGCAGGTTATAAAAGACTGCAAAGACAACAGAGTGCATGTGGGCATTCTGGGAGGTCTGCCTGTGATGCGTCTCCCAGCAGCTGAATTGGTGTGAAATTTGTAAGTAGAGTGGACACTAGGGGGCCATGATAGGAAACATAATATGGAGAGGTGGTTTTATAGTCCAATCACAGCCTCTGCAGGTACATAGGCCACCGGTCAAAATGCACCTGCAGTCAACAATGCTGGCAACTAACCAATTAATCTGATCAGGGACCTCAAACAAAAGAGTGGAAAATGCTGTTTTGTTTTCTTTTTTTTTTGCAATCCACTCGCTTTATCAGCTACCAACACAAATTAGGCATAGTACATAGTGTGACACTGGCCTCTGTGAACTGGGATGGGCTACTCACCCCAAACATCCTGAGTTTTGCAAGCAGCATCTAGGTGCCTAGCATACTGTATCTATAACATATAGACTCGTGTTAAACATGGCCTCTCAGCAGCTGACTGTCCATAGAAGAATCATTCTGGTCAGGTTCCAGTGGGACCCCCCTCAGCTTCTTCAGCCTCATTAGTCATGGCATTTAGACAGCCAAGAGTTAGCTTCAGTGCCATGCACCTGCATATTGTCAGCTTGTCTTGAGAAGTTTGCCAGAGGTGAAGACAAAAAACACGCTTTGCAAGGTGTCTCATCAGCGAACACCAGGTTATTGATAGAGCAGTTAAAGGGGCTGACCATTCCACTGCGTCACTGAGAGGGTAATCAATAGAGGCAGCAGCCCCTAGACAGTTTTCAGATAAGCATCACGCCCAGCACTGCAATGTCAAAGTCCACAAATGGAGCACCTCAGCAACTCTGATGACAGCCACTCCCACATAGCCTACACTTCTGTGAACTAGGTTACCGACCACAGCACTATTATGTTGTGCACAATGTGCACCTATATAGTGCCTTTCAGAACCCTCTATTTCACAGGATTTATAAATCCATCATGCTTAGAAACCATGTTTTGTGTGCATAATTCCCTGCTGAAATTCTGATAGCTACAAGACAACAAAAAATCATCTATAACAAGTGCAATGAGTGCAAAGGTTATTTCTGAAGACTGTGATCAAACTTACCAGCACATCATTACAAATATCTTTCAACTCTGACTCGACCTTCTCGCGATATTCCTTCACCATCTGTAACTTCTTGTCACCGCTGTCGGTCTTCTGTTCGATACTGGAAATGACTCTCCAGGCCGATCTCCGCGCGCCGACGACGTTCTTGTAGGCGACAGAAAGCAGATTTCTTTCCTCGTTCGACAGTTCTACTCCCTGCTCTGTCACCTCTTTCATAGATGCTGCCATGTCGTCGTAGCGCTCTGCCTGCTCCGCCAGCTTGGCCTTCTGAATAAGCTCCGTCCTATCCATCGCTTAATCGTTTCAAATAGGTTGCTACTTTCAAAGTCTTCAATTTTGTTTTGAGAAGTCCAAAGGAATGACAGGGCAACGCGTGTAGCAGGCGTCAGACGAGAAAAACACTTGGTGGCAGGTTAGCAGCTTGATATCATGGAAAGCGTTGGGATCAAGTTGAGATCCTTTGTGTGTCCTGCAAAGAAAATGTACTTGCAGTCAAAGTCTGTGTCACTGTTACACCACTACCTGCAACCTCCAACTATCGTAATAATGTTGATTTACGACTTAGTCTACATTCAAATGCTAAGGTGGGTTAACATTCCGACTTATTTGCTCACAGTTAACGTTACATCCATTGATACATGAGTATCACAGATGCATGCAGAGGCAGTTGCAAAAATACAATAGCTGATTGGCAAAAAGTGGCAATAACATTATTGCAAAAGACAAACTAAGGGTTTTCTTAAACATGGTTAGTGACTGTTTAGCCAAATAATGAGGGTGATCAGACTAGCGTCGCGTAGCTGCGCAGCTAACGTTAGTCATCCTTCTGAAGTAACGTAACGTTAACGGGTCCAGACTCCATCCTAATTAAACCACGAGTTCACAATCAAGTACGGATTAAGCGAGCTACCTCAAGGACAGGCTCGCAGTTAGTTACTCCGTCCTTGACATCTTCGGAAATTATAGACAAATTATATCCACGGTGTTGATGACAAAATGTAGTCCAACATATCTTGAATAATGTTAACTGTACAGTTAGCTGGCTGGCAGGTCGATTAGCTAACAAAATTTGACTGACCCAAAATGTTGCCCAAACAGATTGCCGCCAAAATGAAAATAACATTTCCGATACATTTCGAGTCCATGTAATTAGTGTAACGTCATATTCAGCAAAATGACACACGAAAAAGATTTGATGGCCATCCTATACCTTCAACATTAATGTTAGCTAGCTAACCCTGAGCAGAGCAATAGCAAAAATATCTGATTCTTTGAACAACAAAATAGGCGACTCGCTGAAAGCTATATGCATGCATAATAATTCTTTACTATACTTGATGGAGTGAGTAAAAGAGCATATAAAACAATTTCCATCCTACCTAAAACAGCTCAGGTCCCTTTGCTGCCAGAGGGCTGGATCCTTTTAGAGGTGGAGGAAGCCCTCAACCAAACTGAGCGATAGAGGCGTAAATGGGCGTAACGTATGGGTCTTTGACCAATGGCAGAGTTATGTTTTGTACCACCCAGTGGTTCTACGTCGACATATCATCCAGTCACACACAAGCGCGGCGAACGTAGGCGGGTTTGGGTGGACATTGGCTAACAGAAATTCTTGACCTACTCGGGCCTATCGATGCTGTTAACAGTGCAGCAAATCCCACTGGCATCGCAGTGAATTTTTAATCGATGTTGGTGTAATAACAAGGAATATTGTGAAATGTTTGTCATGGACAATGACAGTTTGCACTATGAGTTCAACATTTGGTGCAGGCTGTTTGCAGCTGATTGCAGTTTTTAGTTTGTTGGCTGAATAAGCATTGTAGGCCTAATGTTCTCTAGTGAAACTGGTACTGATAGTAAGATTTAGCTCCTTGTCAAAAATAGTGTTTACAGTAAATATGTGTGTGTAGTCTTAACAGGGTCTCAATCATGGTCTCTTTCGTCGCAAACTGTTCAGAAAGCAAATACCACACTGGAAATGAACAGCTCTTGTATGATTGGCTCCCTGTAAAACAATGCACACTGACCCATATCGGAACTGTATCAGGCATAAACTGGAACAGCATCTTAGCAGTACATTAGCAATGTGACGCAGCGACAATAGACCAAGTTGTGGGTGATTTAGCAGTAAGACAAGTGTGTCTTTGTCTGATAAAGGGTTATATATTCACACTGGTGAAAAGTCATACACCTAGGCTATGATGTACTATATGAATATAGACATACTGTACTTTGTGTTGTTATATAAAGAATGTTAGCTTGCACCACCCAACATACATCTCCTTCAAAGACAGAGCTCCACTGAAACCTGCTATGTCCATGCAGAGAATGTATGTTCAGTACTGTGAAGAAGAGACTATTCAAGATAAACAGCCTGGAAAAGTAGGCCAAGTTGGTGTGCCCTGGATCTTTTTACGGGTATGGTCAGGCATGGTTGTTCTTTTAAACTACCAGTAGAATGTGAGTGTTTGCGTCAGTGAAATGCTGATTGTCTTTGATTGTTCCCTTGTCTTGATTCTCTATGTGTGCTACAAGATGGCAAAGAATATTAATATTTGAGGTGTGCAAAATGAATGTGAGCTATCATTTTGTTACCTTTCTGTTTGTGAGCATGCCAGAGTATTGTGTTTTGAGTAGCTGGTGATGACATTTAACTTACTAATCTTGAAAGCTCAGTCAGTGGTAAGCTCAGAGTAGGTCATATGCATTTCAGAATTGTCCATGTGGGAATACAGACAACACTGGCATAATCAGAGAGAAAGAGAGAGACATAGCAGTTTGTTGTGACCAAACAGACGTGGCCCCCAGAAAGTAACTCAAGTGACCCACCTTGGGCTGAGGTGAGGAACTGAAAGAGTATGGAGAAGAGTGATTGCCAGGTTTATGAGCTGTGCCTGAAGCTGTGAACCCATGAACTGGAGCAGACAGGCAGCATGGCGTAAGAGTGCCTGAGCTGTCAAGAGGGATTATGTAACACTTTTTATTTTTTCAGTGGAAGAGAGGAGTTGGGAGAGAGACAGCAAGACAGAGAAAACCCCCTGGGTGTCTGGATGGCCTCAAAATTGCCTGGAAACAAGGCTTACTCAGACCCTGCTCTGTCTGCCTGCCATGCGCCACATCTCTCTGCATGTTTCTCTCTCACTTTGTTTCACTCACCTCTGAAAAGAAAAATGGGAGGGGGGGGCAAAAGAGGACATGTTATGTTCATCTCTATTTATGACACTTTGTGACTGCAGTGTCAGGAAGGTGAATTTAAGTACAACGTATTGTCAAAATACATTCACCCTTGAATTATGTTGCACTGTATTGGCCTGGTTTAAGCAGCCTTCAGAAATATCTGAATGTACTGTCACTGTCAAAACTGGGGCAGTGGTCTGGGTTGTATAGGTGAAGCATACAGTCATCAAGGAGTGTATTCAAATGAATAGGAAATGTGTTACTGATGCTGATGTATTCAAGATGGTGGTCGCTAAGATGTATTTACTGTAATTTGTTGAGAAGGGGAGGCTTAAAGACAGATGAAGGAAACACTGAGTTTTGAATTTTTGACTGAGAAAAACTTTCTATTCCTCAGGAAGATCTAAAAATGGCTCACTGGGCGATGTCTGTCCCACGCAGTCATTTTCATTTCTTGCTCTCAGATGGATGCGTGTCCTCCTGAGCAACAACAATCAGCCTGGGAAATGAAACAGATTTATGAATTGCATGACATCATTTGAATGATTGTGATTTTGATACCATTCTTGGCATGTGGATTATTGGTTTCATTGCTGCTGAACACTAGATGCATGTGTCCACACATTCACTTCCTCATTCATGTCAGCAATGCCTTCTGCTGGCACCTTTGATTAACTGAGGATAAATGAATCATGAGTCAGTATTTGGGATGCTGATCATCCCAGGGGCCTAGAATCATCTAGAATCTCCACATCATAAGTGACAGAGATGAAAGAAGTCAGACAGGTATGATGCACCTAGAATACCTTAATGCATGAGGAATAGAGTACCAATGTAAGACACATTTCCCTGATTTCTGTTCACAGCTTACACATCTTACTGAGGTGAAAGGACACAGAGATGTCCAGGAAGAGAAGGTGTTCTTATCTTAAAGAAGTCAAAAAGCTTTCTGTACTATTCTCATTCAACTGCCTCAGTTCTGATCATTGAAAACAAATGTTGGCCAAAAACTCTCTCCTCTCTTTTTTTTTCTTATAAACTATCTACCCAGAAATGAAAATGATTTAATTCTTTACCACCTGTAAATAACTACATTAGCACACTAAGGTCTAGCCAGAGTTGCAGTTCTTGGTAGATCAGAGGTGGTGATGTGAGTGACTCCATGCCTGCTGCCAGTGGCGCTGCTAAAAATTTTGGGCCCTATGACAGAAAATTATTTTGGGCCTCCCAAACATTGATCATAATATTAAAATGTTCTCTAGGGCCCCCTATCAGTGCCAGGCCCTTGGAATGTGATGCTCTCCTTGACTTATCTCTGTGAGGTGGCACGTCTGGGAGCATGGGACAACTGTACAGGGCCTGATTTAGGACTAGCTGTGTGCTTATTCAAAGTTTGAGAAAGGACAAGGGTGTCCCATCAATTTTGCGATGAGTTTCCAAGAACCCACGTGTGTGTTTGTGTGTGTGTTTGTGTTTATGTCAGAGTGGGTGTGTTTGTGTTAGTTTTTGAGTGAGTGTGTGTAAGTTTAAAGCACTACCTTTTGTACAGCCACTAGGAGAGTGCTTTGATATATAACGCTTAGAGTTGCAGTATAGCACATTTACCATCCCACGGCTTGATAAGCCAAAGTCATCGCTCATTTTGAGGACTGCTTGTGTAATCAGAGCAAATCTCAGCAGGGTTTTATACATCTACATTTTGCACAATGCAAAAGTGTGTTCAGATATTTTGGCTGTGGATATTCTGTATTCCATTGCATTCTTACAGGGTTGTAACAGGGAGGCTACACTGGATGTGAAAGACAGATTTGCCGTAACAATTAGCTTCCACTATAAGTGGAATTGGCTACACCAGAAATGGCAGTGCAGCGAACATTCTAGAAAAATACACCAGTCTTTTCAATTCATTTTTGACACAATTTGACCCAATGCCTCCGCAATGCATCCAGTGTAGCCCTAGGGTGAGACTTCATTAATTCTCCCTGGAAACCATTTTGAAAGCTTCTTTCTCAGCACCAAATTATACCAGAACAAAAGAACTGTGAGACCCTGATTGTTGGATTGGGGATAATGAATTGTGAGTTAAATTATCAAAACCTCTAAGGCAAACCTACATACATATACATTTTATAATCATTATCACACTTAAATGTGTGTTCATGTCCCTATGACATTTTTCATCAAGACCAATGCCTCTCACACACACATACAGACAGTGCATAACCACACATAAAGACACCCACACATATGCACAAACTCACACACCCATTGGTGACCACACAAGCATGAATTCATTCTGGCCCAGTGAGGTCCAGTGGTGGGGAGGCTCCCTCTTGCCTCCCCCGTCTGCTCTTATCCCACTCTGCCAAACTCATCCTGGCCCTTGGCCCGGCGAGCCCTCTCTCTCTCTCTCTCTCTCTCTCTGGCTCAGGAGAACTCCCCACATCCTGTCATCGCCCTTAACCACACTCCCAAGCCCTGCACTCACACAGTCTCAGGCCTATGAAATATTCATCACTCCATTCAAGAGCATATCCATATCCCAGGAGTTTGGAGTTCTCTCTCTCTCTCTCTGTCTCTCTCTTTCTCTTGTAAATTTCATAGATCACCTGTTGGGTGCTGCCTAGTGGGCCAAGGATCAGGCCTTTAAATAAAGCATAAACTGATTCAGTGTGTGTGGTGCAGTGACAGTGATGAGTGTTTGTGTGTGTGGGGCTGCTCGGCAGATGTTGTGTTGTGCCCGTAGTACAGGTCATACTAAGCCTGTAAAACCTTCCACAGGCAACTTTTCCCCATTATGGACCTGACTTTATGGAGAGCAGACATCTCTTTCCAAACACTGAATAAACATTTAGCATCACCACCATTTCTGTCCACACAGATCTGTGGCATCATTGTGTAGAAACTGTTTAAAGAAGAACTTTGGCACATTTGAAACCTATATTCTACCGTTAGAGATCTTTGAGTCAAACTGTCACCTACAACAAATTCACTTGATATATAGCCTTTCTTTAGCACCACTGAGTTATACTGCCATAGTTTTATCATCATATCCACCCACGGTCATATCTATGTAAATGGATAATGTATTAAGACATAAGAGGGGTGCTCTTTAAGTTGCTTCTACTGCACTCTCTCCCACTTACATTAGTAAACTAAAGGTTGCTTTATACTGGGTCCATTAACCTTCACATGACCCCTGAGCCTCCCAGTTCACTTTTATTGAGCAAATATGATGAATAATAGATGGTTGGCAAGTTTGTTATGCATGCCATTTACCAGGACAGCTTGTGCATTGTATTCAGATTCTGAATCTGCTTGAAATGCTGAACCTCACCCACGCAATGAGGAAATCTATACTGTGTGTGCTCAGTGATACTAGAAATGCGGTAAACTGAATGAGTGCGAAGGGTTGCCAGCAATCATCTGCGGTGCAGTGTGTTCTTGTGACACCACAGCATGCAGATGTACTCTCACTGTTACCGCCAGAGTGGTCAGTCCCCACACTGATGTGCTATCGCCGCACTAGAAGGCCCATTTTGTGGAGTCATCTGGCTTGCTCCAGCTTCCATATGCGATACATGACTAATGACTCATTTTAATGTGTTTTTTTTTGGTTTGTGAGGAAATGGAGAAACTGGAAAGTTGTGATGACAAATAACAACTGGCATACAAACCACAGGCAGAAAAACACGAGTGGGTTGTAAGAGCCTCTTCACCAGACATGCATGAGTATCAAGTGGATCCCTCTAAATGCTTACATGGCATTAAATGTTGCAGGTGAGCATGGTGTGTAAAACTCCTGACATCTGAGATCCCTGGCAAAGCCTGGCTTAAGCTCCAGTCACAAAGTCCTTAAATTATTCATTGAAATTGGTCAGCGGCTTTTAAGCACAAATTACCATTTCGGACTCGGGTCAATTAATGGAGCCTTGCACCAGTGACTGTGGAATTGCTTGCAGAAATGCAAACACAAACATACACACACACACACACACACACACACACACAGGCACACAAAGCTATGCATCAGTCCCACCTCTTCTCAGGGCCATTTGCTTGGTATTTCCTGCTTTTCTTTCCATGCTGTCAAAATCCGTACTCTGTTATTTCAGACAAAAATAAAGTGTCTTCTGCTGTCCATGCTGGTCAATAAAGATTGTTATCACACCAGCCTCTATGTCAAGTTTCTGAGGTGACTGAAACTGATGCACCCAACATCTGAAGGTCAAAAGGTCAAAAAGTCACTTTCTCATAAAACAGGCCTCTTTCGTCAATAAACGTATTAGCATGGCTACTGAGAACATATCTGATCTGAGACGGGGTTTGACATCCTAGGGCCCCAAATTTAAAGCAAGCCATAAAATACCGTAATTTTACCTCTGTTGGTTTGTAACCTATGCCATGATGGTTGCTATGGTAGAGTTCAATCTTGCTGCACTCTAGTTTACAAAGTAACTGCTGAAAGACTCTCTTATCTTCTTAGCAGTTGGCTGTGACAATTATCCACAGACTGTTGTAGCATTCCTCCAGGGTTTTATTGTCTTGTTTGAAACATAAACTTGAGTTCTAAACAAGATGTTATGGTACACCTGTAAAAAGGTGGCTCAAGGAAGAGAAGTTATTCACCCATTTGAAAGTGCTTGACAGGTCATCTATGTCAGACAGGTAAACAGATAAATACGGGTAATACTAAACTGAGATTCTGTCGAGAACTGACTCACACACACACACACGCACACACACAGACACATACATACACACACACATACACAAGCATTGTGCCATTGTCATTGTACCAGCCCTAGTAGAAACTGCTTTGGCTCTAAGCTCACTTATCACAACTCTAAATGACAGGAAAGCAATGAGAGGCCAGACGGGAAAATGTAATTCTATCTCCCAAACCACAGCCTCCTTTCCTCTCTCTCTCTCTCTCTCTTTCTCTCTCTCTGTCTGTCTGCAGTCCGGTAACTTGGCATAGATCCCCAGTGAGAAAATGGAAACAAGCTAGCACATGTGTGTGTGTGTGTGTGTGTGTGTGTGTGTGGTGTGTGTGTGTGTGTGTGTGTGTGTGTGTGTGTGTGTGTGTGTGCATGTGCGTGTATGTGTGTGTGAGCTCATGGGGACGGGGGTGTAAGGATGAAAATCCCAGTTATTTTTACCAGAGCGAAAATAGCATCAGACAGACTGAAGGTCGTGTTAAAATACGGTAAACTGTACAGAGTCCCCTGCTGATGAAACGAGTGGTGAGGTTCAGCATTCCTGTAAGTGAGATCCCCAGCGTGGGGCCCATCACTCTTAAAACTCTTGGACTCTCTTATTGGCCAACAGACAGGCCAGACAGCTGCCACATGAAGGCTCTAAGGTGTTGGCCATCTCCCCTTAGTCACATCTCACCTCTTTCACGCTCTTTTCTTTCCTAGGCAGGATTTTTGTGGTCAGACCTTGTGCAAAGGGGAACTCCTGTTTTACGAGTTCACACATAAACATCTAAAAGAGCGCCAGTTGGTTTGAAAACAGGATGGTGGCACTTAATAATATGTTTATGCATTCTTTCTGTCATACTGCAATCTGAGCCGAAACTGTGACTTAGTCCTCCAAATATTTTTCAGCCAAACTGCATTTGGACTTTAAAAAAGGGGCGTATGTGTTTTGTGTGTGTGTGTGTACATTTACATGCCTTGTTTGTGTGCGACCACTGAAATATGTCTGTGATGATAAAGGCATGACATCATAATATATATATATATGTATATATGAAATCCAGCTGTTAAAAACATTATTTGGAAGCCCACTCTACTGCTGTAATTAGATCTGTGTAACTGTCTGAGTATGTGACTGTATGTGTGTGTGTGTGTGTGTGTGTGTGTATGTGTTTCATTACTACAGCAGTGTGAGATGATAGATGGCTGACATCATGGGTCACATGAGACAACTTTAAAAAAGATTTACTGAACTTATTAGGAGTATTTTTATGTGTGATCATATGTATCTGTATCTGTGTGTGTGTGTGTGTGTGTGTGTGTACATACATTCCACATGTCTCTCATGACTGAGAGCTACACAGTTCAGCCAGAGGGAAGGCTCTTTCTCCTTTCTGTGTGTTGATCACATGTTTGCCTTGTGTTGCTTATCCCCAGTAAAGGTCCATTGATTCCAGCAGGAAGGCCAACAGGAAGAGTGAGAGGAGCAATGAGGAGAAGACCTTGGAGGGATCCTTTGCATCAATAAAGCATGACATCACATTCATCTCTCACAGAGGCCACTTTTAAACATGGAAAGCCACATGTCCATTGACTCTCCCCACCCCACGTCCTGCTCAAGTTAACTCATTACCACGTGAAACGACTCCCACCATGCTCTCTCTAAGGTCAATTACATCTGTGTGACCTTTGATATCTGAGGAACTAACGCAATATACACATCTCTCTTACTGCTGTTTGAACACAACAGCACTATACCTAAGGTCAGTTGGTCATCTCTCAGGAAACATGGTGCTGCTTACTACTATAGAGCGCCTGTATGTGACTAGATTTTGTTGAATGAAACAGTTTATTTGCACCTTCACAAAAACGGTTCAGTGGAAATGATTTTGTTAAGGAACAAACTGAAACACACTAAACAAGACTAAACACTCTTTCACTTGGTCATATGATCTACATGATCTGTACCTTGAAATCTTTCAAATGGGATCATTAGTCAGAAAGAGAGGTAATCCTTCTGATGACCACAGACTGACCACATCACTGACAGT
Source organism: Tenualosa ilisha (assembly GCA_015244755.2). Lineage (NCBI taxonomy): Eukaryota > Metazoa > Chordata > Actinopteri > Clupeiformes > Clupeidae > Tenualosa > Tenualosa ilisha. The sequence goes on along the minus strand of PYXC01002238.1, from coordinate 1,980,407 downwards.
CAGCTTCTCAGCCTCTTTTTTACGTGAGGGGAGACCACGGCCCCTCCTCGAAATGGATGCCATGTTATGGGATTGAGTTGATATAGCCTTCTAGAAGGCTCTGTCCAGATGCAGTGTGCGAGAGAGTGTTCAATATTTGGAGGATAAAAAACAAAAAGATAGAAGAGAGCGAAAGAAAAGTGGAGAGATACACAGTGTGCAGAGGGTCAAAAATGAAAGCAAGACTGTTCAGTCAGTCAACCATGTCTGGCTGAATCTCTACACTAAAGATGCTGTTGCTCAGAACAGATGTAATCCTTTGCAGGTCTTGTCTAGCATGATAAGCTAGTAAGACAAATTGTGTTGCTTCACTTTGCATTTTTTTGTATGTGGTAATTCTCATCCCATCAACATAATTCCTCATAGAAATTCCAGTGTGAGGTAAAAACTTTGTTCTGGCACCATGCAAACCTCATTTCTCGCACAGCTGCAAAAACATGGTTCTTTGTGTGTGTGTAAGTGTGTGTGTAGGTGTGCATGTGTTTGAAGATTAACTGAATTTTCCTTATATTTGCAATAGATCTACATTACTGTCTGCTAACATCAGAATGAATCTGCATAAGCTGTCATTACTATAAATGCTCCATCTCTACTGTTGCTCTGCCACGGGGGACTAAATATACCACAACAGAGGTATATTTTTTCCTTTTATATCCTGGTTTTATATATAGGCTTTTGTATTTTGCAAATGATTTTAGAGAAATGCACTGTTAAAGGTAGATGAGATATGTGTGAGTAGATGCTATTGAAGAGATAAGTGTGTGTGTGTGTGTGTGTGTAACGCAGAGACTACAGTGTGACAAAAGGGAAGTGAAACTCAGCTCAGCTTGTATGTCCGTGAGTGGGTTTTCCTGTCTCTCTAAAAAGACACCTAGTACATCAAAACAGTAGCCATTTGCACAAGCCATGAATGTGCATGAATGAGCTAGAAAAATAATCATGACTGCAAAAGAAAAATGCTTTTGTGAGTGACTGAATGGGGGGGGTGTATCAGAGAGAGAGAGAGAGAAAGAGAGAGAGAGAGAAAGAGTAATCTTAAAGTGATAACAGTCCTAACTGCTATCTGCATACATCAGGAAGTGTGTATGAGCGTGTATGTGTTGTTTTCCTCCACCCACAGCTCAGTTCTGTAAGGCTCTGGACTGGTTTGAGCTTGCCGGAGTCTGCATTAATAATGCAGGTGTCTGACTCTCTAAAGTGTGCAGTGCTCAGGGTTCTCTTCAGCGCTGGGAGAAACCCACACACACATTTTAGCTCACTGCCTCACATTTTACACACAGATTGGTGCACGCACGCATACACACACACACACACACACACACACACACACACATAGAGAGAAAGAGAGAGATGCATGACTGCATGACTGACTGGCAGAACTTCCTCCCCCCCATCCCCCTCATTCCTCCTCCCTTTCTCTTTCTCTCTCTCCTCACTCTTCCTCATTCCTCCTCCTCTTCCTCTCCCACCTCCATCTCTAACGTAAATCCCTGAAAGCATCTTCTCTGTGTCTCTTCACATTGCTCTGGTTTCTCCTCTTCTCATTTTAATTCATCCGATTAAATCACCAAAACCATCCCCAACAATGCAATATCACTACATATGGTCCAGTTTACCCTATGCATCCTAATGGACTCTCAGAAGCTATAGCTGTATTGACTGTGGAGCAGACTCACACCCTTCCCCTCTGCCTCTCCCACTCTCACCCTTCTGATTAGTGCCAGAGCTGCAGCACACTACTGGTCCTCTAGAACTGAACGGACTCAGGTGCGTATGTGTGTGTGTGTGTGTGTGCGTGTGTGTGTGTGTCACAGAGGGGCAGGGGGCGGAGCACAGTAGGGAAGATATGGGACATGGCAGAGGTTTCCGTTGGTGCTAGATAAAGACATCCAGGTCTCTCTCTCTCTCCGTTTCTCTTTCCTCTCTCTCTTTTTTATCCCTCTCTCTCTCTCTCGTGTCCTCATTTCTTGCATACAACAGCATGAACTCACTGACACCCACCATCTCTGGATACTGTCAACTGATCCATTTTCAGTGTAGTGTCTTGTAAATGGCATTAGTTGGCATTGTAAATGGCATTGTTAATGTCCATTGATAGTTAAAATACATATTTTGAAATTTGGCAACCAGGATCCGAGAGGCTGAGGATATCCACAACAGCATATTACAGGTCACATGACACCAGCATCTACAACAGGCATCTTGAAAAAAGAAGCTTTGGAGACAAGGGATAAACACAGTGCTGGAGTAGGCAGTATGCAGGATATGTATACAGTGCTGGACTATAAAGTATGCAGTTTGCAGACAGTGCTGGACTGTACAGTATGCAGTATACAGGATATGTAGGCAGTGTGGGACTATACCGTATGCAAGATATGTAGGCAGTGCTAAACTATACAGTATGCAGGATATGTATACAGTGCTGGACTATAAAGTATGCAGTTTGCAGGAAATGTAGACAGTGCTGGACTGTACAGTATGCAGTATACAGGATATGTAGGCAGTGCTAAACTATACAGTATGCAGGATATGTAGGCAGTGCTAAACTATACAGTATGCAGGATATGTATACAGTGCTGGACTGTAAAGTATGCAGTATGCAGGATATGTAGGCAGTGCTAGACTATACAGTATGCAGGATATGTATCGGTGCTGGACTATACAGTATGCAGTATGCAGGATATGTAGACAGTGCTGGACTGTACAGTATGCAGTATGCAGGATATGTAGACAGTGCTAGACTATACAGTATGCAGTATGCAGGATATGTATACAGTGCTGGACTATACAGTATGCAGTATGCAGGATATGTATACAGTGCTGGACTATACAGTATGTAGTATGCAGGATATGTAGACAGTGCTGGACTGTACAGTATGCAGGATATGTAGGCAGTGCTAGACTGTACAGTATGTGAAGAAATCAGTGTTGACAGAAGTGCTTTGATTCAGCAGAGAGGTGCTGCATGAACGCAAACCCTGGACCCCACCACACAAGACACAAGTAATGGGCTGAGCATGCAGCATGACTGTGTGCTGTGGGGGAGCGGTGATTTCTCTTCATTTTAATAAGCTCTAACATGCATACTAAGACATGCATGACTGCATAGTGTACATCATTTCATTTGTGCCTGACACACACACTGTTGCACACACACACACACACACACACACACACACACACACACACACACACACACACCACATGGCAAGTCTCCTGTGCCTTACAGCAAGCACATGCCCTTTTGACCGTGCGTTGACACACATACAGTACATATGCCCAAAAGCTCATGTCTGATATGCACACACACACATACGGACATACTCAGAGAGTTCTTCATTGCTGTATCTGCCATGCTCTATTCCACACCACTGCAAATGCCAATTCCAGCCCCTGAGCACTGACTCTGTCTCTTTGAAAACGAGGTCCAGCACAGCAGTGTGTCGCTCACTGTCAGCATGAAACCCTACAACCAGCTCTGGTGTTCTCAGCCTGGAGAGAGTGAGGAAAACACGCACAGAGGGGGAGGCAGAATAGAAGTGTGAGTGAGAGTGATGAATAAATACTGTTCCCCCAGCTTGTCAAGGCCTTCTTTTGACAATGAACAAATCTAAAACCTGTTCTCAATAGTATGATGCAAAGATCATCTGATTATTACTACTACTACTACTACCACCACTACTTCTACTTCTATTACTACTACTAATGATAACATTAATAAAAATAGATTAATAATAATAGTTTTTCTTAAAACTTCTTTCCACATTTTGGGAGCCACTGGAGTAAAAGCAGGAGCAGGAAAAGCAGGAGCACAGAAGACAACTGAATATTCCAGTTAAGAATTATTTCCATTAACTGATCATTTCTTCTCAAGAGGAGGGAGCCCAGCATGCAGATCCCATTGGTTCTGTTTACAAGAAGCAACCAGAGCGGTGCGATCCCCATCTGTTAATTTATTGGGGCAGGATGGGCCTCGCTGATAATACAGGTTAGCATATGGGTCAATGGCCTGCCACAGATTGCGTAATGTTCACTCCCTAAGTGGGCTGAAACACTGCAGCACCTCTCCTCAGTTCCTCGATTATATACGGTATCCAACAGGATAACAGTATGTGTTACACTGTGCACATTCGAAAGCAACTTCCACACCTTTAACACACTGTAAGTCAGAAGCTGTAATTTGCAGAGACGACTGTTTATGAAAGTACTATCTGACATGAAAGTATTTAGTGTTCTGATACATAGCTTATCTTGAGGGTGTGGTAGCAAGATGAAGAAGGACAAAATGCTCAAGCAGAGAGAGTTATAAACTCAAGGTTACAACTTACACATTCCGTTTTTTGTTAGTCAGGAGACTGTCACTATCTATTATGTCATCATCACAATCAAAATTTTTGATAGCACAGAGAATTTAGCACAGAGAATTTGGATGGAGGATTTGGATAACCCTCCTATTTTTCAACATTCATCCTGCACATAAAAGAGCAATTTTTATTCCCGTGTAACCATTTGATTTGTGATACTTTATGAACACTCTGATTTGGCCTCGGTGCCTCACTGCCACGAATCATAATGGCAGTCACCCGAAACCTGGCAACAGCATCAAAGAATGAATCGCCCTTGTGAAAGAAAGAGAGAGATGAGTGCATGAGTGAGAGAGGAGAGGATGAAAGGAAGAAAACAAAGTGCAGGCACAGAACTCAGGGATGCTCACACAAGGAGACAGGGGTCGGAGATGAGGAAACAAAAACCTATAGGGAAACCCTGAACTCACATGGTCCTGAGAGTAGAGGAAGAGGAGGAGGAGGAGGAGGCAGAGGAAGCATTGGCATTATGCAACAGGTGGGCACCTTCCCACAACACTCATGGGACTGCACTACTGGAACAGCTGGGGAGTGGAGGCCGTAAACTATCTCCCTCTGATGGCTTTTTCTTAACTTTTTTTTTGTTCTATTTTTTGCTGTTTATCTTGCTGTGATGCATGACCCTGCTCTCTCCTTTTTTGGGTTTTGTCTCTTCTGCTTTTTCCTCTTCTTTCCAGGTTCTTGTGGTTTCACTCACGCTCTGTGTGCCTCTGGCCGTGGTCTTCTTTCAAGTTCTCTCTTGCACGTAGTCTCTCACATCTCTATCTTTAACTCTTAGAGTTGACATGTCACTCCAAAACAAACACACTCCCACACACACACACACACACACACAAACACACACACACACACACACACAAACACATAGAGCCCGTGAGGAGAAAGACAGAGCATACATCTTCTCATGAGTGATTGCTTTTCCCTCCTGTTGTTGAAAAAGCAGCAGACAATCAGTTATCAAAATTGTTTCAAAGGGCTTCACACTGCAACTGAAAAATAATTTGATATGTTAATAAATTTCCTCTAGGATTGAGGGGAGCTGTGTAAAGATTGCATTGTGTCTATCCAAGCCCTGTCCCCCCTCGTACCCACCTCCCCTTATGACAGGAAATGCAATGAGATCTCTTATCTGTGGAGCTAAAGCCATGACGCCATTCCCTTGAAATGAATAACCCCACTGGCCTTTGAATGGGGCATAAAATTACCTCATGCTGAGAGGGGGGGAAATGAGCACATTTGCCAAGCACAGTAGAGAACAATGCATTTGTACATCAAGCCTGCTAGGCTTCAAAAATGTCATGTTTTTAAAAGGGTGTCATTTGATGACAATAACAATGCCCTGGTCAGCCTTTGGGTGACTTCAGGGACTTTTTGATCAATCTCTGACCCAGTCACCTCTTTCTGTAGGTGAACCTGATAAATCTTAAATGCAAAACTTAAATGCTTAATCTAAAACTTAACTGCAAATTTCTTAGAATTGTGTTTGGTTGTTTTAGTACCTGATTCATATAAAATCCTTTACTTGACGTGTTTTTTTTGTCATGAGAAATCTGAGTTGCTACTGTATGCTAGCACATGGGGGCAGGTGCTGTTAGAGAGATAGCAAGTATTATCCTAACTTCAGCAATTACCAGAGGCAGAATAATACCCTTTAGAGAGATACAGAAACAATTAGCATATGAGATCCGTAGAGATCAGATAGTGGCTATATTTAGTCACTGCACATGAGTACATGTGGAACACTGATTATGTATCGCCACCACCATGGTTCCTCCAGAGCCATATGGACAACCATATGAATACCATATGTGAATAGTGATGTAAACAGTGAGAATGTGGTGGGTGGTGGTAGCGTAGTGGTTAAGGAACCTGGCTAGCGTGTTAGTAGCCTGAAAAGTTGTGGGTTCGAATCCCGGCTGCCACCGTTGTGCCCTTGAGCAAGGCACTTAACCCTAAGTTGCTCTAGGGGAGACTGGCCCTGAACAATTGATAGTTGATGAGTTGTAAGTCGCTTTGGATAAAAGCGTCTGCTAAATGCATAAATGTAAATGAGAATGGCATTGATATTAGGATAGGCCTGTGATTACTAGGAAGTTGCTGATAAGAGCAGTCATGATCACTCAACTGCAAAAAATGTATCCAAGTTCATCATTTTGTGTTTAAACTTTGGCTGCCCAGGCATTGTATGACTCACGATATCCGTCTTTTTTGTCACCACTCGGATGTGTTTCTGCCTGTGTGCAAATCTGCTGAAATGTTTATTGTCTCTGATTCATTGCTAATCTTACCAGACCATAAAGCTCACCACACACTTGCACACACATCCCACACACTATCACACACACTCTCTCACACACATCCTGAGATGCACTCACATGCAAAACATACTTTCACACCCTTCCCAAAACTAATGCAGCATGTCTCTAGCTGACCTTCATCCCTTCCTTCATCAACATAACTCAGATATGAGTGAGTTGCTATGGAGGTGATGCTAGCTATAACGGATGTATCCCACTCTCCACATTGTCACATTAGTAGTGTAGACAGAACATTACATAACATTAGTCTAAGAGAGCCCTCAATAGGTAAGAACTAACAGGCTTGCATAGAAAACACAGCTATATATGGTAAATGTGGTTTAAGGCAGATATTACTGAATTTAGTATTGCTAACCCAAACATCTGTCATTTGTGCTACAGCCAGTTTGTAAAACACAGCTACAGTCTTCTTGTGTGTGCAAGAGGCTGCACCAAATCTGCAGCTGTTCCAGTTTGCTGACGCCACACTTGCCGAGGCAGCCTGGCATGAAATGAGCCTTTGCAAAGCTTGCGCTCTGGCCCAGAGCTCAGCATCAGGGCTGAGAGTGCAATACTGGGAAGGCAGCGATAAAGCGCTCATTAACTCACGACGGAGCCCTTCTGCCTGGGGTAGCAGCCACCACTGTGTGGGGTCCTAAGCTGCAGCAGCCAGCACCACCGTCCTGACTGCAGTGCTACAGCTCCACACCTCTACACACTCAGATTAGAACCTGTAGACAGCCACCTACCAACTCAATGTTGGTGCTCCTGCACAAACTATTCTATACTGCGCTATACTATACTATACTATACTGTACTATACTATACTATACCATAGGTAAAAATATATTACATACTACATTAGTTGTGGTCTGGGGAAGTTGTGCTCTGGCTTTCAGCGGAGGCGGTCGCATTCTTCGTCTCTCCCTTTCCTCCCCTTATCTTGCCTGCTTTGCTTCCTTCGTCTCAACTAAATCTTCAGCGTGCTCTTCAAACTAAAAATCATGGATTTGATCAACTGGTCTCTAAACGCAATTGACACAATTTTTTCCAGGAGAAGCTCAGATTCGGGGGAACTTGATTGTCCTGCCAGAACAATGCAGGGCAATGTAGTGCAGCTGGCTACATGATGGACGGATGGGAGAGGTGGAGGGTCGTGTGTCTGGCAGCTCTTTCCATGGAGGACATTGAAGACATCTACCTATTTGGAACCATGACCACAGGTCTCTTGCTGATTGGATTGGCATTGGCCTGGTTTATCGAGAAATGGAAAAGACGGCAACAGCTGTCAAAATCAACACTCGGCTGCCAGTCATGGTTGAGGCAGTGGGCAGAACTGCGGGAACTGTGGGCACTCAGACTGTGGCTATAGACAAGCTCAAGGCGAAGGATACCATCATGGATATACTCACTGCTTCAAAAAAGGATTTGGCTAAAATTGGAGCCCAGTTTGGACATAGAGAGGTTTGAAAATGGTAAGCCTCTCGCTCTAAAACTCAAACAACCCCAATCCTATCTGCTTTCGGCCTCCCTAATCAGCGAAGGCCTTGGCCAAGGCCATTGCTGGAAAACAACCCCCCCGGAGAACAAGGCGGGGGGACACTCTTGCTTCCCTTCCCCCACCTTAAAGACACCGGCGGATTGTTGTCTCTGCCTGCGTTCTGATCAAGGTTGTCTCCATGGCTACTGGCTGTGTTATCGCTATGTCACCCTGCAAACTGAGGCTCACAGTTTGGAGGCCAAGAGAAGCAACTCTCTGGCCTTACACACACAAACTTGTACACTTCTACTGATACGCAATCACCACCCTCACCCACCACCCCACACCTTTGCCGCTTCATACCCTCAATGTGACAGGCGGGTCTGGGACAAGCGTTAGTATGGCTGCAGGACCGGACGGCGTTGCTGACTGTATCTCTAATCCCCCCTCCTCCCAACCCCACCCCACCCCACTCCTTTTCTCCCTTCCATGTTGCAGGTCATGTATCTTATGTTATGTGTGCTTATATGTTTTGTTGCCCCCCTACACTGTGCTCCCCATTGAAGCATAGTCTGGTGGTGCCTTTTTTTCTCCTCCTCTCTCCCCATGTTATGCTGTATTGTGCCTTTTATCCCCGCAATTTGGAACATTGGTGGCGCGTCCCTGACACAGCGACCTCTTGCTCTCCCCACCACAGGGGGTGTGAGAAATATATTTTGATTCCTTTGTATGTCTTGCACATGTGAAGAAATTGACAATAAAAGCTACTCATACTTATTACACAAAAATACAGTGCACACAGCTTGAGATAAGCTGGAGTCGAGGAGTGCTGTGAACCGACAATACTTGCACAGTACACACACAATATCTAAATTTAAATCATCATGGATTAACACAATGTATACACATAACAAATACATATTACACACTTTACCAGCCAGCTCTACCCTGTTCAAGCATGTCTGCAATGTCCGGTGTTAATATTTAATGTGGGAAGAAATAATGAGGTGTTATTGATTGATTTGTTCAGCTCTGCATACATGTGATTGCGGACTGCAGACGGCGTCCTTCCCAGCCACTACAAGGACTACTGTCCACTTCTCCTGGGCAGCATCCTTATACTGTCTGCCAGAGAGCTTTTCCTAGACTCTGCAGAGAGTGCAGGCTGCAGTCTCCAGCAGTGCAGTGCAGTGGGGCAGGGCAGGGCAGGCAGTGTTGTGCAGTCCACACTGCAGAGGGAAGCTGACTTTGGCTCAGGCTTCTACTGGGGCTTTCCCGACTCCCGGAGGTCATCTGAGGACACGGATACAGGAAGGTGCTCGACCGCATTTTCTGCTGCTGACCACGGTTTATGGTAATTGGTTTGGCTGCGGCTGATATCGGTCAATTACTGATGGCAATCCGCAGGCCATCAGTCAAAAAATATTGCTCGTGGGTGTGACTCTGTGGTGCTTTTTCATTTGAGGTTTTCGTGAAAACGGACAAAAAGAATCAAGGGCTGGCAGGGTGTGTCTGTATGCTGATGGGTTCCTTGAATGCAGAGGACTGTGTTTTTTTCACACTCTGTCTGCCTTCCTTTTTCCATCTTGAGAAGAGAGGACCAAAGAGGTTACAAGAGAGCTGCAGGTTCCACTCTTCTCATCTCATTTCAAGTGATCAGCATAGGAGCAAACAGAAGGGGAAGGCCTGTGTTAGGATGCTCTCAGTACCCACTGCATTAATATACATTATACTAAAATATACTATACTTTCCTAGACTATACAATACTATCTTTGAGCAAAAAGCCCAGAGAAGTCGTTCTATACAGTGAGTATAGCACAGCTGAGGAGTGTTGATAGGCACGAGTTGAGCGAAGCGAAGCTGAGTGCCATTAAACACCCTCTGCTGCGAGGTTACCACACATACCTAGCTCGGTTTCATTAGACAAACCCACAGCAACGAGAAAAACAACAATTTATTCCTAACCATCAATTCCTTCGCCAAGAAACATATTTCCTTCAGCTGAATGGTTGCCAAGTAACGCACAAATGCAGCCAGTGTAACGTGCTGCAGCAAGATCAAACAATATGCGGTCTTGGCCATGTTACATTACGGAATATACAATGACACTGAACGTGATTCAACCAATCATAATCAAGGACCCAAACTATCTAGAATAAATGATAAGACACAATATGATACTACTATTTTAGAATATATGATAAGACACAATACGAAAGTAATACTACTGCACTATACTTTACTATACTAAAATATACCATACCACACTTCACTACACTAAAATATACCATACCACACTTCACTATACTTCAATTCGACACAGTACTATAGTAAGCGACACTATACTCTGCTCTATTTTTTCTATACTATTGTTCTTTACTTTCCCTGACTAAGCCACGTCTGTGTGTCAGTACTGAGGAAACTTTCTTGAGATCAAGCCCAACAGACTAAGGGACGTGCTACAGCCTAATCCCACCCCAATCTTCATCACTCATTAAGCTTTCATCGCCGTGGCAATAATGACCAGAGTAAACAGGTCGGCCTACTGATAGGTTGTCCAAATGACTAATGGTGGCAGTGAGGTCATTTATTCCAGAGTGACAAGGGTGGTACCCATCTCTGTGTGTGTTCTGGGCGTAGGGCTTGTGAGTGTGTGGTCCTTTAGGGTGTAATTTTGTCTGCATACTCTCTCTCTCTCTCTCTCTGTGTGTGTGTGTGTGTGTGTGTGTGTGTGTGTGTGTATGAGTAAGGGTCTAAACCTGCAGCAGGAGGATCAAAGTCTATGTAGCCATGCAATAGGACTATCCATCCCACCCTTGTGAAGGTAAAGACTGGAAAAACAAACACAGGTGGGGCAGGGGGCTGTGTGTGTGTGTGTGTGTGTGTGTGTGTTTGAGAGAGAGAGAGAGAGAGAGAGAGGTCATTACAGAGTAGCACAGCCTCCAAATCCAAACCTTGTCTGGTTCTCATAATCCAAGTAGTCATGTGCCCACGCCAGCTCCATGATGGGCACCCAATGCTGTGCTAGGGTGGAGTGAGAAAGAGCCCAGAATGTGGGTGGATGACCAGAGAAATTTGGTTCATAGCTCTTTGCAACACACAGACACATGGACACACGGACCCAGTCCCTTGGAGTATCCCACCGAGTGCTTCCTGACTCAGAAATATGGGCAAGGAGAGGTGTTAGAAAGGGAGAGAGGGGAGAGAGAAAGAGAGAGCGAGGGAGAGAGGGAGAGAGAACGGGAGGGAAACAGTGGGAGGGAGGGAGAGCTGAGAAGACAAAGACTGACTGGGTATAAAACAAAGTGAGGGAAGACAAATACAGAGGCAGTTAAATACTTCTGCTATCTCAATCAAAAGCGAGTGCTATAAGAACATGTATCTTTTGCATATAGCATATGGCTAGCCTCCAAGCCCTACACATATGCACAAACCCAACCAGCATTATCACCCATTCACTCAGTGCAGCTGTGCCACAATGTTGGTCCAAGTGTTTGGTCCAAGGAATATGACTTGTTACCTGATAAAAGGTTGTTTCCCAACAGGGAGCGTCATGAACTCAAAGCCACACAGTTTCCTGTTTTATGATTACATACGACCCCAGCCACCGGCTATCCATCTGCCAACTGTGCTGCCGAACAACATAGTAACCACGGCAATCAACACAATGCTTTGGACAGGAAATAGGTAGCAGGAATAAGATAATGTGCACAAGAAAAGTGTAACATTACATGAAGGTAGCTGGGGAAAATTTTGTAGTAACTGCTAAAAAATGAAGCTCACAACTGTTCTCCATTTGAATTAAAACTCTCCCTCCAGACATTAGAAATGCAAGGGGACACATCTTGACAAAATAATGAGGGTTTATGAAACCATTATTGGTTTTGGATAATTTTTCATTAAAGGACTCTGGCCCTTGAGCTAATTATCTGTCCTCATAAAGCAATATATATATATGTGTGTGTGTGGTGTGTGTGTGTATGACTGGATATATGTCTATGGTCCTAAATTACACTGTACCAAAACTCTAGTAGTTGAAGATGTAATATTATATATGCGGTCCAGAACCAAGGTGAGTTTCAGTCCAGAATGGCAGCCAACAAAATACAATAAATATAAATTATCCATAGACCCACTTTCTTTATGGCTCTCTATGTTTCCAAAGGCTATTTAAATGTACAGCCTATGCAAACCTATGCTAATTCGTTATCTACACCCACTACCAATCCACCAACCTGCTCTCCTCCTCCTCCTCCTCCTCCTCCCACAGATTCTTTTCTGCCTGCTCCACCATCTGTTAAACATAAAATGAGGATGAAACATGGAGCGATTAACCACATATGAACAGCACATGAGGCCCATGACAGAATATGGCTCTGAATTCAGTTGTTTTGTAAAAAAAAACTAGCTATAGCTCCTGTGTGAGGCCTTTGCTTATTAATAGCTTTTGCACTATGATCACCATTTAAATGAGGGCCCTGGGAATGAGTTACTGGCTAATGTCTTCATGAATACATGATGCATATAGTGCATTAGGTCAGGGAACCCAATAGCGTTTCTCCAACATACCTTTCACCATGTTGGACTGAAATTATTGTACAGCTGAACAATAATGGCAGAAAAGAGTTATTCAGAGGTCCGATTGTAAACATTCATTACAAAAGCTATCAAATACTGTATGTATAGTCAGCACATGTCCATATGCTTAAATATCACTTACCCTCCAGATCTCCCCCCCCCCCCACCCCACCCCGACACACACACTCCTCCTACGTTGAGTATCCTTCTCCTGCTGGTTTCCATGGCACTCCATCTCTCTGTGTGATAACACACACTCCAGCGCCACCCACTCACACACATCACTCAGATCTAACATACAGAATCTCAAGATCCACCTCTCAAAACAGCACCCAGCAGTGTGGTGTGCTGCCAGTGATCACAGTGGCCTGTAAGTATGAGTGTGTAGTGTGGGAGGTCTTTTATATCTAATCCATAACAGAAAACTAAGGCAAATTGCAGGCTATATAGCTATGTTGAGGCCAAAATATGTTTCTCAGTACATAACAGAGTAAGGATGCCTATAGTGTCCCTAACACTACACTTGGTCTTTCCCATCGCTAAAGGCAGTGACAAAAGGCACAACTTCTCTCAGCTTATTCCATTGACTTGCCTGTTTCAGCCAACCCTACACTCGCAGCCTCTAGTGCATAGGGACTGAATTCGCGACATGTCTGTCTGACATGGGAATGCATTACTGACATTGTTAACATAAACTATTTCAATGCTGTACAAAAATCCTGGTTGGCTCAAGGGGGTGATGAGTTGATAAGTGGCTAAGCAGATCACACGACGGTCCAAAGCGCTCTCTACTGGAAGTAATGTTGTAGCACCACATGTAATAAGCACGTGCATGCACAGTTGCAGTTGTGTATGGAGTTGAAATGCAGTTGTGAAATTGGATGAATTTCACTCTGTTACTTAGTCCGTGATCATCTTAATGCTGGTGATGCTGAATCCTGATGAATACAAGCATAACGTTCGAGGCCTCGTGTTGGACACGCCAATCAAAAAAGCTACAATGTTTCACGTCGGATACACATTATTGCAACACACCGGAAGAACCATTGTTGACATTCCACGTGAAAACGTTTCACTGACCATGTTAGCGTTTGTAGCATTGAAGAAATGGATGTCGAATTAACTGTAAGTCATTACAGTCATTAACAATCATATTATTACCTTCGCTTTATTTACTCATGAAGCTATCAGTATCTGTGCTTAGGTTAGCTGTGGCTTGAAGCTTACATGAACCTGCTGCCACTTGATAAATCATGCCTGGGGTGGTACTTTACTTTTATGTGCTTCCATCATTAATTTCCTTTAGGGGGGTTACAGCGTGCCGTGTGAGCGATGCTCCGCGGTGGACTGGGGTGTGTCTGATACAGGCCAGTTCTACTGCAAGTCCTGCCACAATGTAATCGAGGTGAGAGTTGAGCCACATTAAGTTTGCATGTTAGGAAGTAACAATACACGTCAAAAGCACCGGTGCCGTATAAGCACTAGAACTGCGCCTCGAGATACAAGTACATGTGTTATTTCTCTTTTCCGTAGAGGGTTACAGAAGTTGAGGAAACCGAACTTTTGTCCACTAGCAGCCGTGTTACAACCCTCTCGAGAAAATCCTTTCAAAAAAATGAAAAAGGTTTGTGCGTTGCAGTGGCATCACATGGCTGTTTAATGTACACAGTTGCTGGGCTCAAATCACCGGTTGACAACCCACATTGTTTACAGTAATTGTTTACATTCTGATGACATGACACACTTACCAAAAGCAACTATGTGTCTGTCTCTGTCTCTGTGTACATCTACAGTGCTTGGGAAAGAATGGATGATCATTGAGGGTTTCCAGTTTGTTCTTATGCACCAAGCTGATGCTTTACTGTCTTTAGGAGTCTGTCCACAGTTTAAGGTTAGCCTCCTATTACCATTGCTGTGATAGACGAACATATGTATTGTGCAGTGTAAGTAAGTATAGGAATAGCCTACATCTACATAATACACCAAATGATGTGAACATTACCAGTCTGTGTATAGCGATGAAGTAAACTACTACTATTGATATTGTCTGGGGGAAAAATCTGGGGGGTTGTGCTGAATGAAGTGTGTTTGTTTTTTAGAATGATGTTTTGTGGCATTTTTGGCGGAGGTACCTCCAGACGACCAAACAAGCCTATACACACAACCCAATATCCCTTGGAAGAGTATCAGTAGTAAGTGATATCTATTTTGTGCATTAAAATAAGACAGTTTTGTGTGTATCAGATAGGCTGATAAAATAAGGAAAGGCATTATGCAAGCCAATTCAAATTCAAGATTTAGGACACAATGCAATTTTATCAGCTGTGTATATTTTACTGGATGCATGGACATACATAGATATAGACTTTTGCACTTCTGTCACTGTTAGAAACTAAGCATAATCCATGACAGAAACATGCTGATCTCATTTTGTGAGTGACTGAGAGGCAGAAGTGGTCACAGACATTCCTTTAAGGAGACGACTGTGTATTGTGCAGTCTGTGACCTGGTATTTCTTGTCTTTCCAGGATCCGTCACAGGATGTAGATTTGGACTCTGCCGTGGAGTCCGAGGCTCTGAGTGATGGCTCTCTCTGCAGCGGGCCAAGCCTGGACCAGGGCAGTGAGCTGAGCCTTGGAGCGAGTGCTGGTAGGATCCCACCTAGCCGTCTGTGGAGCTGTGCACCCATCCCAGTGCAGTGTTCATACAGATCTACACCTGGGCAGAAAACACACCAGCTGCCACAACAGTTTATGTTTACAATCCTAACATTATGATTCACAACTATCAATCGCTCCTGACATATGCAAATGTACATAGAGTTGTATGACAGACTGGAAAGCAACTGAAGGCGGGAATGAGTAAAATGTGCCTGAGGCGCTAAACATCTCTGCTTACACAGCTTTGGCGCTTAAGCTGTCCACTTTCCACACCTGGAGAGACATGTTTGTAAAAAGATTATGATTACATGGAACACAATTAACGTGTGAAATGGAGCAAAGGTTTTGTGGCTTTTGTTCAGAGAGTAAAATCTCTCTCACTTTTCTCTTTAATCTGTAAGCATTCAGCCATTGAATGAAGTTATAAAGGGAAACAAATGAATGTAGTAGAAAAATTCCACAAAGTTCCAAATTCTAGGTGCAAAAAGAACTTTTCTCCTGCATGGACAGTAGTATTGTTAAAGGCTCTTACTCTTCTACTGCAACCTTTATCTCTTCTAAGGACAGGAACAGATATCCTGGCCGCTGTCATTAGGTTATGTTCAGTGTCTTTGTTGTTAGTGTGCTCAAACCGTGAAAGGGTTTTATAAAAACATTGATGTGATCTTATAGTCTGTTTCATCTTGTGCAGGTCACTCAAGTGATGCTGAGTGCTCCAACCAGGTGTGGTGTGGCTCCATGGACGCCACTGGCTATCCGAACCCTCGCAGCAGGAAGGGCCGCCGCCATCTAATGAGCATGCCCAGAACGTTAACCCTGTGTCACCTGGCTTTGCTGTGGGCGCGAGAGGCCATCACACTGGCTGACCTGCTGAGGTGAGTGCAAGAGAAGAGAGAAAATGTGTGTATGTGTATACAGAGAGGATAAAGCAGGGAGAAGTGTGTGTGTGTGTGTGTACACGACGTGTTGAGACACTGGGCAACTGCACACCAGTTTCTAGAGAGATTGTAAAATTAGACATGCTTATCCTCTGACTGCCTATATTGCTTCACTGTCCTATCAACATACAGCCAAAAGCCTAAACGATATATAAAGAAAACTGGGTATTGGGTATGGATAGATCAAGTATGGATAAGTCAAGTATATTTAAGTGAGATTTCTTAGGTTGACTGTGTATGTGTGTGTTGTGTTTCTTAATGCAGATTTGTGTCTGAAAAGCATATTCCATACCTTCATATCCATGATGTTTTTCCTGAGGAGATCAAGGTGTTTGGCAAAGATTCTGCCATCTTCAGAGTAGAGGTAAGCGATCTCATCTCTGTTGAAGTGTTTGTCTGTTGAGATCAGATGTTCACAGGAGATACTGTGACTATTAAGTTTTTATTTCATAAAGCCTATCCAAGATTTATGCAACAACGTCTTTGTCTTCAACTCTGAACTGCACCCTGGGGGAGTCTGTTGGTTTAAGTTGGTTTAAGTAAATTAAGTATTTGAAGCTAGGGATGAAACATGATTTTTGAATAGATGAATAGTCAATCTACCATAGACATTTGAGTAAGTAATTCGACTGTCATTTTATCTCCATAATTAAAGGAACTCCAAAATGATCAGGGAACAGGAATGAAGATGTTGCTTTCCCTGCTTAGGCTACTTCAGTGCTCCTGCGACATCTGTGCTATCAGCGCGTTCTCCGCTCCCCAGCTGGACTATGTCAATATTAAGCTACTGTGTCATGACAAACATTTGGGTATACACATTTTTAAAATAAAAATAGGAGGCTATGAGTACTTGCTTTCATGGTTCAAACCACTGTGTCAAAATGTTGTCCCTTTCAGTAATCGCCTAAAATTGGGCATGTGCTTATTTTCTAAATTTAGCGAAACTATTGGTCATAGACCTACATGTTAAAATGGAGATAGGATAGTTAATGAGTTGCTTAATGAAGACCTGTCAAGATATTGTTAATGCTAGGTCTAATGTCATTTTTACCATGCAGACTGCGTTGGTCAAAAGACGCTCCAATGTAGGCTAAATTTAATTTAGCTGAACTTTAGATGAATTTTCTTTACTTTAAGCCTACTTGAAATGGCAGAAATACGTTTCTTGATGAATCAAATGCTTGACTTACTACAAATCCTAAAAGCTGACAAATTTTCCCTCTGTCTCGCCGTTTCTGTTCTCATGTGAGTTTGCAAGCGTCTTTGCTTGCGTGCGTGCGTGCGTGCGTGCCTGCCTGAAGGGGTCGGGTCGATTTTTGAAAAATATTCCAATAATTCTCAGTGATTATCAAATAGTATTTTTGCCAGTAATGCACATGCCTATTTGAAGCATTTGCATTTTCTCACATTAATTATTAATTGTAAATTATTGCGTGTCTCTGTGTGTTTTATTTTTATCTGGCGTAGTCCCTTCCCTCCTATAACCAAGTGCAGGAGGACGCGCTGCAGCTGGCCAGAGTGATGGAGCTGCCAGTTTTCCCCTCCATCAGTCCGCAGTGTCTGCTGCACCCAGGCCTGCTCAGCCTCCGCTACCTCACAGAGGCCAACCTCCCCGGTGGGTGCCTGAGCCAGTTTCATGCAGCGGCACAGCATGTTTCTTTTCAAGCACTGCAGTTCTGATATGCTGTTCATGACTGTATCCTCCGTCTGGCATGTAGATGAGTTGCACCATTGGGTGTGTGAGGTGATGTATCGGTCAGGCTTTGCTGACGAGAGTAAGTTGACCTTTGACCACACAAGCATGATTCAGAGGCGTTCGCCCATCAGCTACGAGATATTAGCCTGCGCCCTCATCATCGTCTCCATGAAGCTGCTCTTCAGGCTTAATGACAGCAAAGAGTGGTAAGCAAGCCACGGAGAGTGGGATTAGTTTATTACCTCATGGAGAACTTTAATGATACTGCAGATCATGGTAGATAGATGGATAGATACTTTAATGATTCAGAAGGAAATTTATGCATCCCGTAGCTTGTAAGACACATACTTATACATTCACCACAAACACAGTAATCTCATAATGTACACTTCCACCTTCAAAATAAATTAAGTTCTGTTTAAAATTCTGTTTGCGTGTTTAGCTTCCATGCGAGAAAGAACTTTTTTGAAAATTAATCTGTTTTCTTGATTGCGTTCTTTTTTTTTTTAGGAAATTTTCTGAGAAAGCTGACTGGCGTAATTTTGCTGGCCTTCCAGGTTCAGGTATGTGATCAGTGTCAAAAAGCCAATTCAGACGTTTGTCAATTCTGTACAATCTTACATGTTTATACATTATGTGTCAGTGCCAGTGTAATGTGGTAAAGAAATCTTTCCCTCCCTCTTGGCACCCCCTGTCAACCACAGGGCTCTTCAGCTTACACTGGTGGTATGAGACAGTGCAAGAAGCCTTCAAGAAGGCTAAGAAGAGGGAAGAGCAGCACAGAGCAAGGTAATGGGGTGGGAGAAACACATTTGCCCTCATAATTCTTCATAATTTTGTGGTTTCCTTTTAATCCTTTCCCACTTGTCTGTTGAATAAATTGTTAGCATCAGCTAAAGTGTGTTTTGTGTTTTGCTCTCACAGCCAGATGTGGAAGTCTTCCAAAACCATGATTTTCCGCAAGAAAAACAGAACTGTGTACTTGAAGAGAAGACGTAGGTGTCATTTATTTTGTCAAAACTGATACTTTCGTTCATGTTGTTTCATATTTATACTTATAACTACAGATACTATTAAATTAATGGGTTTATTTAGTAGCTTGGTCTTGAGTACTTGTATTTCACTGCAGTCAAGCCATAATTCAGATAAATCTATGGCAGTTTGGTATAAAATAGGGATGGACTGAACCGGTATTTGGATTGGATATCAGTCCCGATATTGAAAAAACACTTGGATCGGGTATCAGAAGGTTTAGTGAAGGTTTAGTACTTGGTGCTGTGTTCAGATAGACAGACTCGCACTGGAATTTGATGTTAAAATTGTTGCTGTTATTGATTTTTTGACAGCTTTTGTTAGTATAGATGTCAAATCAAGATTTTCTTTTTCAAATTTTTGGGATCCATATTTTACATTTTTCATGCACTTATATGTGTGTATGCATGTTCATGCGACAAACTTAAAGTGACAGGTGTTTAATTATACCCAGGCCCACAAACATCAAATAAAATGTAATGACACTGGCACACACTTGTTATTTTTTAACAAGTTACAATTAAATTACAATGTATTATGTTCATGTCTATGTTATTATGTTCTGTTTTGTCTTGGCTTGGAAAATAATGCCAGGTTAGGAGAGTAGGGCAATAACGGCTGAGGACCTAGCTCCTAATTCAATGGGGATATTGGATCAGTTTCGCAGATCAACTGACATGTAAAACCCATGTATCGGAATCGGTATCAGAACTAAAACAGTCAAGTCGGTGGATCCCTAGTTTTAAAGCACTCATGTTTTTGTAGTTTTAATTGTCCCCTGCTGGAAACTGGACAAAATATGTCTCTTTTTTATTCTTCACCACACGCTCAGGTGTGGTAGACCATCTACAGAAGACCTTCCAGAAGCTTTCAGGACCCTCTCCAGAGTCAGCATGTTCCAAGCCCTCCAGTTTCATCTTCCGCTGGGGGGAAGGGGAGGTTTCAGATGGACCGAGCTTCCATCAGACCAAACTAAACCATGTCGTAAAGGAGGAAATGAAAGCCCATACCACTGCCAACAAGAAATACTGGCATCCATTTCTCAAAAACAACGGGAAAAGGTAATGTCACAGAATCATATTTTGCAAGGTTTTATGTTTCTACCTGGCAAAACACTGTAATGCACAATTAAAAAAATAGACACTTTCATCCCACACAGTGTGAAGGGGATGGCTCTGGTCAATCCTGGCTATACTGTCATTTCCTGATTATTACCTGAGTTTAATAAATTAAATTCTAAATTCTACTTGATCTGATCTGATTGTGATTCAATAGGTAATGTTTAGTAAACTGAGGTTAATACAAGGGTGAGGTCAATAAATGGTTTTGTGTTTTTAGTTTGCCTAAAACACTGACCTTAGGTTTATACATGGTGCGGCATATATTCAGAAAGTTACTGTACTCTCACATTCATGCCAAGTCTGGCTCATATAGAATCCACCCGGACTAAAGACTTCAGAGATATTCTGACCTTTTGCCATTTCTGAAAGTCACATTTTCTGTTTTAGCCAGTATCCACTTAGAATGAAAACACTGAATGGTAATTTAACTCTAACTTATAAGTCTGAATATTAATGATCCTATTCTGTGTCTGTGCCTCATCCACATCTCCATCAGTCCTTGCAAGAACAACTTTGCTGAGGTGGAGCCCTCTCTGCCCAGGATGTATGTGTGGCTGCTGGAGTTCTTCTCCTTTGTGCTCCAGGTTACACCATCCCGCTTGCATCTGGAGGTCCTCAAGGTGGAGCGCCAGTTGGTAAAGTGTAAGCGGTATCAAAAAAGGACGAAAAGTACTGGTGGAGAGATGATCGGAGCTAAAGAAAGAAGAAAAAGTTATAATAGTTGACCTTGGAAAAATGTGCACATGTGTGCAGGGACTGGACACACTTTTGTTGCCTTCATAGACTTCTTTTGCGTGTCTGGGCCGTGTGCCCTCAGGGTTGTTCAGGCTTAAGCTTTAGATTTTATGGAAGATAGAAAATGCCTGCTTTATACCCTGAAGTACTATCCTCCCTGGCCCTGAGGTTCTATTACAGTTTCAGCATGTACATTTTTTTCCTGATCATGGTGCCATTATTCTACTAAATGCCATCAGCGTTTGAAGTTTTCATTTTTCAACATATTGTACCTCCACCATCACTCCAGATTACAAATAAATGGCCGTTATTAGAGAACTGTCATATCGAAATTTTCTTGTCATTATACTTTTTAGGGATCTTTTAGTGCCCCCCACCCACTTTAATTGGTCTTGGGTTGCTCGAAGCTCAAACCGCCCCTTGAAACTCAGGTGTCCACGCCCTTTAACAACAGCTGCGGTTGCAGTGACCACAATAAACCAAACACAATGTTCACAACAACCAAATTGTCCACCAATATACATGTGCTTCTGGCTTTTTGGGCTGGTTTTGATGACGTTATTTGAATTCCTGAGCCCTTATTTTGATTTTTCTAGTAGTTTACTGAATTTATTTGTTAGGTTTGACCATGTCACAGTTTTATTTCCCATACTGCCCCATTATTTTGCCATATGGTTTAAGGATTTGACTACTTTGTATAAAAAGAAATGAATCTTCTACAGTCAGCATTTCTTCCAAGCTATTCGCGCTCAAGCCTTTAGAAAATCGCATAATTTAGATTTTAGGTGTTGGGTTCGCAAAGTTTTATCCCCCCCGTAGGCCTATGTACAAAACTAATACGAAAATGCACTTCGACCTGAAGTCTATCCAGCCTTGCGTGTCTGAGGAGAGATGAGATGATACCATTGCTGACACTTTAGATTCTCTAATTGCCCCAACCCCCATAACTTTGGCGCGATTTCGACAAGACAGGCAGCGCTCTCGATTTGCATGGAAATTACTCCGAAACCCCGCCCATATTATATTCAGTCATGCCTTGAATCACAGGTAAGCTTTCCACTCATAAGTTGTTGAAGGTTGGACGTTTTGGACGAACATTATTTACTGTTGCATCTACCCGCATCCTAAACTGAATTCAGGTTTAGAGTTATCTATTTGCAAGGAGGACTGGTTGGCTCTACAGCGCGAACGAGAAAGTCCGGTTCCGACAAGATGACACAGGAGCACGACAAGTAAGTTTAGGTCATATGCGAGGAGCCTGATGGTACTGTCTAACACGACTCCAGGTTGTCTGTGATGACAATTTATGTAATTGAACTATAGTGCTGGTCTACAATGTTACAATTTAAATACAATGTAATATGGTATACGAGTTGCCCATTTGTAGGCTATGTGGAACCATTTTTGCTGCATTTTTTTATTAACCTGAGACTAATGCCATTACGCTGTCTGAATAGTGCTTTGGGTTCAACATAAATGCTTAGATTTAAAAGGTAACAATGCGGTAAAAGTTTAAACTCATGTAATAGAAGGGAGGGTCTATACTTGCCTACTTTATCTTAAAGAATGAATTTATCTTGTCAAAAGAGTAAATCCGTTCGGAACCCATCACTTATTTGAGACCGTGAGTAGAGTAAAGCAGTCGCCAGTGTAATGATGACAGCAAGGCCTAGCTCATCTTGAGTCACCTTCCAGACCTGCAACTCCGGTTGAGCAGGACGAATATCCTGGCAATGACAAAACCAATGGCCACCAGCCCTTTACATATTATAGACATCTTGTTGTAATTTCACATAGTTCAGCAGCTACACTACTGAGTGAAGGGGCCAAAATGCTCACTAAAAGCAAATAACCTCACCCCCAACCTGCTGTTTCTGAATAAAAACATGCATCTGTTGTGTAAACAGCTGGTTGTGTTTAGATGCAGGCATTGGCCAAGTTGGTGTTTACCATGTAAGCAGACTGTATAGAGGCCTGTGTTGGAAGAGACAGTCCCTCACAGCCCCTCCCCATGTCACAGAGGTAGCAGAGCAACAGGAGATGTCATGTGGGAGCATACAGTATTTGAATGAAAAGTGCAGTTTTAAATTAAGGGAAGCTGTGTACTATAAGCCCACCCACTGTCAAGATGAAGCAGTTGTTTTGCATGGATTACCCACTCGCCTTATGTGACGTGTCCCAGAGAGAGGACGGTACTGGTGCTCCATGGGGAGTCACTGGCCTGCCCAGCCCAGCAGCAGCAGGTGCCACTAGATGAGGACGAAGCGTGGAGGTCTTTCCTGGAGAATCCACTGACCGCTGCATCCAAAGCAATGATGAGCATCAGTGGGGATGAGGACAGTGCAGCTGCCCTCAGCCTGCTCTATGACTACTACAAGGTATGGGTTGCCCTGCAATGGTACTCTAATGGTTAAGCGGGCCTTGCTTACCAAGCAACAATATCAAATGAAAAAGATCATCGACATCATTTAGCCGTTGTAGAAATAAACATATTTAACACATTTTTTTAAACACATCTTTGTAAGCGTGTGACTTAGTGGCTTTAGCAAGTTGGCAATGTGAAGCACTACGTTTTACAATTCTAGATGTCAAAATAAATCTGAGCCTGCCTAACTTGTTTGCTTTGATTACAACTGTGGTCTAAGGTTTCATTTGATCATGCCATCATTTCTCTCCTTACCAGGTGCCAAAGGATAGGATCACCAAGAATGTGAAGATCGAAGAAGCAGATGGCAATAGTACTCTAACGTAAGGCCTGTTTCAGTTACTCTGCCAGATTTCTCCTTATGCATGTCTGGTTTGATTATAGAAGTAATCTTCTTTGATCACAACAAACACTTGTTTGCTTGTTGACAGATTAAAGGTAAACATGAGATGACTTTGTTCATTTGAATGTGCCACTGTTCTTCCTTCAGAGATCTGGCCATGGCCAACCGTAGGACAGTGCCTCTCAGTGGCAATCCCCAGCTCAGCCCTCTCAGCTGGGTGAAAGGCTCAGTCTTCCACCCCTTTGACTCCATGCCTGGGATCCCATCCACCTACATGCTGAGTCAGGAGGGGGTGTCCCAGTCCCTGGCTGTAGAGGATCCTGGAGCACAGGGCTGCCACTCTGAGGCTGTGGATTTCAATCGGCAGTTTAGCCCCAGCTACAGTGCTGTCACCCTCCAAGCGCAGGCCCAGACACCCGACTCCACCTACACTGAAGGCCTCAGTGGCACTGCAGGGGAGGTATTGAACTTCTCCATAACACATATTCTACCAGTATACTGTGTGTGTGTGTATATATATATATATATATATATATATATATATATATATATATACTAACAGTTGTGAAAAAAACAGAAAACAAACTTTAAGGCTCTCTTGTATGAAAAATAAAAAGCTACATGCCACTACCAACAGTTGTATTTGGAGACAAGCTCTTCCCATATTCACAATTCCACAGTTTTTAAATACATTACGATGTCCATGTAATTCATATGGGAAAAAAAATAGTTAGATGTTCCATGTATAGTATGTTGTAGAGGAAAGAATCACTGAATGCTCTCTAGGCTTCTGATCTCCATTTCACCACAGTGAAACTGCCCTTGTCGTTGGATTTACATAGTGAAAACTCTCTTTGTTTTGGGTCTCTTTGATGTGGATCTCTGAAGCGGTCTGTCGAACGTCTTGTGTCCCACAGGTGTTCACCCTCGCTGAGGACCTGCACTCTCACATCTCCTCCACCTCTCCAGGCAGCTACATCAGCAAGCTTGACGGGTAAAGATCAGCAAGGCTGCACTAGAAGCCATGTGTTCCACCATTCCATAGAAATAGATGTGTGTGTTCAAAATTGGGATCCCTGAACCATATTTATTTCTCCCTCCGCAGTCAGCGGTATGAGTACACACTGGAGGCCCCTCGTTCCATGTATCAGAAGAACAACACTGGTCCGATAAGCTATGTCAACAAGGGCCACTTCTACCCCATCAGCCTGAGCTGTCAGAGTAACTACAAGGCCGGGCTCCAGCCCAACACTACTGTACGGGTGAGTGGAGGAGTTTACACCCAAATCATCAGAGGGCTGCATGAGCTGAGCTTAAGTCATTTTATTGCAACATCTGTATTCTAAATCTGTGTGTGTGTGTGTGTGTGTGTGTGTGTGTGTTTGTTCTGTCTCTTAAGAGTGTGGTGATGGTGGTGTTCCATGACAAGAGTGTGGAGGAACAGCTCAGGTCGTGGAAGTTTTGGCACGGCAGACAGCCCTCAGCCAAACAGCGCTGCATTGACATCGGTAAGGAAAACAATGCCCTTATGCTCCCATGTGTTAACAGTAGATCTCTACTTACACTGACACTCATTTTCATGTAACTGGTGTGGCTAAACCCTCAGCTGAATGCTCACTGTGTTATTACCACTTGACAACCCTATCTGCTCAGCTTGGCTTTGGACATCCTGCCTTACCTTTTATGTCTAATGATATATTCTGTCTCACTGTTTCCAGCTGACTACAAAGAGAGTGTGAGCAGTGTGGCCAACATTGAGGAGATTTCGTTCAATGCCATTTCGTTCACTTGGAACACAAGGGATGAGGCAAAAGTGAGTTGGGACTACAGAGAATCCAGGCAGCTGAGCCCATCACTGATGAGAACAGCACATAGAAAGGGAGGCTACAATTAGCATTAGACAGGATTTATAGACAGAGAACTGTTAAGTCTCTTATGTTTCACCCTTTCCAGCTCATCTGTTAAGGTCTGTCGTCAGTGATGTTAGTATGTTGCAGTGGCATACAGTGCCCAAAAGAGGGAGACATTTACTTAGAGAGTGACAGTCTTGTATTGGAACGTTAAAATGGTCAGAAAACATCTGTGGTTAATTCATCTGTTCAGCATCTTCATAAAGTTTTCAGTGAAAGTATTGATTTGTGTATGTAAGCTCTTTGCTCAACTTACATTTTCTAAAGGGAAAGGATAACAACATAAAGACATTTTCCAATGGAGTAAACAAAGTGCAGAAATGTATAGCGACCAGTTGAGGGACCCCCAACCATCTTAAGTGTTTGGTAGTTATTGTATAGCTCAATGAGAGCTTTTCAGAGAACCGTAGCAAAAATGACAAAATTGTATGTGTACCAGAGAATTGAATTATTGTTAAAAATACCAATCGTCATTTTTCATCAGTTTTCATCCATTTTTTTTCCTCTCCTCTCTTTTCTCTGTCTGTTTTGTTCCTCTTCAGATCTACGTCTCTGTGAATTGTCTGAGCACGGACTTCTCTCTTCAGAAGGGGGTGAAGGGTCTCCCCCTCAATTTACAGATTGACACCTACAGCTGTAGTGACCATGGCCACCAGCTCCTGCTGCACCGCGCCTGCTGCCAGATTAAGGTCTTCTGCGACAAAGGGGCTGAGCGCAAGATCCGTGATGAGGAACGCAAGATGATACGGCGCAAGCCCCGAGGCCAGGACAGCGCCAGCACAAAGACAGGTAGCTAACTGTTTTATCCAAAAACATCAAGCATTCATACAGACATCCAGATGTACCGCCAATACAATGACAGGTAACAGTTGTACCCCAAGAACAACACACAAGAGGACATACAAGCGTTCATCCAGACATGGAAGTTTTAAAAATATGTTTATTTATCCTTAATTTTATTAGGAAAAATACAATTTCAATGATTAAAATACATTATAACTTCTTCCAGGAAGTCCTGACCAAAATGGCAGCAGTTAAGATACGGAAAAAGGTTTAATGTACATAAACACATCAAGATGTAATATTAACACAGACTAAACTAGACCAAAGTCCATATGCCGAAACACACAAAGTTTGTTGTCATTATCCCACTGTAAAGGCAGTAATGCACCAGCAAAAGATACCGTAGGTAACTGTTTACCCAAAGACAACACTGCACCTAGTTACTGTACTCATATACTTACCCATAGTATATGTGTGTAGTAGGAGCCTGGGAACCAAACCAATGTGGGCTCATTTAATCTGTCCTGACAGACCCAATCGAGATGTCCACTAATGATCGGCAATTGGCAATCACACACTAAGTGAACACTCTAAGGTGCAGATTGTCATGTGCTTTAAATGTCAACCAGTCATCACTGTACACAAATTGTGTTTGTGTTTATTCACACTACAGCACACACACTCAAAATTGGCCACAAATCAGTGCAATTGTGCTCCCGGTCTTTGCCACTGATGACTTCCTTCAATCATGTTGTCACTCAAAACAAACAAGTGCTCCCACGCTGAGCCAGTTGGAAAGCGTCTCTCAGTCCTGCTGTTGTGTTTGATAACACCTGGGCCTTGTTTTGTAGGTGGTAAAGGTGATGCGCTGCTGAACCCAGTCAACATAACAGTGTTCAGCCCCATGAGTGACATGGTGACCCAGCCAGTGCTGTTCATCCCAGAGGCACACTTTGCTACGCATCAGCGACACGTGAGTTTGTTGTTAGATCTTACCCAACCACCTTATCATGCTCCAGATAAATGGAAGAAGCCAGCATGTATCTGCTATGTTTTTGTTTGCATAGTTAAATGTGACTGTTAAACTGATGTCCACACTGTCGGCAGGGTTGCCAGGTATCAAGGTTGTCTTTGCACGAGTTAGGATTGTCCAGAAAGATGCACAGGCGTATGTGCAAAAAAAGGTGGACTGACAGTGCTTCACAAAGCTTTTCTGCCAAACCCATAAGAAATGGCAATCTAGCTGCAGCATGTCACTCAATGACATCAACAGCAGATGTAGCCATGGCGATTGAAGCCAACTTGAGTGAAGGGTTTTGTCGGGCTTACAGCTGTAAACATTCAGGTAGTAGAGTAGGTACTGGAGGAACAATGGGTTAGTGATGGGGGCTCCAGGTGACTGAGGTAGCCTACGCTAAGCCATGACGTCATGCCTCCCCCTCAGGCTCTTAACAGGCTATTTTCTTTGTCTCGTTCCAACAGGGCACTCCGGTGGAGGAGGGAGACGAAAGGTATGCTTTTTTATTCTTTCTTTTGTTCTGTTTCTCTCTTTCCCTCTCTGTCTATTTCTCTGTCTTTTTTTCTTTCTAGCCTCCACGGTCCTCAGTTGTCATTGCTGAGGTGCAATTACTTATCGACATAGGCGATGATTATCCAGTTACTCATTCAGAGGAGATTTCCTGAAACTTATTTCTTCTCCGCAGAGGCTAAATGCATCACAGCCTTTCTGCTGGCCGGGAAGTCCACGATCATTGTTTTCCGAGCAAGGTGATTGACTGTAGGATTTGTGCTGACAATAATTCCAGTTTTCTCTCTCTCTCTTTGTGTGTGTGTGTGTTTGTTTGTTTCCCTCTTTGCAGTGTGGCAGCGAGGTGGTCGCCCTACTCAGCAGAGGAGTTTGGCTGTACTCCCAGCAAGAGAGCCAGGCGCGACGAACCCGAGAGAGGTACGCCTTGGGACAGCAAGTGTGTGTGTGTGTGTGTGTGTGTGCGTGTGTACACACGCGAGTGAGTAAGTCAATGAGAGAGTGTGTTTGAAACCATGTGTGTTTGTGTGTGTTCGCTTGTGTGTGTGTGTGTGTGTTTGTGAGAGACATGCGACAGGGAGAGACAGCGGGTGAAATAAGGACATGGCCCAGTATTCATTGGATTGAAATTTGAGGGCGGGAGAGAGGCAGGGCGGGAGGGAGCAGGAGACAGACAGACGGTTGCAGTCAGAAGTCATACGGGTTCATAGTAGCTGCCTGCATGAGACAAATCCAATCTAGCGAGCAGAAACACAATTTGATGAATGCAGAGAAAGAGAGGTGGACCGAGAGAGAAAGGCCGACTAGCGACACACAGTATGGTGCAGAGTTTTTTTAAACCCCCACTATGTGACAGAAATATGTAAAATATATATACATACATATTTAAAAAAATAACGAATGTGAAGTGAAGGGATGGAGGCAGAAGGAGCTGCTAGGTTTGAGAGAACGAGGAACTGAGGTGTAAAGCAATGCAAGAGTGTAAACAAAGAGCGATAGACTCCATAGAAAAGAGGCAGAGGAAAACAAAGAAAGGGAGTTGAAGGCAAAGGGAGGGAGCGAATGAGAGACGGAGGGAAGGAGGGAGGGAGAGGGGGGAGTGTGTAACAGAGAGAGGGAGAGAGAGAGGGAGGGAGGGAGGCAGGAAGGGAGGAGTGAGGACAACGGGTTTAGTGGGTGGGGCTGAGTGCTGGCTGGCTCCCATGCAGCTCAGCTGACTGCTCTGCATGTAAACACTCTCCACATGCTGCCCAGCCCCTGCACACCACTGCACTGTGTGCACTCGCGCACACACACACACACACACACACACATACACACACACACAGATTTTCTCTCTCTTTATGTACACAACCACCTACGCTCTCTCTCGTACACAACCATTAACTTAAATACATCTATGTGCATGGATAAAACCACGTGCCCTACTTGGACTCATCCAAAGCCTTTAACACACACAGATAGACATTCAGAAAAACATGAACTCACTGATATACTTAGAGATAAACACAAGCAAACACTTTGAAATGTTTATAGTCTACACACACACACACACACACACACAAAGAAAGATAGCCATATATGCTCAGGAGACAACACCAACCAATGGAAATCAGGCAAGCACACTCATGCGCGCACACACACACACAAACACACATTGCCACACACAAAGACCCACATGCTTATGGAGCCAATGTACACACACCCACCCATGCACACAAAGAGACACGGCGACAAATATACACAGATAGATAGACACAAACAAAGATCTCCCACTGAAAGAGAGACTGACACATGTTTGGGAGACAGTCTCTCTCACACACACACACAGAGAGATATATAAATAGCCCTTTCTAACACAAAGGTGTAAAGAGACACAGTGACACACATGCTTGAGCGCTCTACTCAAAAACACAGACAGGCAGTTTGAGAGCATAAACACACACACACACACACACAGGTTTTCTCTTGCCGCATCCTGCTGGTGAACGTGACTGAGTGTTTTTTTCTCTAGTGGTGCCTGGCAGCGGATCGGTTTTCACACTCACGTGCAGAGGGCTGTTCCTGTAATTATTCTGGGATGTTTGCTGTTTGGTGTGGCCTCCCTCCCTCCCTCCCTCCTCCCTCTCTCTGCCTCTCTCTTTCTGTCTGTGTCTCTTTCACTCTACAGCTCTCTCTCATTTCTCTTCATTTTCCTGTCTCTCTTTCTCTCACTCTCTCTCACTCTCTTAGTCCGCTCTATTTTTTGACCAGGCTTGTGGCCAACACCCTGGGATGAAAATCTTAAAAAGCATGGAGCAAATGAATAATTCAGACTGTCCTCCATCTGTGAAAGCAGGGGTTCAATGGGTTCCTTGTGTGTGTGTGTGTGTATGTGTATGCACGCACACATGTGTATGTGGGACCATTTGCCCAGCTGCAAGTGGGTGGGTGTAGAAGTGTGTGCGTGTGTGTGTGTAGTAGTAGTAGTGCATGATCTCAGTGGGTAATTTTACCTTAATTGACATGAGGGCTGGGTGGTGGCACCAGCAGACATCCACACACCTCTGTGAACTAGCCACCAGCAGCAGCACACACAGTAGCACGCTGACAACCCAGCTACAACTATTTGAGCCCCACGTGTCACTGATGAGCAGCATTACAGCCATGCCCTCATTTCCCTTCCTTGTCACACACACACACAAAGAGAGAGAGAGAGAGGGAGAGAGAGAGAAGGAGAGAGAGAGAAGAAGTACACGTACAAAACATACAATTTAAGTAAAGGTATCACTAGCCTCTAATTAAATAGTACCCTGATTCTGCCATCACTTGTTTTACAGCAACAATCACAGTCCTATGAATATGACAGCATATAAATATGGTGCTTTTGATTGTGTGTTGTGCTCTGATCTAAAGATGGTATGGCGATTTGTGGTGTGTGTGTGTGTGATGGAAATAAGCTTGTTTGTCTGTGTGTGTGTTCTTAAGCTAATGTGTGTGTCTCCCCTGCAGTACTGCTGTATGTGCGTCAGGAGACTGAGGAGGTGTTTGATGCTGTGTTGCTGCGGACGCGTACTCTAGTTGGTCTGCTGGAAGCGGTAAGTGGCCAAGACTCCACCATATCACACTGCTGCAAGACACTCACACACACACACACACACACACACACAACCTTTGGGTGTGCTGTACACCTGCCTTTGACTGTGTGTGTGTGTGTGTGTGTGTGTCTGTCTGTATATTTGTATATCCTGGTTTTGAAGCAGTGTTTTTTTCTGACAGACAGCCCAAAATGTGTGCACCTCCAAGCGGCTGATGCGTGGGCTGTGTGTTGGTGCATGGGTTGGATTGTGTAGCCTGCCATGCTGCAGGCTGTGCTCTGATTAGCCATACAGACATTCATTTTTACAGGCCCTCAGTGCCAGACAGACTGCATGCATCCATACGGCTCCCTGTGCATCCATTCCTTTGGGGTTTTTTTTTCGACTCTGTGCGAACTTGGGAATGTATGGACATTGTCAGCGTCCCTCGTCTTTGAGTGTGTGTTTAAGTGCTTACATACATGTAGAGTCAAACAGCACTCTGTTTCTGGCCACTTATTTGTTTGCACAGTCGCATACGTATATAGTACCTACACAATAATAATATTGATACAAGATACGTTAATTTTATTTATTTTCTTTTAGCTAGCAGTGTATGCTATTTGTGTTTTGTACATGGCTTTAGTACACCCCCCCACCCCCCATGTAACTGACAAAAAAAGCAGCTTCCTGTTTGTGTTGGAACGGAAGCTGCTATACCCCATGCCCACATTCCATGCAGTGGAATGTTCCAGACTTGTCTGTCTGTCTACCTTTTGCTTTTTTGTCTTTTGACAAGGCTATAGTTAACATAACCGTCACTCAGCTGCAAAAATTGTGGTAATGTGTAAATCTTCAACTTTGGGAATTTTGTTTTTACAGATTTCAGACAAATTTAATCTGCCGCTGGAAAAAGTATCAAAGGTTTACAAGAAATGCAAAAAAGGGTAAGATGGATATTTCCTGGTCTCGAAAATGTGAAATAAACCAATTAAGATGTAAACTTAAAATTGTAAATACTAGTGCTGTCAATGTTAACGCGTTAACAAGTTTTTTTTTTAACCTAAATTAATCATGCAGACACATATTTCACACTTCTCACCAGTGCCCTCTGCACTTACACACGCTGCAAGGACTGTGATTGGTCGAGTCCGTCTACTCACTTTGTCTTTTTGCTGGTGTATTTCAGCAGCCCACTGTAGTTACTTTTAGCAGCACATTAGTCCACTGTATAGACTTTTTTAATTCAGTGACTGGATTGTTTTATTGTGCTGTG
Organism: Tenualosa ilisha; assembly: GCA_015244755.2. Classification (NCBI taxonomy): domain Eukaryota; kingdom Metazoa; phylum Chordata; class Actinopteri; order Clupeiformes; family Clupeidae; genus Tenualosa; species Tenualosa ilisha. The sequence goes on along the minus strand of PYXC01002238.1, from coordinate 1,948,148 downwards.
CCTATCTTTCATTAATGTTTTATATTCAGTGCTTCATTAGTAGGCAGTACTTTGTAGGCAGACATGAGAAGTTTGCTTGTTAACAGAGCATAAACTGACTGCTTGTAGATAGTTGGGATAGTTTTTTGCCATAATGTTTTTTAACATTAATGTTTACAAAATGAAAGCATGACAAAGGAATTTGCTAGACTGGACTGCGCGGTCAAAGGGTATAGTTTCATTCAGTGCAATTTGGTGAGGTATGGTTTGCGAATGTAGACACACTCAATGCAGAACCATAACAGGAAAACAACAGTGATGCTTTAAATGTGTAATTAATTGTGATTAATCTTGCTTAATTTAAAATTTTCCGTGTGATTAATTAGGTTCATTTTTTAATCAATTGACAGCACTAGTAAATACATGTTATTAAACCATACACATAGATTCTGATTTTCCAACAAACCATCTCACAATTGTGTCTCTAGGATTGTAGTAAATATGAACGACAACATAGTAAAGCACTACTGCCACGAAGACACGTTCCAGATGGACATAAAGGAGAAGAGTGGTACATTCTCCCTGATGCTGACAGAGATCTGAGCTCGGGGCCCAGGAGAGGGGGCACAGGGGTGAGGGGGTTAAGAGCTGTGCACCATACACTGGACTAATGTAAACACAAACTGTCTCCCATGTTTACACTGCAACAGCAGATAACGTGCTAATGCAAAGATGAGTGACTAGCATGGTTCTTTGTGTGTGTGTGTGTGTGTGTGTGTGTGTGTGTGTGTGTGTGTGTGTGTGTGTTTTCATTTCAGGGAGCAAATCTCAGGGCGTAAATCGGTCATAATGCCTTTTATAGACACATGGGTTGTTTACGTTGACTGTGATATATGTTAATCTGTTTTGATACAGACGGGTAGCATGACGTCATTGCATCTGTGTTGTATTGATACGTCAGATGAGGCACTGCAGGTCAGATCAGACATAACAGAGCAATCACATGGGAACCGCTTTGCATATACATCATGTTTGTCAATAGCATTTAAAACTGCACAATTGGAAAACTACATTTTCTTAGCTGTGTGTCCAGCTCCATGATAAGTCTACATGATCTACACCATACTGCACCATACTGTGCTGTACTGTACACAATAGCCTGTATTTAGTGTAAACACACAGTAGGTTGAAGGAAACCAAGTATTTATGTGGAAGAAGAACTATTGCATACTTACTGGTATTAATTAAAAAAAGAACAGAATATCAGTGTGGAGACATTTGTCAGTAAGTATTAAAACTAAAGAACCCTAATGTATTTATAGTATGAGTGATACAGTATTTATAATGTCGTATTCCTACACCTTATTGGTTTCATAAATGTTTAGTCCTTGAGGTAAACAATCAATATTTTAAAGCTATTTGTATTTAAAGATTATGTATTTATTTTTTGAACAGGGGGTTGGTTGTAACTTTCATTTCATTTGTGTCTATGTATTTTTTTTTATACACTGTCAGTATCTATAATAGAGAATTCTGAATAAATTACATGCTTCCACTACTATGTGTTAGTCAGTCTTTTTGTTCCTTTGTTAAATAAAGTCCAGTTTTGAAGAGGTGTTTTCTCATACTGTTTTGTGATATTATCCAGTTAAATGTTTTCTCCCACTTTTTTTCTTTGTCTTTTTTTTTTTTAGAAGGAAGTAGGGGTTGGGGTCAAACAGGAAGTGAGTGCCCAGACTCCAACAAGACACTGATCTGTTTTTGAGATACATTTGGAATCCTGCTGGCAAGATTACAGAACCTCAGGAAACATGTCCACATACATCCAAAAAACAAACACCCACCCCCCACCCCCAATAAAAACACATTGTGTGTGTCTGTTTAAGCTGGACAGATACAGCTTGCCTTTAGTAACATTCAAACGTTTACAAGCAATCTCCACATGGGGTGACACTAGAAGACGCAGACAAAAAAAAGGTTTTGTGTGTTGGTATGCATTCTCTTGGTATAATGAACACACAGAGGCATGGAGCAAATAGAGCTTGAAATTATTTGACTCATCATGCCTTATGAATTAACAAAGTTGTGCTGTATAGGTGAAGCGAAATCTCTGCCCAGGAAGCCAAGTTGTTTAATCAAGTCTGTGTAATCTAGCAGATCTTTGTAAAGTTCCAGACTTGGCCGGGCCCAGTGTGTTCAAGCCTCTGCCTGTGTATATGGGCTGGGTGAGGTAAGGGCCTGGGAGGGCTGGAGTTGGCTGCCTGGGTTGGCTCCCTCTGTCTGGGACAGTGCTGACCTCAGTCGAAAGTGAATGTGTGAGAGTGGTTGTATAACGCTAAGTAAGAACTGGGCCGAGTTCCGCTCTAGAAACACACTTTAGAGGGCTGGAAGACTGGGCAGGTCTTGTAAAAAGTGAGAGAGAGAGGGAGAGTGGTGAGCAGCAAACTTTCTTATCACTGTTGTCAGGTTGTGTACATGCTACCTCCATGTAGGCCGTCACATTTATTTTGTGTTGTGTATGTATGAACTTTTTAAAAATTTTTTCCTTACTTTGTCATCTCTCTGCTTGACTTTTTGAAGACGGTCAACTGACATACCACAGCCCCCCCCCCTCCACAGCACATGCCTGTCTGTCAGTCATTTTGAGCTGGTGCACAAACACACACCCACACACACTCACACTCACAGACTGACAAACATGTGTAGTCTACCTCCATATGGAGAAGCGCCCCACCACTGCAACCACTGCAGTTGGCTGAGGCCCCCCCAGGGGTGGAGTCTGGCCGGAGGGGTGGTGCTGGCTGGTGCTGTGGTGGTAGAGAGAAAGAGGGGGGTACATCTGTCACAGGGAGATCTCCCTGCTGCTGTCGTTTCTCCCACAATCCTCTTCACCCCTCAGGCAGGCCCCTCGTCAGGGCCCCTGCAAACACACAAACACAGCCCTCTCACGCCACCCGACAAGAATTCCTGAGCATCCAAACCCCTGGGCCTTTGGACACTCACCCTGAGAATACGTGTCAGAGTTTGCTGGCAGTTGAGTGCCATGAAAATAATATTTCATTGATAAGTCAGGTTTAAATATTGATAAGACAAAAGAGAAAATGACATAGAAAGACAAGACAAAAATAACATTAAACAACAAAAATTGATAATAAGACTCATCTTAGTTGCTATTTCATATATGACAATTTGTTGTTTTTGACTAGATACTGCTGTGCTGCCATAGGTGTTTAGCCTGTTTACAAGTACTGTAGTTATGGAACTACAGAATCAAAGTTTTCATTAATATCTCCTGTTTGTAAACTTTATATCATTTTCATAATTCAAATTTGTGCAATAATTAACATAGAACTGGAAATTAACATTCTATTCTAACATTTTATTAATATCCTAATAACTCTGTTGCATTGGTATTATGAAGTGGCAAAGCGTTGCAAGTGGAAAACAACCTTCACTTAAATGCCAAATTAGCCAAGACCCCTGACCTGTGACCTTTAGTAATGGTGCTGCTGTCATAATAACACAACGCTCAGGATTCCTGAAAAGTAAATCCAGTCTGCTGGGTGTGTGTGTGTTTTTGTGTGCATATGGGTCTACAGGGATAATACTGCTTTAGAAAATCTGGAACGCTGTGGCCATTGTTTTGATCCTGACACTGGACCGAACGAGCAACAAAAGTGCCTTTTCTTCCTCACATAATCACTGAATTAAACCCCCAGATCCTCATCTCATCTCTCCTCTTTCCTTATTGGCCAGAACGGATGATGTGCTTTCTGGGCAAATTAAGCCAAAGAACTTGGTGTTGTGGTTGATAGACAAGATGGCAGACACCTGATCAGATCCGAATTAAGGGTTTATCAAGGGTCCCTCACTTAGACAAACAAAGGGGCTGGGTTATTATGCTTGTTGGAGAAGCAATCTAGTTTTTTTCTTCACCAGACAGTGCCTTTTGGCAATGGCTCCATTCCACGCCACCACCACCCCCATATGCACCAATCCTGTCTCTCCTTGGCTTCAGCAGAGAGCTGGCAAGCTTATGGTATGCCTCACATGTGTCTGGGTTTCCAAGACAACAGCTATCCAATCAGCATGTAATCCAGCGGCAGTGTCAGGGTTATGGATGGCGGTGATCGTGCGGCTCACCCCACCACAGTTATGCGCTGTTTGTTTTTATCTGCTAAGACTCCTTCATACGTGACACACCCATACATGGCTAAAACATGACTATACAAGGTAAAACTGATAAATGTAGGTCACTTGAACACTGGAAGTTAAAACTGATATTTTGGCAGCAGTTTGCGGAACAATGACCTCCTTGTTTAATGTTTATATTCATACATTTAGCAGACGCTTTTATTCCAAAGCGATAATATTCAAGCTACAGTACAATGGAAAACTAACAAAGAGTTAAGAGACCATTTTAATGAGCCTGGATTTCACAAAATGCCCCAACATTGCTAAAACTTACATTGAAATAAATTGAAGTAACACTAAACCTTAGGTTTTAAAATATAGAGATCTGTGATTACATTAATGTCAATACAATGATTAGAAAATAAATATTAATGCTACTGAATTAATTAATGCAAAACTAATATATTTAACTGCAAAAAGGAGAGTTTCTCTTGAAAACCGCATTAGCTCATTTTGGGCAATCGAAAAGAGAAGCTTTCCAGTGTTCCACAAACCTTTAGTCTTGTTCTGAAAGGGAGTGGCTCTCGGCGGGGAGAGGAATATACATTTCTGCTCCCCTTTCCCTCAAATGGGGAGCCCACCATTTATGGAAACGTTTTCGTTTTCTGTTCACATACCCATTCTTCCTGCTTGCTTGCTCATACTTTTGAAGCTGCACCATTATTACGAATGCACAATATATCATATAATGACATTTTTGTCTTAATTCAACACATGTGACAGCCATCCAATATGTATGGAATGATACTTCCATAAATATTTTTATATATACTATATAAAAATAACAGTTTAATTTTTGTTATAATTATTTTCATTGATTAGTAAATATGGCTGCATTTTGGACATTTGGATAACTGTCCTGAATGCCATCACTAAAGTTACTTCAACAGAAATGATGATCTTCAAATCCACACAAGGCCATTTGTGTCCTGTCTAGAGTTATAAATGGTGTACAGAACCAAAACACGTGTAGGGGTGAAATTGCAAGGAGGGCACTCAGCTCTCCCTCCCACCAATGGTTGTTTACAACTCATCTGTGTCATGTAAAGCTTCAAAATGGCACAGCTGGATAGTGAGCCAGACTCAAAACATACTTAAGATGAGTATCATCTTAAAATTGATTGTGTGCGCTCAAAAATGCGCCATGGCAAGCGTGTCCTGTATTAATATATTCAGCCTAAATATTCCACTCCACAGGTGATTTTCAATTTCGTTAAAAGATCACACAGTTATGTAGCCTATTACAAACAACCTGTCACAACCTATATATTTTTTAGCTGTTTGTTATCAGTTAGGATTAGGCTTTGCCCAAAATGTCGTCGTTGTTTTGTTTCATTATTTTGGCCTACCTGAAAATGATAAACATAAACAATCGTCTGGATATCTAGCCTAGCCTAGTTTCTGTAGATGCCAAACATGGCCCAGTACTTGAGCTACAAATCAAAGTATCAGATTAACTGTGTCTGCAGAACAGGACTCGTGCCTGTTAACACACTGTTAGTTGCTTCTCAGTCTTTGTGTTTTTCAAGGAAAGCGCTACGGTTACAAAGTAGCACTAGCGCTCTCTGTCTGCGCATGTCTCGTTTTCTTGGCATAGCAAGCCAGACGCGTGCAAGTATCTCACGATTCCGCTTGTTCGCCGCTCCGACCTTTCCCCCAGTTTGCGCGAACCGAGTTCATCGGGTTTACTCTGACACCGCTGACTCCTAAGTTACGCCCCCCAACAGCCACGCACCCTCTTTCCTCCAATCCGTCCACGACCACGTACTGATCACGCGCTACCTTTCCTCCCATTGGCTCATAGCCGCTACACCTTTGTTTTTGATTGGTAACATGTTACCACCCGCTATTCTGCAATGAATTTTGTTTCTGTTTTTTTTACTGACTTTCTTTTTTTTACGTCTCCTCACTTGATTCACTCAGCTGAGGTTGGACCCTGCCGCTTAAAGTGGTTACACTTATGAGCTCAGGACGCACGGAACGGAGTCGCAGAGCAATTGTCTCTCTCCTTTGTTGACTTTTGACATATCAAGGGGTTGTTTTGCTCCATATGCTGACTTTTGCGCCAGGTCCTATCTCGGAGTCTTGTCGGGTGAGTTTGTAAAACCTGGTCTCTGAAAGTGCATTTTAGGTAACTGTTTGGACATAAGTGCTGGGCTACTAGTATGTGTATCGTTTTCCCCTGACGGTTGTGATTGCATGTATCCAGCTTACATGCTTCAAACATTTGCTCTACCCTATCCTTATTGAAATGCATGAGACTGTTTTAATTAGAGTCAAGAATAACAGCGTGGTTAAACCTTGTCAGTACATCTTGATAAAATAAAATACATGGTCTCTATGTGTTCCCATATGCTTTTCTAGCGAAAAATGCACACAGATGAACAAATGAACAGTTCAGCTGTCGCTTTTTTTGCCCTTACCAAAAGGGCCCCGCGCCTATATAAATGTAACAAATTGACATTAAGATACATAACACCAAAATCCTGATTTGCTGTGTTGGCTTTTTATCGGCGGAAATATTGTCTAAATTTGCTTTATTATGAGTAGATATTGGAGTTACTGAGAGGCATCTACTTGGGCCTCTGGAGTTATGGGCAGCAAGCATTTATTTTTTTGTTCTGTATAATGTTTTCAGTGGTATTTTCAGTAATTTACTTTGTAGAGTTATAATAAATGGAGGTGTAACCTTAATTCAATACTTCCTGATGCGGGTTCCACCCCTGCACCACCGTCGTTGCACTCACATGGCCCGTTCGGTTAGAGAGCACGTCACTGTTTAATCTATTTTTGGAGATGGGAGGTTCCCAGTTTCATAGTCAAATGTTATGTGAGACGCTGGGTGTTGCCGCGCTAACCGTCGAACGCTGCCGCCGTCCCCCAGTCGCTATTTTCCCTCCTACCCCTAAGCTGCTGGAGCACTACGTGCAGTTGTGCATTTAGCAGATGCCTCTTAGGCCACCGAGTAACTTGCAGTAGAGGGTCGTAGAGTAGCATGACAAGCATGCGCAACTGGAGATTGGTGCTTTGTGCGCCAGAGTTGACCATTACATTTAATTTTTGCATTTAGCAGACGCTTTTATCCAAAGCGACTTTAAAAGTTGGATACCATTCAAACAAAATGACTAGCCAGACTGTGTTTGATGTGTCAAGTAGTCTACTGCATTCAACTCCTTTTTGCTCAAGAAAATTCTAGAATAAAATGGTGGTTTACTGTTTTTGATTATTCCCTTGAATTCTAGTCTCTGTTGCCATCAAAGCTAAGTCCTGTAGTAACATGAATTCTGCTCATGCTGCACCCCTCAGGTAGATACAGCATATTGTGCAGTGACAATGGAGAGGAACCGACATGACAGTGAGAGGTCCTGCTCCAGCATACTGGAGCACCATGACCTGGAAGCTGCAGAAGCCCTGGTCTGCATGAGCTCATGGGTGCAAAGGTCACACAAACCACGTCCTCTCACTCCAACTTCAGACTCCTGTGACTCTCTGGTACTGCATCCCGAAGTCACAGAGTCCCCAAAAGACATGGTGTCATTGTCCTCACTGGTAAGAAAATTTGAAACTGAGCGTTGTTGACATAGATTAGTATTGCTCCAATCCACTTTCACTTTCCATTTGTAAGTTTGTCAGGAGTGAATTACCTCTATGTAAGTCTTAAGTCTTGCCATGAACTGCAATGCATGTCTTACGGTTGTACAAACTGAATACAGAAATTGATTTCATGGACTCAGAGTAGAAGAAATGTGTTTCTTGTTTGACACAGCTGTTGTTCTCCACTTGCAGTGTATGACGCCACCTCACAGCCCCAGCTTTGCTGAGACCTCAACTACCACTGTCCAAACCTTCTCAGGCCCACGGTCAGTCTTACCACAGCCCAGACTTTGCTCGGCCTTGCCTGGTAGAAATGCCAACCACGTCGGTTTACAGCCAGGCATCGTCACCTCCTCCTTGGGAAACCCTGCCCTGCCCTTCCCCCAGGAGCCAGTAGCTGGGTCACAGTGCAGAGCCATGGCAACCAGCGTCATCCGCCACACAGCAGACAGATCATTCACTGCCCACATTCCACCTGACTCCACCGGACAACAGGTGAGGCTGATGGAGGCAGAGAACCAGGAACAACAGCCGGAGACCAGGGGAATCGCGGTCACAATGTCCCCAGTGATCCCCCTGCAAACTGAGACACAGAGCAGCCAATGCACTGGGTCTGGGATGGAGGTCATCATCAAACCCCTGACTGAATCACAAAGCCCCCCCACTTCCTTAGCGCCAACTGCAGTCTCCCCCTCCCAGGTCAATCCTTTGGCCCAGCCGGCCCTGTCCAGTTCTCCAGTCCTCTGCCAGGTTTTTCCAGTGAATGGCCAAACTGGGATCATCTCTGCATTTGTCCAGGCCCCAGTTCAGATGCAAACCACCAACGGCCAGAAGGCCATCCTTCCACAGTCTCCCACTTCCTTCCCCCAGCAGGTTCTTGTGAGCTCCCCTGTGGGCCAGGGGACCGTTATGTTCGTGGTTCCTCAGTCTTCCGTGTCTCAACCCCAGCCTGGCCCACAGAGTGTCGTCACCCTGGGCAACACCAAGCTTCTTCCCCTGGCCCCGGCCCCAGTCTACATGCCCTCAGGTCAAAATGGAAACACCACCCAGGTGGACTTCTCTCGCCGGCGAAACTATGTCTGCAACTTCCCTGGGTGCAAGAAGACGTATTTTAAGAGCTCACACTTGAAAGCACACCTCAGAACCCACACAGGTTGGTCTAACTGAATGGGTTTATAGATCTGTTTCTAGGGTTGAGGGAGAGATATTAGATAATTTTCACATACCAGAACCATCTTTCACTCACTCATTATGTGTTTTACTTTGTTTTGACAGGTGAGAAACCTTTCAGCTGTCACTGGGAAGGTTGTGATAAAAAATTTGCGCGCTCTGATGAACTCTCCAGACACCGGCGCACACATACTGGTGAGAAAAAGTTTGTGTGTCCCGTGTGTGACCGGCGATTCATGCGAAGTGATCACCTGACCAAGCATGCTCGTCGACACATGACCACCAAGAGGGCCTCAACGTGGACCTCAGAAGTTCGTGACCTCAACAAAATGGCTGCTTCCAAGGCGCCACCAACCAACTCTTCTGTTCCTCTCAGTGTACTTGTACCCGCCTCAAATTAGAAACAAGTCTTAGGCTACAGGGCCACCTCAGGACAATGTCCCATTGAGCATCTATCACGGGAAAATAAGTGACAAACACACAATGGCTGCTACCCCAACAGTGGACAGAAACAAACTGACTTTGCACTGGATTTTTAAATACATTGTTGTTTATACTTTCTTTATATGGATTTTTGTTTACTTTTGTACAAGTAATGTTTCTCGAACATATGCACTCTTTTTTGCCAAAGCCTTCGCATTACAGTATGTATCTGTTATTCCTTGTCTGTCTCTGTATATTTGTATATAATATCTATATATGAATGTAATGTGTACTCCATCTTGCATTTATTGACAATATATAATAAATACATAAATGTTATTGATGTGCTTAAATCTGTAAGTGGACAGTATTCGATATGTGATACTATCTACTGTCTTGTCTTGCTTTGCCTATTATTTAATAAACATTTGTTTTTAAAAGTACGGACTGTTATTGTTGGTATGTTAAATGCTGCAAGTAGGCTGTAACCTGTGAACAGAGTAATACAGTGATACCCAGACAAATCAGACATGAAAAAAGAGCTGGGGCCTGACCAACACCTTACTCCCACATATTTAAATAAGTAGAAAATGCCAGTGAACAGTAGGAAAGATATTTCACGATGTACACTAACATGAAGTGTCCTGTTACACAACACTGATGCATTCTCTCAGTCCCCCATACACCATCTCTCCATAACACCCAGTAACAAGCCTCCGCAAATCAGACTGGATTGTGGTAGTATGACTTGGGGGCGCGACCAATCGTAGAGAGGGTAGAGTTGCAACATGGTTACAGGCCTCTGATTGGTTTAACGCAGTGCCCGCCCATTTGCCTTACTGACCGACTTTCTCAGATAGGAAAAAGAATACATTCATTATAGGTTATACAACGTTACAGAACATAATGAATGGAAAATATTGTATATGATATGCGTGGAAAAATTAACTTCCTGTATACTGTGGCCAGTTGTTCATAGAACACCTCAACTTAGAAATTTTGAATACCATCAAAAAAATAATTGTATATAAACCATCAGCGTCTTACTCACTGGAATGACAGCTTTAAACAATTTTACAATGAAAATTACTAACATTTTATTTTATATTAGCTATCAAGAGTTTGAACCAATCAAATTCGGGGGCAACGAGTTCCTTTGTGTTCTATAACATCTCACTGGGGCTTCGCCGTGAGCAATGGCCTACATATTACGTAAGCTTAAACGTGCAATAAGCGATCACGTATTGCTGTTCGAGTTCTAGGTGCAAGGGTGCGTAGCCTACAACAGATGTCAAAATTAAGATATAAGCGTTATTTATTCTTTCGCTAAAGATTTGGCCGCATTTGTTTCAGAGACTTGACCTGATATTTTCAAACAAAGTACGCATTTTCTTCTGACGTGGCACATGGAACAACTTTTAAGGTAAATGTCCTTGCACTCCCGTATACCAATAAATTAATCTACAACATATGAATATTAATTAAGGAAGTGTACTTAACTTTCGAATAACCTATTTCACAATTCTGCATTTGTATTTATAAACAACGCAACCTGCGCCCCCTGGTGTCGAAAAAAAAGCAAAGTGGGGTAAGGTATTTCAGAATCACCACAATCGACTGCCCTGCCCTTTCACGACCACAAGCATCAGAGAGACAGGCCTGTAGTCAAACAGACTTGCAGTGAAGGGTTTCTTACAGACTGAAATAATGGTGGAGCATCAGGAGCAGGAGGGGGGCTCACACAAGTGTGACCGGAGTTGTCGTTGGGCTGTGGTGGGTGAGGGGTGTGAACATGTCTCTTTCAAACCTTTAGTAAGAGCTATTAACATTGTTGTATATCCCTATCAACTATCGTATGAGGAGTGCAACAACATCTATTGAATGGTACACATCTATGTTGCTCCCGTGTATGTTATGGAGGTCTATATATCATTGCTGTTTGTATGCCACTGATTTTTATGTTATTATTGTTGAAAGGTTTCTCATGAAGTTGAGGTTCCTTTACTAGCTTGACAATGATAAAGCAACCTTGACAATAGCAGCATAGAGAAAGCTCAAAGAAGCTGAATAAAGAGGGATGTGCAATTAAACAGTCGATTACCCATGAGTAAGTCCTGCCATGAATTCTTTCTGCTTTTGCACTTCACATGTGATCTTTAATGAGCATATAACTTTAGATGATTGAAGAGATGAACTTATAGACATCACTGCAGAGATGTTTTCTGAGGTTAATTATGAAAACAGCCCTGTTAACACATTTCCTGACATAATGGGGACAGCAGACATAAGCATAAACTATGCCCTAGTCATACCTTACTTGATTAGGATTTTGTCTGTATAGGCTTTTCCAGCGTGGACTAAATTTATTACAACAACTCATTCTTAATCAATAACTTGTTTCAAAAGAATTGATGTAGTGGGGTATTTTAAGTAGGTTAGTAAGTTGTACCTAGATAAATTAAACCAGTGGAATACCTGCTTGCTTTGTTTAGAGATAATTATGACTCCAGCATCTTCTCAAGTTTACCACTGCCTCCAGGGGTTTCAAAACAATCAATCTGTAATCTCCATTTTCTGGTTCATGTGTTTTCTGCACAAAACATTGTTAACAGGTTAACCACAAGAACTCATGCAAGGCATGAAAGAAGTTAACAGAGGGAAAAGAGGGAAGCATGGAGATATTTTTGGACACATTTTGGGGACAGCTACCTGCTATAAGCAAAATTCCTGATATTCCATGACTATGTCCACAAGTATACCAACTTCTTTGACCTTCCATATCTGGATTAGGGGGTAGGCAAGTGAAATTCCATGACTTTCCAGTAATTCCATATCCACTGACCACACTGGTGGGAACTACTCTGGCTCAGCTTTGCCAGTTAACCACCTGGTTGGAATAGTCCCCTGATATAAAGCTTGACGCTTCTTCTACCTATACTCGCGTTAACCGTCTGCGGGGTCTAGGCCTAACCAAACATATGTGATCAATAGTCGCCCTCGAACACGTTTTGCGATGTCTCAAGCCTCATCATTCGGAAGTTTCAGCCATTCAATTTTACTACCGCGTATGCTGCTACACAATCAGCCTACCAGTAGAGGGCATCGCTCCAAATATGATCCCATCTTTCATTACATTTCCTGGGAGTGACCAACACAAGTCGATTTTGCGCCTGAAACAGACAAAGGTAATTTTTTGTAAATAGGCTTACATGCAGTAACAAAAACACACATTCTATAACGTCGCATAACTTTGCATTAGCGCATACGTTGCATCCAGATCGTAGTAAATGTCTTTTCTCTAAAAGCCTACAAACATATCTTGTCTTAGGCTAAAATCCCCTGTATTGTCATACTTTCAGTAAATTAGCCAACCAAAATGGCTTGTCTGCGTAAATTGTACTTGCAGTGCTCCATGGCAATGGCCATATAAATAATGTCTTTACTCACACTTTGGATAATACAAATCCGAGAATGGCATGGCTAAATGACAAATGTCGCAGCTAGCATACAGCTTACAGACTCTCGGAAGTCCAAGTTAAACATCCACGTTTACATTCCTTATAATAATATACAGTAAAATATATGAGTGGATCAAGTAAAATACCATTGATATAAGATAGTTAAGTCTATTGTTGTCGGCCACCGTACTATTGTCCAAGACTGAACCACATCATTTACCTTTGTTTACCAACGACGTGGCGGGAAAATGTGCTAAACTCGGTTATTTTTTGATCACAAGTTTGCACTGGTGTGTTATTTTGGGTTGGATTCAGATAAAGGAAAGTCTATCCAACAACTAAAACATATCCTGCATTAAATGTTTTGCAGCTGTATGTTTAGTGTTTTTCTATTTGTCGTGTGTGTGTGATACGATCAGCTGTTTGTAGGTGATCTATATTTATTTATAAACTGAACTATCATTGTAAAGCAAGGTTTATTAGACTCTTAGTGTCTACTTTGTAAAAATACCGAGCGCGCACTCTTAACTTTCAAATTTTATTTCGTTACCAGTTTCATAAACTCGTTTCGTAAAACAATCTCCGTTTGAAATTCCCGCAATGTGAAAGTGACGTAGTTGTACAACTTCGCCATGTTATTGGCCAGAAATCTTAAACGATTTAAATAGACAGCATTTGCTCCTTTTCCATTGGATGGCCGCTTTCAAGCGCCAAGATTTCAATAAAAAGGATGCGCTCACCGACAAATCTTCATTAGGTCTCCTTGTAGCTGCAGATGATAGCTCGTGCTTAAACTAGTCTCGCTTTCTATCTTTATTTTAAAGTTTTTTTTTAGTGTGACTTTCTTGTCCCGTTCTGCAGGACGTTCTTTTATTTTAATATTATTTATTACTCTCGGTGCTGCTCTTAATCTACTTGAAAATGCTGGCTACTAGGTCCCCGCTTTCCGCCAAGAACGAGAACGTCTCCACTAAAGTCGAGGGCATGTCGTTGACTGACAAAGAAAATACAGTAAGTATAAAAAAATGTCATCGCAGACGGTGAAGGAACTTCATGTGTATATAGAAGAAAGTTGACCGGTAGTCTCTCCACAGTAAAACAGTGATCTTTCTTTGTGTAATGTCTGTGAGATTTCTCACCTGACCGGGTTGGTTGTGGTGCGGGGCGTTCTTGTGCAAGACTCTCTTAACAAATTCGTATTGATTATCAGTGAAATGACACAACTCTCCCGTGAAGATGATTTAACAGTATTTTTCTTTATTCCCCTAGCCCCCAAGCTTGAATGCTACTCGGATTTTGGCCTCCAAAACGGCGCGTAAAATCTTCGACGATTCCAAGGTAAGTCGAGTTCTACCAGGCAGCCGGGTAATAAAACCTAACAATAATTTAAATCATTAAAGCGCAGCTGTGAATACAGCAACATGGTTAATTAGTGATCAACTATATAACGCTAACATTTTGTTGTTACCTTTGATGTATGACGTCAGTTTGGCGCCATATCATTCTAAAGGTTAACGCCTGTAGTGAAGTTAAAGTTAGTTAAAAACCTATCATATCATTAGATTAATTTAGTGTTTACAAGTAATAATTTATGTAATTTTAAGTGAAATGTAATACTGTAAGTAAGTTGACTTAACATACTTAACCAAGATTTACCGGCATCAATCAGCTTAGTCACGTCGTTGAAATCGGACTTCTTTTTAAAAGGCTACTGATTTCTTACCATTGAGAAGCAGTGGGGTTATTTGGTCACTTCACACCCACTATTGACCTCGTTTACACAACCCTGCCAGCTGATTTTTATGAATGGATCCCGAATTCTGGGGGAGGGGTATCATGGGGGTCCTTGTGTAGTTTTCTTTTACTTTAAGTTTTTGGCTTCCCTCCCCTCAAAGCTATATTTTCATGTCAGTAAATTTCACCCTTGATTGTAGCCTTTCCTAAGTGGCTATGGTTGACTTGTTTTACAGCCTGCAAAGACGACAAAAGCAAGCATAGAAGAGGAACCTCTTCTGAAGGAGAACCCACGTCGCTTTGTCATTTTTCCTATTCAGTACCATGACATCTGGCAGATGTACAAGAAGGCAGAGGCCTCTTTCTGGACAGCGGAAGAGGTGGGTTTTAATTTTTATCCCCTGTCCACAGTGATAAGTGGTCTATGCTTAGAGACCTTATGATTATTCTTGTGTTTAAAATATTCTTATCTCTTGTATATTTTAAGGTTGACCTCTCCAAAGACCTTGGACACTGGGAATCACTGAAGGATGAAGAAAGGCACTTCATTTCTCACGTGTTGGCATTTTTTGCTGCTAGTGATGGCATTGTAAATGAGAACTTGGTAAGCATGGCGCTTGTGCCGATCACCACTGACTGAGTCATTGTCCTCACGTGGACCAGGGCTAGAGAAAGAATGGACAGGATTCCTCTGTTAATTAATTTTTTTTGCCTCTAGGTGGAGCGTTTCACCCAGGAAGTGCAGGTCACAGAGGCTCGATGCTTCTATGGCTTCCAAATTGCTATGGAGAACATCCACTCTGAGATGTACAGCTTGCTTATTGATACATACATTAAGGACCCTATACAGAGGTAAGCCTGAATAATGTTTACCCATGTGTTACTTTTTGGCTGTGATGAGACGCGCAGGGGTACGGACCTCAGCTGAAGATGGGAGCTGAGTGTCAGTGGCTGAACACAGGTCAGCAGGCATGTGGTCAGCTGCCTGGTGGCCACTGACATGAAACAGTCGCAACGTCTGAGCCACTCCATATGCTTTCCTTCACTCATATTCCCCATGTATATACGGTTGCATTTAAACTAACTTCACATGGAGGAAAGTTTTTGCTTTGAAAAATGCTGTGACATTTACTTGAGCAATTGTTTGAAACCATTTTCTGTTTATTGTAATGTTTGTAGAGACTACCTGTTCAATGCCATTGAGACATTGCCATGTGTTAAGAAGAAGGCTGACTGGGCCATCAACTGGATTGGCAATAAGAATGCCGTGTATGGTATGTTCCACATCATTTGTCTACTCTTCAGTCCTTAAGTGTTTAGTTCAAGGAATGGTTGTCTGCCCCCCCGCCCCATCAAGTCAAATGTGTAAATTGCCTGTTACTTGTTCTAGGTGAGCGAGTGGTTGCCTTTGCTGCTGTGGAGGGTATCTTCTTCTCTGGGTCATTTGCAGCCATTTTCTGGCTGAAGAAGCGGGGCCTCATGCCTGGCCTTACCTTCTCCAATGAGCTGATCAGCAGAGATGAGGGCCTGCACTGTGACTTTGCCTGCCTAATGTTCAGGCATCTCGTCAACAAACCATCGCATGAAACTGTTAAGAAGATTATCATGAATGCAGTTGAAATCGAGCAGGTAATTGCTTTGTCTTTAATGCCAATGTAAGAATGATAATCCATTCTTTTCGTTTGTTATTTGTAAATCCAATGCCCTGAAGTGGTCTAAAAATAGTTTTGATTCATTTATTTATTTTACTTCATTCCCACTCCAGGAATTCTTGACAGATGCCCTGCCAGTAAAGCTGATTGGAATGAACTGTGACCTGATGAGGACCTACATTGAGTTTGTTGCTGATAGACTGATGCTAGAGCTGGGATTTGAGAAGGTAGGACCTTTACTAGCATCATGTTTGATGTAGTTACATAATGGTTTTATCCACTTTGAATCAAATCAAGCCTCTAATGGTGGGACATCATTCCTAACACCAATTAATAATGGGACCTTAATGTGCAATATTTCAAATTAAGGCATGGGGTCTGATGGAAGGACATGTTGATTCTGTGCATGGTATTTTCAAGGATGGTGAAGTGATCTGATGAGTTAAATGAACAATGAGATGTTGGTTCTAATTGCTGTGTGCTGATAACCTGTTGCAGATCTACAAAGCTGAGAACCCCTTTGACTTCATGGAGAACATCTCACTCGAAGGCAAGACCAACTTCTTTGAGAAACGTGTTGGAGAATACCAAAAGATGGGTGTTATGTCTGGCCCCGTTGACAACACCTTCACGCTAGATGCAGACTTTTAAAACCAAACAGTCAATCAGATTGTAGATATAAATTCAGTGATTTGCAGCACCAATCTGTCTTGTAACCTCCCCAGGTGGGCTCTAGCCTACAGTATTTCACAACAGAACTAGTAATAACTAGATATAACCTGCATGGAGGTGCAGCTGGGAGGGTGTCTTGAGGTAGCTCTGGAATGCACTTACCTTGAAGAGGACATTTGTACACGTGTACCTTGACTACCTCTACATTTTGAAGATGTCCAGCTTGTCTGGGTCAGGATACCTGGATGGGGCACCACAGGCACATTTTCACAAACAACACTTCAAATTAACTTGGTAGTTTTTATGTAATTTGGGGGGTTTGTTGCCCTTTAATGTATTTATCAAGTTTGTATTGTAATAAAGGTACCAATTCAGTTATGAAGATATTTTTTTTAACGATTTTTTGCTGATGGCGAATTGGTCTTGCTGTAATATGCTTATTTTACATGTTTTCTTTTTTTCTTTTTGTATTCTTAGTAGAGTTTGTAAATAGGAAAGCATTTTAATAAAACGAAACTCGACTCTGCTTGAAGTTATTGTCGGTGTTTAGTATGTTTTTTTTCCGCTGACATTAACGTGGGTACTGAGGATGGATTTTTATATTTATATATATGTATATATATACACATACACATGCATACTATTTTGTGTCAATGCACATATTGAATGCATTTGGAAAACATCAAATTCGTCTTCATCTGTTTTGACGCCTGCATATATGATGACAGGACATCACGTGCCAGAATGATTTGGGACTGGGCGGGGAATCTGTCGAGATCCAGGAAGTAGGGGAACAGACGAGCGTCTCCATAATAGAAAGCACGGGACAAGCGGCCTGTTTTATTATTATTTGTTTTAACCTTGTGCATTGTCGCTCTATTGAAGAAATGTCGACGAAAACACCAAGACAAGCCATATCGAATCCGGTAAGTTTGTTAGCAAAACCCTCTTTTGGTTGCAAATACAGGCGTGCTTTGCTTTGTTGACAGCCAGTGTTAACTTGGCTGTTAACTCGACTGCTAACGCTTAAACTTCTGAATTTGAAAACGATTCCCTCCACAAACGTGCTTAGTCGAGAGCCCTCTTAGTCGAGTCGAGGTCTTATGTTCACGATCAGCAAACTTGCATGATTTTGGTTTCCGTGAGCTATTCAAGCAGACTTACGTGTTATTGTCATTTCTGTAACCTAGCGTTATTTGTTTCCACACAGCCCATTCCCTTTGCCGGGACCATATTGGGTGGGTTGGTTCCAGGGGAGATGATCCTCATCCAAGGCAATATTCCCACTGATTCGGAAAGGTATGTAGGTCCAAAGGTTCTCTCGATTTGTTTGATAGAGTTGTTGTGGGGAACGTCGGGCACACAAAAGGAACCGAAACTAACACAGGCGTTTTAATTTGTTATTTCATGTTATTATGAATGAATGAACAGTTTATTTCATTGACTTGGGGTCATTCTGTCTGACATTTTTGTCTGTGATTGTTGGAATATCCTGTAGGCTATGCAGCCATGAACTGTTGGATTGGCGTCGACTTTTCCTAGATATACACTGTTGGATATCACTTAAATTTTTAGTAAACAAAATGTACTGGTAAAATTACTCTCGCCAGGTTCCAAGTAGACTTGACATGTGGGAACAGCATCAAACCACGGGCCGATGTGGCCTTCCATTTCAACCCTCGCTTCAAGAAGACCTGCATCGTCTGCAACACTCTGCAGAGGGAACGCTGGGGCAAAGAAGAGATCCTGTACCAGATGCCCTTCAAACTGGGGTCAGAGTTTGAAATTGTAATCCTTGTACAGAAGGATTCATACAAGGTGAGAATGGAAAAGGTGTTTGATTTAGACTCTCATTTAGGAACTGGCGAATGGATAGGCAGATTGATTGATGGAGCTTTATATATTTTCAAAATTTCACATCGTACATTGTACAGAAATTAATCCAGTGTGGATTTGCAAGTGCTAAATCTCGCATTCCATTCCATCATCATTCCATGGACCCAGCAGGACCTGCACATCTAGTCTGTATCCAGTGCTGGCCCAACCGTGTGACAGAGACAGAATCGTAACTGCGTAACAGTGGTTAGCAGTGGGGTTTGTTTTAAACTGTAAACCGGCAGTTATTAAAGAAAGGAAACACTTTATCAACTTATTTTTTATGACCCCTGCATGGCTTCTTTGTGTTGGCAGAGTATGTGTGGCTGGACACATACTTATCCCCTTCCGAAAGGCTGAGAAGGCTGGACCAGTATGATATGCTAGCTTATGTGATCACACTGACAGTGCAGTTTCATTGCTAGGTCACAGCTGACAGCTGAGCTGTTTTCTCCTCAGGGAATTTCTTGGAATGCAGAATATGCTAGACCTAGGAAATAAACATGCTCCTAAATCAATAAATTGGTTAAATTAATTTGGATTTTTGTATGGCCTGATTTTTTTTCATTCCTTCAATTCCAGATCCAACGATAAGAGAGTTTCACGTTTAAAATATGGCTATGTCATTTAAAAGAAGAATCATCTTGACACAAGATCTGAAGCCAGACAGTCATTCAAGGGAAGCATCTTATGCAGTGCAGTGTTCAATTTATAATTCAGTTTCACTGCCATCATTACTTCCTAAATGTGGTTTGCGGCCTGCTCAGGACAGGTAATCTTCACCACTGTGTCTGAGACAGAGATAGGAAGGTATTACATCTCAGTTATTTATGGATAGTCTCCAAAGGGAATTGCAGACGGTAGTCACATTTTGGCTTTTGAGCCAACACTACATGTGGTTTGCACACTTCAGTTTTGCCCCATCTACCTGTGGATCTGTCCTGTACTGTTTCCTGATGGTGTAAGTGAGGGAAAAGCCTGGGTTGCATTTGAATTCTGTATTTTTACCCCTGTTTAATATCTGTTTACCTATCCCTAATGAAATGACCCAGAGATATTTAGTGATGAGAGCCATTCAGTTTCTCTAAGTGCTTGGGAAAGGTGCTTCAGTGCTTTCTTTGAAGATTTCTTTAGCATAGGGTACACTTCCTTGGAAGCGAAAGGAGGTAAGAGACTCCACAATTTCTTGTACCATGAAACTACAACCAGCAAGATCAATAACATCTGCTTTACTATAAGTGGATTTGGATTCTCGTCGCTGTTGTCTTTCCCTAAGCTCTCATGAATTCATCTTTACATCTCCTCTTGACCCCATTACGTTTTCCAACAAGGTCAAGGTAAAGTGGACACAGAGAGTAGATGGGACAGACAAATCTGAAAGAGGCCTGGTGCAGTTTTTTAGTGTGAAATACATACTCTCCTGCAGGCGGCAGTAAACGGCGCTCATGTGCTCGAGTACAAGCATAGGGTGGACCTGAGCAAGGTGGACACCATCAACATCTCAGGAAAGGTTCACATCCAGACCATTGGCTTCATCCGAAACTCTGTGAGTATTGTGTGATTAACTTTAAATGATTAAGAACTCTTTTGATTTTGTGGAATTGTATCAAGTTTTTGGGGGGATCTTACATGGGTGAACCATAGGTGTAAAACCTTTTTTTTAAAGTAACGATTAAATAATTAATTAATGACTAATGACCCGACCTTTCTGTAGGCACCAGCTCTAGCTCAGCCTCTTGGAACAAACAGAGCCTCGCAAGCCATTGTAAGAACATTTGGTTCTTTTTGCATGTTATTGTAAATGCCATTCATTGCTGCACACAGCTACTATTATTATTCTGGTGGGAAAGCAGAGTGATGCCCTGATTAATGCCACTAAAGTAATCAGCCTCAACCCATATTAATGTTTCAGTCAGCCTTAGTAACCATAGATAAGACGCCCTTGCAGTTTTGCAACCACTGGAAACTGTAAAGTAAAGCTTTTATGTTGTTGTTTCACAGGGGATGTTGACACATACAGGTGACTTGGTGAGTGGGTGCTGCTGTCAAATATATCCTGAATATATCCTGATGTCCAGTGCATGACTCATATGCAGCAGCTAACTGATCATTTGTACACGGCATGACCTCAAACTGGATAAATGAATAAAAAAAAAAACATCTAGATTAAATTCTGAGTTTAGCTGAAGAGCCAACCGCAACGTTGTCTGGATATGACATTGTAAGTCCTAGAATCTTTTTCACATGTCTTTGGGATAATGTAATTTCAAATGCAAGATCAACTAGAGCAATGTTTGTTGAAATGGTAATGGAAACTCTAAGTTGTGAAGGAGTTGGAAATGCTTATAAACAACCAACTTTCCAGTCTAAAATGTTTACTTTTCTCTCAGAAGAGTCTTATAATGAGTCTAAGTCAGTTACTTCCTGTCATCATAGAGTCTTCCATTTAGTGGTACCATAGAGAAAGGGCTGGCTCCAGGATTAACCATCATTGTGAAGGGCCAAGTACACCTGTATCCACACAGGTATGTTCTTCATGTGTGTCCTCATGTGTGTTCTTTGGTGTTTAAAATGCATGCGGGAAATAGGGGATATTGAACGACGTGGCGTTCATAAATCATAAAACAATGCATGTCCGAAGTGGTAATAAGACCATGAAATGAAGTTGCCACATTGCCACATCTGCATTGTATGGTTTTGCCAACAATTTACACGTTTTGATAGCTAAAACAGGCTTGTTTGCAGAACTACTTTCCGCTCATTCAAAACTTAAAAGGATAAACTGCTGTTATTAGTTCTAAATGCATGGTTGCTATGGGCAAAAGCAGGTTTTGTTTAAGGTCAAGCAGCAAATCTAAGAATTCTACCCCGTCTCAAGCAGTTCATTTAAGTTCATTTACAGTTACAGTTCATGTAAGCTTCACAAGTTGGGCAAGTTAATATGCAAGTGTAATATGTGGAACTACTTCATAGGTGTGCGGTCATCTGAAAATAATGCATGTTCTAAACAGTGCATCACAATAGGAAATGTGATCAAGCAGTAGTATAAATTGAATAATTGCATACATTAAACTGTAGTACATTATAAGTTGTGTTTTTGTATCATGGCTGGACATGAGGGGATTTAGTGTATATTTGTTTAGGAATTGATCACCACTGGCTATCACTCTTTGATGGACCCCCATGAGTTTCTCTAGCTGTGTGGCTAAAGATCACTGGTGTCAGTCTGTTGCAATCTCCAGCATCTGCACATAAACATGTGTGCATCAGCTGTGAAAACAAAATGTAACGGGCCAGCCTGTTAGTTTTAGTCGATTGTTGGCCATGGAAGTAATGAAGTTGCGAAGCTTCATCAAGATAGACTTAAATATCTTTCTGTTGTTTATCTAGTGCTTTTTTTGCTGCGTTTGGTCTCGGGTTGTCTCTAGCTTCAACGTGGATCTGTGTGTGGGTGGAACCAAGGACATAGCGCTACACCTGAACCCTCGCCTGAAGGCCGGTGTGTTCATCCGAAATTCCTACCTGTCTGAGTGCTGGGGAGCGGAGGAGAAGAGCCTCCCGAAGTTCCCCTTCACACCTGGAGAGTACTTTGAGGTGAGTTCACATGCCGCCAGACTCTTGGAATAGCCAGAGAATCCAGAGAAAACACTGGAGACTACATGGAGCTGCAGGTATAAAGTGGAAGCACAGCTTGTGAGAGAAGCCCCCCCCCCCACTACTTTTCTTCATTGATAGATAAATCCCCATGATGACAGATTACACTTGGAGGTACTTGTCTTAGCAGAACTATAGTCCTGTATCCCAGTGTCTTGGTGTTTGTGAAAACTTGTGTTTGTGTTCATGTCCAAGGAAATGATGCTCCACTGTGTTGTTGTTGTTTAACAGAAAAAAGACAATTGCGATGTTGTGTTGTGTGAAATTTTATGTGGATAAAGCAGACTGCCTCATCCACAAATCCTTGAAACAGACACAGCCAAAGTCCATGAATTCTGGCACATGTATCGGAAAGTGCTGGAGTTTCTGGGTCAGCTGTTGCCCAAAATTGTGATGACATCAGTCTATGCGGTTCAGCAGAAATGTTTGTGAGTCTCCCGTCACATTCTCATACTGCGCTGGTGGGAGGCATTAATCATGACTGGTGTGCAACAAACTAGAGATGGTGTGGGGAAAATCGAGACGCTCTCCAAAGGCAGGAACCCGGTTATCAGTACAGTCTGTCTGTATGACTATGTCTGTGCAAGCTAATGGATGGCAAATGCCAAGTATGAAACACTACAGGTTTCTAGCTCATTGTCGATCTCCCTTCCAGATGATCATCTTTGTCGAAGCCCAGGAGTTTAAGGTGGCCGTGAATGGAGTCCACCAGTTCTGCTACAAGCACCGCGTTCAAGACCTGGCCCGTATCAACACCCTGGAGATCGTTGGAGACACCCAGCTGCTGGACGTCCAGATGCGGTGAACAGGCCACCCTCCATCTGGTTCAGCGGTGCTCCACCAAAACTGAAATGCACCTCCACCCACAGACGACTGACCGAGATCAGAGGTGGTCTCTCTACTACACTCTTCTTTAACCTCATCTCGCCATTCCTGCAGCTTCACATATTTAGACCAAAGCCCACATTATTTTCCTGTAGGAAGAACCACTTGAGTACTTCATTATTTCCCCTGTGGTCCACAACTGTCATAACCTTATGCCCTTGTGACATTCCTTTACTGCTTTTTGGAGAGCTTTATGGCTTGTAAGCTTAGACATAGACAAGATTGCTATAGACTTAATTTTTCCAAAACATTACAGTTACAACATGGCTAAATGAATGTATGCTAATCAGAAACTAAATGTTGCACTATTTCTAACCAGTGTTAACACAATTTATGCTAGACTAGAGTCACTGTGACCACTGCAAATCTAGGGTTTCTCTTTTTGTCACTTACTGTATACTGAGAACAACTATTCAGGGTAGTGTTAATTGAAAGAGGGGATGGGGTGGGTGTGCTACCTCAAGAGCTTGTCCTGAAATCTAATTCAACATATGGCCTGCTAAGGTTCTGTGTGGGTCAGCTTGCACAAATCATCTTTTTTCCCATCTCATTGTTTGATGGTGTATAACTCCAGTTTAGTGTGTTTTTGTGATAAACAAGACAAAACTTGTATCATCTGCACTTTGTACTACAGAAAAACAGGGCCAAGTTCTGCGGTCACAACATTCCCATTTATTCCAGTGGGTGACATGTAAAACATTTTGCAATGTTTTTGTCATCTTGAACTTGAGGCTGATGAAAGATTCATATATGCATAAATCTTGGTGGTCAGTTGGCTGTGCGAGAATGTAAATAACGTGAAAAGAGCAGGGTGCCTAAAGAGGAAATGCCAGTGTGCTTAGATGCAGTATGGTGAGAGCTAGTCATTCTAGACACATGAAGACATCAGTCTGGGAGATGAAAACATCAGACAGAGTCTCTATGCAAGTGAACATATACCATAGTCCATGTCTCTGTTTTAATTGATGTGCACTTTCCATTTCACCTCACCTAAATAATCATTTTGCATTGTGTTCTGTTGTTCCAATGGGTATCTCTTTCTTTCCTCAGGATGGGATCCATATTAATATATTAATAGTGGACAAAGTAATAATGTTTTCCTAAGCAATATTCATGGTCTATATTTATATGGGAATATGTATGAACAAAATGAAAGCTTTTGTGTACTATTGCTATGAATGAATGAAAATTTATTTCATGCTGATCTCGTTTTGGTGTGTGTGTGTACATTTAACAAAGGTTTTTAGTCCAGTTGGTCCATCCACTGGTCTAGAACTGTTTGCAAATGATCGGCTGGTTGGTGTAATGAGTGACCAGAGGCATATGAAGTGCACATAAAAAGTTGTGAATTTAATAATATCCACTTGAAATCACTGGAACAGTTCAGAAATCTGAATACTTCTTGGCACATTACCACCAGGCCCCTCTGGCACAACCACACAGTTTGGCATCATCACATTCTACCAATAATGTAACATCTTGTACATCTTGATGCATAAAATGAGTTGATTAACACTGCTGACTGCTCATAGCCAGCAAGAGACTATTGGACATCAGATTTTGTAAAAAAAAAAAAAAAAAAGAAAGGCAGTGAACCATCTGTCTTAAACATCTAATTGAGGCATCCAAGTCCAGCTTTTAGTACAAAATAACCTCACACACACACACACACACACACACACACACACACACACACACACACACACAAACACAGTCATTATCAGGCAAGATAACCTTCAGCGTTCAGTGTGTTCTTATGGCCATTTTCCAATGCCCAGAACAATCAGATGAGAGGCGAGTAGAATACAGAGAGGGGGCCACAGGAACGAGAACGCTAATGGTAGCTCGGTCACAGAGGACATTTAGTGAAGTGAGTATGTCCAACTCATCCATATGCTGATGCTGTGAACCTCCACCAAAAATGGCCCTTTTGTTACGGCCGTGAGTCCGCAGGGCCACCTGATATAAGTGGAGGTGACAGCTTGGCACTGCTGTGCAGAGAAGGAGCTAGAGCAGAAGATTGACTAGTGCAGGCTTCAGTAGTAGTCAGCGCTTGGCCCTGTCGCATGGCTACTCACCACTGGGAGCCAGTCAGTATATTTTTCGGAGAGGCAGGACGGTATCGTTAGGCTGTCTAGCTTGGCTCCCCCCGAGTGGCAAATGTAGTGTAGTGAGGGAGGAAGGAGAGGAGAGGCGCTCTGGAGACATGGGGGTGGGGGGGTGTTGGTGTCTAGGCTCACACTGAGCTGAGCTTTACCAGGCCCCTGACTGAGTCCTCGTGCAGCGAGTCCTGGCTGGCGGGGTCGTACAGCTGGGCCGGGTGGAGGTGCGGGGGGTGGGGTCCGTGGGCCGGGCACGGCATGGTGGGCACTACCATGCCAACGCCGGCAGACGGGGGCGAGGGTGGCGATGGCGTCTCCTCAGGGCTGGCTAATTGGTGGTGGCGGCAGTGTGGATCGGCATCGCCCCGCAGTGCCAGCAGCTCGCCCGCACACGTCAGGCCGGGCATGGAGGTGGGCAGGGAGGCCAACGAGGGTGGTTGGCTCCCCGGGGCCCCCAACGAGACGCAGGGCCCCGTCAGCGAGCTCTTCCCCTGGAACGCGTGGCCCCCCGCAGCCGCTGCAGAGGGCAGAATGACCGTCTCAGTGTGGAGCAGCGGCGTGGCAGCAGCCTGCAAAACGAATTTGGTGCTCTGAATGCACTGGTGTTGATCACACTGGGAGGGAGGGAAAGAGAGGCAGAGCAGGAAAGGGACAGAGAAAAAATGGACAGCAGTGAGTAAAGAGATAGACAAGTGGACAGACAGACAGACAGAGAGAGAGAGAGAGGGAAAGGGGGGGAGAGAGAGAAAGAGAAAGAGAGAGCGAGAGAGGCAGCCATGAGCAAAGGTTAATGAAATACTGGACAGGATTAATTTAGTGTTAATAATAAGCATAAATTCAGTGAGTTTTTCAGTTTAAGAATGCACTAGCCAAAAAGTTTTTAGTTTTAATAAACAGAATACAGATTTTAATCTCCAGAAAGTATTATTTTTGATTAAGGGGTACCCAGAATGCATAGGAGAAGACTGACACATGAATGCACTCAAATGACCTCAGGGTTCATCTCTCTGGGAAATGTTAGTCCATTAAAGCAAAGTGTTTTTCATCCAGCCTGCATGATCCATTTGCATTGAATCAGCGCTCAGTCCTGGGCTTGATTCCAGTACAGGAAATCAGCCTTTAGTTGAAGGGTACCACTGGCAAGCTGATGCTCCTCAGATGTGCACTGCATGAGGTACATGTTCACAGTCCAAACCAGGCCCTCTGTGGAGTGTTTGTACTGGGCTGATGTGATGTGGAGCTATCTGATCTCTGTGTGTGTGTGTGTGTGTGTGTCCTGAGGGTGAATAAATGGCTAATGGGTGATTATGATCAAACTGCAGAAGCTACAAAAGCAAAAAGCACAAAAGCACTGCTGTAGTAGGGAACACATACACATACACACACACACAGTTTGCTTTCTTACCATCTTTTGCACACATACACAGACTATCCCTTTCTTTTCAACCTTCTCCATCGCTCTGAGCTCACACACACACACACACACACACACACACACACACACACACACACACACTCCATCCAGTGCCATCAGTATTCAGCAGTGCGGCTATGCTCTCCTGAGGCTGGACTCAAACACACATTTTACTCAGCAGGATGTCAGCAGAGCCAGGAAATCACCCCACCTGATCTCAAATCAGCCAAAACTTGTGCACACCCACACCTTCCACTGTTCACCCAATCCAATTCAAATTCCCCAAATGTCACATCAACTGAAGTCAGATAGCAGCAGTCTAACAAATAGCAATGTGCTTGGGCCCCGTGCTGGCAAATGTAAGGCTCACATTCCCTTTCTATCTCTGTTCCTCCCCGGTAGCATCCGTACTTCAGACGCTGTCACTAGGCATGCAAAAGGACAAGATGATGGTGGATACTCCCCTAAGCTGGAAGATGTATGTATTATTTAGAGTGAAGAGAATTAATAAATTATACAATACCACTCAGACAGGCAGATATAAGCTCATATTGGATATGTGTTTAATATAATGTCCATGCATGCATACACCCCAAAATACCCTCACACCATCTCATGCTTTTGTGAGGAGCGCGCATGTGGGCACACATACACACACACACACACACACACACAACGCAGAAAACTAGGATATAACTAGGAACATATAAGGACGGTATATATTCAGTCAAACACATGCTTGGCACAACCACTTACCATGTGAGCATGGAGCTGTGTGGGAGTGTATATGCTGGTCCCATTGGAGTGACAGACAGGCTGCGGAGCGTCGGGCTGGATGAAGCCTCTCCTGTCAATCAAACTGTAAAGAAAAGAAGAGAGCGTCCATCAGCGTGCCGTTCGTCTCCATGCAACAATTCTGTAGTATTAACGTCAGTCATTGTGAGTGTGTGGAGGCGTTGCCATGAACAGTGGCCTCTGCTGATATGACAGTGGGGCTATTCTAGAGGTCGGTGAATGGGGGATATACTGTGAGGCAAATTAACAGAAGCCTGAGACAAGGTGCTCACACACACAAAAGAAGTTATTGAGATTACTTTGAATGAGAAAGTTTTCAACATTTAAGTACCTTGATCTATATGTTTATTGTTTATGTGAGTACATACACATTAGGATAGCTATGTTTGTGTATGTCTATGTAATATACACATTCACACATGAAATTGTGTATGTACCTTTGTATGTATTCACATACGTATGTATGTAGGAACTGTATATATGTATGTATGTATGCATGCATTTTGTGCGTCTATGTCTCTGTATATATGTGAATGAGCATGTGTGTGTGATACGTGTGCTAGAGTGTGTGTGTGTGTGTGTGTGTGTGTGTGTATGTAGCAGCTGGGCCTCGTTTCACTGCTCCATGGCCACACACAGAACAGATGGTAGCCACCTGTTCGGGCTCTCTTTCCACCTTGTTTGTATGTGTGCTCTCATGTGAGTGTGTGAATGTGTGCACGTGTGTGTGTGTGTATATGTATGTATCGGGAGGAAATCTCCAAACGGTGTGTAACACTCCAAGGAGAGCTGGCACCACTTTAGCAGCACACCATCATACACACATGAATGGTTTACACATGACACAATCTCATAATGGTCCCCCCGCCCAACACACACACACACACACACACATGCACACACACAGTCAGCATGCTATCCAAAACAGATGGGCCCAATGGACTCTCCATTACCCTCTCTAACTATCTCTTTTGATATTATCTGATGGGATTTGCACACACACACACACACACACACACACACAAACAAACACAAACACATTTAGAAACATCACATTATCACAGCATTATTCTATTTACAAACTATAATTCTATCTATCAATAAACACACAGACAGATAGCCCACCTGAGAAACGTAATAGTTTCTTGTTTTTTTTCTCTACATAGGCTACAAAACTTACAACTATTTCTCCATCTGACTGAATGTAAAATTAGTATTAACAGAACATGCACACGTGCACACACGCACACACACTCTCTCTCCCTACACAATGCTGAGCTCATCTGACTTACACCAGATAAAAACGCCCAATCTACATCCTCTCCTCTCCCATCCCATCCCTTCGTTATCAGGTATAATTACCTCTGACCCTACTGATGTGTATCTGAGCATAAAGTGCTCAACACACACACCAGAGATGTGTGTGTGTGTGTCTCTGTGTGTGTGTATGTATGAGAGAGAGAGAGAGACTAGGGAAGGACTGAGATGTGGAAGTGGAAAAGAAGCAGAGAAAGGGATAAATGGGGGCAGCAGGGACAAAGTG
Organism: Tenualosa ilisha; assembly: GCA_015244755.2. NCBI lineage: Eukaryota > Metazoa > Chordata > Actinopteri > Clupeiformes > Clupeidae > Tenualosa > Tenualosa ilisha. Next base: position 1,919,004 of record PYXC01002238.1, on the reverse strand, counting down.
AAAGTGTGCTGGCGACACAGGGCAGGATGAGTATGGAAAAGGTGATGGGCTGAAAGTTAATAGTGAGAGCTGGGAGACAAGAAATAAAGAAAGAAAGCACATTCGCGAAGAGAGACAGAATGAGAGCATGAGATAAAGAGAGAGAGAGGGAGAGAGAGACAGGGAAAGAGGGAGTTGACTATTCCACCATGCCCCCTCACCTTGGTGGCAGTGGACCACAGAGGGCAGCGCAGCAGTTGGTGAGAATGTTGCCGTAGCTGTAGGGGTTATAGTTGTTCTTCCCTCGCTTGGTCGACCACGAGCCCTTGATCTGGAGTCCCACAGCACAAGAGGGGGAGGAAAGGGACACACTTTTTAAACAACACTAAAAAACCCAGCTTGGAAAACTACAATAATATGCATATGATAATTGAATAATTATCGTATAATGATTGCATAATAATGCAATCATTAAATAGTAATGAAGTAGTAATTATCATGCAATTATGAGACTCAAATTTGATTGAGGAAGTGGGCTAAGAATTGATTATCATAATCATTGCTGTGTGTTGTTTATAAATACATCATTTCTTGAATACCAATTCCTTGTTCATGTACCTGTTTATTAGTGCATCAACACACATGCACAGGGCTGTATGTGTAAGCTGGTGACATAATTAACAGTACTCACATCCTCATTGGTGGTCTGGTTTGAACTGATGAGATATGTATGGAAGCCTGAGAGGCCCACAATGGACCAGACAGAGAAGAAGCACACCACCACCTCTAGCACGGTGAGACTCAGTCAAGGAAGAGGCATTTTTTCAGTCAAGCACAAATTTATCACACTACAGGGGCTTCTGGGGCAGAGGACAAAAGTCTGGAAAGAACTAAATGGCTGGATAGTATAATGTGTCTGCCTATTCATCATCATCATCGGCTATAACTTGAGTATGATGATCCTCCTGAGGGGTCCTTTTGGTTCTTCCGATGGCTGTACAGTCCAATTCTAGAGCTACAAAGTGTGCCTATTATTCCTCCACTACACAAAAGATAATTAAAAAAAAAACAATTTAATGATACTAAACTAGTTACTTAGCTACATACCACAGAGAGAGCAGCTTTAAAAATGTCTTTAAAAGTGAGAAATCTAGGCTGGGTGTATCTGGATGAATGATCAAACCTCTTAATCGGAATTGTTTTCTCTCTCCTCTCCTCTTACACTGTTGGTTATTTCCTCCTGGATCAAGACTTTCTTAATGTCCTTCAACATTTCCTCTGGGCTGTCAAGCTGTCTCTGTCCTAAGACAGTAAAACAGCCCCACTCACTCTTCTTCACCTGCACTAACTGTGGGGAGTTTTAGAGAAGAAAATAGCCCAAGGGGCATGTTCTTCTGGCACATACATTGAATTTTCTACCAGAAATCGAGAGCGATGTGTTTGAGACTGATAAATGCAAACACTACACCTCCGACTGGCATGTTTCCGGGCCCACTTTACTGCCTCGGGGGTCTGGGCTGGTGATCAGGCAGGAAGCTATGCTATTTCCCCATTGTGTCAGGAAATCTTTAGATGGGAAATAAAGAATTGTTGTCTCTACGTAGTGAAAAAAGAAACTGGATAAACAAGAAACAAGATAAGCACTGCATTGTAGAATGTCTTGTTTAGTTTGTCAAACCAACTGTGTTTGTCGACATTTACTATGACTACTACTACTATGACACCTGATATACAAACTAATCTTGTGAATCTGCGGTGTAATGCATGTAGACTTATGGAGAACTATTGTTAGCATACATGGGGAGGTCTGCTGTGTCCTGTTTGTAAGACAGCATTTTAGTGTTGTATATGTGTATATACAAACACTATGTGCACTATGTACACAGAGAGACAGACAGATAGGCAGACAGACAGACAATTGAGGGTAATATTTATGAGCATCCTATCCTTAACAGCACACTTGAGTTCACAAGCACCTGCACCTGGTGCATTACAAAAGACCTCCTCAAAGCTATTTCAATTTGGCTTGGAGATCTGCTAAACAGCAAATGTGGTGTGTGTGTGTTTGTGTGTTCTATTAGATAAAATATGAACCCTGACAGCTGCATGATCTATAGCATGGGAGGGATTGAAGGAGAAAGAATGAGAGAGAGAGAGAAAGAGAGAGAGACCCAGTGAGGTAATGGAAATAAAAGCTTTCCCAGCAACAAGATGTAATCCTACTCCTGCACCTTACACTCATAGAAAGAAAAGAAACTTTAAATTGTGTAAATTTTAATACAGACAACACACCACTATTTGTCTAAGAGAAGCCCTGATTGTGTATGCTCACCTGCTGACAGACACAAATGAGAGCGAGAGAGCGAGAGGGAGGGCTGAGGGGGCAGAGAGAGAGAGGTGTACAGTTTATGACATTTCATGCTGACATGCAATGTTAAAAAGACCTCTGCTCAGACACACACATGCACACACACACACACACACAAACACACACACACACACAGGGAAAACGTGTCAATGGCTGCACCCACACACATCACAGCAGCAAAGCCCAGAAGGTTCCATAAGTGTGACTGTCACATTCCTAACTCCCACTCTCCGTCTTTTCCTTTCCTCGCCTGTGCTGCGGCTCAGTGCCTGCAACAGCAAAGGATATCTGGCAGGACTGTCTTTGAGTGCACTCAGGAAGCCTGTGCGATTGGATCCTGCAGACCAGAGAAAGAGAGAGAGGAAGAGAGGGAGAGATGGAGAGAGAGAGAGAGAGAGAATGACTGGCTGAGAGCCTGGGTTTTATTTCATCAACACCAACAATGGCAAAGATCACAGCAGTGAGCAGCACCCAGGGGCTCCCATGTTAATCTGTTAGTGAAGAGGCACTGCAGTAAGTAAGCAGAGGGCCATGAGCCCCCCTGGGAGTCCAGCGCAGCCCAAGGACACAGGTGCTCCTTCTCTTCCTCCCACTGCTCTCCCCCACTCACTTCATTGCAACTGAGACCAAGACAAGGAAGGGTGTGCAGTCCAACTCTTGAAGAGGCTCTTTGTGCTTGGAGCAGCAGTGTGCGTTATCACAGAGAGGCTCTCGGGAGAACTGGAGGATTTTCTCACTCGTAGGCTAATTATCATTAGAAAGGCTGTAATCAGGCCCCTGGACAGTGCTACCGCAGGCTCAGGATTAAATGCTGCGGATCGAGCAGGTCATTAGAGGTGTCCCTTTAAAGGGCACGGAAGGCTGTGGGAAAATAGCCGCAGTCGATCGATATCTTGCCCCGAGCCAGCCAGGACGCCCGTAACTACGAGGCTTCGATTACGGGTCAATGCGCTTGACAGGGAGAGCGATAACTGGTCAACTAGGCTCATCATGGGCATGGTCCCCTCTAAGGAGAACACTGTAAACAAAGGCTGACAAGCAGGTGGATAAAGCACCAGTGGCAGCTGGGGGAATAAGTGTGTGTGTGTGTGTGTGTGTGTGTATGTGTGTGTGTGTGTTAATTGATTTGCTGGTGTGCTAGTGCAGTAACCAACCTCCACGATGCAGCCTTTCAGACGCCATAGTAAAACCCTGCATCAGCATTTTCCCAAACACACCCTTCAGCAGAGCAGCAGACTGACTCCCCACCTTCACCTCCATCTCGACTCCCAACCCCACCCGTTCCCGCCAGTCCTCCCCACCCAATCACATCCATTACAGAGATGAAGTGCCTTCCAGTCTGGGCCCTGATACTTCCCACACACTGCTGCCCTGGTCAATATGGCCGCCCATAAATAACGACATGGCCGTGGAGGCTTGGCACTGCACCACACTCCCTTTGTGCTTTATGACTACCTGCCCAACTCTTCACACTAAATTGCTTTGTGTAGCTCCATGTTAGAATGTGCGTGCGTGCGTGTGTGTGTGTGCGCACGCGCGTGTGTTTTGGAAGCAGCTGTAATCTGACAGATTGGGGAAGAGCGATTGCTGTTGGCGGCCGTACTCACGGAGGATGACATGGGTGATGACGAAAGCGAAGATGAAGACTGTGAGGAAAGAGAGCGAGAGGATGAAGAGGTAGAAGAAGCGGTAGTTGCGTCGCCCCACGCAGTTCCCCACCCACGGACAGTGGTGGTCAAAACGATCTGTCGGGAGGAGAAAGGGAGTCTGAAGCCAAGCGAATTTTTGAAGGTTTTATCTCACATTAGTACTTGAACCAAAACAAACACAATCGCATATTCACACATTTGCGCACTTACACTAATAAAAGCAAACTCGCCATCCAGACCAAACTCCCACACGTAACCTAATTCAAATACACACACAAACATCCAGAGGAAACTCACTCTTCTACACACACTCACACACACACATACACACACCTCAGAACTCACCCACACAGTTGTCACACAGGCTACAGTGGGAAGCTCGCGGGGGCCTGAAGATCTTGCAGGTGAAGCAGTACTTGAGCTTCACAGTCTGGCCGTTAATCACCACTTCACGGGTCCTCGGAGGCGGCCGGTATCCTGGCCCACTGGGTCCATTAGACGCATCTGGAGAGAGAAAGAGAGAGAGAAAAGGATGAAAACAATGACAGTGAGTGAGAGCACCAGGAGGTTAAAGATGACACAGAGGCCGAGACAAACACACAGGTGCTTGTAGACAGAGAAAGACAGAGAGAAAAAAATAATAAGATGGATAGTGTGTGTGTGTGGCCACAGCCACACATGGAAAGACCAGCCCTCACACTGCTTATGCACAGTGTTCATGTACTTGGGCATGTAGTTACCTGTCTTGAGTCTTGAGACGACAAAATGTATCAAAACATTATATACATCACCTTTAGGAATGAATGGGAACCGAAGCAAAATGTTTGAGGGCTGAGAAGACCTGAGTCTCGGCGACTGTGAATTAGGCTGTACCACATCTACCATGTGCCCGAGGCGGATTTTGACCTTAGCTGCTTTTGTTATGTTTGGAATATTATGTATTTAGTTTTTTTTAGACCCTTTTTGTGTCTAGTTACATTTTGATTGACCTCTTTTATAGGCCTAGCTTTTGGTTTTAGTCAACTTTTGATCACTTTTTAAAAAAACCCTCCATTTTGAACCAAACACCTTGTGTCCTCATGCCTAACTGATCGGTCCCTTACAGTCCGAGAGACAACTGATGGAGATGGACAGTTACAGGGAGAGAAGGAGAGAAGACTCCATGAGGAGAGAAGACTCTGGTGAGGTTGTTGGGTTCAGAGCGACCTTGGTCAATGTCTCCCATAGAGGCCGCTCCACATGGAAAATATGGGATTCCTGATCGTCTCCGCAATCCACAAGGCCATGTTACACTAACATGACTCTCCACATGTTTGCAAAGCCCTATTGCCAAGTCAGCACATTCTGTGTCCCAGCAGTAACTTAGGAAGACAGGCACACACACACATACACACACACACAAAGACACGCACAACCCCAAAGACCCTCTAGCCCATTCCCCAGAGGGAAATGGCACTGTTTACTTGGCTTTACATTATTTATCTGTTCAACAACTCAGCAGGTTCTCTGTCCTGTTACCCCCACAAACACACATACACACACACACACACACACACAGTCTCTCTTACATAAGCACAGTTTCGACTGAGTGTACCCCCACAAAACACACACACGCACACAAACTCACAGTCTCTCTTACATAAACACAGACAAAACACACGTGCAATCACACTTACTCTCTGGCAGGCACATAAACAGACACACACAAACTCACATACACACAAAACAGACACACACAGCTGAAGGAATCCAAACCTCCAAGTGCAAAGCTCCAGCTCATTGACTCACACTAAGTGATTTATTGTGCCCAGTGGACTCCACAGATCCTACTGTGAGGGAAATGGCCTGAGCTATGAGAAGCTTGCAAATAGCCTCACAGTGAGCCAGAAGGAAAGGGAGAGAGTGAGAATGATAGAGAGAGGGAGAGAGAGTGTGTGAACTGACTGCCCCACACCAAACTGCTCTCTGAGGCTGTGTGAACAGGGCTGCCCATTGCATGGTGGTCTACAATAGCAGTTACAAATTCCTGCCCCTGACGACCCACAGCAGAGCATGCTTTACACCTGCGTCCAAAGCTGGAGAGCAGACCAGCAACCTAAATAGCAGGCTAACATCGTGCTTAGCAAGGCCCAACCACCTAGTCTACAAAAACATTTACACACAAGCTAGACAAATCTCTTACTTAAAAGCGCTCATAGAAAAACACTTTGGTGGTGGGTCTTTTTGGATGGGCTTCTATCATGTGTCCCTGAAGAGGGTAGATGTTTGTTTATGAATTAATTACGCATATTCTTATGATGCTACACGGAGTAGATTCCCTTAGATAATAAGGCTGCTGTAACCAACTTCAGACCACAGTTAAATGAGGTGAATGAAGCCATCATGAGTTGAGTATTGCTGGTTAAGGGAACTGCACAAAACTCCCCTAAGCCTAAAGAAAAATACGAAATATTCATCTAGGATAGGGATGTAGGATCTCTGACTGACTGACTCCAAATCAGGATGTGTCTGAGAAGGTGAATATTTAACCTGCTTGTTGGATTTTTAAAAATGGAAAAAGTATCTGACATCTGGAGCCACAGACGATGGCATTTATACTGAACATCTGGAGGAGAGATGAGCAATAGCAAAATCCCCCTCCCCAAAACACACACACACACACACACACACATACACACACACGCGCACACACACACACACATACACAGGAGAGAGGAATCTTCCACCACTTAACATGGTGACAAAACCGAACAGACAGACAAGGATAGAGAATGTTAATTTCATACCCGTCTCAGCAGAGAGAGGGAAAATAGACCACGATAAAAAGATAAAAGGACCATATACCACATAACAGTATCTTATGTCTCTGTATTTGCATTTGAAGACACAATAAACAAACTAAAGAGAAAAAAGATTAAAGGAGATAGAAAGTAAGACTGTGTTTGTGTGAAAGAGAGAGAAAGAGAGAAGGACTGAGGAGAACAGAGAGACTGAGAGCCACTTTGTTCTTTAGCCGCAAGTACCATGTCCTGAGAACTGAGATGCGTGAAATTAAAACTCTATTCAGGAATTTGCCTCTGGACCAGAGAAAGAAACGAAGAAAGAGAAGTTGCTCTAAAGTGAAGCAGGATTAGAGAAGAATTAGGACAGAGAAAACAAGGTATTGGAGGAACAGCAGTGACACGTCACTTCACACAACACAAATCGCTTCGTTCCATCTAACAAGCTAAATGATGTGAAAAGTGAACAGACAAAATTAGCAGTCAGTTGCCAACAGTCTCAAGTATGGTGCATAATGTAAGATATGCAGCAGTTAAAAATAGCGCCAGAGCTGCTGAAAAAGGATACTGCCTTTCCCATAAAATGCTTGCATCTAATAATAGACTTCCCAAAAAACCCTAAAGCTTTAGATCTTTGAAACGGTCTCAAAGTAATTATTGTCCCCTGCTTCTGTCAGAATTTAATTTAAGGGATTATCACCAGGGGGTGTACCTCTTGAAGAAGACACAGTAGAGAACAAAAAGAAGAAAACAAACTCTTGTCCCATGGATTATCACTGAAGCTTAGTGTATTTAGTGCAGTCATTGAGTAAGGACTGCATATTTCGTCCACTCTCATCGCCCGTGTTTCTCCTTGGATACACATGCCAACGGTTCACTAAAATGCATCTAAACCTCGATATGCATCCATTTCTTCAAAGTTAGATTTATCAGTATACTGGTATATGTGAATTGCAATGTTGATCCTTACTTTAAAAAGATGTTACATTTTCTTCATGTTTGGGAAACAAGACCAGCTGAGGTTATCTCGGTTAGAGTTTAATGTTCCAAACACTCTTGAATGTGGTTGTATGAACCACCAGATTCCATGACATGGTGGCAGCCAAATGCACAAGAGCAAAACAGCAACTGATGCTGAAATGTGTTAAACAAATCCAGTGAATACTGACCTTGAAATTTCATATAACTTGGATTTGGACATTTGGTGTGACAAGGCAAGACAACTAAGTTTGCAAAAACATAACATGGCTTCCTGAGAAAGCCCACAGCTCCAAGATGGGCAAATAACAGTATATTATACAGATGTTGTATTGTCTTGTTTTGCAATTAATAAAACAAATGTTTTAGTATTAACTCTTGGTTGTCAAAAATAAAACTATTTCTTGATATGGAAAAAAAACTCCATGCATCCTGAGTCTGAATCACACCTAGACTATGAGAGTTTCCCATGGTCTAAGAGCTTTTTCATATCCCTTTTTGTGTAAAAACAACCTGTATTGTGGGCACATACAAAAATGAAGACCAATATCTTTGTTAGAGGGCAGACGGGGTCAGAGAGAGTTTACCTATCTGTCTCTCCAAGTCTGCGGCCTCATCTGGGGTAGCCCGAGGCAGCACGCCAGGGTCACTAAAGCTCGCCCTCAGCAACATGCCCATCACAAAGAAGAACAGCACCCCTCCAATAGCTGGGATGGCTGGGGTCAGGTTAGATGCCAGGAACGGACAGCTGCAGGGGACAGAAGAAAAAATAAACACTAGTGTGGTACAACACATCTTAGACATTTTGCTTCACTTCACATTTTGCATCATTATGATAGATAGATAGATAGATAGATAAACAGAGACAGACAGATTGATTGATACTTTATTTCACTTTTGTAAATAGATAGGTGAATACATTTACTGTAACTGTAGTGTTGAGATTACTGTTGGTTTAACAATATACAAACTCTCCCAGAACAGAGATTTCAAAGTGTTTGTTTGCTATTAACCCTGGGCATAACAGTATATGGGACTCAAAGCACAACAAAGATTTTCTGGACCCTTGAATAAGGGAAAAACTTACAACACATTACTACAGCTGTGTTTAAAGAAGTCATGTGTGCCAGGAAGTGGATTAAAACTCTCAATGTCTATAGGATCACAAGTCCTTTTATTTTAAAGTTAATAGTTCAGTGGCACAAGCAACCACATCTGATTGGAAAATAGTTGTACCAGTGCAACACAGTACACAGCAAACATTATAGTACATTTAGCTCTAGTAAAACACTACTTACCCTAAATACATTAGAGCACATGCTAGTATTTTTCCACCATCTAATTTAATTAGGTGTTGGACACTGGCAGTGTTTTCAAGAATGTCTTGAAGGTAATTCACCCAAAAATGGAAGGACTGTGATTATCCACGCTAAAACACCATATTGCATTTCTCTCAGCAGAGAGCAAAGAACGACCAGGGTCTCTTATTCTACTGTTCATTTGTTTCCACACCATGGATATCATCAGTAAAGGCTACATCTTCTCTCTGGTTGTTGAGATTTGTGTTAACTTCCTGTTGCAATGGCAACCTTTTAATGGGGGATGTTTGCTCTTGGTTTAAATAGTAAGCCTGAATTAACTAACAGTCAAATGGCTCAAAAGTAAACATGACAAAGCAAAGCATGTTGATCTGTTGAAGTGTTAACATACCCATCACATGTACGTGTGGAGCACTGGTATCTGTCTGAAGCGTATAGTGGACACTATACTCCTCCACATGAGGTGTGAACTATATATTTATAAGCCCAAAGTTAAAATCCACCCATGACCTGAGTCCTCTGCTCTAGATTTACTCCAGATCTTTTTGGAGAGGCTGTGCATGGGGTCCAGCAAGTGGCCTGAGAGCCTGTTATTCTTGGCTCCAGAGGCAGATTCCAATGATTCTCTGTGGGTGTTTCTCAGAAGATTCAATTGTGGTGAGATCTGAGATAGTCTCAAAGAGATTAGGTACAGTAGTTTCATATTCCTTTGAACTTTTATCTGAGTAGAACATCTTTACGGCCTCAAGTCCTTTATGACTAATACCAAATATGCAGAATTTCCTTGGGAGCCATCTCCACTGAGGTTGACCCAATATGATATTCAGTACCAGACCCTCCACCATTAGAGTCCTCTGTCATAAATAGGGTTGAACCAAAGATTAGAATGAACCAAAAATTCAAAGGCTCGTCAAAATCAGCTCAACATTCTTATTCATCTATGAATTATACTGTTTTTTAAAGGCTAGCAACAAGCTAAAGGCTACTCTCCATAAAGACCCAGCTTTGATCCAGTTGGCAAGCGCAGCTCTTAGCGACTGAAACACTGGAATTGAATTAGCTTTTAGGGGCTAGCTATCAGCCTTAGGCTCAAAATAGCACGCATACATCCCAGGGAGACACCAGCTTTTATGACTGCGTCTGGAGCACCGATAATTAATGTTCTGTCTGTGAGCTATCGCCGCACATTTCTATATGGTGGAATGCTTACTAACACATTGGCTCACACAGTAAGATGTCCTGATGAAAAGAGATGTTCTTACACAAGGACACAAGAGCGTGAGTCACAGAGGCTTTGCCTGTGGCGGTTACTTGTTTGTCCCCAACACTGCACTAACCCTTTCACTGGGCCTGTTTTTGCAGACCTTCCTCTGAGATCTCTCATAGAATGTCATGCAAACAAATAAACATTTAATTATCTTCAGTCAGACAAAGGCCCATAGAGCCCAAATCAATTGTTCCATTAGATTCCTAAGATTCCCCAGATATAAAGTCATGAAAACTAATCAACATTGAAATGCTATTAGATGCTACTTCTGGGACAAAGCACGGACCCAACTTCGAATGCAATGCATTCCCTCTGGGCAAAATATCCATCAAGCAGGCATTTTCTAGTGGACAAACTTCCATTGCTTGAGCTTGGAGACAATCACAGCCTTCAACCCAGCCATGAGTAGAGAACAGTGTGACCACTCATGTGTCTCACCACAGCACTGGTGTGTCCAGTATAACTAAGACAAAGCTCCAACTGCTGGAGACCTTCCACCACGTGGGTGGATATTTTACACAGTTAATTCCTTAGGGTTGGGTGAGATGGCTGGGGTACAATGTTACTTTTATGGAGTGTTCCTTTAACAATGAGACTCGTCTGACCGCAAAAGATTAAAAACAGGGTGGGTGGTGGGCTCACGGTTGCCTAGGTAGCAGCAGGCTGTTGCGGAGTGTGCACATACACACAAAAGCTGCTGGAACAGGTTGCCATGGATACAGGAACAGCAGTGTCGTATTTGGGAAGTTGTTTGGAATGTGGAACATATGAAAGATGAAAAGAAAGGTGGGGGGAGGGGTACACGACTTAGATCTGAGTCGCTCACACACACACACACACACACACCATACCCTCCTTCTAAACTTGGCTCTGTCAAATGATAGCAGGATAGAGGTCCACCATCATCTTCCTGACTACTTCCTGATTCTTGGCCATGCACCTTAAGTAGACTGTTATACACAATGTGCTAAAGATGTCTATTAAATTTACCCACCAAAAAAATAATAAATAATTATATATATAGCCAAGAGTTTTGAGGTTTAGTGTTGGGATCCAGGTAAAATCCCCATTAATGACTGACAACTGACAGTGGTGGCTTACCCCTGCAATAAGCAGAGCTGTAATAAAGACATCACAAAACTTTTTGCTAGAACATAAGCTTCCAAAGGTATGAGAGCGTGGATGGCAATACAACGCAACAAAGTCTCTGATTCCCAGCTGATCTCTGACGTAGTTACACATGTTACTGATTACGGGGTTAAAATGTAGAGTTAACCAGTTTTTCTTTTTCACCTTAGTATTATTATAATAGTTAGTGTTGAAGCACTAGAGTGGAGCGGTCAGGTCAATTGGAGACAGTGCACTTCGAGACCATCCTGTGTTGGTTGTGTGCTGATATTCTCAAAAGTAGCACTGACAAGCAGCTTGAATGCAACAGATTTCCATCAAGTAGGGTAATACATCATATACGGCACCTGTGAGTTAATTGTAAGGCAAAGTCAAAAAGTGTGTAAAAGCGTTTACGCGTCAGAATTGAGATTATAAAGTGAAAACTGTCATTTAGCTGTCCAATGTGGAAATGGCAAGCCTGCGACACAGCATAAGGTAGGCTACAGCGGTAACTTTTAAAGTCTTGACTACCTGGAGTGCCGGACAATATGGGTAAACATGCTATGATCAATTCCTAGATGCAAATGTACTAATAGCACTAACTTACTCAAATGCGAAGAAGAGTCCGCTGGTGACCATGATGAGTACCATGGTGAGATAAAAGACACCAGTCTGCTTTGCCATCATTATCCGTCCATCGCAGTAGAACTTGTTTCGTCCAGGGAACATTCGCCACTTTCTTGTGTAGATCCTCTTCCTATGTGGCGTCTCCACTGGCGAGGAGTTTCGCGTGCAGACCTGACTGTACTGACATTCCCGAACGGGCTCATCAACTCCGAGATGCATCTGTCCACCGCTGTCGAAGTCCCAACAGTAAGGAATTCAAGGGCAATCTCCGGAGACCATAACAAGGGAAGGGACAGACCTGTAGCGTTATTAACTTTGGTAGGGTATATCGTGGAATCTCTGAAATAAAAAAGAATAACTTAAAGTCTTCAGGCTACATTTTGTTTCACACGTGAAACGTTTCTGTATAAACTCAGCAGAGAAAAGGGAAAAAAGAGATCGATTTGCACCTTTACAGTGACAGGTAGGCTAGGCTAGGCTATTGAACTAAACGCTAAAAGAATTTCGGATTGGTTTTATAGCGACAGACTGAATGTACACCGAATGGTCGACGTTACAGCATGCATCAAATCCGTGTACAGCTTCACTGGGCAACCCCCTAGCCTTTCCAACACACATACGATTTCGTATTGTTTCTGGAAAAAAATAAACACGTCCTTCACGTGTCCTTTTATCCTTTGACAGTCAAGTAAGGTTTTAAACTGAGCCAAGGAGCAGTGGATTAAAAATGAGATTGCATCGCATGATACCCTGCTACAGTAGAGATTGGCTGAAATACCCGTCGAACCAGATGCAATGCTGCCGCAAAATCCATGTAAAAAACAGCTGAGCGTCTCTCCAAAAATATGAAAACATAACGTGTTAGCCGTTGCATGAGTAGGCTGGCGCGAAAGAATAGAATAATTCATCAGTGCATGAAACATGCAATATGGAGCTAAACCTTTTATTCACGGTGTGGAAACTCGAGAAAGACGATCGGAAAGCAGGCAGCGCGCCACCTTCACGTATAGGCTACTGCCCACCAAACACCCGAGTCTAGCCTGTCAGACAAACCTTAAGAGCCGCGCATTGAACCACTGGAAATGTAGTATGATGAGCAGCATCATATTCGTGCAGCATGAGTTGGTTCAGGTCAGATTTCATTGTTCTCAACGTATATTTTATTTCAGTTCCAAAGCTTTGTATCATCCCCTCTTTGTGAATTTGTTTACACATTTTCTTGAGTGGTAGGCGAAACTACTCTATCAACTGTGAGGACGACCCAACCAGAAAGTTTAAAAGGATTCACAACTAATTACGTTAAATTACCTTCAGATTAACCTAAATCCCCAATCACGCCAGATTTAGTGACATTTATGATAAATAATTATAAAACAGTTTAAAAAAAAATCTATCTGCACAGCAGGATCAATAAAATGGACAATAACAAATGGAACCAATGATTCGTGTTTCAAGTACTCTGAACGGACATATTTAGAGGTGGAATAAGCTGAAGATGACAGCCGAGAAAGAACACCCGCCACTGAAAGTCAGCCCTCAAGTTATAGCAGAAGAGGTCGACGAAGCGAAAATGCAGTTATTAAAAGGTGATGAAGGATGACTATTGAAATACGCGATACGATTTACCCAACTGCTGCATCAGTGATTTTTATTTGCCGTTGTCGTTAGTTTCCTATCTACGCCAGCTAACATAGCTAGCTATCTAGCTATCTCTTAGTGTGAAGTCGTCCTCTTTCATAATGATGCAGATACCCCGCAGTCTATTAATGGCGATTTTAATCCATTGATACATTAACCAGTTGTGAGCAAATACAAGATAAAATCACCGTTGTTTACTAAAAAGTAATGTTGACAAGACCTGTATTGTTCAATGCACTTTGCTCAACCTTGAAAGTAATTTTACAGGGGGTGCTTTTCTAACCACTGTGGCAACAGCTGGTATGTTTGCGGGTTTTGGCTCTACCCTTGCACTGGCGAAGAAGAAAAGTCCCGAGTGGTTCAACAAGGTAACATTATTTGACATCTCTTGTCTGCACAGTGTACGACACTGACCGGCATGATGAGCACATTGGTGCTCATAGAGGGTTTGCTTTGGCTAGTTTAAATATGACGGCTATTCATGGATACTGCCCAGACACACCAATCGATGATACTGAAGAATTTCATGGTACCTGGTTATGGTAACTTGAGTTGTTTAGGACCAGGATTCATAAGATCTTCTAGAACGGTCACACAACTGACATTTAACGTTACAAGTTATTTGGGAAAGTCTTGAAGCAAAACAGTTATCAGCTGTGCTCGTTGTTTCCTGAAAGTTTAGAATAGCAGGCACTGGTCATGGAATTTCAATACAGTCTTTTCCAGACATGAGAAGTCAGGGAATTTAATATTTTGTGGGAAAGTCAGGGAGGATCAGGGAATTTTGGTAATGGCATGTAGTTGTACCCAAAATGTCATATTTATTTCCATGCTTGCTTCTCGGTCTTTATTGGTGTTAACCTTAGAATGGACATTGCAGATTGATTGGTTTAATTGTTTTAAAACACCTTGTTTTTTGGCTCCGAATGCAGGTGGTATATTGTACAATTATTGATAGAGAAGGTCATGGGAATTCTGCTATTTGGTCAGGGAAGCTGATGGAAAAGTCAAGTGGGAATTCAGGAACAGAAATGGGCACAATGTAATTGCAATTGCAAGCTCCTCTTTTGTCTATTTTTAGGTTTTGGGTCCATTTCTGTGAACATCTTGACTAATTGGGTCTCCCAAAGTGGCTGAATTAGATTTAGAGCTGAGGCATGCGTTTGTGAGGTCACTATGACGGCCTGGCATGTCAGGCTGCACTAACTGTTCAGAGAGACATGACTAGCACAGAATTCCGAAGTAGGTCAGTAACAAAGACCTACCGAGCCACCACACACAGACTCCGTATGGGGTCAGTGACGTCTGAACTGCTTTTCATATCAATTACATTTATCCTCATGCCAGGCTCAGTTCGTAGTAACTCTGTATGGTGGTAAATTGGACAATGCATGGATGATAGAGCTTTCACATCTATCAACTGTCAAATTGGCACAGTGTAGTGTCATCTTTTTTTTGTCCCTTATGTTTTAAAACAAACTACAGTGCCTTACTAGATTCAGGGTAATGACTCTGCTCCTGAGATCTTGTCAACAACCATCCTTTCTCTAGACGCACGGATGGTGACTAATTCTTTGTCTAACATTGTGCCTTGGTCCAGCGGAGTTCTAATAATAGCTAACTTAATAAGCAGCATGTGGAAAAAAAACACAAGCGGTAACTACATTAAAATGTTTAAACGGCTTGTTTTCGATGGGGCATATTCTCTCCACACAAGTCCTCCTAGCCATTTTATTCTTTAATAGCCTTGTCTGTTACTTATTAATCCTTCTTAGAAAATGAGACAAACCCTTGTGTCCTGTTTGGATGGGAAAAAAGTCTCAATATTGCAAGCAGTTTCTAAAAATGATGACCCCAGTTGACATGCAGGGAAAGGTTATTCCTATGAAGTACCTTTAGTTACCTAACCTTCGTTACCTTTAGTAAGAACCTGCAATTAAACACGTTTGTCTTGTCCCCCAGGGTTTGGTGGGTTCATCAGTGGTACCGGAGAGTGGGGCATCGCTGGCGCTGCGAGCTCTGGGATGGGGCTCTCTCTATGCCTGGTGTGGTGTTGGCTTGCTGAGCTTCGCTGTCTGGAAAGCCTTAGGTGTCCACAGTGTAAGTATCAGGTGGTAAACATTGTGAAGGCTGCATAGAGCAAGACTGGTTTTCATTAGAGCTCATAAATGTTTTATTTTACTACATAACCCCAAATGAGACTTGACAAGGATAATTCTCTTCATTTCCAAATAGAGCCTGTACACAGTTTATGAATCCCCACCCCCTGGAATAATAGTCATTGGATTGTCGACAAGGCATTATCTGTGTCGATTATCACAATACATATAGCTGTGCTTCAGTGATAAACAATCACAAGGAGTAAGCTGTTAACAAAGTCATCGTTCCACACCCAGATTGTTGGCAGATCCAGATCTAACAGGGGTCTCGAGATCAGGTGCTGACTTCACCTTGGCTCACCAAAAGAGACACTGCAATGACATCAGTATGATAAGGTATTATGAGTTGGGGCCACCCAAAACATGCTATAGGTTTCTCTTGACCCTCTTCATTGTACATTGAGGTGGTAATTCTGCTCTAGTTTGCCTCATTGGGACTCTTAGGCCATTGGCCTTTCCCATTTTGACCAAGGTGAGATCAGCAGCTGAAACTCTGCTGGGGTAACAGATCTGGGGGTGGTCTAAGACTCAATCCACAATCAGAAGTAAATCTAAATCTAATACTTGGTACAAATTTCCTGTTTTTTATTATTAGTCAATTTCACAGGACTATTTGTCCTGTAAAGCAAGTTGAAAACATCGAATTCTGTACACATTATTGGACACAGTACAAATCGTCACCCTTCTTTGCTACAGTTGGTGGAGTTTAGACAGAAGATGCAGTCCTTCTTCCCAGCCATCCCAAAGAACGAAGCAGCCATCGCAGAACCTGTGGACTGGGACTCTGTCTTCAACACCAAATCGTAGGGCTCTCACCTGCCCTGAACCTTCTGGCATAGCCATGCAGCAACATCCGAAAACTGATTTACAGGACTTGACACAGACGTGTTCTCTCATGAATCGACCTTATTGAGGTCAAATTAAGTGAGACGTTACGGTGACCCAATTTTTCTTAAAAAGACACTGTGCTCGTTGGAGATCCCTTTGCACGCAAAGCGAGACCTTCAGTGCCTCTTGTAGGTGGTGGGTGACTTTAGAAGACTTGACCTGAGCGTCATTCGTTACTCAAGTTGAAGGCCAGTAGGAGTGAAAAATTGTGCCAGCATCCACAGTGCTCATCACTGCTTCCCATCAGACGTCGATTTGAAAAGGGACATGCAGTCACTTGGTCATGGATATCTTGAGGCTGCCCATTTCTTTGCCACTGAAGTTGTGTTGTCTGCTCTTGTTCCTGTGTCTTACTTTAGATGTTAGTCTACACCAGGGGCCTGTACTACTAAGCAAGGTTACTGGTTAACCCGGGTAGCTACCACTGATCTCTAAAAGAACCCCCCATTGAGCATCAGTTGTTTCTCAAGTGACATGTTGTTTTTAGATCAGCGCTTATTCCAGAAGTTACCCAGTTTAGCCAGTGACCTGGCTTTGTTGTATACCCCCCTGATATACAGCTACTGTTTCCCTTTAAAGACCTCAGCTAAAGAGACAAAGTTTTGTCGCAAGTCAACTTGACTAATAAAAAGAAGACTATTAAAAGGCAAATCAGGACAATGAGCCGTTTGTGTGCATGTGTGCATTATGGTGTAAATTTGACAGAACTTTTAATACAGCCCAAAGTTGTCTGGGGCCCTTTAAGGAGGCTTCTAGTGCTGTCTAAATAAGTAAGTTTTGCCAATTATGCTTTACGACCTTGAATTAGAGCGAGTCAGATGTTCCACCCCGGCAGCCTGCCATTCTGGGACTAGACGCTTGAGTTGCACAAGGCACCAAAATACTGGCGTTTGCGTCATCCCTGAGTGGTACTTGTGACTGCTAAACGCACAGGTTAAACAGCAGCCGCAGCAACACATTGAATCGGGTTAAATGAATTTGTCTTGCAAGCGTTGGTCTGGCGTAAACAGTAAGAGATGCCATGGGCTGGTTGGGGGATGTGAGTACATAGCCAAAGTGTAAGAAGTGTTCCTGGCCAGAGAAATGTACACTCCCATAGATCCATCTCTCTGTGTTGGGTTAAATGAACAAGGGAGTCCTGTTTGCAGTCAGCTAGCACGTAGAGGGATTTTTTTTGTGCTGCATTATCATGATGGAAACCTGGCCAAGATTGATGTGAAAGCTGTCCCATTTTTTCCCATTTTGTATGTTTCTGTTTAATAAATGAAATGCCATAGAGTTAAAAGCTATTATACCCAACATCACCTTTTCTTTTCTAGTTACTGTATGTGTTTAAAATACAACACAAAACACTCAAAAACCATGGTCACAGTGCTCAACCAGATTTCATGTACATTTACTTTTTAACATGTGGAACATGTAGTATAAAGACTTTATACTGAATAAACAATGGTCTTCAAATCAAATGGAGAAAAGAGTTTACATAGACTTTACACTTATGGGAATTTGCATGTCGAAGTCATTAGGCCATTGTTTCTCTCCATCTACAGCATTATGGACCACCAGTCAAGAGTTCATCCAGAATAAAATATCAGCCTCATATTTTGTTGTCATTGGTTTATAAAACAAAAAAAGAACACAAAAACAGCCATCTTGACGGAGGGTCCCATCCATGTCTATTACATATCATGGTGTAACAGCAACGCAAGCTTGTGAGGAGACCCCCCCTCCACCCAACACACCTCAAGACAAGTCATCAAACTGTTCAGTGATATATCATTATCATCAATTGTAATCATTAGAATCAACTGTCATCACTTTAGTCATACCACGTCTCTTAGAGAATCTTTTTTTTTTTTTTAAAGGACAAACAACCATTAAAATGGCCCCTGTTGCATGTCCAAAAATGTATATTTACAAAGGGGCTTGTGGGTACTGTAGGATGGACCAAGAGAGACCAGGAGGGACAGAGAAAAAGAGAGAGAGACGGTCACGTGTTCATCTGGCTGTCTGATCATGCTTACACAGAAAAGCGAATGAATCTTGCAACAACACTGTCGCTTTCTTCCTGTTTTTTTTTTTGTTTTGTTTTGTTTTTTGTTTTTTTGTAGATTTTTTTAGCCGATGATTTTTGTAAAAAAGAAAAACCCTTGCTCTTATACTGGTACGGCTCTACAGTACAATACTGGTGGTCTGAACATTTTTAAAATATTGCCTGTGGTTGATAAAATATTAATTCACATTAGGTTAACCTCCTTCTCCCACCAACAAGCCAGACTACATCCTATTGCACAATGCTTTTTTTCTCTGAACTGGATACATGTATATCTTGAGTAGAGTCAACATTTTTTTTTCTTCTTCTTCTTGTCTTTAAGCACATGGCAAAGAGATTCTATCTACAACATGTCTTACAATTTAAATAAATCTGCATCCCCCCAAAAAACAGACAAACAAAAGCCTCACAGAAAAATAACAGCCACAATTACAAAACATTTAAAGAGCAAAATACCCTCAGAAACGACCAGACCTATCATCTGATATCAACTTTGGTTAAAACAAATGAAAGAAACTGAATAAAACAAAAAAAACAAACATATAGAAAAGAATAGAAAAAGAAATAAAACACCAAGTATTAAATATCTGTATTAAAATTATTATTTTTTAAAAATCCCAAATGAAGACTGAATGGGGCAAAGAGATATATATATTCTCTATATATTCATTTGTATGTAAAAACTTTTGTTTGTGTGTTCTTTCTCTAAGTAAAAATAGAATCCCGTTCCCCCATCTGCGAGACACAGCGATCTTTGCCCCCGATCGGCCGACTGTCACTGTCCGTCACGAGCGGCCCAGCTTAAACAGTACCTCGCACATAATGGAGGCCACGGTCGAGTTCAGCACGGACGAGAGCGAGATGTCGAGCAGCCGACTCTCGAAGAGCACAAACTCGGGCCGGTTTTCCTCCACCTGGGCCAGTGCCAGCAGGGCCTTGGCGGCGCGGCACATCATGTTGATGCTGGGCGGCTCGGGGTGTGGCGGCGGCTGCCCAGCGTGCAGCAGGCTGTGCGGGCTCTGCTGGTACTGCGCCATGGCCACACTGTCCTCCAGGAAGCCCACCAGGGCGGCCACCGAGCCCTTCTGCAGCGCCACGCTGCGCGCCGCCCCCGAGTCACCTTGGGCCAGGTTAGCCAGTGCCGCCACCGCCATCTCGCGGCACACCTGGCTCCGCCGCTCGCCCACATGGCGTACCAGCACGGCGAAGAGGCGCTCGTGACGGCTCAGGGGCGGCGTGGCCAGCAACAGGTCTACGTTGGCGTCTTGGATGCTCAGCTTGCACAGGCACTCCAGCGCCAGCCGCTGCGGTGTGAGGGAGCTCGAAAGAACCCCCGCCGAGCAGAAGGGGTCCTGTGCCTCGGCTGACGGGCACACCATCCAGTGGAGCAGGCCGTCCAGGATGGGCAGGCAGATGCTCTCGGGGTATTGCGACAGGTCCAGCTGGCCCGCCATGTTAGCCAGCGTCACCAGTGTGTTCTCACGCAGCGCCCACAGGCAGTCCCACCACCACTCATCCTTGCTGCAGGCCAGGCCCCGCTCCTCTTCCTCCCGTTGGTATGTGGGGGGGGTGGAGGCTGCCACTGCCGCCGAGGTGCTTGTTTGCTTCCTCTCTGGGTGCACGTGGTGCAGCAGCACCAGCCGACCCAGAAGCAGCACCAGGGCCGGGTGCCGGGACATCTCTGCGTCGTTGCCCGGCACGAAAGAGAGCCCGCGCACGATGTTGGACACGCAGATGCAGCGGCGCGCCAAGGCGTCCTGCCAGGGCTCGGCGGTTGAGAGCGGTGCCTCGTCCCATGAGCGGGGCTCGTCCTCCAGGAGCGTCAACTTCTCTGGCTTCGAGCGATTGGTGAACGGGAACGCCTGGACCTTGGCGGCATCTCCTTCACCTGTCCCTTCCTTGGGTCGGGAGCTCAGCACGTCATCCATAGTGGCCGTTACTCTCCTCTCCCCGTCCTCCTGCGGATCTTCGCTCTGGCTGTTATCTCTGATCTTCGACTTGGGCTGCTCCTCCCAGGGTCTAGTTTCGCCAACTTCGGTCTGCAGCTCAAAGTGTGTCTGGATGTGTTTGGTGGAGTCTCCCCCGCCGGCCTTCCAGTGCAGCAGGCCGCTGGTGAACTCTGTGACCTGGCCCAGCTGCTCTGAGCAGTCCTCAACCTGGTCAGCCTCCTTCTCCCGCTCCTCCACCTTCACGGGCAGGCGGTCGTACTTGCTGGCCTGTCTGGGTGGAGGCTCATTGGCCGGCTCTTCTTCTAGCCCCATCTCCTGCGTCTCCTCCTTTACCACCACCACCTCCTCAGACCTCTTCTCCTCCTCCTTTTTTTCCTCCTCCTTCTGCTCCGCAGGGACGACTTCATCAGAGTTGCAGACTGGAGGCCCTTCTGGTTTCGCCTCTTTCTTCTTTTCCTCACCATCCTCACTCGATGACTGGCTCTCGGCTTCAGGGAGGGAGGCTTTATCCTGTGTGCCACCAGGACGTGGGCCCAGCAGGGTTTTCTGGCCTTCCGTGCCGATCTCATACTCTTCCAGGATCCCAAAGATCTCAATCACACACCTCCTGAAGTACTCCACTATCAGCTCCAGGAAACCAGGCAACTAGAGGAAGCAAACACCAATTTGTCAATTTCTTTGCTGGACTCATCTTCAATTCAGAGAATTCAGAGACACACAACTGATGCACAGGAACTATTTCGTCTTTACATCACATAATTATTCCAAAGAAATAGGGAGCTTACAAATGATGGAATTGTTAGAGTAAGTTGGTTAGAAATGGTAGAGTAGCATGTGCAGCTTGTACTGTACTACTGAGTCAGTTCTGAGCGTTGTACGGGTCCTAGATATGTACGTAAACATGTCTTACCTGGGTGAGGGTGAAGGAGCCGACAGTGTTGTCATCGTATAGCAGGATGTTTATGGTGTCCAGAGCCCAGGTGCTCTCGGCCAGCAGCCCAGATTTCAACGACATCATCACACGCCACGCCTCTGGAGTGCCTTGATGAATCAGAGCAAAGGTCAGAAGTCAACACTTACCATCACTCCTGGTTCACGACATAATATTAGGCCCATTCGACACGGGCAAGTTGGCTGCAGCCATGTGCAACCGTCTGCAAACAGAGATGTATTCAGGGTCATAAGCAGTGCATGCTGGTTAGACACTGTTCAACATCAACCTGAGATCAGCGAGTGTTGTGATTATGTCACATGACCATGTCAAGTCACTCAAAGCTTTCAGGATCAAGATGCTTGCAGTCAGATCTTGCAGTTCTTTGCAGTTGGTTTCAAGTGACTGCAAGCGGATGGATCCCACCTCTATGACGTCAAGCCATTATTCTCATTGCTTGGAATCTCCAGTGACAAAAATGACACCTTTCCCCATCATACTTGCTAGGAATGGGCTTATCTGAATGGGCTGTCGGGCTGGCTGGCTAACTCAAAATCCCATTATTTAAGCAGCATCTAAGTATTCCCCAATTCTATAGCCTTATTATTATTTTTTTTTAAAGGAAGTGCGCTCAACTCCAAAAAAGGTTAATGAAGACTTCAGGTATGTGAAAACGGGTTATTACATAGAGTAGTAAAAGCCGCACTCTCGAATATAAATCTTATGATTGTGATTTATTGGGAAGAATGTCAAGATAAACGTTTTGGCCTAAGCCATCTTCAGCATCTAGCCTTATTGCTCCCCAGCATGGCTTGCTTTAAGCCAGACAGCCATCTCAAATAAAACATTTTTAAAACTTCAGACTTCTCTTGCATTTTGAGGAACAGTTTATGAAACATATGATTTATTTTGCCAGTCATCTTGTTAATTTGAATGATTAAATGCGGGGGTTTTCAACGCAAACAAACTTCTGTGCTATCTCCTAAGCATCACATCTGTTCACGTCTCATGTAGCTGCAACTGTTGTCCGTCATGTTTCTCTGCTGTCACCGGCGCACTTCTGCAAGTGTTGACATATGCAGACAGACGAAGACAGACGTAGGTAAACAGATTTTGAACCCGAATTCGCCTACTGTTATATGTGCTAATGCAACTTTAACACAAAAGTGCGTCCCTTTGTGGTGAACATACACTTAACTAATGGAAATATGGACATAAGGCAAACTACGGACAAACTAAAGTTTGCAATGCGAAACATGTACTCCGAGGCACTCTACGCAAAAGAGCAAGCTCAGCATTTTTCATTTGAATCAAGACAACCAGTGAAAACATAAGCATAAGCACAACTAGTCTCTTTCAAGTTATAACTTGAAAGAGACTAGTTATGCTTACTTATCTAAATTGAAGCAACATTTTACACCAATTTTTCAAGTAAACTGTACTTTTAACAGTGAAGTAAGCATTATGTATTGGTTCTTTTTTACAGATTTTGACATGGATGGATTCCTACTCTACTGACTAGTGTTTTAATAGGAACAGTGTCTAAAATGACATCAACATTTACAGCTATAGGATAAACATCAGTGCATGGGCTCAGGAAGAGCGTATGCTCTAGAACACTGGTCCTCAAACTGGGGCCCAGGGACCCCTAGGGGTCCGCAGCATGTTGCCAGGGGGTTCATGAAAAAGTCTGTTACAAAGTATACACTTGTCTTACGTGGAAAAAAATACTAGTGATCAGTATACAGCCCAATCACATTGATGTTAACTGCAAGCAAAATGAAAGTTATTATTATTAGTTATGTGAATCAAACAGGATTTTGAACACAGAAGGCCTAGATTTGACAAAAGAAATCAATCCTTTTAAAACCGCTCCTGCACTCTCTCGCTAAATGCTATAACATGCCTATTTAAAACTTGTGGTATTAGCAAAATATGTTTGTAGAATAAGAGTTCAAGAGCATCTGAAAGAACGAATGACTATAATCTTATATGGTTAAATATTTGTTGCGATTATGAAGGGTCCTTGAAAAAAATCCTGCTGCATGAGGGGTCCCTGGCCCAATAAAGTTTGAGAACCCCTGCTCTAGAAGACAGGTGTTACATCCTTAAGGTGAGTATATTCAATGTATTTCATACTGCAGACATATTGTTAGTGTAGATGCAAACCAGCTCTTGTCAGTGTCAAGCATATACCGATATCTTTTGCTGTGATCCTGCGTCTTGGCTTCAGCATGGGCTGGGTGGCCTCCACTGAGCCTGGGGGAAAGCTGATCTCTCGGTGAATTGAGGGCAGAGCCTGGCTGGGCATAGCCCCGCTCTGGGCACCTGGCATGGGGGAGGGCATCCCGGGCTTCTGCATCTTCTGCATGGAGGCCATGAAGTGGGCCTTGTTGGGGGACATGGAGCCAGCCATGGGGCGCGGGAACGGCGCCGGACTGGGCGCACGTGAGATGTGATTGGGCATGGTGGGCGGGGACTGGAAGGAGGACGGGGGCTGCCGATTGGTCATGGGGGGCATGGGAGCCGAGGATGACACAGAGGAGGAGGCGGAAGGCTGCGGGTACGGAGACTGGCGCTGGCTGGGGTGCCCGGGCCAGGCACCGTCCTGACTAGGCCCTCGGCCGTCCGTTTCCTCTCCTCCACGG
Organism: Tenualosa ilisha; assembly: GCA_015244755.2. Classification (NCBI taxonomy): domain Eukaryota; kingdom Metazoa; phylum Chordata; class Actinopteri; order Clupeiformes; family Clupeidae; genus Tenualosa; species Tenualosa ilisha. Next base: position 1,894,661 of record PYXC01002238.1, on the reverse strand, counting down.
CCCATGCCAGGATAGGGTGGCCCTTGGCCCTGTCGACCAGGGTAAGGGTAGCCCATGTCAGTCCTGGGGTGCCACATGTTGCTCTGGGGGCCTGCGGGGGGGCCTGTGGAGGATGCGGGGGCCGTGCCACTCATCATGCCATGCTGAGGGGGCCCCTGGCGCCCGTAGGCGTAGGGTGGGTACTGGCCCGGCATGGGCCGCCGATCAGGCCCCATGTACCCTGGGCCGTACTGACCATACATGTCAGGCTGCTGGCTGCCATACTGCATGCCGTAGCCTTCTCCCCCGTCGTGACGCTTCGCTGGGGGGCCGTACATGCCCTCGCCAGGACGCTTATATCCCTGCTCCGCAAAACATATAGAAACACAAACAGAAATATACACAGTATACACATCAGTTATGAAAATGACACTCTTTATTGTCCTACCAGTGCTGTGCAGTAGCATCAAGCAAATGTAAAAGTACCCTTTCTGAGCTGACCTGCTGCTGTGGGTACATTCCATGAGGTCCATAGGGCACACCATGTGGGTACTGTTGCCCATAACCGTCAGTCCCATGCCTTAGACAGGTAAAAAAAAAAAAAAAAACATGTTACATATACACCAACTGTTACTGTAGGTAACTATGCCAGTACTTAGGAGATGGAGAAGGCAGCTGCACAGTGCTGTGTGTACCTCTGATGGGGAGGGTATCTGTTGCCAGGGTACATGTTGGGATCACTGCTGTTCTGGCCAGCAGGGGGCGCCATAGTTCCATCTGGCCCCATAACATGGTCAGGTCTGGAGGACAGAAAATGCTTATGTTTATGTTTATGCATTTAGCAGACGCTTTTATTCAAAGCGACTTACAATTTTGTCAACTATCAATTGTTCAGGGCCAGTCTCCCCTAGAGCAACTTAGGGTTAAGTGCCTTGCTCAAGGGCACAGCAGTGGCAGCTGCTTTTCAGGCTACTTGCACACTAGCCAGGTTCCTTAACCACTACGCTACCACCGCCCCGAAAATACAACTTAAATTCTACAGTCATATAAATGGCCTGTATTTTTCCCAGCAATAAAATGATGAATGAATGAATGATGAAAATGATTCTAATGAAACTCGTATGTAATCAAATCAATTTCAACGAAACGATGGATCCAGAACATCACCCTGTTCTTTATCATTACGAGATGGTAATAGGAAGGCCTTACATAGCTATGAATAGGCCCATTTGCATCCACACATCTATCCTCACCATCAAAGCATCAATGAACTGACCGCCAGACTTAAAAAGAGACACCTAAATCTAAAGGATACACCACATGTGTTAGGGTAGCGTTATGTCAAAATATATTTAGAAGTCTTATGACCTACGCTGTACTGGCATAGCCTCCCCATAATTACATGTGTTTATATGAGAAGCTTTTTTAAATTCATGCCTTTGAAGTGTTGTCATGAATGGGCGTCACTATGCGTTATGGGTGTCATTATGTGTGAGTGCGTGTGTGCATCTCTCACCTCCGTTCAAAGCCAGGTCCAAAAGGGTACTGTGGCCGTGGGCCCATGCCCATCCCCGCTGATGGTCCAAGGGGATACATGTCCTGCATACCACTGCCTGGCATCTGGCCCGGCATATGGGGCTCATTGCCACCTGGCAAGGGCGGGGGCGGCAGAAGTGAGAAGTGAGAAAAACACACAAAAATCGTCAGTCTGGGACTGAGCAGTGCTCAAATTCTATGTGTCTTCCCAGGTATACATAATACATAGATGGAGTGGCTTTACTCTATGCTTATGTTCCTCAGAGCCATCCTGTCAAATGATGTAACATACTTTCAACTACAGAGGGCACTCTTAACACACTTTGAAATGGACAGCCTTGCTCAAACCATCAAGAGACACAGGCTTGTAATGTACTGCCAAACAGGAACTAAAGCAGGTTTGTCACCACAATCGAGCATTGTTTTTTTGGCAGCTGTGTTATTTAAACACTCATCCAATCAGACTTTTAATACAATTTTTTTTGGCACCAAATATCCGGGCTTGTTTTACACATGCCTCTAGGCTGCAAAACACAACCAGCTGATTTATTCAATTCATATAAGAATCTGCTCCTCCACAATATCAGCTTGAGGAGTTTGTGTCAGCACCTTCAAAAGGGGTCAATAAACATGTGATGACTTTAAGTGACAAAGGCCAAAAACAGGAGCATTCTGTTCAATTCTGCCACAAAACTACTTTGACTTTGGTTTAGAAGCAGAAGCCATTTTCAGGAACCACGTGAGCTGATGCAGAGTCACACCGGGGATTATAACTGCACTACCCACCTTTCCTGGGGTCCTTGTTGCCGTCATAGCCCATCCGCATGGTGGTGTCACCGCCGACCCCCTGCTGTAAGGGGCCGCCAGGGGGCACAGCTCCACGCTTCTGGAAGGCCGGGTCGCTGCCCTCTGAGAAAGGGTCCTGGACGCTCACGCCTCCGCTCCTGCAGCACACGTTAGTGGTCAGATGGGGTCGGTGGTGCTTCCTCAATACTTGATTGACTAGGGTCTCCAGCTCCCAGCTCCTGAGCTTTCCACTAACATTTGGTTTTTAACATCATGTCTATTTATTATGAATGCTACAAATGGAACAACAGCCAACAGAGCTGTGGCTGTTGATTGCTATGCCCATTCTTACATAATGAAGCAGAGCTGCAGAAGGGGAACTGCACACACACACACATACATACACACACATGTGATGAAAACACACACACACACACACACACACACGTGTAATGAACACACACATACACACACACACACACACACACGTAATGAGCACACACACACACACACACACACACACACGCACAGGGAGAAAAGCAGACACCCACCTGCTGCCCTGCTGTGGGGTCATGGGGCCGTGAGGTGTGGTGGCTGGGGTGGGGGGCTTCAGGTCACTCAAGGCCTCCGTCATGGAGCTGCTGCCTGTGGACTGGGGGGTCTGGGGGCCCTGCAGAGAGCCCGAGTTGGCTGGGAGGAGAGAGGGTTGAGCAGGAGAGAAACACGGTAGGAGAAATCAGATTTCCATAAAACATCACACATCTGACAACACTCTTCTCCAACTGAGCTGAGGGCCACTTTGATGGATTTGAACACAGAACTTCTAAAACAAATGAGCCTGATCACCATGGAAGAAAGACCCAGGTTGTTATACGACACATCTTTCCATATCTGAAATTTTGTATTAGAATTCCATCATAAAAATGTTTGAGACAAAAGGCATCAAGTAAGGACTGGTCAAAAGACATTTCATAATGTTACGTTTTAAACAACGTTTATGTGTATTTATTTTCTGAAAGAATGCCATTTGAGATGTGTGTGTGTTAATCCATCCTAAGAGTGATGGTGAATGTGTCTTGAAATGCAATGACAGAAGGAGAACTACTGTTCATGTTCACGGACAGCTCTACTTCTTGATCTCCTGCCAGCCTCTACTGCATTTCAGCTCTGAGAGTAAACAATGGGTGCGTGTGTATCTGTGTGTGTGTGTTACACTGCCCCACTGCTCTCTCTCACACTTCCAGCCTCAGTGAACTCAAATAACCTCACTACCATATTCAGAGAGAGAGAGAAAAAAAAAAAAAAGAGAGAGAGAGAGAGAGAGAGAGAAAGAGAGAGAGTGGGAGTACAGAGAATGGGAATAAAAAGTTGCTGCCTCACTGGTCGGGCAAAAAGGGGGTCAGTCGGAGGTCACTTTTGTTTATATCCCTCACACTCCTCCCCCATTAATCCTCTCCCTGGGATTCCCCTCCCAGCGCCTGACAGCTTTCTCTCTCTCTCTCTGACATCAGCAGCCATTAGCACAGATGGGGGGAGGGGGATTCCCTCAGCTGGCCGCTTGGCAGCTCCCCCCTCCTCCCACTCCTCCTCCTCCTCCTCCTCTCCCCACACCTCCCCCTCCCTCTCCCAGCATATCACAATCACCTGTCAGATATTTATAGCCCACTGAGTGGTGTCAAGTGCCAAGACGGTAAGGGAGTTGGAGGAGAGAGAGAGGGAGGGAGGGAGGGAGAGAGAGAGGAGAGGGGGGGAGAGAGAACAGATGAGCAGCAGGACTTTGGAATCCAGGTGAGTGTCGCCACAAAACCCTACAGCTGTTTTTTTGTGTGAGCAGGACAATGAGGCAGCACTACTCACACCAGGTGAGTCTTTATCCCTCTACTGTACTAACACCACCACTATATACCTCTACACACACAACTCACCTCAGCTGGGGTTTTTTTTTTTGACGTAACCCAGGAATGCTAGTAAAGTGTGTGATTGAAAGGCAGTTGAAGTGGGAGATAGGGATGGGGTGGAATAGGGAAATTGGAACACGGATTTCATGTAACACAGAACTCGGATTGGACCATGTGTCCCCTGGGGCACTAGGACCCAAATGTGGCCACTTGCACGTCAGGACCTGCTTTCTCTCACCTCTTATTCCTGTCCAGGGCACTTCCTAGTCCTATTCCATTGCTTCGTTAGCACATCAACCTGACCTTTCAGTGTGGTGATTTTATAACTAGTGTTGTCAACGTTAGCACTTCAGTCATTTCTCATAAGTCTTTTTTTTTTAACGCAAACTGATCATGCGGACGAATGTCACACTTCCTGCCAGCACCCTCCTCTCTTTAACTTTGACACGCAATTGACATGAGCGCGGTCAGGACGGAGAGTCTACTGCCTAACTTGGGGTAAATGGAGTTCTCTTTTTTTTTCGTCGCTTTTCTAATCTAAGTTAGCTGACTGAAAAAGGTTGTGCACTCCAGTCATAATAGGCAACCTATGGTAACTATACTCTTTCATGTTGGACACCGTGTGAAGGAAGCTGAGGATCGCCACTTTGCTGAAGCCTGCACTCACCAGGACATGTGTGACATTCTTTCTTCACAAAAAAATAAAGGAGAATTCTGGAACTTGTGACGTTTTATTGTTATTAACTTAAATTTTCTTTTGTGATCAATTTGATTATTTTTTTTAATGGATTGACAGCATTTATTACAACACAACCCAAAATCATGGTCAATGGGACATTAAGGGTTACAATTACCTGACCCATTTCCAACCCAGTACTGACTGATGAAACTCTTGACTTGACTCACCAGGTGAGGGGGGCTGGATGCGGGCCTGTGGTGGCTGCTGCTGGGGCGGGTCTGGTGGAGGCTCCTCCCCACGCTCCACCTTGCACTCGTAGGCAAACAGGTACTGGATGTACTGCTTCTTCAGGGAGGAGGCCGAGCTGCTGGACGTGCCCACATTGAGACGGGTGGACAATTCCCGCCACTTTTTGTTCTTATTCACCTGAGAGTTGACAGCAAGGAGGGCAGAGAGATGAATATTAAAAGAATACTGAGATTATCTGTCACCTACAGTTTTCCACACCATTTTCTTCACTTCTGTCCACTACTGAAGATCTACACCAGCGCTGTCTCTGCTGGGTTCCCTTACTCCACCAGCAGCCTGTGTCCACTCACCATGGCCAGTCCTCCGATCTCACGCACACACACGTACAGGTGGAACAGGTCCAAGGCCTTCTTTCCCACGGCAGGCAGGTTGGGCACCGGTGTGCCCCTCTCCTCCATGAAGGACAGGTAGCGGTCCACCCAGACCCGCCTCTCAGGCTCCGTGCCTATTTCATACAGACGCGTGATCTTCTCGTTGGTCATGGTGGCCGAACTGTGCTTCTGCATTGGGAATGGAAGAGATCGAAAAAGAGAGATACAAAGAGGAGGGGGGGAATGCGAGGAAGGAAAGAGAGGGAAATAGAGAGGGAAGCAGGTTGAAGAGTGACAGAAGTACAGCACAAGATGAGAGAGGAAAAGAGTGGTTTGGGAGAGGAAGAGTGAAAAATAGACAGAGAGGGAGGAAGAGAGAATTCCATGTGTGAGCAAGACAGCGAAAATCAATGGCAAGAAGCGAGAGATACAAAGTGGGGGAGAGATGGAGTGGTGAAAATGGGGGATAAAATCTCTTAGTGAAAAAAAAAACAATTACAGTTTCTAACACACAAAACACTCAGACACAAACACATACACAATAACCAAGACTCAAAGGAGAAGCTGCTTCTAAGTGCTGTTCTGGGACCAGCCTTGGCGAGCAACTCTGCCCACAGTCCTCAACATCATTAGTCAGCTACTGGTCCAACTCCCAGCACTGGGGAGGCACGCTTCTCCATTTGGCCTGATGGCGTTCATGGCAATCTGTGCAGCTTCAGGAGTTCCTGCCAGTGGGGGGGTTGGGTTGGGGGGGTTAGAGGCCTGCATGGAATATTGTGCTTCCCATGCAGGCAGCCTGAGCAAATGCTGGGCTGTGTGGTGTTCTGCTCTGTTCCCTTGCCGGGACATGAACACACACACACACACACACACACACACACACACACACACACACACACACACACACACACACACACACACACACACACACACACACTAGCAGGAGTCTCATCAGTAAGCACTATTTTGAGGCCAACAGGCAACTCCACAAGGAGACCCTGTTGGAGGTTCACTTAACCCCCCCACCGCCTTGCTCCAATTCAATTCGATCCAATGCATCCCAATGGTCTGTACCCAGGCATAACTAAATGATTTTACCCCGTCAAGCTGCATCAGGGCAGGGGAAGATTGCACTTTTTCACATAGGAACATGGAAACACTATGATTAAATACAAGGAGAAAAGAGGGAGAGACACAAAAAAGAGAGGGGAGAAGGAGAGAGAGAAAGAGAAACAGAGAGAGGGAGAGAAACAACACACCGATACACATGTTCTACTGGGAGAACCTAACTACATGTTCCAAGCTACTACTGAGTACTTTCTCATTAAAACAACCAATCATTGACATACAAAAATGAACAAAAAACAACAGAAGTAAGAATGAACCCCAAAAGGGAGTACTGTTTTCATATACATATACATTCATATGTATATATTCTTAAACAGGAACTCCCCCCTGACAACCCCTTGGAAAACCAAGCTGGTAAATAGAGAAACCGCCACCCAATGCAAAGACAGGATCTGCCGTTATGGACTCAACCCAGAGTTGTCCGCCGGAGAGGGGGTATTAGATTGTCAATTGCAATAATATGAGTTCAGAATGGGATGTAATGGAAACATGATTGTCAAAGCAGCAGCCCACTGGGGTGGAAGGAGAATCAGCCAATCAGACAGCTGGAGGGTGGTGAGGGGGTGGGTGGGAGGGGTGGGACAGTCTCTCTCCATCCAATCCTACTGGTAGTCTTAATGAGAAAGTCTCAAAATGAGAAATCCACAACATTGACTGTCAACAACATGAGCAATCACTAAAAGAAATTAAGCCAAAATAAAAAAAAAGACAAAAAACAAAGAACTACAAGAACAAACTACGAGAAAAATAAAACGTAACTCTGAGAGGAACCAAAAGAACATGAACAGAGAGAGAGGAAAAAAAAACAAAAACAAAAACTGTAAAAAGTGGAGAACAGTGCGTGTGGCACTTACAGGACTGGTGGGGGTCTTTGGCCAGGCAGGGCTGCTAATGCTATCGCTATCCTCGCCGTGATAGGAGGACAGACTAGCAGGACTGGGGGACAGAGGGGAGGGGGTGGGGGGCTGGGACACACACTGAGAGCTGTAGCTGTCCTGTGACAGGGAATAGAGAGGACAAGCACACGCACGCACACGCACACACACACACGGGCACACACATGCATATACACACACTCAATCACACATACAGACAAGTGGGGCCACATGGTGAGACATAGCTTCATCCTTTATTCTTTTATCCTGACACTCACTCACTCACTCACGCCTCCTCTCGATCACATACTTACACTTACTTACACACACACACATACACACTTCAAAACGCTTCCATTGTTGGTAAGATCAGGGCCCTGTTTATCAACCTTCATGACTCAATAGCAGCAGCTTTAAGCTCTGAAGTAAGCAATTACAATTGCAGCTACTCTAAAGCAACTTGCCTACGTTCAGAAACCAGCATTTTCCCCTGTATGCATCCACATGTGAGACTGAGTGTGGGAGTGATGAAAAACACTGCCTAGCCATGGCTGTAGCTGTTAGGGCAAGCTGAGCTGGTTACTATCATGCAGTTCCACACTGGCGCATAGACAGGCTGCATAGTGGGCAGGGGGTACCTTGAAACTCTTTCGCTCACAATCAAACCTTTAGATATATGGAAGGACGGGGGCAAAAAAGAGTTTTTACTAATGTAGCTGCAGTTGCCATGACAGCGACAGGGAGAAAGAAATCAGTGAAGAAAAAGAGATTTTCAGAAGAGATCATTCAAATCCAACTGAAAAGGCAATCTTTTTCATGGACCTTTTTCTAGTCTACAGTGTTCTGATCAAGCCTGCTTTCTCTCTCTACAGTAATGAAGAGGAAAGCCCTCGGGGGAAAGAAGAGGAGAGGAGAAGAGAGAATAGGAGGAGGAAGAGGGAGAAGTAGGTGATAGATTTGCTAACTGCCTCACAGAGTGAGGATAAAACCAGACATATTTTTAAGCAAGGGGGTGCAAATATATCAAAAAGAGACACACAGCAACAAACAGACAAAACAAACGGTCCCACAAACATAAACAAAAAGGGTTAGTTGGCTGCTCTGCAAAGGATAACAAGCCTCAGAGGAACAAAGGTTATTTTAGTGTGAGGTTGGATATGGTGTTGTGTTCACACCAATCAGAGACACAGGTAGCATAGTGAGACAAAAGTCTGCAGCAGAGAGGGAAGGAATGTCTCGCTGAAAGAATAAAGGTTCAACCTCACAGGAAACTGACACATGGCATCTCTGCTCAACAAATGCCTCCACGCTCAATAGGAAAATATATAACTGCACAGTCTGCTGCCCTGTGAATGTGGTAGGACTTTTTGGACTGATCCTTGCAATGCCCTTATATGATTAGAACTAAACAAGAATTTTGTTTTTGTACAAAATGCTACATGTTGATTGTCAGAGTGTGATGCTGACTGGATGGCCTGCCTGGACTGGCTATAAGGAGATGTGTGAGAAATGTGTCTGGAGGTCCTGCATACTGAAACGAGCAAAAGTGTTTACAGGAAGCTCAGCGCATAATAGAAAGAGAAAATGGGTGAGAAGGTGCTTTGCTACAGACCATAAGCAATCAGGTTTGCTGTTATGGCACTGGTTTAGGGCAACATGCTACAGCCAACTGCTCATTACAAGGACTGCTAAAGGGAGAGAGAAGCCCAAAATGAGCAGCAGAGAGACTGACAGAGGGTGAAAAGGGTTCTCTCCAGGACGTTCTGACCATACCTTGGGTTTGGGAGGCTCAGAGGGCGCCACGCCCCCTTCTTTATGATCTGCCCTCTGTTTAGCATCTGCGGACGCTGGACCATCACCTTGCATAGGCATAGGGCCTGAGAAAGGACACACACAAACACACACAAATATATCTATGACAATTATGCTCAGTCACACAAAACCATATTCCTAGTAGTGTTGTAATGGCTAACTGTGACATTTGAGCCACAGGACACTGACCTGTTGGCGGAGTGTTGTAAGGGGGTCCTTGAGGAGTCATTCTCCCAGATCCACCTGCTGGTTGTTGACTGTAGGGGACTCCAGGGCCCATGGGAGGCATAGCAGGGTAGCCACTCTGCCTACAGAGTACAAGAAGAGATGGACAATGTAGGCATTTCTAATGTGCATGAGCCCCCAAGAGAAAATGGAAATGGAAGCAACGCCCTGATGCTGTGAACATGCATTGAGCACTCATCGGTCTATGGGTGTCCGCTATTTCAGTCAAAGAAAAAGAGAAGTCAGATAGATGCCTTGGAGTGTAAAATGCATTGGAATGGGAAAAAAATAAAATCAGATGCAAAAACTGAAAAAGAAGAGTGTTTGTTCTTTGATTTACGCACTCCTCCTTTCAGACCTGAAGGCAAGAGCAAAGCAATAAGTGGGGGGGGGGGCACATCTTTGACATTTAAGCTGCTCTTATTTATAGCATAGATCGACTGACTGGGAAAGGGTTACGAGAATAACTTTGGCAAGGATACACCCCTCGGCTCTCTCGGGTTCCCCATTGCAGTTTGATGTATGGACCGGGTGTGTTTGCTTTGAGTCTAAGAATTACATCAGGAAAATAGCCGGTGGCAATGGAGCAGTTACTCATGCAACTGCCAAAACACCTGTGCTAATTAAGACATGTGGAACAAGTTGAGGAGCACCATGCCAAAAATTCCAGTTCCACCTCCATGGCTGAGTAGTCTTCAAGGCTGGGAAGAGATTTGAAAATGATGCCCAGCTGAGAGATCCCCCACCCCCCATGTTTCTCTATCCCCTAACTCCCCCAACACACACACACACACACACACACACACACACACAGTATCCCACACATCTAGTGCACAAGCAGGTGCCCTGGAAAAGAAAGGTGGGGAGAGCAAGGATTGTTAGGCAGACATGCGCACAGTGTTGTTGTCTGTCTGAAGCGTGTACGGCTGTTAGGCGTGCAGGTGAGTGAAGCCCACTGGAGCAACGGAGCGCCAGCACCAGCATGAGTCTGGCTCAGCTCACATAAGGGCTCAGCGGGCTCAGCCTCGTGCAGCACAGCCCTGGCCCTCTGAAGGTCCATGCTGCTGGAGAACTGAATTGCAACCCCATACAGCCTAACCATTTGAAATTCAGCTGATCATACTGGACGGCACTGAAGTGCAACCCCATACAACACACTACATTCACTTGGCCTTGCTCCTAAACAGTCTCTTTGGCTCTTGCAGGTATATTCAGTAGGGGGCTACAATTCAAGTCTGCAGCAGGTTAGACCTCCATGAGCAGGTCTGGGTACATAGGAATGGGGCAAGCATCCTGGCCCTGCACCTACCCGTACTGCTCAGCCTGAGGCCTGAGGGGAGGATGCTGCTGGTTCTGAGGGTGAGGCTGGGGCTGGGGTTGAGGTTGGGAGGGGGGGCTACTTAAGTGAGGATGGTGTGGGTGGGGGTGGGACTGGGAATGAGTGTGTGGATGTGAGTGTGGGTGTGGATGTGAGTGTGGGTGTGGATGTGAGTGTGGGTGTGAGTGTGGATGTGAGTGTGGATGTGGATGGGGCAGGTGAGGATGGGGTTGCTGTTGGTTGGAGTGTGGCGATGAGAGGGGCCCTGGTCGACCCCCTGGCCCAGGCAGGCTGGGGTAGCCTGGAGATCTGGCGAAAGGAGGCCTAGAAGGAGCAGAACAGCCTCTATGATCAGGTAAAGAATTGGATATGAGTCAATAGTCAGGAACCAAAAACAACAATACGACGTTATGTGAGCCAAATTCCCTCATACCCAATACCACTGTTCCATAGTTTTCTATAAATGCATATGGAGGTGTGGGTGAGAAGATGGTGAATGACAGAGTGAGCTATACATCCTCCAAAAACAAGTGTGTACAGTACAAATACTTTGTGCGCATAGATGTCTGCCTCAAAACTTTATCTTTATGATGCCTCACCTGGTCAGACCAACTGAGTGGGTGCCCTGTATGCCCCCTGCTCCGGGCTCTTGGGGTTTCCGACTGACCCCTGGCAGGGGTGGACCCATTCCCGGTCCAGCTGGCTGCGGCATGCTAGGCGAGGTGGGAGCCATGTTGTTGGCGTTACTGGTGCCAGGGTAGGGACGTCCGCCCGTGGTCTGCCCCGGCCCTCGCCCAGTGGGGACTGTGCCACAGTGTTGCCCGGGGCCCTGGCCATGCATGGGACTGCTGGCGTTCATACCCAGGCTGTTGCCCATGCCAGGACTGGGGCCGCTGTAGTTGGCACTGGGGGTACCTCCATAGTTTGGCGGCCGTGGGTAATTACCTGAAAATCGCAAGGAAGAAAAGAATTCCTTAGTCCCATTTTAAAAACATCACAATGCCTTAACAGAATTGCTGTTTAGAGTAAGGATTCTTTTGGGAATCAGCACTAAATCTGAAATAACGCAGATGTGCCATGGCACTGGGTGCTATAAGTTGAATTTAAAAATATTTTCCTGTACATTGGCTGCATCCTGTGCAGTGTTTGTGCAAAATTAAAAAACAAGTCTGCACATTGACTGCATCCATGTACTAACCCCCACCCATGCATTAACCACAATTTATTACATTACTTCTCAATGATAAAAATCAGAGTGAGATTTAATAACAGATTTAATATGCGTTCCCAGCTTTAGCCCCATGTATTAACCTCATAGCTGCAGAAATTTAGCCAATTGAATGTATAAACCTTCCATGGACCATCATGGAATTACAGTATAGTCATACAAACAAACCTCTCCTACTCGTCAAGTCCCAGTGAAAGTGAATGAGGGGAGGAGGAAGAGAAAAATGAGAAAATATCCAACAGTGATTCAGACCCAAGGGAAGGACTGTCACCTCCAAATCCAAGCTCTTCTCTCTCAGCGCATTTATTTATTTATTTATTTACTGTATTTATGTATGTGATTTATTCACACATCTTCCCTCCTTGGGTTCCAGCTGTTGGGTGGGCACAGCTTCGTGACTGACATATCTACTTGCTTAAGGTGCGCACACAGGCACTCACTTAGTCATATGACCCCCCTCTCACTCCCATCATGTTAGAAGGAGGGAAGGGGAGGAAAAGAGGGCAAAAGAGACCGCAAAACATCACTTTTGATGTCTTACACAGGTTCCAAAAATACATGTGGTGGGGGGGGTTCTGTTCCTTGGCTCTCCCATACTGTGACTCCTCTAACAAGCTCCTTCGCAGTGGGGGGAGCAAGCAGGGGGAGTGGGGCTTTAGGATGCAGGGGCAGGGCCCTGCCAGAACTAGGCTGGGCCCTGGAGCTATGCCAATTACACGGCGACTCGCTGCGCTGGCCCTGGAGAGGCTGTCCCTGAGCCGGGATAATCCAGAAATTTCCCCCGGGAGTTGGGGGGTGATGGGAGTGACACCAATCTGCAAGATGCATCTCCCATCCAAACAACAACAACAACAAAAAAACACTACTGCTTAAGAGATTCATTGCCTCCAGCCAAACCCAAATAGGCGCTCCTCGATCTACGAGGGATTTAGAGGGAGGGGAGGTGTAAGGTTGTGTACAGAGCAGGAAATGGGATGGAATACATCCACTCAATAGATGAGAGACGTATACCACAATATCCAGATGCATCAGGAGGAAGAAAGCCATTGTCATGTCAACGCAGAACCCAAGAAAAAAAGGGGGGAAAATTGCCGTATCGCTTGTTTAGGTTAGGCTTCAGACAGTTTAATTATATCACTGTCACTTCCCAAAACAACCAAGATATGATGTGAGCTTTTGCAGTGACAACGTGTGAATGCAGGAGATGAGCACAGCAATGTTAATACTGTGTTCAGCGGAAGTCTGTGTAAAATAACAGTGCTGAATTTATATGCTAGAGTTTTAGATATAAGGACTGAAAAAATACCATGTAGCTCATGTGATGTGATTCTGATTTGACTTTCCCCATCAAATAACAAAATCCCCAATATCAAGACATACATACATACATACATACATACATACATACATACGTACATGCATACATACATACATACGTACATAACACTTAGGCTGGCTACATACTGGAATGATTTAGGCAGTAATCAAGATAATTACATAATCAAGTTACCTGGCAAAATTAACTGCTTTATGCATGAAACTAACTGACAACTCTGATGGTACTGGCTCTGAATTAGAATTAATCACACCCACCAAGACGCTGGTTATTGTTGTATGAAGTGGAGCCTGCAGACTTTGGCCTGTAGCACACATTCAGTGTTGTATTCACACTACAACACATACAAGAGACACCATTTTCTGTTCTAGAGTACACCCCTATTTGTGCGTGAGATAAAACACACACATCAGCATTTATCGGTAGACTCTGTACATGCAAGCTAAAAAGAACATTATTTTTCTGTTTGTGTGTGTGTGTATACGTAGCCTTTTAGTGTCAGTGTTTCCATTTTGGCAGTGGAGGTTTACGGCTCCCTGGTGCGCATTAGGCCAGACAACAGACAGAGCCCATGCCAAACACAACAACCAGCACTGGTGCCTCCACGGCACGTTCTCTCTACAACCAGACCACCAGACCAAAACACCACACACACTAGAATCCCATTTATAGATTGGAAAGTGGGGCGTTCCTTTCCTTTCTTCACAAACTGTACGTATGTTTTCAAAGTCAGCATATGTGAGTCAGCCTGTGCTGCTTCCATTCACACACTACAGAGAGTGAGCTTATTCAATCCCCCCCCATCCACATCTGGATGTTTATTTAGCTGTGAGGCACAATCAGCGCTTAGACCAGAGTAGAGCAGAGTGGAGCGACACACTAAAGGGTGGAGGGGAACCAGGACCAGAGAAGCACCTGAACAGCTGCAGCTCAGCCCTGCCACCCAGCCCCAGGGCCCATCCATCAGGAGACAGACAGAAAGACAGATAGAGAGACAGAGACAGAGCGAGATTTTTTCATTCATTTTTTTATCAATCCTTTAACCAAAACCAGATATTGTATCTGTTTATTTTGTAATATGTCTGCTTTGGCAACACTGCTTAATTGAGTCATGCCAATAAAGTGCCGTTGAATTAAAAAAAAAAAAAAAAGACAAAGAGAGAGAGAGAGAGAGAGAGAGAGCAAGAGAGAGAAGGAGAGGAGATGGGCTGCTGTTACAGAGTCCCATTCTTTTACAATCAGTGCTAGCCATAACATTACATGCTGTTAACTCTGTGCAGGTGCACATCAGAGTGAAATATCTTCCAGATGAGCACGTGGATGAGCAGACAGACAGACAGACAGACAGACAGACAGACAGACAGACAGACAGACAGACAGACACACACACACACACACACACACACGCTCGCTCCTTTGCAAATATGTGCTTACATACGTATGTACACACACACACACACACACACACACACACACACACACACACACACACCTGGAGCACAGAATGTGTGAACACATGCACAGATGCGTGCCTAGAAATCGACACAAAAATCCACAGCCTCATTTCGGGGTGTGTTTTCACACGTGTCTGTAAAATGTGAACGCACACACAAACGCACGTCCAAATTGTGTGATCAGGACCAATCAACTGAATCAACAGGGGAGCTTGCCTCATCCAAACTCCTCTTTTCCCAGAAAAAAAGTGTGCCCTCTAGCCCCATTAGCGCTTGAGTAATTAGGTCAACAACAATGGCTGAGTGGTAATTTCATAACTGACAAATTGTAACAACAGCATGGATTCCAACAGTGAGCACAGTGTGATAAATCAAGCCAAAAATCCCTCCCCTCACACTCTCTCACACACACACACACACACTAGCTGTCTTGGAAAATGAAGGGCAAAAGGGGATTGTACTGAGAAGTCTCCAGTACCTGAGGGACCGTACTGTCCACTCTGGGGGCCATAGGGCGGGCCCCCCTGATGCGAATAGGGGCCCATGCCGTGGTGCATGGGGCCTGCAGGAGAGGGGTGTGGGGACAAGGAGGGCCCACCAGGCTGCTGCGCCTGCTGTTGTTGTTGCTGCTGGGCACCAAACTGGGATCCTGGGGCGCCCCGCTGCATGCTGGGAGCAAAACCTGAGGAGACGGACAGAAACAGGAAAACTGTTAAATACGCGCTGCTCCATGCCAGAGAGAATTATGGACAGGAGAAAACAAAGGGAGAAGAACAGTGTGCGTGCGTGCGTACGTGTGTGTGTGTGTTGGGAAGGGATGGGGGCCTGCCTAGCCTGGCGAGACAAACAAACACATTTTGAACATTTAAGGGTAATTTCATCACTAATTTGTAGTGAGAGAAAAAAAACTGAAAGGCAATTACATGCTAATAACAGGGGTTAATTCCTGGGCACTCTGAGATGGCACAGTCTCCAACCCATTTATTAGTAAAACCACTCACGATGACACCATTATGGAAATTCATACCGACATGTCAACCACCACAAAAAAAGCCTCATCTAAGGAAGTAGTAGTAGTAATTCTTTTTCCTTTCATAACATAACTATTTTCCCCACCCATCGCTCTATCTACATCTATACAGACCAAAACAACGCAAAACACACACTCCTAAAACACGAACTCCTAAAGCTCTTTGTGAACACCTTACGTCTCTTGAGTGAACATGTCTGGTAGCTGACTGATCCAAGATCAGTCACTGGTACTCCAAACTACCTTTTTTGCCTCTTTGTCTTTCTTTGCCCACCGTTTTCATTTCTCTAAGGGTAGCTCTTACTAGCGAAGGGTGTTGGAGGAGAGCAGCAGACAGAAAAAGGGAGAACAAAGCATAAACTGCTGTCTCTTTCTGTTGCACACGCCCTCTCCACTGCTCACTGCAAAGGAGGGGGGTGGGGGGTGGCTTTTGAAAGCCTTGTGTGTTTTTTAAATTGCCTGGAAAATGGGTAGATTGGTGAGGCGTGTGTGTATAAGGAGCATGAGTGTGTGTGTGTGTGTGTGTGTGTATGTATGGGGGGAGGCACAAGGCATATGAATATACTGACAGGGCTGATAGCTGGTCAGCCATTAAGTATCTTTGTGGGGAGGGGTTGTGTGGCAGAGCCTCACACAAACAAAACAAATGTCTGGACTGAGCCTCTGCCTCTCACTCACTCTCCCTCCACACAACCACTACTTCACCCAGACACTCACACCAACATCGTATTATGTGTGTGTTTGTGGGCACATTTGTGACCATCAGACAATATATGCTTAGAATGTGCTTGTGCTTGTGTGTGTGTATTGTGTGTTTGTTTCAGTATGCCAATAACTGTGCATGACTGTTTCCATCTGTGGATGTTCCAGTTTAGTTCTGTGTCTCATCTTTATGTCTGTATGTGTGTGTGTGTGTGTGTGTGTGTGTGTGTGTGCCTAAGAGTGTATGAGTGACTGAGTGAGTTAGTGTGTGAGTGAGTTTGTGTAAGCGTCTGTGTGTGTGAGCTCCTTCCAGCTCTGAGTGGAGCCTCTTGGCGTATGTAGATTGGCTGCAGAGCAGCCTGAGATTGTGAGTAATGAGAGGAGGCCCTGTTGTCAGGGCTGGCTGGCAGCAGAGAAGAGCACACACACACACACACATACACAAGCACGCACGCACACACACTCACGCACGCACGCACAACACTCTGCTCCAGCATGCTGTGCTGTTGCATTGGACTCCTGGCCTCCAGCTAACAGCTATAATCCTGCAGTCATCTCACCTGGGCCAGTTTAACCGCTAATGGTTAACAGCTATCCAGTGCAAGTTTCCTCCTCTCTGGAAAGCCCCAAAAAAGACACACACACACACACACACACACACACACACACACACACACCACACACACACACACACACACACACACAAAGAGGCAACTGGTGCTAATGACTAAAAGAAGGGAAACGAGTGGGGAGACTAATCTGCACTCCCATTAAGGACACGTGCTAACGCCATGACGGAGGGCCTCTTCCATTGAAGGCTGTGGGGAGTGGAGGCCTTTGTGGATCACTGGAGCTGTGCTCCAAACACACATAGCTAGAGGACCATGACCACAGCCCTGGGGCACTGCTGGGGAAGTCCCTAACAAACCCACTGCCACACAAACTAGAGAGGGTAACAGAAAGTTGTGCTTTCTGGTGGCTACAATACAACTGTGACCAACCTTATTGAATGGATTTGATACAACAATCACTTGTGTGGAAGACACTACAGTGCCTGCCAATGCAGAGATACAATGCAGAGAAGTCACGCATACAGTACATATTATATTGATTGGGTACCACGGCATGTTCTTAGGATACATGTGTGGACATACTTGACACAGCACTAGCCAATCAACTCTCCATAACTTCTCCATAACATGCAGGCTTAGCATGACGTGTGAAACACGTGGAGCAGAACCACACAGCGCTGCTTAATAAGTTGGACTTAATCAGAATTACATCACCCCATCTCCCTGGAATACCTAACCACTGTGCACGGAGGCCACATCAGCAATGGTATCACAGAACCACAGCCGTGGTCGCTGGGCTTATTTGCTTCTGTTAGAAGCGTGTGTGTGTGTGTGTGTTCCGTGTGTGTATTTTGGGGCACTGGAGGTGTAGGGGTGGCTTCGAATGAAATCTTTATCTGAATCTGAAATCTGAATAACTTTTTGCCTGACGCTCCACAGGGTTGGCACAAGAGCCTCAGTAAAGCAAACAGGCGGGCAGGAAGCGACAGCCATGTCTAGGCTGCTATCATTCAGCGGAGTGAAACGGCCAAACAGGCCGGTGGAGTTGGGCTCGGCGCTGCCCCTGACTGCGGGCCTGAATTACCTGCAAGTAGGCTGGCAGTGAGGCCTGGAGGGGGCCCTGACAGGTGGTCATATGTCAGCCAAATGAGGCCATTCATTTGCCACCGCAGTGGAAATGTCTGGAAGCAGCCACGGGGACTGACAACCATGCTCACATGCAGACTAAATAGAAAGAAATATACAGTACACACACACACACAGTCACACACACACACACACACATGCGTATGTTGAACCATTAAGGTAACACACAGCTGACACTGACAGAATGGAGTTAGTTTATTATGTGGGGAAAAAAAAAAAACATGTTCTTTGGGACTGAGGGAGGTAGGTGTGTGTGTGTGTGTGTGTGTGTGTGTGTGTGTGTGTGTGTGTCATGAACATACTCACCTCTGTCCTGAGACATGGGTGACTGACTCAGAGTGGAATGGGAGCCCACATCTGACATATTTCCAGGGGTCTGTGGGGCCATCTGAGTGCCTACAGAAACACACACACACACACACGCAGCTTTGAAATACACCTTCCCCCACATCTGTGGCACCCAGCTGGAACACCCAGACCATATCACATGCTCCCTGTCGTACATGTATTCTTGGTGTCTTTTAATGAGTCTTTTAGGTGCACTGATATTAGCGTGTGTGTGTGTGTGTGTGTGTGTGCCATGCTGCGGAGATTACACATCAGCCGAGCTCCAGTCTGGGGTGCTAATGAGTGGCTCCTGTCCCAGTAGGGGCAAGGAGTGTGATGTGGGGCACACGGGGGGAGATGGGCTCCCACCAGCCTCGTTAGCAAGACCCCAGAGCTTGGCGAGGACAGACAGGGCCATGGAAATGCCGTCTCAGCTGCTTCAAAAAAAAAAAAAAAAAGAAAGAAAGAAAGAAAAGGAAAAAAAAAGAAGAGAGAAGAGAAAAAAGACAAAAGGATGTGGGGAGGGAAGAAAGAAAAGAGTCTTCTCTCAACTGGCCCGGCCAACTATTAAATCAAATCCGCCCCCAGCTAACAATGGCCGACGCTGTAGGAGAGTGTAATTGTGTTAAACGGACTCCCGAAGCTACCGACAGACTTTTGGAAACTGTTTTAATGAGCGCCTTGTTTGGGAGCACTGGGCTTAGGGATGGATGCTGTTGCGTCCTCTGACCTGGCTGTGCGTGTGTGTGTGTATGTGTGTGTGTGTTTGTGTGTGTGTGTGTGTGTGTGTGTGTGCGCGAAGCTGACACCCTCCTCTAAATGGCCCAGTTCCCCCAGTAATCCGTGTGTAGTGAGCCTGGACGACTGCTCCCAGGCGAGACCCCTGACCGAGCCTCGGCGGTGCTGTTGTGTATGTGTGTACTGAACTCCCTGGGGACCGCCACAGTTCACCATTAAAAGAACCCCAGTGCCCGGATCTGTTGTCCAAACAACAGTTACCGAGCCACGGCTTTATATAAAGACCTGAGGCTCCCGCTGTTCACTAATAGAGAGCACAAACAGCCAAACAGACAGACAGACACCATTATTTAGTCCTAGGTGTAACAGTACACAGTTTATGTGGCAGGGATCTGAGTTAGCTGCACTAGACCACTGGCAAAGTATTACAGAGCCCTCGAAAAGGTCAGGAAGTCAGGAGGAGTATGTATAAATAAAGAAATAAATAAATAAATACAGATCTTCTGAACTGTCAACAGATATATTAAGGCCACAACAAACAGTTAATTAAGCCCTTAATGCCATGCTAGACATGTGCAACAAAAGGGTACATATAGGCCTTGTTTACTGTTGTACATTTGGAAGCCTGCATTGCTCATGTGGTGTTATAAGTGCAATCAATTCTGGCCCCCCTGCTATTCAGCGGACAGTAAACATTCCATTCACACGAGTGATGTGTCTCTGGCCAGGTCCAGTCTTGTGATGTGTTACCTGTCCGATGAGGCCAAGCTTTAGGTACGACATACCTGGCCCGCTGGCCGGTGAGATGGGCCCGGAGCGCGACTGGCTGGAGCCCACGGGGGAGCCCACAGGCGAGGGCGAGGGTCCGCTGCGCAGGCTGGAGAGGCGCGGCGATGCGTGCGGCGAGAATGGCGACTGTGCCGGGTTGCTCTGCTCGCCCTGGCTGCTGGTGGAGCCCGAGGCGCTCACCGCCGAGCTCAGGCCCGCCTCCGTGCCCGTCGGCAGATCATCGATGGAGCCCGACAGGTCCTGTAGCCAATGAAAAGAGAGAAGGGAAGAAGAAAAAGGAGTGAGAACTAGCGCATTGCCCACCTAGAGGAAATCTTTTGAGATCGGGGAATATCGCGACAGTTATTTTATGCTACAGCAAGTTCCAGTTCTATTCCATTCAAGCACTCGTGTATCTCCTCCAGCAGAGGATTCTTTGAGCTCCAGTGTTTCCCATACATAGACCATTCTGTGGCGCAGCGCCACAGAATGAAAACCGAGCGCCACAAAGTGATTCCCCCCCCCCTCTGTCATCTGAGATCAACATCCGAGCATAAATGTCCATGGGGGTACACTTATAAAACATCTGCACTGGCCCCACGTTTTCAACCAATCCAAGCGAAATTCGGACCTCAAGTTATTATTAAAACACCGATCTCCTTCCCGACCCACTTACTGTAAAAGGTATAGGGCATGCTTTCGATAGAATTGTTGGCTTACGTAAAACTGACATCTCTTGCATTTAAAACAAAGCGTTACCATGTTGCATAGCAGTTGTGCGGAACTTCACCATTCATGCAAAAGTTAATAATATCCTAGCTTAACATTTACAGTAAATAAGAATTTTCCACTATACATACAATGTATGAGCAGTTATTCACGGGTTTGCCTAATTGATGCCATCTCCTGGAAAGCTTGGGCTACCTTTGCGCAAGTCATTCATCCAGTGATGGCTTTGTCTTTTCTTATGATAGGCTACTCTATAAATTGCAAAAGTGTATTCGACATCTTTATTTTAACCGACCCGAATGTCATTGAAATATTTTCCGTGACTCGCAAACGCTTCATTTTTATCAAGCTGTGCATCACTGATACATGCACACTCGGTGAGGGCTGATTTGCCCGCTACTCCTGTCCACGTACAATGCTTGAGGCTTATCGAAGGAAACCCCGAAGTAGCGGGATATTTGGCAGAGAGGAGACGGTCGGCGACACCTGCACTTTACGAAAGGTTAATAGGCTATGATATGCTGTGGTCAAACACACCTGCCCAAAACTGTTGTTAGTACAGAAAAAATAATGTCCTTATGAGTTTAGAAAAGATAATAATATCTTTATTAATATCCTAGCAAGTCAGCATAGACAACGTTGGTAACTCAGCAAAAATGCTATTAAGATTAAATGCGGTGATGTAGGTAAGGCTATAGCATTAGCCCATACAAAATCAAAAAGAATAGAATACATACGTGGTTTCTATTCTTCTTATTTTTTATCACCATTATTATTTTTAGTATTATTGTTAGTATTAATGTTGGTTTGGGGGGGGGGGGGGGGGGGGGTTCAGTGTGGTCTGTGGTAAACACTGAGCTCTGTGTCTTCAGCCCATTTGTGTCTATCTACTGCCAAAACACATCATCTGTGAATTCAGAGTGGATTTCAAAAGAAGTTCGTCCACGCTGTGCCCATTTACAGCTATTTGGTACCAACCTGACACAGGCTGAAGGATATGTCACTTCTCCTAGGCATTTCCGTAACCTGGAGATGAAATCAAATGTTCTGTTTGACAGGTGGCCAACACATCACGAGCTCCAGTTTCACAACAGTGTGAACACACTGGGTATGAAGAGAAGGAAAACTTTAAAAAAGGCCACATTTTTTCCCTCCCGGAGTCTCTGGCTACTCTCTCCATCTCTCTTTCTCTGTCTCTCTCGGCAGGCAGTGAGCATAGTTAACAGCCTCTTGATGGACAGACATCATGTCTAACAAGGCTTAGGTACAAGAGAAGTGAAAAGCAGCGCACAGGTCCAGGCGGGTTTCGTTTAATTACTAAAGCAACACAGGAATCTCACGGCTGCTGGAAGCGTGCGTACACACACACAGGAAAAACCCCCGCTTCCTTACTCATCCGTTTTCCCAAAACTGCAAAAAGTCATGAGCTTTCCTGTGAGTTGGAATAATAATTGTTCTTTGATCAGACCAAGACCAAGAAGTAGTCAATGGTCACTTGCCAACAAACATGACAACAAACACTGCTCCACAAACAACAATATCTTGGCTTCAGTTCCGGTTCTGTTCTAGCGGACCAGCAGAGAGACATCCAAAGTACCTGCAAGTCTGTGCAGATGAGGCAAGACGCATCACAGTAAGACTAAGCTGGATGACATGTGGTTACAACAACACATGTCCTTATCGTTACAACTTCGACATCCGTTGTTTGGATGCTGTTGGATGCGCATCTAAAAATGAATGACAGTGTTTAAAGCTGCCGACCCCGGAGGTAAACTGAGACATCTAGTGTAGAGTCAAAATAGACGCGGCGCGTTCAACCTTGGGAGTGTGTTGGAAATGTGGCTGGCCGCCCACATCCACAAGCACACAAGCACACACACACACACACACACACACACACACACACACACACACCGAAGGGGCTCTGCTGTGGAGCGTGGCGTTCCGCTCCTCTGTCTCACTCTCTGCCATTTAACCCTGTGCTGCTCCAAATAGCAGCCTGGTACCGGCGGGAACAGCTGCTCCCTATTGGCACTCGGCACCTCGCAACGCAAGCCCGCTGTGGTCGTAGGCTGGCAAAGAGAGCAAGGTGCTAAGAGCCACTCGGAGAGAAAGATGAGAGCGAGAGAGGGGAAGAGAGAGACACAGAGGGAGAGAGAGAGATGACCTGGATGCCAGCAGTAAGGCGGCACTATTATTACGCTTCCTTCCTGGGGTGTCAGAGGAAAATGATGCCGCTGCTCTGAGCTGCCTGTGGCATTAATCATCCCTCAGCGCAGAGATCCACTGCTGAGGACACACACCTCAGGGTCCGAGCACAGCCGCACAAAGACCCTTTGGAAAACTGGACACTGGACAATGATCAGGCTATATCAGGTAGCTTATAGCCTAGGATATGTTAGCCTGTGGCTAACTCTCTCCCGTGTTATATTGCTTAGGCTAATTCATTAGGCTAATTGAGCTACAATATGGTTCTTAGCCTGAAAAAGTATTCAAACCAACCAATGTCAACCACGTAACATTAGCAAGCATCATTTGACTTTGATGACGGCAAGTGCGTAGCCAACAGGTGGGATGAATAACCCCGAATGATCAAAATCAGCACTAGTGGATGTTGTCACCTTTTCCAATAGGTACATCTGACTTGGACTGGCTTACATGGAGAAAATACTTTCTAAGGGGTGTGCAGCTGGAAAAAAAAACAGCCGCCAGGCTTCTGTGCATACCCAGTTCAAAATGACAAAAACCCATCTATACGCTTACAAAAAGCACAAAAGCATAATGCATTAAAACACAATGCTAGTGGACTATTAACTTACTATGCATCACCAATGTGGAGACAATAACAAACTATTTTTCAGATCTGGGAATGTTCTGTCCGTTCTGCACATTCGTTATCGACAACGGCTACCACTCCACAGCTGCCAAACTCGAGCCGTTGTCGTCAGTGCCTCTGCACTCACGCAGAAGAGCTGCTAAGTGTGTGTGGTGTTAGCTAATAACGAGGCTAATTAAAAGCAGCACCACCGTGGTGTTAACACAACATAAGGTCATTAGATTCTGGAGCAGAGGAGTTGAAATTCAGCGTATTGTGACAGGAAATATAGAAAGAAAAATAGCGTTTGTGTTCTCCTGGGCACATTTTCCACAAACAGGAGATTTTTAAAAAGTGAGTGTGTGTGTGGGTGTGTTAGTCATTTTCCACAAGCTGCAGCTCTTTTCTAACGCTGCTTCCATTATCGCAGTAGAGGCATCTTAGAAGTCCTGTGTGTGTGTGTGTGTGTGTGTGTGTGTGTGTGTGTCTGCGCATTAACATGCAACTGTGCAGACGTGTGTATATATATGGAAAGTCTGTGTTTTAACTGGGAGGTGACATCACAGTGAAGCACTAGCACTGGCTGGACTAAAGGGCGCATGACCTGATTCTGGGAGCCATGGAATGTCTTGCTGTGGGACTTGGGGGTTGGCTGGAGCTGGGCCTGGAAGCGTAAATGCGCCTCTATACTCTTGACCAGGCTGGAACTGAGGGCTTGACTTCAACAAGACATTTTTGACAGAATTATCAGAACATGGCCAAGCACGTTAACCAAGTATAAAACGGTTCCTTCAGCAATTTGTTTCTGGAAAGGTCTCTCTAAATTTGTCTGCAATACCAAACTGTAGCCTATGGTCCCACTGTGTCCCCCTGACTGTTACAGACTGTATCATACAGCTGTGTGTAAAAAAATAAAAACAAAACACGTGCTCTGTAATCTCGAACGCACGGTCCATGTTTATTTCAGTGATCTGAAACTGGCAGCTGTAGGCCTACCTGCTTGCCTTTGGGGAGGAATTATTCATACACCTGCACTATGGCTGAGTAAATGAGCTTCACAGGCAAAGCAGAGTTGATGCCCATTGTATACAGCTCACTGTGAGCAACAGTAAGTGCCCGACCTCCCCACACTTCAGCTTCAAATAAAAAGCCAGAATTAATGTTTCAAATCCCCATCAAGTGGCTTGAGTTGCCACTACTATGCCATGGCACAGTGTATTTAGGTTGCGGGAGACCTAATAATAATAATAATAATAATAATAATAATAAAAACACTGGCAAAGTAGGGACTCAAAAAAACGATCCTTAGACGTCTTGTGCTGGTTGTACACTTACACAATAAACGCAACACAGTCTAATCAGTGCTTAATCTGCCATTCTTCTCTCCCTCTTCAACACAAAAGGCATAAGAGAGGAGAGAGGAGTAAAGCTGGGAGGGACACGCAGTACTTGCAACAAAACAAAGCTGAGCTGCACAAGTAGAGTGGATGATTTCTCCATCAGAAGAAGCCATCTCTGTGTGGAGATGATGCTCAATCTCCACATGAGTGCTTTCTCCTGCTCTCTTTGGATGGCGTAGAGCAAGAACAGAGCAGTCTCTCCCTTACTCTTCCCTCTCTCTCTCTCATTTTCTCTCCTTCCTGCTGCTCACTTCCATGAGGCCTGACTGCCTGATTTCCCTCCCTGAATGATTCACCTTCATTACAGCACTCAGTTTGCCTTTACGTAATTGATGAACACAATTATTCAGCCTCATTGCCCATTCAGGCTTCAGCTGAACCTGGTGCAACCTCTTGCATCCACCCCCTCCCTTAGCCTCCCCTGCAGACGTACGTAGACATTCACGCTGCTCGGCTGAGTTGAGCAGAAGGGGCTGATTAATAAATGAATCCTGGCTGTCTGATGTGCAGCATCCGCTCGCGTACTTGTAAATGCCCCTGAAGCAGAACATCCACACATCCACAACAACACACACTCGCAACCAAATTCACAATATTCCAAAACACAGACATAATACACAAAACCATAAACGAAAGCGAAAGGTCTGAGGGAGGGCAAAGTCATCCCTCACTATAGAGGGGGTTTAAACAGAGTACTGAATACTGAGAGAACAACTGAAACAAAAACAGAGACAAAGGAAGATAAACTGGGGACAGAGACCTTCAGGGATTTGAAGTACAAACATCTTCTGATGGATAGAAGAACAGAGTGGAGAGAGGCGGGGGTGGTGGGTTCCAGGTAAAAAGAGTAATAAAGAGGAGTTCGTCAGTCACAGGACTCTCCTTGTGGAGCCTGGAGGTAGATTAGCCCAGAGTGCTCCCATCACACCTTCAGCCCTCCAACTACTCAAGCCCATGGGTCTCAGTGGAGGACCTCAGAGGACAGCAGGAGAGAGACTGGGTGAGTGGGGGGGGGGGGGGGGTTGTGTCTCTCTCTGAGTCTCACCTACACTTCAAATCCATCAGAGGGGATGACAAAAAGGCAGTGAAGTTCTTAGAAAGTCTTTATGCTTACACCGACACTCTCTCACACTCACACACTCACTTTCACTCTCTCTCTCACACTCACTTTCACTCTCTCTCTCACACTCACACACTCACTTTCAATCTCACGCACCCTCATACACTCACATCCCACAGCATAACCCACATTTGCCTCACTTCTCACTTTCATACAAACACACACAATCGGTCTTCATCCAGTTCCCCTCTCTCTCACTCTCACTCTCACACTCACACTCACACTCACACACACACACACACACGCTGACTGAGGAACCCTGCTGGCCCCCTGCAGGGAGACCTGACAGCCTGAGACGAGGCTGACATATTGAGTTTGACGAGAGCGCTCCCGAGACAGCAGGGATGAGATGCCCAGCGCTCAGCCAGATTACACAACTGGGAGAGAGAGAGAGAGGGAAAGGGAGGGGGGAGAGACAGAGGGAGAGAGGGAGAGAAAAACTCAATAAGAAAGATGATTGTACGTCACACTCCAAGCTGTCTGCTGTGCCTCTTAATGAAAAGTTATGACAGGAGCTCCGCATTTTTTGTGTGTGCTGGGACACAGGGGTGGCTCTTTAGCACTGGGGCTCAAAGCCTGCCCGTGAGATTGATGGACAGGCAGGGGCAGGGGGGCAGACACACACACACACACACAAACATGCATGTACGTACGTACGTACGGGGAGATTACACACCCCTCCATCTGGCCCCACTGGAGCAGTGTGCGTGAGTGTGTGTGCACATGTGAGCTTTAGATGACGGGGAGATAAATGCAGCTTTGATGCTTTCAACACGCACACACAGAGCGGCCAATGACAAAAGGGAGAGGGGGAAACAAGATAGCATACGGAAGTAAAAAAGAGGGGGAGAGGGGGATGAAGATAAAGACAGATGGAGAAAGGGTGAAGGAGAGTGTGAAAGTGAAGATCACAGGTGCTGGGAAGGAAAAGGCTTGATGTTTGAGAGGCATTTTCTTGGAAATGGAAGTGTGTGTGTGTGTTGAAATAAGTACGAGTGGGTGGAAGAAGACAGTGTGTTCCCCTGTGGACTGAACATTGACCATCACCTGAAGATCAGCATGAATGCTTCTGAGCCCTTTGCTCTGACTGTGTGTGTGTGTGTGTGCATGCTTGAAATACAAACATTACCAAAAACCCTTTAGAGGTGGAGAGAAACATGTGAGATCGCATTCTGGTCTTTATTGCCCCAGTTGATGCCTTATTCCAACAGGCTGGAATGGGATTGAGTGAGTCACACTCTCACTCTTTCACTCTCACTCTCACACTCACACACAGTCACTCTGTGCTTGTTTGCCACTTACAGGCCATTAAATATTGAGTGCTGACAGGATATTTGCCCGTTGTTGGGCTGATGTCACCGCTGGCGCCCAGACTTGTGCCACTTATAGCCACAGTGTCCGTGGCCATGTGGGCCGCTGTCCGCCAGTGCTGCTGATGTCAGCAGGTGACACATCAGGCCCAGGCTGAGCATGACACCTCATTCCACAGCTCAGGGCCCAGACCCTGCCAAACTACTGCTGACACACACACACTCATACACACCCCCCTCATTCTCTTCCTCACACACACATACACACACACACACACACACACACACACACACACACACACACACACACACACACACACACACACACACACACACACACACACACAGGGCAATAACGGCAAATCATGTCTGAAAAATGCTGCATGAGGAGGACTAATAGTGGCTAACTCCAATGGCATGACAGTGAGCAGGAGCCTGCAATAAACTGCAGTCTGAAAGTACACATAAGGACATGGGGGGGATCATGAACATTGGAGTGACCTTTCCCAACAGCAGAAAAGCTTATGTGGTCTCCAGTGAGATTCCAGGGATTTGTGTTTTAGTTTGTTTTTATCAGTTTGTCTGTGTGCTTTTGTGTGTGTGTGTGGGAGGGGGGCAGAGGTGCAGGAAGGGGAGTTATTAGCAAAGAGGCAAAGGAAGGACAAGAGAATAATTTGGGAGCCCATCTGAGGCCTTCATTACCTTTGATGTAAATCAGGGGAAAGGAGAGCCTGATTAGGGTGTTTTAATAGGCTCCAACAGCCCCTCTCCCCACTGCTAATAAATGAGATGCAAAAAGAAAAGAGGGAGGGAGAGTGAGGAGAGAGAGAGAGAAAGAGTGAAAGGGGGGAAGGAAAAGAAAGGTGAAAGAAAGGTGTCCCTTTCTCTGATCCCCCTCTTCCCTCTCTTTCTCTCCAGCCACTGGAGGTGGCACCATGCCAGCTGGCTCCTTTGTCTGCTGCCTTGGTAACAGTTACTGGGAGTCTGATCATGGGCATATGCACAAGGGGAGGAGCAGGAGGAGGGGGGGGCACAACCCCTCTACACACCCCCATTCTCTGGGCCAAAGCAAAAGGGTCTAGACGACATCTGGCCCTTAGACAGAGGGGGATCGGCCCTTGGACCAGCCTAGCCTGCCCTGCCCAGCCCTTCCCTGACTTGCCTGGGCTGGATGAAGAGAGACTCATCTTCTCTAATCAGCCCAGCCAATGCACCAGGCTGCACTCAGCAAATCTTTGCACTCACAGCCACACAACACAATCAAATTACAATTCTATCTTTAAACACACACACACACACACACACACACACACACACTACAATCAAATCCTTCTCAGCTACAAGGAAGGATTTGCTGTTTTGTGTGTGTGTGTGTGTGTGTGTGTGTGTGTGTGTGTTGTGGGGGGTTGGTAGGCTGTGGCTAGTGTGTTTTGAGAGTCCTGTGCTCTATGCATGCGCTGACTGATGAAGTGTATTATGCTGAGGGAAGAGGCAGGTTTCCCTCACTCCACTAGTCTTCCTGAATGACCCTCCAATGAGAACACTGGCCTGAGGAGCAGAGCAGAACAGATGCTTTGGTCCTCTGTGCTGTTGACAGAGAGGCAAGCTGAGCCCAGGAGAAAGGGGGGGAAGGGGGAGACAAAAAAAACAAAAAAAAAACAGGAGACAAAAAGAAGCGAAAGAGTTTGTGTGTGTGTCTGTATGTGTGTATAGGTGTGTGTGTGTGTGTGTGTGTGTGTGTATGTGTGTGTGGGTGGCTGAAAAAGAGACAGACAGACAGAGAGAGAGAGAGAGAGAGAGAGGGAGGGAGGGAGGGAGAACACAGGGGCACACTTCACCCTGGAGAGCATCGCTCCATCTCTGAATGACATGCAGCCGCTCTGCTCCGTGGCCACTTTGAAATGGAAACTATGACCACTCACACGCCCTCTCAGAGGAAAAGAACAGGAGGAGAGGGAAGAGAAGAGGAGGAGAGGAAGAAGAGTGGGGGGGAGCAAGAGAGAGAGAGAGAGAGAGTGAGTGTGTGTGTGTGTGTGTGTGTGTGAGAGAGAGAGAGAGAGGCAAGCTGGGAGAGGAGGAGAAAGAAATACAGCTGTAATTAGTTTTCTTGTCGAGCCAAAGATGGGTGAGTCTCTCTCTGTGTGTGTGTGTGTGTGTGTGAGAGAGAGAGAGAGAGAGAGAGAGAGAGAGAGAGAGAGAGGGAGGGATGGCAGACACACAGGCTTGGGGGCGAGAGCTTCAGTCTGTGACCCACTAATCTGATCTGGGCTAAAAGATAGACATTAATCTTTCATATCCTGTGAAGTGGCACTGGGCCCCCGGAGGAAGTGCCAAGAAGCCCCTCCACCCACCCTCCCTCCACCAACCACAGCTCGTCATTGGCTCCCTCACCTCTCAGTCTGGCTCTGGAGACCACCTCATTGGCCCCTGGAGCAGATCCGCAAAAGGTCTTGCCAGGGTCATCACGTGGCGTCAGGCCTGACAGTAAAGAATGAGTGATCGGCCAGGTTAATATCCCCCTGACAGTTGAGGGGGGTCAAAGTGCGCGTGCACATATTTCCGCTCAAGGTCTCCCTGCGCCGTTACCGCCTCCTTTCTCCCGACCCAACACAGGCCACTTTGTCAAAGCGGGGCCAAACTCCCCAGGTCGGCTGGGTCGCTGGGAGATATATTAGAGTTTGCTGTGCTGAGGTGGAGGAGAAACCCCCTTGAGGGACGAGCAGATAAACTAGCGAGGCAGTGCACATATAACCTTCACAACACAGGCTACTATATATATGCTCCTCCCTTCTGTAGGTGTCACAGCATGCATGCGCCGGTTGAGATCAAACGGCCGAACACCACTTCTCAGAGAGGTATTCCAAACAGCACTAACCAAGTTAAAGTCAAGCTAATCAAAACCACAAAATGGATTTAGATATACAAAAGTCTTTGAAATGGTCTTTGAATTTTTTTGTTTGGGTGATTCAGGAAAATAATGAGACCCCCCCCCCCCCCCCCCCACAAAAAAAAACCTCACCGCCCACAGGCCCTCATGAGTGATGAATTAGAACCTCTAATATGCCTCTGCTGTGGCAATGCAATATTCGCTATCCACTAGCGAGGTTATTGCTTCCATTTCCTGGTGAGACCTGATTAGGAAGAGAGCATTTTCAATCTTCCATCTTTCCTGGGATTATTCCAGAGCTCCTGCCTTGATTGAACGCTGCGGGTGTTTAGTGTGTTTGTTTCACCCTGTAGCTATAGACGCATAACCTTGGACAAGGTTTGTTAACGGCGCAGCTTTACGAACTAAGCTAGTCGTGAGCATACAGAGCAAAAGCTACGTAATAGCTGCGTGGCTAGCTGTGGAGCCAATAAGTAAGAAGTGATAAACTACATTTTTTTGGCACATCTGTGTGTGAATAATTTATAGTATAACATGACTGAAGAATGAGCGGTTGGTAAAGCCATTATGGTGGATGTGGAAGTTGGTACATTTTTGAGGGTGTGTAATGTGGATTCATGAAAGCTCTTCCTCTCAAAGCTAACCAACAAACAAACTCTAAAAAACCTTTCTAAATAGTTTAAAGGCTGTATGTTTTCTCACATTCTGTGCTGAAGTACCCCTTTAACTATATTTTTTACAAGCAAATACGCACACATACATACTACAGAAGAATAAGGGCAGGACAGATGACAACTACTTCAAAAGGTAGGCAAACTAAACCCCTGGATCCACCCCTGCTAATGCTATTCTCCAGGCATTCCCCCATCACATGCGATCGGAGGCGCTTTTATTTCAATCAGTGTCAGAGTGGCTTCTTAATGAGCACTGTGCTGCGAAGCGCTGAGCGAGTTCCGCTGGATTCATGTCAAGGTTGCGCCGCCCAAGCAGGAGAGCCAGACAGGAGCGGCTGAGGAGGACGCCGCTGAATGAGGCTGTTTTGGAGACACACGGCACTAATGAGAGCACGTCTCCAATCTGCCTGTGTGCAACGAGAGTGTGAGTGTGTGTGTATGCCTGTGTGTGTTTGTGAGAGAGAGAGAGGTATGGGGAGAGACAGAGAGAGGGATGGGGGGAGAGAGAGAGAGAGGGATGGGGGGAGAGAGAGAGGGAGAGAGAGAGGGAGAGGGGTCTGACAAAGGAGATCTGATAAAACAAAGCGTATTTTTTCTCTTTTTTTGGGTTGCACTCAAACATCAAACACACATGCACTGCTCAGACACACACACACACTCAACACACACACAGCTTGATGAGCTGCTGATGACATTGCTGGGCTCCCTGCAGCAGCTCAGTGCGGGCTGTGTGCAGCACTGGGGCCTCTATCTTTCCTCTCTTCCACCCTGCTCCCTCGTTCCCTCACTCCTCTGCCTCCAAGGACCACATCCAATAGGAACGCGGCTGCCCATCCCCCGCCACAGCCCTCCACCAATGGGCTTCCGCTCCTGTCTGCTTCATCAGCACGGCCCTGGTCCCTGACAGCATACAGTCCCCCTCCCCTCCCTCCTCCACCGCCCTCCTCCTCCATTTCTCTCTCCTCTCTCCCCTCCTCCTTCCTTTCCTCTCCTTCATTTTCCATCCCCCTTGTGCTCGTTCTAATTATGGCGAACGAGCCGCAGCACTCAGGCTGCCTGAATCAAAGAAACGAGAGAGAGGAGAAGGAAAATGAAGGAGAGAGAGAGAGTAAGAGAGAAAGAAAGAGATGGAGAGAGAAACAGAGGGAGAACGAATATGCGGGGGCCCACACTGACAGGATACAGAGATGCCCCCAGGGCTGGGGGAGGGTGGTGTGTGTGTGTTTGGGGGGGTAAACAACACTGCTTTCAACCTCAGAGTAAATTAGAATGCATTGCAGTGCGTGCTTGTGCATGTGTGTGCCTGCGTGTGTGAGGGAGAGTGAAAGAGGAAAGGGAGAAAAATAGAGTGTGTACGTCAGCATGAAAAGGCCAGCCATGCGAGTGTGTGAGTGAGTGTGAGTGTGTGTATGTGTGTCTTTCAGAGTGTGTCATCTCTGCAGATGTGGTCTGGAAAGGAAAGCTGCCCCCCTTCATTCCAACATCCCAGCCTCCCCCCAGTCTTCACAGGGGAGCAGACAGAAAGAGTGAGTGAGTGAGAGAGCGCAGGACAGAAAGAGGAGAAGAAGAAAAAGGGACAGAGGGAGAGAGAGAAGGGTGGGAAAACAACAACACAGGTGGGAGAGCACAGAGCTGCACAGCAACAAGAAATGCCAAAACAGAGCGGATGGTGTCAGATGGCAAGAGAGATGTAAACCAACCGAGCTGAGTTTGTGTTTGTGTGGTGTGTGTGTGTGTGTATGCTTGTGCTTCTGCAAGGCAGAGAAAACAGTACAGACACACAGGCAAGAGCATCAGAGCATGGAAGAACGTTCTGCTCTCTCTCAGTCACTCACTCACTCTTAGACACACACACACACAGCTCCCTCCGCCCGCTCTCATGCTTGGCGCTGCTGGTTTATTTATTGCTGAGAATATTCAGCCTCAGTCCTCTTCCCCCCACCAAGACTCTTATTCATCTTCTGCCTCATATTCTTCCCACTGCTTCCATCTCTCCCTCCCTCTCTCCCTCTCTCCCCCGCTCCCTCACGCCGTGTTGCTCTGTCTGCAAAGTGCTCTGTGCAGATCTCCCTTGTGAGCACATTACTGTGATCTATTGTTCCTAATTCTGATGTTTTCGTTTTCTATAACCTCTCATTTTTCAACAGTGAGGGGGGTAAGGAGAGAGAGAGAGAGATAGAGAGGCAAAAGCGAGGGTGGCGAGGCGTCTAGGCTCCTGCACCAGCCCTGATGTGCAGGCAGCCCTGTGTGAAGGCGCTGCAGCTGGTCCATGTGTCCCACATGCATGTGCACTGGGACGGATACTGGGAGATTTATTTGGGGCCTTAAAAAAAAAAATGGGCGGCTTTAAATCTACTGTGTGGTGGATCCTTTACACTTCTCACTCTCCTCCTGTGTCTGGCCTCTTTCTCCTTGATGTCTCCCTCCCTCTCCCTCTCTCCATCTCTCTCTTTCTCAGCACACACACACACACACACACACACACACTCATAAAGCACAGGGAAGAGTGTCATACACAGCTCGCAAAATGAGCACAAAGTCACATTCACTGCATTGGTACAAGCAGACACAAGCACAGTTACCCACACACTCTTACAGAAGAACTTCCAGGAGAATTTATATATATAAAAAAAAAATCACAGATATTCAATAGATAAACATGCAAAAACATATCAAAACAGCTGAAATAATTCTATTTTATCACGTCGAAAACAGAAAAAAGTCACCAAAGTACACTCTCTTTAACATTGCGTGAATGGTAAAAAGGGAGGAACGTCCTTCCTTTGGGCGGGTCAGTTCAAAATGCTCGTCTGTCATCAATTAGCCAATCACCGGAGCCACATTCCTCAATGGGCCCAATCAGAATGAAAGGGTGGGTTGACGGGTTGACACGCAAGGCTTGTACTACTGTCATTGTCGACAGACCTGTCATTCGGGAAGGTGCAGATGGCGGAGAGTTTGTGCCTTTGCAGAGTTTTGCTTTGTTGTGTCAATAAAAAAAGGATGGAAAAACGAGACATTGTATTCGTGATGCTAAATACCCCATTTCACACACTGGAGGACGACGAGAAGGTCAAAATCAAAACAGAGAGGAGACCAGTTCCAAAAATTGACACTGAAAAACCGAATGGTAAGGTCAGTGTGTTTAACACCTCATGGTATCAAAGATACCCATAGATACCCATAGCTAGCTAGTGTTACCACTAGTTGTCTATGCTGGCCTTGCCTGTTGGTAGGGAAATCTCAAACATGTGCAGGGATTTAGTGACCTTAAAAACTTGGACAGGGCCACCAAGCGTCACGACAAGTGCAGCTACCACATTGGTGCAGCTAATCGCGTAAAATTGCTAGGTAGCGAGCCCGTTGATCAACTTGTGGACGAGGGTGCCCGGTTGCAAGTGGCACAGCACAATGCTAAAACGCGTTGTAATGAGGATACACTGAAGCGTTTGATTGATGCTACGGCGTATTTGGGCATGCAGGAGCAGGCATTTAGGGGACGGGACGAAGGGCCAAATTCAGATAACAAGGGCAACTATAGGGAGTTTGCAGAGCAGTTGCAGTCTTCTGGTGTTTCAAAATAATTTCTGCCACTTTCACAATATTGCAGTGTAAAGCACAAAAGACAACCGACATTACCACAAACAAACTATGCTCATTGCACTGTATGGTATTTCTCATGCTGACATGTGTCCTCAAAAAACAAATTCATTTTATTTAACACAATCCCCTAAGAGCAAGCACCAAGACACCTTTCTGGTTTTGTAATTCTTTCTCTCTTTCTCAACAATCCACCCATCTACTCACATTTACCCGCTCATTCACCTACCTGACCGTTTTAACCCGTGCCCTCCCCTATTTTTGTGACCACCAGTCACCACTGACACACACACACACATACACACACACTCTTACAGGTAGACATAGACAGAGACACAGACACACATACTTACAGACACACACATACATAGACTCACACTCTATCTGAAAGAGATCACAGAGCCTGGGCCGCTAGCACTCCTCACACTCTCCTAACCGGGTTGTTAATGCATCACACTTCTCTTAAAAGCCTTCGCCTGTGTGTGTGTGTGTGTGTGTCACACATCACCCTTCCTATCCCTCCACCAAAAACACCTGTCTGGCACTTACTTTTCACACACATATTACCTCTCTCCATTCCAAAGAGCTGAGAGTGACCATGTTTTTAAACGGCCGGCGGGACTTTGTGTGTGTGTGTTGTGTGTGTGTGTGTGTGCGTGCGCGTGCGTGACTCTGGTCCTCACCAGAGCCAGCGGCTGACAGAAACTCTTAATGCCTCACTTTCATGAAGAAACTGCTCTCACAGGCTCACAAAGGTATGACCTACAGTCCCTAACAACACTCCCCACTGAACCAACACTTTAATTCCACACTCTTTTCTATGAAAAGGGGTGGGGGGTGTGGTAGAAGGGAGAAAAAGCCTTTATGAGAGAGCAAGAGACAGGAGAGTAAAATAAAAAGACTTGCTGGTGGGTAGGACTTGTGCCAGGTCCATGCACATGAATACCATCTCTCTTTAAAGAGACTAGTTAATTAAATAAATATGACTGATGGTGAGGGGCATTTCAAATTCCCTTTTAATACCAGATGATGGGGAGAGAAAGAGAAAGAGAGAGAGAAAGAGAGAGAGAGAGAGAGAGAGAGATGACAGCTCCAGGCAAAGTGAGGGCTTCAAATGTGCAATTACAAGCTCACAAAAACACGCACAAACACACACACACACTCCAAACACAAGAGTAAGGAACACGGGGATCAATTGCAAATGCTAACACACACTTGCACATTCCCACATTTAATATTACAGCTGCAGACCTGGGGAACGGGGTGGATGGGTGGAGGGAGAGGGGGTGAGATGGAGCGAAGCTGTCGAACAGCAGGTAAGAAAAATAGAAAAAAAGAAAAAAAAAACAGCGATTGCTGACACTTCTTGCCAGCGCAAGGAAAAAAAGGGGGTGAGAGAGAGACAGAAATCAATACCACAAAACAGATATGAAGTTGAATACGAGTTAAACACAGGAAGAAGAGAACCCTGCTATCAGTGAAAAAAAAAAAAAAACTTACTACATCTAATGCATCTGTGGCCTTAAGAGAAGGCCTTTCCCAACAGAGGGTAAATGATACCCATGAGAAATACCATACACACACACCTCAATTACGAATATCTGCACTGATGCATGTCAAGTGAGAGCTAACTTGGGGATGTGCCTTGAGTCTGGAGCATAGTAACAGCTCGAGCAGTGTCTCTGTGATAGAGGCCCAGTCCATCACTGCTGACGGGGCAGCATAGGTGTGAACAGGTAAGCGTGGCAGCGAGGTCAGGCAGGTATAATGGGCCTTAATGCCTGGGCTCACGATGCCCCTGGTCTGGGGGAGATACGAGCTGGGTGTCAGTCCATGGTGTGTGTTTGTTTGTGTTTGTGTGTCAGCAGAGAAAGCTGAGCACCTGGAGATAGGTGGATTGTGTAGGTGTAGGTGTAGTGTGTGTGTGTGTGTGTGTGTGTGTGTGTGTTGTGTGTGTGTGTGTGTGTGTGTGTGTGCGTGCGTGTTTGGCTTTGGTCAAGAGCTAGGTGATGCTGCTGATGCAAAAGCAGATCTTTTTGAATGTGATTGTGTCTGTGTGTGTGTGTAAGAGAAAATGTGTCATTCAAAATGTGTGTGCACCAAATGGGCAAGTGTGCGTGTTCTGTGGAGCTGGCAGACAGACTGGCTGAGGGAGCGATGAGGTCTCAATATCTGGCCTCCCAGCAGAAACACACAAGCAGACATACAATCACATGAAGACAGCTGTCCTGTCAAAGAGGGACAGTAGGAAGAACCAAACACACACACACACACACACACACACACACACACACACACACACACACACAGACTCTCTCTCTCTCTCTCACACACACACACACACAACCTCTCTCACACTCACAGTCGCAAAAACACAGACACAGATGCACATAATGTCAATGTGTGCCATCTCGCTCCCTGGTAGG
This sequence comes from Tenualosa ilisha, assembly GCA_015244755.2. Lineage (NCBI taxonomy): Eukaryota > Metazoa > Chordata > Actinopteri > Clupeiformes > Clupeidae > Tenualosa > Tenualosa ilisha. Next base: position 1,857,543 of record PYXC01002238.1, on the reverse strand, counting down.
CTGTGTTGGGGGGTGGGGGGGCTGACAGACAAAGCTGAGGGCTGGATTGCTGCCTGAGATGAGATGTGATGTGGTGTGCATTGAGAGAGGGTGACGAGAAAGACCGGTGAGTGGCTCCGACAGGCGTGCTGGGACACCTCACACGCTCACCTGCTGCTCAGGGTCACACCACACAGGTAAATAAGACAAACACCTGAGATCAGCCCTGGGGGTCAATGAGGAAGACAAAGACAACAGGAAAACAAATAAATTAATAAAATAAACAGAAAATGACCGAGGGAAAAAAACATAAGAATGATTGAGATGCACACTGGAGGCAGTTTAAAATCTGGACGGAAAAGACCAAGGACTCCGTTTCAAGATTCATAATGATCCACACAGCCCAGGATGACTAATCAATCTCGCCTGGGAGTGCACATTACTCACATACAGCAGACAAAGAGAGAGGGAGAGAAAGAGGGAGGAAAGGAGAGGGAGAGAGAGAGAGGGAAAGGGAGAGGGGGATGATGCTAAAAAGAACATATCTCCCCCCCACCCCAAAACAAACAAATAAATAGCAAGAGAAACGGTTAAAGAAAGACTCACATACAGCAGAGAGAGGGGGGGGGATGATGCTAAAAAGAACATACCCCCCTCCTCGAAACAAACAAACAAACAAACAGACAAATAAACAGCAAGAGAAACAGTTAAAGCAAGAGAAACCTCAATTTAAGATTTCTCTTCTCTTGCCATCATAACCCCATCTTGCTTTTCATCATCCAGGGCCGCTGGACAGGATGGCAAACAGTGTGGCGTCTGTGAAGAGAGGGAGTGGGAGAGGAGACGAGGGGAGGGGAGCAGCGGTGCGGAGCGGCTTGATTAAAGCCCAGCAGCAGCCGCCCACCACCCCCTGGGCCAGGCTCTTTCATTAGGAGCCTGAATGGAGACATGAAGCATCAGCGGCGCACCGATGCCACTCACATGGGGCAAAAGAGTGGCCCAGGGAACACAGATGGGCTCTCCACCACCCGCATGATCATTTAAGACGAGGATAGACAGAGAAACACACACACACATGCACGCACACACACACTCACTTTAGTTGACAGCCCGAGCTCCCAATCTTGGATTAGCCAGTCTGCGCAGACAGGGTCGCTATAGCAGGGGGGAAAGAGGAAGAGGAAAAGGAGGAAAAGGAAAAGGAGGAGGAGCTGAATGTTTTTAAAAAGTGTCATCCCATTATAATAATGCCTTAAGGGGGCTCCCAACACCTGTTGGTCATGTACTCAGCCCTCCAATCGCAGAGGAGGAGTAAGTTGCTGCAAAGCACCATGGGACGTCACAGCGTGCGCTAATGGCGTATTCCAGCAGGCGTCAGACAGAGCGGCCCTGCTCTAGAACGAAGCAGTACATCAGCTCTTTATACAGCTGCTCGTAACTCCCGTCAGAGCAAGCACGCCTACGGGCTGGGATTTGACATCGGCCACTGTTTTGAATTCATGAGTTCATTACGCTCCCGGCTAAGACCCCTCTGTGATGCAACATCGGCATGCATTCTCCCATACTGGGCATGCTCATAAATGTTTGACAGCCTTTTTACCTGTGACTTGGGAGACACCAAGTGCAAGTTGGATAGATATGAATTTCTGAAATAAATTTAAATTAAATTTTAAATAGGCTGGGGTGGAGGAGTGACACCATTACTGAGGGGGTTTTTTGTGTAGGGCTGGATCAGCATTCAGTGCCTTGTAACAGTGCCTATATCCCTGTGCAACACGGACACACTCTCTCACATATACACACACTGCCATGTGGACAATGGTGACCCTGCCCCTCTCCTTCTAATGCCAGCAATGTCTGCATCACTGGTGCCCCAACAACGTGTTTTCCCATAAGGCACTGGGGCCGGCAGATTATGGTTCAATTAGGGTACTGCCATGACTGGGCCAACAGACTGGGTGCTCCCCTCCTTCAGCGCTGCACTACACAGCTGCACTAATGGACCCCAAATGGTCTGAGCAAACAGACTCTCATTCAGAATTGGGTTTTTTTTCCATCACTGATAGCGATAGAGAGGTTGCTTTTCTCTTTTTCAGCTGTTTGTTGTTGTAATGAAACAGTAGCACTCAATTAATTCAATGCATTGACCTGGATTTGACTCTGATATCAGTGCCAGATACTTCAATCAGTTTAGATGCATCTGAGATTTCCCTTTCTTTTTTGTGTCTTCATTACACAGCACTGGGCTATCTACATGCTAACTAGATAAAAGCTACTGAGGCTCTATCTGGTAGAAAAATGGGCACTGTTGATTCTATGCAATCACTTTGACTTCTAGGTCTTCTGCAGCTTGTGACAGTGTGTTCTTTTAACCCTTAAAAAAAAGAGGGGGGTTGGGGGGGGGGTGGATGAAAGATGAAAGGCAGTAGTACTCGTTTAACACCATGTCAGATTTCACAGCAATTCTTCAATTAAGAAGCGTGACACCTGGAGGCTCGGGAGAGACATAAGCTGAGCTGGATTTAAAAACGGTCAGACAATAAGAGGTTTTGGTGACGAGAGTACGCTGTCATTCCCACAGCACAGAGACAGCGTATGACATCCATCTCCATGCCAACTGTCATGTCTGGGTCTGCTTTCAGAAGGCATTTGGGTGTTCTTCCCGCTCGGCCCTCTTAAACCCACACAGGACGACGTCTTCCATACCAATCACATTAGCCTTACATGGAGAAATTGTAAACAGCTTTGGGTGTTGTGTTTCGCAAAGAAACTGCCCCCCATTCTTTAAAAAATCTGCGTACCTATTTGCTACCAGCTTATGCAGCTGTCTTTGCAAGGTTTATGACGCAAGTGTTTCCATAACCTTGCCATTTCTCTTAAGACTAAAAAAAAAAAAATACAAAGGCAGTAATTACAAATTCCATTAGCTGAAAAATGTGATGCTGCATCAATCAAAGAGCACTCACGGGCCATGCAGCACACTGTGCGCAGCACGCACACACGCGCTTCCTTAACGCCGTTGCCATGGCAACCAACCCGCCCCTGTTTCAAAGGCAGAGAGCGGAAGCCTGGCACTGCATCCGGAGGGAGGGAGGGAGGGAGCGGTGACACACATGATGGGAATCAGAGCCCATCTCGTCTCCAGCTCCAGCGCTACCTCCAAGTGCCACATCTCCTCACGATGGTCCTAGCGATCGGCCTTCGCTGTGTGATGCACAGACAATGTCAGAGATCAAGTCATTCAGGATCCACTGACAAATGGTTTTATGATATAAAGTATATACCCTTACCTCCATGACATTTTTAGTTATGACATACATAAACCCTTAACTCTACCTATCAAAACGATGACCATATCTTGGATATCTGAAGTGCAACTGACAGTCTCAATCCATTCAGAGCCCAGCAAAGGTTGCTCTAATTTAGCTACTGGCGCTGACATGCAGGGCCTCCAAAGAAACTGTCAGAGAAAATGTTTGCATGATGACGTAATGGTTCTAATTCTAAAAAAATCATAATCATAAATCCAGGAAAACAGCAAAAGGCAGAGAATGTCAGATGCACAAAGACATTAATACGACACTGGTATTGAATGTAGATACTGAATGTCAAATTGGACCATGGCACCACAGAAAGAATTACACAATGAAAATTTCCTCAGACACATTTGTCAAGGAGATCTGAGTGGCCAGACAGAGTGCAGCTTCACAGGGCTTAAGCCTGACAGAGAGAATCAGTCAGCTGGTGATAACTGGGAGGAGATTGTTTGAGAGAGCAGGAGTGAATGATTGCATGTTAAAGCAAGCCTGATCTCCCTCTTCCTTGTCCTTGGCTAAGGTTCAGTGGGGCATTGTGCTACGCTGCCACACACACACACACACACTGTGAGAGCAATTTAAAAATAGAGCATTCAGTATGACATAAGACTCAGCCCAAAGCTTTTAAAGACATTCAAGTGTTACCTCAGTTAAACTATTGCCAGTTTGACTTCACTGTGAAACAGATATACAGTCTTGCTGACAGACTTGAGAGATTTGTAAGACAGTCTAAACACAACTATGTGTGAGGCTTTATGTGTAAGTTCCTCAAAAGCAATAAAACAGCCAACACTTCAACACTACTGTGTGTAATTAAAGGGAAAATGGGCTTCATGCAAAAAGAAAAAAAAAGGTTCCAAAGCAACTTCTTTTTCGTTTACCTAGAAAAGCACTCAGACAGCACAAAACTCCCGCCAAGGCAATATAGGGTTACTGATGCAATACAAATTGCAGACAGTGTTCCGGATCACCACCAAAATTTAATCATCTGCTCCTCGTCCTAACACCAACATTGTCCAAAGGAAATTCATTTAAATCTGTGCCATACTTTTTGGGGTTATTTTGTACACAAACAGACAGACAGACACAGGTGAAAACATAATAATAACAGACAAGGCTCCTGTCAGTTTGGTGGAGTGAAACCCACTAATCCACTTACAGCACCTGAGTTGTGCGTGGAAGCCCCATGTCTGGCCCAGCTCTGGAAGTCATCCAGCCATCCTTACAGCACCTACTAGTGAGGCTGTGATAAATGACACTGGACCACCTCACTAAGCACGCTGCTCGGCCAGAAAGGGCATTTGTTTGAGTCCGTTCATTAGAAAGTAAATGGACAGTAAACAATTCAACAGATCTGCTCTGTTCAAGGATAAGTTTGTGTGTGTGTGTGGAAAAAATAGCTTGGAAGCGAAGTGGGCGATGGGATAGGTTGTGGAAGCTAAGAGCCCACCCCTGACTGATGGCTCTCTCCACCAATGGTGTGGCGCCAGCTCAGGGGTGCAGAGGCAGAGCAGAGGAGGCGCTGCAGCAGGAGAGAGGAATGCATCGAGCCACAGTCTGCCCCTCTTCGCTTTCCTCTCTCTCACTCTCTCTCTCCATTCCTCTCCTTCACTCTGGGAGTCTCCTTCTTGTCATCCCTCTCTCCAGTCACAGTATGCACCCAGTGCCCTCCTTGCAGTGGGTAGAGGGCAGAGTATGACTGTGGTTGGAGACGGAGGCCTCTGTGAGAGAACTGTCATAAGACCAAGAGTCCATGCCGCCATTTTAGCTCTGGAAACAGGCTCTGCTATTGGCCTTGTTGATCTAGTGAATTCAGACCTGATTCAGATTCATGTGTGAACTCTTTACAGCCCAACAGCCTTTCTTGTCCAAGACAAAACAGGAAGTACAGTGTGTACAACTTGCCTGCTAACTCCAAACCCCAAACAGAGTTTTCAAAATGCAGCCACGTTGCTGTTCGTGTGTGTGTGTGTCTGTGTGTGCGTGCCTGATTCCCACATTAGAATTCTCTTTCATTTCGCTACATAGTTACGCGTGTTGCTTCAGAAGTACTACACGCAAGGCCTTTTTAAAACAATAAAACAGGCTTGTCTGTGTGTGAGAGAGTGTTTGTGTGTGTGTGGATAACTAGAGGACGTCTGTTCTGACATCCTCTGACAGGCACGCTCTTGTGAGTGAATGAGTAGAGAGCAGGACACTCACGGGGAGACTGGAGGGTCTGTCCTGCTGGTTGGAGCCCATCTCCTCATGGTTGGGCTTCCCTGGCGTCAGTGCTGGCCCTGCGGCTGACGACTGGCCCCTGCTGCTGTAGCTCTCTTGTGGAGCATCCTGAAATGTGTATGTGTGTGATAGATAGGGAGAGAGAGAGAGAGAAAGATGATAGATATTGAGGAAAGGTCAGGTGGAAAGGAGAGGCATGAAAAAGGAGGATGGGGAGAAAAAAGTGAGAGGGAGGAAATTAAGTTACTAAGTTATTTTTCTGTTTTTCACACTCGCCCTCTCCGCCATGAGTTTCTGCGCTGACATTTCAAGTGGACTGCTCTGTTAGCCAATCACGCGTCTCATCCCACCAGTGTTCGCGAAACGAGGCTGTGACTCACTCGTGCAATGAGCAATCCATCACCATCTCAACCGCACCAACATGAGGCACACACTGTGACGACAATGGCACATAATTGCACCTTCTACAGTCTCAAGCACCAAAAATGCCAGGGACTGTCAGACAGTTTCCAGAAACCGATTCAGAAGGAGATGTTGTGTATTTTTTAAGTGAGAAAGATTTGCAGAAAAGGTTAGATTGCTTGCCAAAAGGTCCCTTAACATACAATTAAAAATATAAACTATATATCAAAGTCTTAGATATACTGTATGATGGACAACATTTGGGTCATGTACACACATACCTGTGAAATAGAGGGTTGGGGGAGGGGGTAGTGGGGGGGTTGGCATCTTAAGTACTTCCAGCAGGACTGGGTTTTCATAAGCAAACACTATGAGGAAGAGAGGTTTCCTGAAAACTGATACAAAAGTCCCCTTTGCTTCTCTGACCCATGTCCTGCGTAATTCCACTTGAGTACCGGTACATAAACAACACCCTAAAATAACCCACTTCCTACATACATTCAGAGCAGCACAACTGAAACCATTCGATTGGCACTGGAGATCTTTTTGATGTGGGAATGGGCTAGGGAGAGATGGTGCGTATGGCAGGGGGATATTTAAAAAACAAAAACAAAAAAAACGCCTTCACATGCAGATATTTACTTGGGCCTGCAAGTGTTTACACAAGCAGAGGGCTGTAAATCACTAGGTCAAAGCCAAAACACTCACATTCATCACACACACACACACACACACACACACACGCCGCCTGGCACGTACGGCCTCATCCAGATGACCTCACCGACAGGGCATGTTTCCTTTTGGCAGGGGAACAGCTGGTCTGAAGTGATCAAGGTGAAAACACTGGAGCACGCCGGCATCACAACAAAACTATGCAACATGTGGGAGCACTGACTCCACCCCCCCCCCCCCCCAACCCCACCCTCACACACACACACCTCACATCATAACAGATGTGTGTGCTCCCTGGCACTGTACCCAAAACCCTGGGCTGGGGGAAGATCTGCTGAATCTGTAAAGCCATGAAATCACACACACACACATCCACAAACACACACACGCACTTCCCCTAGTATATTTTTAGCATGCAAGCTAAATGACAGCAGTGCTTCACTGGAAGTGACTTTCTGCCAACTGGTGCAATTCTCCCTTGATTTTCTTCCTGCAAATGTACTCAAGCGTTTCCAAAAGAGTCACTATTTACCACAGTGATTTCCCCAAAGCAAAAATAGTTACATGCAAAACTGTAATTCTATACACTTATTCTGGCAAAGAAACTCCCTCCACCCCCCTACAACTTATCCACAACATCACAGCCACATATCTGCCATTTATCACTAATAAACACCCAATCTGTGTGTGTGTGTGTTAGCTTGAGTGGTGATCATTAATCTAGTGTCCAGTCTGTCCACAGTGATTCAGCCCACGGGGCATCTGTTAAAAGATGCCATGAGTCAACGTGGCTCGAGTCCTCAAGGCTTTTCTCTAGGTCTGTTTAGCGATAGAGATGGAGAGACGGAGAGAGTGTGAGGTGTCGTCTCCCTTTCATGGAATGTCACATGCTCAACTCAAGCGTGCTGATAAACGGCTCTGTGCCTTGTCCGAAGGGTGTGTTAAGACCAGCGCACACACAAACGTGCCTTCTGGCCCTTGACTGTGGGATGCTGGGCCGTCTTCCCTTTCCAGAGAGTCCCATCACGTCTGGAGTGCGCAGCACAACCACATGAGCCTTATCCTTTCCATCTGTGGGAGCCCAAGCCAAGATGTTTCGTCCCCCCACCCCCTCCTGGCTCCACCCTCTTCTTCTCCACAATTTAAACCTTCATAATTAACACAGCCAATTAATAATTAACAGACAGCTTAATTAATAATTAAGGCTGGCAATTAAAAATGGCCAAAATGAGTTGGCAGGTGAATGCGAGATTAAAACCACAATGCGGTGAAGGATCTGGTTCTATGCCAGGTCCACCCAGCGTATGAGCAGTTTGTCTAGAAGCTTACTCCAAAAGCAGAGATGGCTGGAGTCAAGATGCTCTACACTTCTCTTTCAACTGTCTCCACTGCTCTAATCCAACACACACATACACACACCTCTCTTTGTAAAAGGCTGTGGGAAGAGCACCTCTGAAGCTAAAGTGTGCACATTCAGTGCATGTGTGCATATATGTGTGTGTGTGTGTGTGTGTGTGTGTGTGTGTGTGAGAGAGAGAGAGACGGAAAATAATAGCTGGAAGGTTGTGTGCATAAAGCGAGCGGTGTGAGTGCAGGGCCTTGGCTGTGAGGCGCTATGATATTGCACTGGAGCCCATGAGAGTTTCACTCAAGGTCAGCCTCTTATTACTGCAGCCTTCACTGCTGCACTGCCTGCCCGCCAAATAAATATGTGAGCGCGTGCGCGTCCACACACACACACACACACACACACACACACACACACACACACACACACACACACAGATATTTTACCATCATGTGTTCTTGCTCACACAGAGTTCACACCAACAGAGCCACTCACATTTTCTCTGAAAAAACACACACATAGCTGCAATACACACACACACACACACACACACCTGTGAGTAACCCATCACTTTTTACAAGTCCTCCTCCAACCCTGAGTTTTATAATAACAGTTTGGAGCAGCTTAATCACTGACAACAGGAGAGTTAATCAGCACAGAATCCAAAGCCAACACTAACCTGCTCCATTTTTTTTAACAACAATTACCAGAAATGCCATTGGTAATCATTGATATTTATTTTGACACAACTGGTGAACAATTAATGAGAAACAGCTTTGAGGTATTCTCCAGGCCCACAGACAGGAAAATAATAGATTACACTGTGAACGCAGGGGTGTGGGACACTAGGTGTCTGGTGTCTTAGGATGTGTTTAAGGTATGTGTGTGTGTGTGTATACACAGATATCTCACCTGTTGCTGCGGTGCAGGTCTGGGCTGCATGTATGGGGTTTGTGTGGGAGCCGATGATGGCTGCTGCTGCTGCTGCTGCTGGGGTGGGCTGAAGTATGAAGGCTGGCCCTGCTGGCTGTACCCAGCCATGCCCTGCTGCCCATACTGTGCTGATATCTGCAGGACACACACACACACACACACACACACACACACACACACACAGAGAGAGACAGAGAAACTTAGTCCTCATTTAAACCAACACACACACACACACGTGTAGACAGCACTTCTTTGAGATATTTTGCCATTTGCTGTCTCCAAAGCATATCAATAAACAAGCAGGTCAGCCCTCTTCTCCCCTGAGCTCACCACACTCATCCTTGAAGTGGTGTAGAACAAGCATCTGTAGAGCCCCCGCGTTTCCCCGAGGTTGACAAGTTGGCCAGCAAAGACGCAATACATTAGAGAACATAATAAGATTGAGTAAGAGTGAGAGTGAATGTATGTGTGTGTGTGTGTGTGTGTGTGTGTGTGTGTGTGTGTGTGTAAGCAGTGGGGGGGCTGCCACTGGCACAACCTCAATGGCTCATCTGTCCTTAATTGCGGCAGTTGCTGGAGCCAGATTGTGGAACAAGAGTGGTTCTGCCCCAGCTGATGACAATGCACGAGCCCGCGCACATGCGCACCCCTCCCGCCATGTGTCAGCACCTTTGAAATCAGCACTCCTGGCCACCGCAGATTGAACTGCACGGCATCCAAATGCTGTTCAAGGCCGTGCCCACACTCAGCAATGAGATCAAACACACACACACACACACACACACAGTTTGCCTCGAGGCCCGAGCCGTACCCCCTCATCTAGTGAGCCCATGACAAATGGCCTGGGTATCAGAGAAGCTTGACCTTTACTGCTCCTTACTGATGTACGGGCCACTCTAATCCAAATGGCAAGGTGAAATAGAACCCTGTTGCCAAGGGCCTCAGGAGCATTCAGTTCACATACAGCTGTCTCTCTCTCTCTCTCTCTCTGTCTCTCTCACACACACAGACACACAGCGCTAGTCCAAAACTTCTTTTATTTCATAGAAAATATCACTGCCTCCTCAACACTTGACAGCTTTGGTGGATACCGTATGACGCTTCTTTTTACTGGAGTGAATGAAGGGGCTTCCTGAGAGTACAAAAATTCAATTGTGTGTGTAAAAACAAGGAAATGAGAGTAACCAGCCAGAGTGACAAACAGAGAGCTGAGAGGAAACTCAAAATCTAGAAATGTTTTTCAATTACCTGTGTGTGTGTGTGTGTGTGTGTGTGTGTGTGCATGTGTCCTGTATACGTGTGTCTTTGGGGGACTGCAGATCAGAAGTTCACCTGGATGAGTGGAGCTAGATTAGGGTGTTGTGACAGGACGAGGGCCAATGCTGCAAGGGTCGTCATGCCGCCCGTCACGGTGGGACCACCACCTGCCTTCCTGATTATACGCACCTCAATCACCCTGCACCTGCTGCAGCTACACACACTCACACATATACACACACAAATAAGCTTTGGCCTGCCAAGCCAGTACAGCCAATAAAAACACTCACAAATCTTTGCCAGTCAAACTGTACTGACTGCAGGCAGGCAGGCAGACAGACAGACAGACACATACGCAAGGACACCCACATGTGCCTTGTTTTCATGACTCTACCTTTTCTATTTTCAAAAAGAGAAAAAACAAATCAAAAGTTTTTCATGATGTTCTAGACCCACAATGCAAACACTGTGGGATTTAATTTACGGGCAACTATGAAAGTAAATTAAGACTGGCAGCATGCCCGTTCCATGGAGAGTGATTTCAATTTGGCATTTGGCAGGTAAACAACAGACATTATCCCTGCATGCTTTCTGTTGGTTCCACCAGTGTTTTGCCCCGGCAGGGACCAATTCAACATAAACAAGCCCAGGGGCCACGGAATCTGGATGCCTGAGTTCCTCAGGAGAACACAACTAGCTTAAACTTGACAGCACAAGGGCCTGACATGGAATTCAAAAAGGTTCTCATAGCAGAGCAGAATTAAGACCATTCTACTTACTATCCTCAGAAAAATAAAGAAAACACAATGATGTAGGTGTGTGTGTGTGTGGTAGTGCTGCTTGACTTGACTCTGAGAAGCTTTAGCTACAGCCGAGAGCACTTTGTGAAGGATGAGAGAATTGCGCTGGTGAGCATGGCCATTGCTTTCTAGCACTGCTATCTCAAACTTAGCCAACTCCAGGGAGATCAAAATGCCATGGTGATGAAGGTGAGCAGAGGGGACCTGTTTACCTGGGCTCATACACCCCCCACCACCACCCCCCGCACACACACACACACACACACACACTACTGAAAACCCTGTATCATACCAAAGTCTCAAACAAGGTTCAATGCCAGGAAAATATCTGACACATTCCAGGTAGAAACCACATGATTCCTGGGTGTTTGCAACGGCCCCCATCGGCCTTTGCATTTGAGACTGATTTTCCACCGGCCCATTTCACCAGTGATGTTAAAGGCATCAAAAGGAGACAAGTGTAAAAGGGCCAAAAGGAGAATTCAGGACAGTTTCAATAAATTCAGGAACACTTGGACTGAACATAAAGGTAAAAGAATAAACAAAATTCACATTTGTGTTCCAGCGAGTTCTGCAGTGTGTACGTGTGCACATCTTACTACTTCCGTGTGTGGCCCTAGCGTGTTTTTAGTTTATGAGGTGTATGAGTGTGGCTCATACGTCAGCACATCAGCCCTGTGTGTATGTGCGTGCGCGTGTGTGTGTGTGTGTGAATGGCAGACTGTCTCTGGGGTGGCTTTAAGCCCTATCCAGCGGGCCTACTGCTAAATATAGTCTCAGTGCAGCCTGTGCCCAGAATAGTGCTACACTGCACAGCCCAACCTCACTGGCCCACTCAAACATGCACGGCAAGCCATCCACCCAGCATGGCAAGGACAGGACCTAACCATACACACACACCACACACACACACACACACACTCATGCTTACCCACACAGGACATGCACACAGGACAAAATAGTATCATGCGCCCTAGGCTTGTGTGGTGGTTTCTCTTCCTGTTAAGCGATGTGCTAGAAATTCAACTCGTGCTACAGGGCACCCTCATTTCTCTTACTCTACTCCTCCCTTTCTCTCTCTGTCACTCAATGGTGTCTGCTGCAACGACCTGAAATACCACTGCCGCTAAATTAAGAACACCCGAACGATTTAGTGCTATTTCTGTTAAGTCTATGGGAGACTTCAGCTGACTCACAGACATAGTTTTCAGTGCCACAGGGGGAAACTTTAATTAAACTCTGCATAGTAACAACGTAACATCAAGGAAAGATGGCCACTAAAATAACCCAACAAAAGGCAACTTTTGTAATACACCCTACAGTGTGTGTGTGTGTGTGTGTGGCACACTGTAGCAGCACAGAGCCTTTGAGTGTTAAAAGCTCATTATCATTACATGCAAAGGGTGTAGTTTTGTTTGTCTGAATCTGAAGCATTAGAAACACTGAATTTCATCTTGGCAAATACAAATGGTTCATGCCTTCTAAATTCGCCCTTACCTGCTGCTGTGTAGGGTATTGCATGCCTCCCATGGGCACCACCTGGCCCCGTCCCTGCATGCTCATTGGGTAGCGGTGCGGGCTGGGTGACCCATATGGCTGGCCTGGGTACGTCCCACCTGGCTGCTGCTGGCCATAGGGGCTGCTTCCCATGCCGTACAACTGCGAACGCTTCATCGCCATGGCATCCATGGGTGGCACCTGCAAGGGAGAATCACTATCAGTGGTAAAATCTGCAAAGGTCACACAGAGGAGTCTGTGTGGTCCAATCATTTCTTTTTTTTTTTTTTTTTTAAGTACCACACAACAAGCCCAGTTTGAACGCAGGAGGGATACATGGCATACAAGTGCCATTCAGTGATACGGGAACAGGTTGGGCTTGTCAGCAGCCAGGTTTTGCCAAAAAGGAAAAGATGAGGGGAAAGAGGCTAGGGAAAAAAACACATGAGAGCAGTCCAGGCTAATCTTCTCATGTCAGTGCCAAAGGGAGGCCAATTGAGGCAGCACTTACACAAGATGTGAGCAATTGAGAAAGCCTGGGAGGCCACTTTAAATGAGTAATTTTAGTGTCAGCAGTCAGGCCCTGGCACCGAGATATCTTTTTGTCAGAGTAGGTACACACGTACACACACACACACACACACACAAAACATTTGAACAGCACCTAAAGATACATGGGTAACCAAACTACTCAACAGCAGAAAATTCTGCCAAACTTTCCAGTCCATTTCACTGAAACAACAGGGAGAATTTCTAGATGAAGCCTTCACCGTCCTTATATGTTCTGCAACATTAGCCTACACCATAATATTTAACAAAACGAATCTGACATGAAAATTCACCACAAAAGTCATGGTGGTGGACAACTGGCCTGGACAACACCTCTAGAGGTGCTGAGAGGCTTCAATAACAACATTAATGGGCCCAAACATAACAGAGCTGAAGCCAAGAGACTGCAGTAAAACTTCTATTTGGAGTTGTTTTTATTTAGATTTTTATGACTGCTAAACAGTCTCAGTCCTCCCAATAATAAAAAAAGCTGTTACAAAACAGCAATGGTCCGAATTGAAGGGGAAAAACCCTCTCTATTGGCTAGCAATGTTTCCACATGAACAACAAGCAGAATGGACTTTATGGCCTACGCAGCTCTGTGTGTGTGTGTTTGTGTGTGTGTGTGTGTGTGTGTGTGTACTGCAGTGACGTTCAGGGCGGGAAGTCCAGGGTTGCATCTGACAGTTCAACTGAAATCCCACGTGTTCCTCTGTGGGCCGTGGCGCCGCCAGCAAAATCATTCTCACTTCCTCTTTTCGGTATGTGCTCATGTGCTGCTTTGAGCCGGAGGCGGGGCATCTGTCAAACAAATGGCTCTCTCCGGGTGAAGGACAGGGGAAACGAGATGAGCTGTGCCCATTGGGGGGGGGTGTCGGTAATAAGAGGACTGAAAAGAGCAGTGGAAAGACAGAAAGAGAGGGGTAGAAAGAGAGAGGGGGAAAAAGTCTGTCGTTTCCGTTTTGCAAAACTGGAGTTGTGGGAGGAGATGATGGTGGAAAAAAGAGAGACAGGCTGAGAGACAGGACCCACAGACAAATCCAGAGAAAGAGACAGAACCAGCACACAACAGCACCGTGAAGAAAATATCCTGCTCATCTTGTTCTCCAGTTCAAATTACAGGCCAAAGTCAAGCAGTGGCAAACACTGGACATGGACATCACACAGGAAATGAATTTCCCCTAAAAGTTCAAAATGGGCTCCAAGAGGCACATTGTCAAAAAAAAGGGAAATCTGATGTTTTTTTCATGTTATGTCATTATCTCAAGAGACATGATAAAGAGAAAAGGGGAAGGGGGTACACTTCAATAGGCTTATTCTGAAATTCAATTACAGTAAAGTGATGAAGATTATTGACTTTCAGATTTAGCCTAGGCCTAGCAGTTCACAATGCCCCAGACACAGCAGCATGAGAAGCCTACTGGGTTAAGGCCAAGAGAGTCAGGAGGTGGATTTTCCCCCTTACAAACAGAAACGAATTAGCCATTCGAATTTTCATCCAAAATGATTACGTTTAAACTAACTTTTGATGTCCATGTCATTTTGAATTTCATAAGAGTTTGGCCTATACATGACAACACAATTCTTTAAATTGAAAAGACAAAGCACAAAACAAAATGCAGCCTTTACTACTACCACAACTACTATGACAACTACAGCTACTACTACTATTAATAACAATCATAATAATAATCCCGTCCTGTTGTATTGACAACACTGAGGCTATGGTATTCACTAGCCTAGAGAGGTTAAAAAGCATTCGGGTGATAAATTTACATTATTCAAATATCATCTCTCCAACATGACACCCAACAAAGTAATACTATTGGATGTACCTTCTTTACACTTCAATAGGCAAATATGCACTATGCTAACTCAATTAACTATGACAGACTTCAGATGGATTAATCACCCTTAATGATGTGGCAATGATGTTGCATCCTGCTCAGGTGAATTGACAAACAATCAAATTAATGATTTCCTACACACCACAATAGCATTAAATAACAAACTATCTACTGTGGTTTACATGTAGTCTAAAAACATCCCTGACAGCAGAGGGTTCCCAACCACACAAAAAATGCTGTCTGATATGGGCATTACTTCTAGCCAAGCCCCACTAACAGACCCAGGGAATACCCAGGGCAATGAAGCAAAACGGTTCCCCATTTCCCGCTGAGACAGACAATAACTGGCAGCACATGGCTAATCTGCATGTGCGTGAAGGTCAGAGACAGCTCATCCAGAGGTGAGACAAAAAACAGTATGGTCCCTTAAGGTGGTCCTACAAGCCAGCCATGACAGATTACAGGTGTAGGCTTCTCTGGGTCTCTGGGTGTTGGAGGGCCTACAGTGTCTGCTTGTTCCTAATTGTGTGACAAATTGCTGTGACAGAAGGTCTGTGAACAACGGTCAGACACTTTAACATACAGTTTTAATTTTATTCGTCAGTAATCACGAATATTCTACTTAATTAGGAGGAAAAAGAGAAAGAGGAAACATCACATAAGAACAGTAACTTCACTTTGGGCATATTAATTTGAGTAATTCAAGTTGGTGCCGTTGAAAGAGCGAGAATGAGTAAGGTTTCAGACAGACCTCGGCTGTCTAACTACTCTTTCTCTGCTGCAAAAGATAAAGTAAACACGGCACTGGATTTAACTGATAACTTTACTAAAACATGGTTAAATCAATTGCAACGCTCTATACTGAGGCTCAATCTCAGACAGGGGTTATTTTGGCTTTAATTACCATAAGCTTCAAACACAGAACTCTTCACCCTTGTAAGTCAGTTGTGACAAAACAAAGCCTACCTAAAGTCAAAAAGGTTCGCTACTTGTAGACTACCATGCTCTGTCGCCTTGCTATCAATCAATTCAGCCAACAGGCTAGTTAGTTTCGATTGCTACTATTAGCCATCTTGCTTAATGCTAGCGATAGCTAACCTTAGCACACATCAGGTAGCTACATTAACTTTGTTTCCGCAAATAGTTTATAAAGTCTTACCAGAATTCAACAGGCGATTTTAATCAACTGTAATTTATGTCATGTTTAAGACCGAGGAATTTTACATATCTCAGTATGACTTTAGATTAATATTTGAAACATTATAACGTTAAAACGTTATATAAACACTATTGCAGTCTTACGTTGAATCTGGCTAAAATAGTAACATTCGCTAGAACCTTAACGTGACGTTAACACTCCAACTGTAGTCTACTACTAGAATGTTCCACTGTAACGTTAGGAAGCATAGCCCTATTATTCTCCAGAGAAATCACATTTTAAAGGTCGTATCACATTAACATGAAGTACATGTAGATGACAAGATAATGTTACTTATAAGGCGACAGTGCTATGCAAATACTATGTTCGTGGCTAGCTGATGAAAGCTAATCTGCTACACAGAGCTGCCAATCTTTGCTCAGAGCATTATGGCTAGCTTAGCCAGCTAACGTTAAGTCACCTTGGGACAGAACTTGCAAAGGTAACTTTGTTTTGCGTTACCCAGTCGATTGCAGTAACTAAATAACTGACCTGTTCAAGTCTGTAGGTGACAAATTCACTAAACAAAGTCAATATTTCTTCCCGCTGGGCATGAACATATTAACGAGATTGTCATGGCAAGTTAATCAACTGCTCCTTCAAATGTTAGCTAACATTAGCTAGCATCGCTTCCTATGTCGCTAAATGGTACAAGCTAGCTGTCGCTGGAAAACAAGTTGACACTTGCTAGTTTGCTAGCTTGGCTAAGAAGCCAGGGAAAGTAGGTGGATGGCCATGCAAGCGGTGACTCCTTTTAGACAACACATTTAAGCTTGACATTTCAAACAACTTATCGAACATACCTGGGCTCTGTTGGCACCGTGTCCGTTGTTCCCAGGGCTCATTGCTGGATGATTTCTTTGTTGTCCTCCCCAACCATGAGAAGTTTGGGCATATTGAGAGCTCATTTCTTTGCTCAAGCCCATGCTTGATTGTTGTTGTTGTGCAGAGGGATTATTGAAATCTTGATAGCCACTGCCATATCCTCGCATCATCGGACTTGGAGATGTCAGTAACTGGTTCAAAGTAGGGGTAGCTCCAGAAGGGTGCTGTGGATTTTGTCCAGGAAATCGCTGAAAACCTCCGACATTTCCACCACCAGGAGCCGAGGCTGTGGCCATGGCAGCTTTTCCATGACTAGCTGAAGTCGTATTACCACCTGGGCCCATCATGTTGTTCCCCTGCCGTGAGGGGCTCATCATACCATATCCAGTGCCACCATAGCCAGGTCTGTAGTTCGGATAGTGGTTGTAGGGGTTATTATGATACCCTTCGTGAGAGTTTTGTACTTGATCCATGCTGTTTTGTGCCGAATGCATTATCCCCGTCCCAGGGCTTTGTTGTCCGCCATGTTGATCAAAGCAAGGCCCTCCTCTTCCATTCCCATAATAATTATTAAACTCAGAAACCGAACTGTTCCCACTTTGGGACTGGTTGATGTTATTCGTTGGTCCCAAGTTGCCGTGGTCGTACCTGCTGCCCATCCGATCACCCGTTTTGCAGGATTGGTCCTCCTCTTCACTTTTATTCAATAATTGCTGATGGCGTTCGGTTTGGTCCCCCAAAATATTCTCTTTTCCTCCATGTTGACGATTCCCGAAGTCTCCTTGCGCTGATTGCTGGTTGCTAATGTTGTTGTTTTGGATTTGACGTTGGTGATGCTGTTGGAATTGATTGAATGGTTGCGACTGTTGCTGTGGAGGTGTGTGGTGGTGAGACGAAGGAGGGGGATCTCCGCCACCAATATTTTTCAGTTTATGATTCGCTAGTAAACCTGTTTCCATGTTCGAAGTCACTTTCGGATTTGAAGATGAAATGTATTTATTTCCATATTCCTTCTCTCGTGGATCCGAATTGTTGCCCATAGAGGTACGAGCTATGCTTGTTATGTTCAGCTCATGATGAGGACGATCTACATTATTCATAGGGGTAGCGCTGCCCCCATCTCTTGCCCCAAACACAGCCCCGGATCCGCGAGATGCTTGCCTCCTGACTTAAACGATTTTATAACCTAGGTGTGTGTTCGGTATTTTGTGTTGAAACCGTCGCAACTTATGTGGGCATGGCTAGACATCATTTCTGATAAGCTAAACGAACGAAAATATTCGTTAAGGAGGAGAGCGCCAATTGGAGGGCGCGTTTAACAATAATTTGGAGCAGTCTTGGACCAATTTCTTAACGAAAGACAATATTTCGTTAGACAAATGAATGTGTATCCATAACGGAAAGGTAGAAACTTTGTACTCCTCGTACCCGGATATGAGGCAGCAGCATGTAACCCTTTAGCCAAGCATGGCATTATCGAAAACTGTAACAACTATTTATCCACCAGCGCGTTCTTGTGCCTACCTTGGAAAATGCGGACTGGAATGGGTACAGACCCTTAGAGACTGACTGTATTTGTGATATTTTTTGGATCACAACACAACCAAAATCAATTAACCTTCATCCTTCGCTGTGAATGTTTAACAGACAACCTTCTGTTACAAACTGCTGTGCAGACTGCCATTCCCATCAGAAGTGAAGAGAACATATGAAAAAAGAGGCATTTGTGGCATGTGTAACACAAAAAGAACATTTCTCGAGCCGAGCAAAGAAAAAGGACCATATAATTCCACATCGTGTTTTGTGTGTGACTCGAGCAGAACGTTCAATCCATTTTTCTGCAGCAGCGTGCGTGTTAACAGAAATATGTTTTCAGTTTTTCCCCTCCATAAGGTCAGCTGAAGTATTCAGTTTCGTATAGCAAGGGAATTTCTCATATTCCAGTATAAGATTAAAAAGTGAGTTTATCCTTTCCTGGATGTTGGTAGCACTACATCCACACAAATTGTGCACACACTCCACACCACTTATGTTTCATAAATGAAATATTGCGAAAACCGGAGACAAGAATCTCAGAATAAAACGTATACTTGATGCAAGGGCGTACAAATGATAGTGATATTTCCTCGTCTAAATAGTTTTGGGAAATAAAGCTAGCCCTCTGGTGGATTTCAGTGGAATTAAAACATATTTTTGACCACCTCAAAGTCACATGTCAGATTTGCATTCCAGGTTATAATCATCTGATTAATTCCTCAATTGAAAATTGAAATTCGCTCAACACTGAAGTTAGGTTACATTAACCTATCGCAGCTCTCACATTTGCAGCTCATTTTCTCTGCATGATTTCTGACATCCCCAATCACTTGGCTACTATAAACACAGTGGGTGTTTAAAAAACAAAACAAAGGAGACCGTAAATTTGTGACTCTGTCTGTATGTGTACGCGCATGGATTGTCACTTTGGGGGGACTCACTGGCTTGTGTAAGGGAGAGTCTGCAGGGACCTCCCCTAGCAGCAGTGACAGCAACCCAGTCAAGTCAAGCACAGAAAGTGGGTCAGACAGAAAAGCCACAGAGAAGGCAGCTAAGCCCAGCTCTGCAGCATGCTGAGGGTTTTTTTTCCAGAGAGGCTGAGGAAATGTCAGCATTAGGTACTCTTCATGGCCAGACAGTAATGGTGAGTAAACTTGGTAATCTGTGCAACTACTATACATTTTTTTTTCCCCAAAATTGATCAGGAAGATTTCAAGTAGCACAATTAAGGCAAGACAATTGCCAGATTTAGTTCACATAACTTAATGCCAAAGAGTTCTAAATCAACCATGAGTAAAACATTCCACATAACTTAAGGTGATAGCAAAAGATTCTAAAGCTATAGTCAGCACAACATTTTAGATGCCAGACTGAACAGCAGATGTGATTGTTGGGTGCACTTCATGTGCTCTGAGCTCGCATGCAGTGAGGCAGCCAGCAGGGTGGTCTGAAATATGTTTCCCAAGGATAATCAGAACAAGCACACAGAGAAATGGTAATTAGACTGGCACAAGCTGTCTGATAAAATTGTGAGGATAAAATAAATGTACTTTATCTTAACATTTCAGTGCCAAAATGACTTTTTCTGAGCAGACAGCCTGTCAGGACTATCATTTTATACTGGCAAATTAGGCTATACAACAATGTAATGGGTGAAAATGACTGAATAAGCTCCCAGTGAAGCAGTATTAGTGTAATATGTTATCAAAGTGTCCTGTTGATGGGTGAGAGTAGTATCCCTTTGTATCTGTCTTATGTTGATTTAATTCTTCAATTCAGGTTTCAGTGGATGTTTGTCCTTGGGCAAGTAAAAGCTACAGATCACAAAATGTAATGCTGATACATAATTATAGGCCAGATAGCTAGCGGCTCTGTCCTGGATGCATTACTGAGGCAGCATTCACGATGGTGAGGCAGATCTCCAGTGAGGTCTATAAGTCTCCAGTATGTCTGTCTCGTTTTTGCCATGCTCTACGTCGGCTCCATTTATAAGGACCACATTGTAATCTCCACTAAGTCAACCTTTTGTTTTTCAAACCACTCACTCGGATGATCAGCTTTTATTATTCCACCTCAAACACAATCGCAACTGCGCAAGGTGGTAGTGGCAGGCCTTTGACACATTAGCTCATTGAGACGCAACCTAGGTAGGCTTTTTTTTTTTTTGGCTGCCACCCAGATAACAGCCCGCCTGCAACAGGGGAGTAACGCTGATTGCACCTCTCCTAATTAAACCTCGCCCGACCTTGGCAGAGGAAAATCATTAGTTTCCCATTGTAATCATCACATACCAGCAATTACACTCCATTGGACCTCAATTTGCATTTAGACATGTCTCAGGCCATGCCAGAATAAGATAGGACAGAGGGGAGATAGCAAATAGTGGCAAAATGCCAGTTAACAGTCAAGTTTGAAATTCAGGTAGGCTATAAGAACCTGGTCCCTCAGGAGTATAGCACAGACATCTCCTAATTTGGATTTTTTTTTATTATTGATATGGCACACACTCTTAAACCAAACAGAATAGTTTTTTTCCTGCATTTTTCACCTGGATTTTCAGGAGAATCCATGTATGGTAGTGTCAGGTCTTTGGTAACACGATTCATACATCTTTCTGTTTACTGTCAATAAATAATTATTACTGATAAACACCTGGACTTACAGGTTATTTGAATAACATGACATAATTCAATAAATACAATCAGTTTAATAATTAACACGAAGTTAATAACACATTTGTAGAAATACAAAATTGCAGAGATCGTGTAGTCAGTGCAAAACTGAATGCTCCCCCTCTCTCTCTATCTCAATAGAACATGCTGTATTTATTAATGGTAGTCCAGAGGGTCTGATATTTCACAAAACCGCAAAGCTGCATGAAACAATAACACAATTGAACATGGAACATATATATAGCATTTACATATTCCTATGAGAATGAAAATGGTACTTTTCACATATACTTATTAGAGCCCAAAAAAAATCCCTCTCCAATGTTCTCCACTCATGCCATGACCAGAGCTGACTGCCCTAAAACCTTCCCATTCTGTTAACAAGTCAGGCTGATGAAATTTTCTTAAGGTCACAGAAATAACCATGGAATGGTTTGGGACATCTGCTTAGATTGTCAAATTATTTATTTTATCTTGACTAAGTGTCCAGTTGCTCACACTCTTCCCATGCCTGTGTCAAAAGAAATAAAAAGATATGAATAAAGACCTGTAAACAAACATACGTTATTAATAAAGTAAATGAAATGCAATAACCCTTCCACTGCATACTGAGACAAAGTATAAGGATAAATTCATGTAGGATTTACCAAACTACATGAAAAAATGAAACAATGTGTAAATTTGTTTTCCTGTTTAGATGATTAATAATCACTGTGCATTCCAAGGCAAACGGCAAACGAGTGAGAATTTGATGGATTTGGGTGCAGGTGTGCTCACGTTGGGAAGCTGTGAGAGATGGTCTGACAAGACACTTGTCCTGCAGTTCAGGGAAGCCCTCCAGCTCAGCCTGGTAGGCCTGAACCGTCAGACTGCATAAGCGGCAGGGACTCAAAGTCCATGCCTTAATGGGATATTTGGAGAACTTCATCAGCGCCATCTCTGTAAAAATAGTTTTGAGTCAACATTATAAACAATTCATTTTGCATTCAATGCAAAATGATGAGGACCAACTTATATTACTTATATAACGTATATTTCTTGTCTAAAGCAGTTGATCACTATTTCCATCTCACAGGAGGTAAATCTAAAAGCCCAAAAAGAAATTTACAAACATAGACATGCATAAATAGATAAATCAACGATGATGTTGATTCATTTGCTCTCGCTTTAGACTTAGACTTAGCAGCGCAGACTACAAACGCAACAGAATAGCATAGGCCTATATGGTGGGCTTGCAGCGAGTCAGAGGGCAAATACATTATCTGTAACGATGCCAACATATGACAGTCTTGAGGAATATTAACACTGTAAGATGACTTAATGGCATACCAGGTAAGCTTGCATTTTTTTTTTTTTTTAAACTTCCAGAGCTCTACCTACAGTCAACATTTTTTGTTTTTTTAGGCAACATTGTAGCAATGTTCTCAGCAATTCATGTGGATTTGCTTGCAGACCAAATAACAGGAACTGGCAATTATCTTTTTCATAGAGTTGTTGACTGCCAATAAAAGTGATTTCAGTTTCATTCAGTTTCGGTTGGCACACCATTTAAGCAGATCACAAGTGTAGTAACGGTGGAATATAGGTTGAGACCTTCATTCACTCTGTAATGAGCCATTTACCCATGGAAGTAACTGCAAAGATTGTAGTTATCCTTAAAATGTTGCCTGGTTTGCCTTTAACTAACAGATAGCTAAAAAAACAGACCATTGCTCTTAATAGGTGAAGCACTCCAACTAATCCTGTAAAATTACCAGCTAGCTGTAGGGTTTACCTCCAAAAAAGTCTCCATCTGTTAACATGTACTGAACTCCACGGTCCTCCACTACTATGATGCCCTTGTCTATAAGGTACATAGACTCTGCCACATCACCCGGCCGGATGATCACGTCTTCTGTTTGGTAGTTCTCAAACTCCACCAGCAGCAGCAGCTGTGTCAGAAACAGTGGATCTGTGTCCCCAAATGCATTTTTGAGAAGGTTCCAGCAAATGTGCTCCATCACGGCCTGTTGGTGGAACAGACACAAGTTAAGTTGTTTTAGGAGCAACTAAACATATAATTTCAAGAGCAGCATGGTACTACATCTCTGCTAAAAGTTCTAAAAGGAAAAAAAAATTAAAAATAGCCTACCTGGCATACAGACTTGCATACAAACACCACAAAAGACCTTACTCATTGTGGTTCACTCAATGTAATGCATAATAAAAAATAAGTAATCTCTATACAATAAGATGCAAGCTACTGCTTAACTATTAAGATCATTTCCAGACTCCTTATACAAGACTCTATGGGAAGGTCAAAAAGTTATTATTCTTATTCTTACTCTAGCTACTCCTCCTAGATCCACACATTTTACCAAAAAGTTTTTACAGTTTGTGCAAATCATACCAGTTTCAGCGGCTCAGAGAGTTCATCTAGGATGGACTTCTCATCAAACCACTTGCCCTGGTAGCAGTTCTCCATATGACCAAAAACACGAGGGATTAGGGCAGATGGCACCTGTTTGTGTCTTATGTAAACCTTTAGCTCGTTGTGCTGAAAGAAATCATAAAGAGTAAGATCTAAAGTCTTCTGCTCAAACCAACAAGTGTGTATAACTGACCAAGTATCTGCACACTGTTGCTGTATGTGACAAGTGAAAATTGAAACAGTGCTGCCATCTTGTGGTGACAACAAAAAACAGCTTTCAAGCTTCAAAAGAGTCTGCATTTGCTAGAGAAATAATTAGCTGGTCCTTAAAATCTTTGTATAAACAAAATCACGTTACCCCCATCCAATCTATGAGATAACTGTGTCTGTTCATACGACAGACTAACACAGAACATGATAATACAACCCAGTTCCAAAAAAGTTGATGCTTACAAAAATACCAATAAAAACGAAGTACTAGTATTTTCAAAACATGCACATAATAAATTTAATAGAAAATAGTGCAAAGTCAACATACCAACTGTTGAAACCAAGGAACATTGTTTTTGGGAAGATATATGGTCATTTGAAATTTGATGCTAGCAACATGTCTCAAAAAAAGTTGGGACAGGGCAAAAAGGCAGTAAATGTTAAAAGTAGCTGTAATGCTAAAAGCAACAGAAGGAGGCACATTTCAAAGCTAATTACATTAACTGTAACTATAACATGACAGTGTATACAAAAATCCTTCACCGAGAGGCTGGGTCTCTCAAATTTAAAGATGTTGAGTTGTTTGTTACTTATTTATTACATAAAAATATTGCATTACATTTTTTTTATCAGAGTGCGTGTATATAAGACCCAATTCTGATTGCAGTATCATTGTATGGGTTCATGAGATCATTAAATGTCAATTGTCTTTGAACACACTTACACGCTTTGGCCATGAAAGAATGCAAAGAATACCTCATATTCTGGCATGATCCAGGGGTTTAACAGTCAACAGCTCATTTGAGATGGACCTAGAGGTGGAACACTGTCCTGTGGTTATACAAATAAAAATGTGTCTGTCTTCTTGAAAATCATGGACTCATATATCCTCCAGGCTACAGGAGACAAATCACCCTACTTGTTTTAGTGGACTGTTCAAAAGGAAGCATCTATAATGGTATGGGTTGCATTAGTGTTTTTGTTATGGCTAGCTTTGAGAGTCCAAATGAATGCTGAATAATGTATATAGGTTTTGAGCAACATATGCTGCCGCCCAGATATTATATTTTCAGGGAAGGCCTTAAATATTACCAGAAATCAAGGATAAACTGTATTCTATACATATAAGTTCCAACAGCGTGACTCATCATAAGGGCGACCAGATCCTAAAACCGCAGTCCAGATCTGTCATATTTTATGCATAACAAAAAGGAAAACAAGATGAATACGACACCTACCAGTTGGGCTGCTGAAATCATGTCTTGGACAGGAAAGGATTCTTTTTTATACAAAGCCATCTAGGCAGTTAACCTAATTAACTATGAAGTGACCTTTGTTTTGTCTTTTGTCTTATTTGACCTTTTCTGCCTTTTGTTGACATCCCAAATTTTGTTGAGACGTGCTGCTGGCCTCAAACTGAATGACCGTAAATATCCCATATAACATAAAAAAAATTCAGTTTCAACAACTGATATGTTGCCCTTGGACCATTCTCAACAAAAATGTTGCTTGTATGATTTGACAACTATAGCATTTATTTTTTGTTTATGCTTTACACAACGTCTAAGCTTTTTTGGAATTTAGTTGTCCATGGATAGCATCTGTAAGGACTTCCCAGGGTCCTGGAGGACTCACCTTGTCCTCATAGGCTCTTTGGCTGGTGTTGAAGGTGCCCTGGAGGGTAATGATTTTGGCCAGAACCAAAGCATATAAAACTGTACCGACTGTTATGCTGGTTATCATCATCCACTGCTCTGATAACCCTGAAAGTCAATTAAGGCATTAACAACAGTATTGTTGTTGTGTCTGACCACAGTGTAATGTATAGTACTGTAGTATAAGTATATATTATATGTCTACCTTTTGGAATTTCTGAGCCATAATTAAGTGTCATCATGTGGCAAAGCGAGCGAAACATGGCCTTGGTGTACTGGATGGAGATTGGTTTTTCCTGTTTGAAGGGAAATGAGAGTCACAAGTATGTCACTCACATTAAACTCTAGCTCATTAACAATACACTGTTATTGTTCTAGTGTGCCTTGCATGGCTGTTTTAGGAAGAACTCCCATGACAAGCTGACGAACATCACTACTGTAGCAACATTACAGCTTCAATTAGATAGACAGATAGATACTACTAAATGGATAGATAGATAGATAGATAGATAGATAGATAGATAGATAGATAGACTCTCTAAGCTGAAATCTTAACCAATGAGTTATTGTGTTAACTTTTATCCCATTCTATAATTTCCAAACTATTTAAAATGCAGGAAAATGTTGCTTGTGTTTTTTCTGTGATGCCAGTTTTTGTAAGAAATCCCATATTCTGGATTTGAACTCCTGAGATATTGTATGCATACACATACGTATATTCTTATATTACCTTAAGTATAATACAATATACTACAGATTCCACAGATCTTACCACTAGGCCTTCCAGGGTGACCCAGCTGTTAGGTGGATAGTCCATGAGGGTAACCAACATGAACTGGAAGCATGCATTCCAATGGCAGATGAGGAAGATGCCAAAGATGTTGTAAATCAGCTCTAAGTTGGATTTCATACGAACACTCAGCCTCTGTTTCCAAGGGCAAACCATAAATCAATTAAAAATGTGACTAGCTCTTCCCATTATTCAGTACATGTAGGATGGGGCCAGACTTTGTTATTGATACATCCAACACACCAAACCTTACTGCCCATGCAAACTGAAACTTTGTTGAGAACCATGTGCCAGTGCCTTGTGGTAAGCATCTTAGGTAGGATATGCTGGTATGCCAATAATAACATGACTTATTTTATGACTATATGCTTGGCAATAGTCACTGTGGAGATGTAACATGTGGTGGATGTGGATTATTATGAGCGCCGCTAGCGAAGCTAGCCATATTGGTTTTGTCAAATCCCCCCCCCCCCCCCCCCCCGGGACACTGAAATGCTGGGGGACATGATTCTTTGTAGGCATGTAGCCCTAGTAGGATGTGAGCGACAAGAAGCTTTTGGCCCCAAAGGGCCACCCCCCCGCTGTGCCAGTGTCCGTCAAAGAATAACTCAATGAAAGTTTCACCCAACATGAAATTTTTGTGATATGTCGGTGTTACAGAGGAGTATCGACCCAGCCCATAAACACTCCATTTCCGTGAAATTTTTCAATCGCAAAAGTGAAAGTAAATAAACTCATCATAGGCCGTTCATGTGAATCTCACCAAATTTGGTATATGTTATCTATAGACAATGCTGACAAAAAGTTATCAAAGGATTTATCTTGAGATGAACCGTTTAAAAAAATACATGTCAATCAAAATTCAAAACGTAGCTTAAAATTCTTCAAAAGTGCATGTCTTGGTTTCTAATTGCTCACATTTGATTAAACTTACATAAAAAAACTTCTTACTACTGTAGAAAGATGATGCATTCACAAATCACTCTTACACACTACACAAACACACAGAATGTCATTCATTCAAAACCCACATCCTTTCCAACTTCTAGCAAATCATTTCCAAACAAATTCTCACCTCACAACACTGACCTACCACAAACTCATCATACCAATGGTTCCCACATTACACGGCGGTGGTCATACCATATAGCGCTATGCGGTACATCTAGTTGGTATTAGCAGCAAATGGAAATATAACCAAGTCCACTTGCCTCCATGCATTCATTTACATAGCGCACCAGCCTGAGAACCCTCAGGAGCCGCAGGAGGCTGAAGACCTTTGTTATCTTCAAGACAATCTCAGACTGGCCTGGTTCAAACGCACCTAAAGCCTAATCCAGAGATAGCAGAATTTATCACCAAAGCAAGAGCATGTGCATACTTGGCAAGCATCTTGGGATTCACATCATACTGCCAGTATGACAATACAAACCGAAAAAATCATCAGACAGTAGTCAACTGGTGCTATAGCCAACATATCCGGTACGAACCAAGTCTTCAGGTAATGGTTCCTTATCATGCGACAATCCAGAACAGTCTGTTGGTTAAAAGACACATGGCAACAGAAGACAGACATATAATGAAAAAGCAACATACAAGTTAAGCTTTTGGTAAACAAAACACACTCTTACCTCCATATTTTCATGATGGTAACCTATACGAAAATCCAAACATAAAGCAACAACGAACGGAATGTCTACAAGGACATTATAGACAATCCAGCCAATGTAGATTTGCTTGCCATAGAAACTGACACCCAAGGGAATGGCAATCATATTGATGCTTGTCACCATTATCATTACCCACAACCAGTACCTCCTGCGGAAAAAAAGTGAAATGCCAGTCTGTGAGGGTATCTCGACAGGTCCGTGTAATGCTTTGCAGTGCTTTGTTCTATTTGCGGAATTTACATAAAAAAAAAATGAAAAATGGGCTCAAAACTTACATTATCCATCTTTCAGACCACTCAAATAAAAGCAAATAGATTGTTTATGTTATTTTTACATTTTACTGCTGTTTGACTTAGGGTTTTTGAAATGGTAAATACTGAATTTGAAACTAATGTAAAATTGAGTCACTATTCCAATTTTCAATTTCTGCGTCGAGTTTGGACTGAACCATCCACGCAAGGGGATGTCCCAGTCATCAGGATGCCTTGGTTCAGGTGGCACCACTTGCCATTCGTAGTGGTATAGATGAGATGGATGGATATCAAGTCCAGAACAGCTTATAGTACACCAAGTGAGTTCAAGACAGTAGCCCTATACCTACCAGACCGACTGGAGGCGATTGAGGACAGCTTAAATCCTCAGTCCCGCTTAACCTGGCAAGGCAGGAGGGACCATCTCGATTTTTAGGCTACAGACCTTCACATAGCCTAACTTGCCACTTCCACTTGTGACATATTGCTTGGCCTAGGCTACTCTTAAAGTTGTCGCACGGGTTAATATTTTCATGTTCTGGGGATATGAGCATTACAAAAGGCCTTTTGAAGCGTAGGCTAGGCAGGTTAGACCACAGTTGAAACGTCTCAGTCCCTCGCACAATCAATTTCAGGATTGTATTAAAGGGGGGTAAAGAGAAGGTGAATGCTTGTTGGGTGTAGCCGTATGTCGCCGATATTTGGGTATGCAAGAGTGAAACTGTTCGGTTGATGATTTTACTAAAGGTGCGTAACCCCCACCCACTGCGCATGAACAAGAAAATCAAACATAGTCTACAAGCTACCCATGTTTAATAATAAATTCTCGCAAAGCCGATGATTTGCCTGCCATTGCCGCAGGGACGCAAAAGCCTTTGAGTTATTACTATGGCACGAATAAGGTGATGAATGACCTCAATCTCACAAGCAAAGCGGCCATCAGCAGAACCGCAACTTCTGGGCCACAACGGACTTGTCCATTGTAACCCCCGGCTCTCCAACTCTAAGCGCAAACACTTGAAAATTTTGAATACCGAGTGATTTTTTGACTTTTTAAACTTCCGAACAGAAAACCCTAAGCATCCTCAATACAAAAAATAAAACAAGCAACGGTAATTTGCTGACTAGTCTGAAAATAACAATCGAAGTTCTAAGCCAATTTTTCGTTCCATGTAAAATCTTCAAATACCATAAAGCACTGCAAAGCGTTACACGGACCTCGACAATAACCTGAAATCAACGGATCTATAGCCAGCAAAATGTCATAAGGTGATGATAAAGCATCCTTAACAAATCAGTTTCAGTCTGGACAGTGATTTGTTCCTAGGCACAAATATTGTGCTGACAAAGGTAAACCCGATGGAGACCGATTTAAAACTTTCTCGAGCGACTCCAGGCTAACAGAGTGAGCTACAGAAATCTACTCTGCATGCTAATCTCCGAAGTCATAGCTAACTAAACCAAGCACACAAAAGCCATCAGTACAAATCTCTTCGACTAAATTATCACTTCACTAATTTATTTATACGTTGCTTGCGTTGTCATTGTTAACCTTACCTGAACAAACTGAGGGGGTGAATGATAAAGCAGTTTTGTTGCCGAGTTCTGGTGATCTCCTTCAGGATTTCATCTTTACTGCCATAATAGTACAGAGTGATCGGATTGATTTCTGGCAGAAGAATGGAAGGAAGACCCTTTCCAGGTTCACAACTGGACATTTCGTTTAGCTTTTCGCTTGTGGATTCATTAGCTGAAAGATCCATAACGCCAAGTTTATAGGGTTGGGAAGCAACGGCTTGTAAAGTTCCTTCTTGTGGGCATGACAACTCTCAAACACAGACAAGCGAAAATCAAAAGAATAGCTAGCTTGCTAATTAACGCCACAAGTTTACTAGGAGGTTGTCGGGCATAATTTCCCGCCATCCCATGTCAGGTAATTAGGCTACCACTCTGGCTGTCAAATAACAAGTAGGGTAGTGTGGACATGTCAGAGATGAATATACTTGCAATTATTAGTCTTAAATGAAAATTTTAAAATTAGACATGTAAAGACCTCGTATTATATCATGTATTTCTAAGTTCTCTCCTCTTTATAGACATGCTGTGGTGTGGATGATAATCGTAACCTAGGCCTAGGCAAATAGGCGCAGACGGACTTATTTTCACCAAATGAGGTTAATTTAGCCAGAAGTCTTTCTGATAAAGTATACGTGCTGATCTTAGGCTCAACCGTAATTAACTTAAAGTGAATAGAACAGGCACCGGACATAGTCTGCTGCAGTAGTACAGACAACATCCTTATCCTGAGATTCAGGACGGTAAATTGGTGTTTAATGCTGAATTGTTCATTGATTTCACTGTGTGTGTGTGTGGTCACTTTTTCTGTTTCTTTGGTCATCTAAAGTTAACCTGGTGTGATACTGACCTGTCAGTACTAACGTTAACACCAGTGTCACTACTTATAACAGTGCAGTTTTGAATGTTAACCTTAGTTGACCAAATCATGTGGTATGTTTGCAGCGGTATACATATTTTACATAAAAACTGCACGAGATGGGGACTGCTCTGGGGGCTTGCTGGTTACTAGCAAAGGCAGCGGCATTTATAAAGTGCAAAGACCTTTCGCCCGATGTTTTACATCCAACGCTTGAATGAAAAGTAAATATTCCTTCAAACGATTTATGCCGGTCATGATGTTTATTTAAGCTTAAGTGTAGCCCACATTAGACATAAGTGTAGCATTTATCCTGGCTGTAGATAAGACAGGGCATTTTAAATTACTAAACTATTTCTTATGGTATTATCAAGTGAAATATAATTGAAAGCACATTGATCCCTAGTTACGTTGCAATTTCAATGTTGTTTCATTAGTTAATTGAAATAGTTGAAATTCCGCTGGCCTATAGTTAAAAAATTAACATGATGTTAACTGATGTTGAATCAACATAGTAATCCGACATTGATTCAATGATTTAACGTTGACAGTGGGATTCTACACAGAGCAAAGTTTGTCATGCTATTTGCTAAAGGTTCATGTTGTTGATGTAAAAAGAAAAGCAAATGTTAGATATTTTGTAGATTTTATTAACTTATGCTCTATAAACAGCCCAGAAACAAGCCATAGGCAACAGTCGAGGAAAAACTTCCAACTAGAAGCTGGAAGAAACCTTAGGAGGCTGCATCAGAGGGAACCTATCCACCTTGGACTGGTGCCAGGAGAGCAGATGGATGGCGTTTGAGAGCTCTGGGAACAGGAAAAATAAGGTTTATTTTCACACATCATCATTGTTTCTTAAAGATGTTACAGACGGACCAATCTCTGCTCTCCAAATGCCTCATTCCCACTGCAATCTGTGCATTCGCAAAGCATAAAGCCTACGTGGTGTGGACACATTTTTGGTCCGTTTTCTTTTACAATGCATGCAATGCATTGTTAACAGATTAGACTATGCGCACCCCACACAGGTTCTGTAGGGCGAGTTGATCTGCTAATCCTCTAAACCCATATTTTTTTTCAGAAAGACAGTACACAAACAATGCCCTTATTTAAATTTGATAACAGCAAACCAGATACCAGTCTCAAAAGTTAATTTGATTGTTAATTGAGGCAGGTACAGGGGTGAAAAAAACTGTGTAACGCCAGTAATAAGCAGGGCATTTCACTACTAACACCCTGATTGGGTGAGATAAAGACATTGAGTTTAACATCTGTGAAAAAACTGCAGATAATATAAAAACTTAAAAGAATTCCACATGAATGTATTTAGAGAGTACATAGAAACCTTTGTACCCAAGACATCGTCATCTTTATACTATTCTCGGCTAAATAGTTTTGCAAATCAGAGCATTCAGTTTATCTACGTTTTACATTGTCCCAACTTTTTTGGGCAAAGGGGTAATGAGGTTCTGCTGTACCAGCCCTTTTTACTGACCTTGTGTGCAACTCACTCCTTCTTGGTGTACTTTTGTCTACTTTTGTCGAGGCTGTTTCGGCTGGGAGTGCCCCTCACCTGCAGCTCAGCCTGCATTTCACGGGTCCATTCATTTGCCTCTTGCTTGGCAGTATCCACTCTCTGCCTCTCTTCAAAACGCCTCTTTTTCTGCTCTTCCTTCTTCTCTATTTTGTTTCTCAGCTTTGACCTTGACTCAGTTTCCCTCTTCATGCTGTCCTGGAGCTCCTTCTGTCTGAGCAGTTCAGCCTTTTGCTGCTTCTTCAGTGTGCTCTCTCTGTTTTTCAAAACTCAGTTTGAAAACATTGGTCACAGCTCGGCAAAAACGTCCAGGCGCTTGACTTTTTGGGTTAGGGACCTTATTGCTTTCTTCACATTTATGCTGTAGTTTTAACTTTTTCTGTTCCTCCTTTTCCTCTTTTTCTTTAATTTTCCTCAGCTTGTCCTTCAGTTTATTCATCTTATGTACTCTCATGATCTCTGCTTTCTTCTGTTTTCTCTCCTCGGCCAGCTTCTCCTTAAGTTTTTTCTCTTCTTCCTTTTTTAGCCGTCTCTCTTCCTTAGCTTCTTTCTGTCGGTGCTTCTCCAGGACTTTCTGTCTCTTTCTCTCCCTTTTTTCCTCCTCTTTCAGGTCTTTATTGAACTCCTCAGGTGGGCTTACTCTGATTTAGGTCTCTTTCCAAGCTTCTTTTGACCCTGGTCTGTTTCTTCCTCTTCCTATTTCAGTTGTTCAGCTGTCTTCCTTTTTACATCTAACAACATGGCCGTCTTGTCTTTCTGGAAGCTTTTCTTTTTCAGTCCCAGCTGCAGTCTCTCATTTTGGTAGCACAGCTTGAGTGCTTTGAGCTTTGAGTCTTAAACTGTTTCACCATTTTCAGTTTCTTCGCAGTGAGCAGTGCCAGATGCTGTAGCACCTTGAGTCGCTGAGCTGGGTCTTCCTGACTGAGAATCTCCTCGTTTTGAGCGGCTTGAGATGGTTCAGTACGGCTGTTGGCATCACTGTGAGGCTTGTCTGTTGTTTCCTCTTCATCACTCATAGTGTCCTCACTGGAACTCTCTGTCTGTACATCAACAACAGCAAAACATTCAGAAATGGAGATAGAGTATGGATATGGTTTTCATGGAGTATGGATATGGTTTTGGATTTAGTCTGTAATCAGAAAAAAAGTCATGAATTTATTGCCTAGGACTATTTGGCTAAATTTGCATGAATCACTCTGGCTTTATGCTCTCATCAACTTTCATTCATTTTTAGCTCCATATGTGAAAATATTAGTTAATGAGTAGTCCTTGCTAGGAAACCTTTGATGTTTTAATTTTGATACTGGGACCACTAACCTATCACTTGGAAAGTGATACAGACTTATTAAACTAGGCTAGTCAAATTAAATTTAGGCAGGTTGAACTTCTCTGCTGTATTTGATCTCTGTTTTATTAGATCTGGCTACAACTTTGAGAGTGGTTGCACAAATCAAGGTAGTGGATGGCTTGTACAGGGGGTCTCTGAATGGTAGGTCAGGAATGGATGTCAACTCATTGGTAAAAGCACAGGAGCCATCAGAGTTAGAGATTTTTGGCAGAACAAGGGACTCTTTTAACTGCAGAGCTCATTATATGTGTGTAAACAAGGGAAGTTCTGCCTGTGAAACTCTTATTCTCCCCTGTGGAGTTCATTTTCACAGTTTCTTTGGAACCAGACAGGTCCAAGTCTGAAGTCTTTTTCATTGATGGAGGAGGAGAGTGTTTTGATGCAATATTGACCCTCTTCTCCTTCTCCTCCACCCCTGGCAAGATCTCCTGCTGGTCTTTGACCTCACTTGGCTGGATTGCTTCCTCTTTCCCCTTCCTCTTCCCTGCATCTTCGTTTCTCTCCAGTGTGTCCATGATAGTGTTCTAATGGTTCTTTCTGTTCTGTTCAACTTCTGTTGGAAGGCTTTGAGGTCCATCTGGAATAGCTGCTTAATTTTGCCTATATTTTCAACGTCTGTAACTGTTCTCTTGTACACCATCTCAGAGGGTCTTTGGGACCCTGGGAGTCCTTTGATGGTCTTGGTTTGGTATTTGCTGTAGTTAGAGGGACAGGTGCTTGTAGTTGATGCTGACGATCCTGGGTCTGTGGAGCAATGATCAGACCCTGAGATCTCTGGGACAAGAACTTTGATGGTCTTTCTTTAACAGACGCTTTAATGACAGAGGAAGGTCTTGGTGGTTGATTCTGATCCTTTTGTGTCTGTGGGGCAAGACTCAGATCTAGATTGCAGCAAGACGTTCATGCAGTGTTCTTGCGTGACTGCACACCGGACGCTGCGGCAGTTAGCCCAGGACGGGTGAACAGTTCAGCAACAGTGGAGAAGGAGTGGGATCCTTGGTCTTTGTTGGCCCTCTTCTGCTGAGGACAAAAATACATTCCATACACCAGTGTTCTGGACATATAGTATGTTACTGACTGTTTATGACCGTACTTACTGGTCACACTCAAGTCCTTCTGTTGAGTTGAACATGAGCCCTGTGCAACTAGCTAACCCACCTCATTGTTTAGAGCACCCTCCATTTTTATGGGTACCCCTGGTAAAGACGAGTAAAAAGAATTTTGAAAATGTTTTGCCATTTTATCTTAATTTCACAAAGAAAGTGAGAAAACAATTTTTCCTTTCTTTTTTCTATCATGAAACTACTTCTTTTTACTGTCTCCTGGGGTAGAGGGTGCTGTATAAAACCTATGCCTACACATTGCTTTTTGAATAGAAGCCAACATCTTTTTGTGTATGTAAAAAAAATTATAATGTAAAATTAGTAGTATTAATTCCAGGCTTTCCCTGAAGTTTCAATATGACAGACAAGTTACTGGACTTTAAAGTAATCCAATGAATGTTCAAGTTGTGGTTGGAGCTGAGTGCCCGCTGAGTAGAGAGATGTCACCTGGCTTGTGCTGGCTCCTGCGGCACGCCCCACTTCTTTCTTACTCCGCTTGGACTGTGGAGGGAGAGCAGGTCCAGGTGGAGGCTTTCGTATTGGGATTGGTTCCTACACTGGCTCAAGAAGAGAACTAGAGGAGAAGCTCTGACTATCCTCAAAAACTCTGATCTGTTTATGATAGTCAAAACGTAGCTTAAAATTCTTCAAAAGTGCATATCTTGGTTTCTTATTGCTCATATTTGATTAAAGTTGACATGCAAACTCTAAACAGCTTTCTTATCATGTGCACCAAATTTTGTAACATTTCGTCACAATGTTTCTCATCGTTTTTTGTTAAATAACTTGTCAAAAATTTTGCCTAAGACAACGATTTTGTGTTAGTATGTAAGTATAGTAAGTTAGTAGTTACTATGTTACATAGGCGTATTGGCACAGCCCAGAAACACTCACTTGAACCATAGTGCCACTTAGTGATGCGTGTAAATGCAAAAATTGGGATTTTGAGTTTTAAATATCTTGGACCGAGAAGGTGGGAACTTCAAAAAAGATGTCATGCACGATCAGCACAAAGACCTCTAAAAGCACAGCACATACCATAAAAAACTTTCTACTACTGAAGAAAGATGATGTTTTTACAAATCACCCTAACACGCTACACAAACATACAGAATGTCATTCATTCAAAACCCACATCCATTCACACTTCTAGCAAATCATTTACACACAAATTCTCACCTCACACTGACCTACCACAAACTCATCATACCAATGGTTCCCACATTTCAATGCTATGCGGTACATCTAGTTATATATTAAAATTCTACAGGAAAATAATTGTGGTCCAATATTAGTGGAAATATACAAGACCAACAATAATCAAAAACATTGCCCAGCAACATTGCTCAAAATTGCATGTTATGCATCATCAGTTTAAGATCTATATCAGTGTGTATTGGGGTGAGGGGGGTTATGGTGAAGGCAGGGGTGGACGCAGTGTGCTGTGTGTATGTAGGGGCGTGGAGGGGCTTGCTGATACATTTACATTTACATTTAGGCATTTAGCAGACGCTTTTATCCAAAGCCACTTACAGCTTTGTCAACTATCAATTGTTCAGGGCCAGTCTCCTCTAGAGCAACTTAGGGTTAAGTGCCTTTGCTCAAGGGCACAACGGTGGTAGCTGGGATTCGAACCCACATCTTTTTCAGGCTACTTGCACGCTAGCCAGGTTCCTTAACTACTACGCTACCACCGCCCACATATAAGGAGTAGTGGGGTGAAGGCAGGGGGCAGTGTCCTGTGTATTTCGGGGGGAGCACTTGCTGGCAGTGGCAGTGGTGTGCGTGTGTTGGGGGGAGGGGGCCTTTGTGTAGTATGTATGTATAGGTGGGGGTGCAGAAAGGCAGGGCAAACAAGGTTTTTAGACTGTGCTGTAGCTGTGTTCAGCTTCTCACTAATACAGTTTGATAGCCTATTCCCATGGTTTGAGTTCAGATATTAACATTAGAAATTCGTTTATGTTCAGCAGAGACTTTTAAGGGGTGAATAGGCCTAAATGAAACATGATTCATGTGACAGATTGAAAAAAGATAAAGGCACAAACTCTGATCCTGTCTTAGACTAAACAGTTGGGCTGCTATCGCCCAAATTGACAGTTACAGGGGGAATACGGAGATTGCAATGAACTGTCCATCAAATTCTGCTAAAAGTGAGGTCACAAAGCATGACCAGTTAAAGTGGTCATCCCCTGCCAACCCCTGTCCATCTATAAAAGTACACTGGGCACAGAAATATCAGAACTACACCCGGAGACCATAGAATGTATATGTAGGTTAAACAATACTGACAAATTAACCTAGTTGGCTTTAAAACCAAATACCCCCAAATAATGTCCCAAGCAAACTTACCAAATGGCTGTGATGATGTGGTCAAGTTGTTAATCGATATTTTGGTTTGTAATACTTCTGTATCCTATTCAAAGTTTACTTTGGTGAAGTGAATTTCTAACATGTTCTGCAAGGTCATGTAGCAGTGAATTATTATTAGAGCCACAACACCTTTTTTATTAGAACCACATTTCAAATACATTTCTGTGACTAGCTTTCTGTAGTTTATCATCAGCCTGATGAATTGGTTTGCTTCTAACACTCATAGACCTCCTACCATAGGTCCTTAGGCTGAACTATTTGTTCAGTTATATCAGTTAATTGTACACAAGTCATTTAAAATCATGATGATGCATAATATTAAGGAGAGGGCTAACTGGGTGACATTAGTTGTTATTGCTTGCAGGCAAATACCACCTCCATTCTTCAGAGTGGCACTAAAAATAAACATGGAGTCTCCCTTGAAACTGAGTGCTACTCTAAATAAGGTGACCCCTTTTAAAATGTTCAAGCTAATTTATTTCATCAATCTTTTGGGAGAACATGTAAGACGCATACAGTGTAAGATCCGCAGTGAGGCCTGTTTCTCTCTCGGTGGCGTATGAATCTTCTGTGTGGAAGGGAAGAGGTACTGGATGAAATGTATTGATTCAAGGTGTTTGCCAGTACATGCATTTAAAAAGTTTGGTTTTAGTCAGACTAAGGCAGTATTTTGATTTTTCTCTTAATGCATGTCAACATACTGACTATATTGCATGTGTTTTCATTGTGACAGAGAAAAATACCTGCAGACCTGTGAGAGCTGCCCATTGGTCATAACATTTACAACTAATTTGACCTGTCAGGCTCTATGGTAATTGTCTAGCATTGTTTTCTAGAGGAAAACTCATCACGATGTCCTAATGAAATGCATTTGGCTGAATGTATATGCTAAAGCTGTGAAATTATACAGGGTTATGTTAACATGTCGCTCATGTGTGTGATGGACCATTCAGCTGTGAAATGGAGCTGATTAGACGCTTGGGTAACCCCACAGAAGGGCTGTGCAGATCCTCATTTGGGCGAGCCTGACTCCATGCATATCTAGCAGTAGACCGAGGCACCTCATAACCCACTCAGTGCATTATCTCTGGGTGTTAGCAGTCAAGTCACGGACGCACCACACAAAAGCCATACCGTGAATGAGGTTAATTTCAGTCAGTCTTTAAGTAAATCCCTTTGATGTGATTGTGGCTATGGAGTTGTTATGTTAAGATCTTAGGCCTTATTGTGCAGAGAATTTGTAAGACAACAAAAAAGTATGAAGTTTGAAATATGCTGTTTTAAATGGAAAATGCACTGATGTACTGTATATTAATATTCTTAGCTTGTGATGTTTTTTTTTCTTCAGGGAAATGTGTTTTCAGCATCTTTTAGTGAAATAGTGTGGATGTTTTGTTTTTGACATTTTTCATTGAAATACTGTGGATGTTCTGTTTTCAAATTGAAAGATGAAACAAACAAAAAACACATTAAAGAGACGCATCCTGTTTTGTTCAACACAAGCCTTTTTTGCTTTTAATGAGGTGACATAGTAAGCTCACATGGGCAATGTTCTGCTCTCTGCACATGACTCTGCTGTCATTAGTTACACTGCTGTGGGTTTTGGCAGGAAGGTCGGAACTCTGGAAGAGACAGCATCACAGTCCAACCCATGAGAGGAGCTTGCAGGGCCCAGTCTCCCAACCCGGGTTTTGAGGACACGCAACGCTGCATTTTTTTGGATGCTCTCTGTTCCAAAACTCCTAGTTGAACTCCTTAAGGCTACTGTAAGCTGTACTTTTTTTTCCTTCAAAATGAATAATACAGCCAACTTTACATTCTGGTCGCAATCAAAATAAATAGTTTTACTTGAGAGAAAAAAGTTCCTGGAGCTCCCCAGGCCTTGTTCAGTAACTAAGACTCAATATAACGGGTCTCTAAATTTTGAGGATATAAGCAAATATTCTATTTTTTGTGTGACTGCAGAGGATCACTACTGTCTGCATCTGTTTCAAAAGCCTTAGGAAGGGCAAAGCAGCTGTATTGAGCTGTGAAAGAGCAAAGCAGCATTTAAAATTCACATTGCTGTGAATCACTCGAAGCAGGATGGAGAATCAGACCATAGAGATGGATAGCATTCAAAGCCGTTGTTGAGAAATGGTCGCAAGTGACTTCATAATGAGTCATGATTAGACGAATCAGACTTGCATTCATTAAAGGGTACTTCATTTCTCAAGTGTTTGACAACCACATAAAATCATGATTATCAGGTTCCTGATAAGTTCCTAGAAAAAAAATATTTTAAAGAAAAACATGTCATAACAAGAGAGTTATTTCAAAAATCAGATTTAAAAAAAAAAAAAGCAACATTCATATTGTGTTTTTTTCTCAGCTATCCAGAGAGTTAAGGGCCCTTTGTTAGAGACTAGGCCAGATCAGGCCACGAGTACAATTTTATTTACCAACCCTTCCTCTCATACACCAGTTCCTACATAAACTTTATTACCATGACTACATGGCTTTTCTTTGGCAATAGCCAGTTAAGAAAATTACATTGTCCATTTGTTCCAAATGAAGCCCTTGTCAATAGCTCTGTTGTTCACCATCTCCCAATGGCAAGGACATAAAGAATGAAATAAAATCTGGCACGTGTGTAAACATGTGAAGAACAGCTGGGAACACCAAATAAGCAGGGTGCACAAAAAAAAATTGCAGACACAACCAAGGCCATGCAGCATTTACCAATAAGAGCAGCAGCAACATGGCAGCCTCAGACTCATTACCTCAGTCATGAGGGCCTATCAGAAAAGTGTCTTTCCCGCTGAAAATGCCTGACAGAATCTCTGGCGAGGTGTGATCGATATCCAGTTCCTGCAGTTGCTTTCAGCAAACAAATATTTTCCAGCCATGGTGTCATTGCATTGATCACACAGTGGCAGGTGATTGTTATTATTTTTTTCTGTCTGAGAGTTGCCATGTAGGTTCAATAATTAGCAGGAGCCCCTATTTTCTAGGAGGTGGGGTGTCCTGTGCTCAGCAGCTGCAGAAACTGGGGTCACCTCTGTTCGGCTTTGTCCCCCTTTTGGCCACCCCCTTTGTGTCAATGTGTGAGGTAGCAGCCAATCAGAGCCTTGTGTTGACTACTATGTTAGGTCTATCATCATCACAGTGTCTCCTGCAGCAATGACAAGCGGACACATGCTGTAAAGATGATTGGGTGCAAAAACCCATTACCCTCGCGGCTAGAACAAGACAGAGGGATTCTATTTGTGTGTGTGTGTGTGTGTGTGTGTGTAAAAGAAGGAAAGCATGTGAGTGTGTTTGGAAGGGGTGTGTCTGTCCCACCATAAATGAGCAGAGTGCATCCAAGCGACAAGCTCCTAATGGGAAAGCAAAGAGCATCATTATCTCAGATGGGCGACAACCCACTGATTTTCTGCCAGCCATGACCTGCTAGAACACAGTCTGGACACACACACATACATACACACACACACAAACTTATTTTAAAAACCCTCCCACAAAAACACACATACCCTTCTTCAGAAAATCTTTTGAGCTTTCCTTTAGCGTTTCTCTGCGCTAAAAGCATTGTTTGAAATACAAGTAAGCATCACACGTTTGCAGTAACCGCGTCAAATGATCAAGCAGGCAATTGGCAGGTTGCAAACAGATAGCATGCGCTAGCTGAATTAGAATCATTCGACAAGCCTTAAAGCCAAGCGCAGAGATAAGGATGCAATCACGACTCAGCAGAAAGTATTATTGCATATGCTGTCAAACGTCCCTCCTAGTCAAAACAATGAAGATGAGGAAATAGTGGGCAGCTTCATGTACAGCCGACGTAAAGCTTTGGCGATATCAACTGTTCCATGTCAGTCCTCTGTCAGTTTTCTTGTTTGAATTTCTTTTTCTCTTATTTTTGTCAGTTAAAGCAAAATTCAAGCTGCGTTTGTGCATTTTTTTTGTCATCATCGCTACCTGATTTGTCCCTTTGTCCAGGCTCACAGCTGCAAACCTTGCAATCACTGTGTGAGTACAACATCCACAATCTGTGTGCTTTTAGATAATACTAGCAGCTCCATTGCTCACTGCTTGCTGTGCAAAAAGAACAGATGAGTGAGGGAGATAGCGCTGTCAAAGTCATTACCCCCCTCCTCTGCCTCCACCTCCTCCTGCACCTCCTCCTCTGCCTCTCTTTTTTCTGTCCCCTCTTTTTCCTTTCTTTCTCCTTCTATGAAGAAAAGGATCAAGCCAAACACAAAAGTACCTTACCCATCTTTCTGTATTTTTTTCTTTCTTTCTTTCTTTCCCTCACTAACAATTCTTTCTCTCCGCCTCTTTTTTTCTCCAGACTTGGGCTCCTGACTAGGGGCTAGAGCCCATTACACATAGTCCTGTAGGCTGTAACCCGTTTTGATGTCTGGGGGTGGGGGTCGGGAGCGGGACGGGGAGTAGTAGGACTGATCGTGTTCCTGGAGGAGCTTGTCCTGGTGCAGCTTGTCAGCCGCCGGCGGTGGCAGCGTTTGGTGTGAGGGGGGAGGCAACTCGTCGGCGTGGAGCAGCTTCTCTGTTTTGGCTTTCTCCCGGTTGGGCACGGGCAGTGGAGGGGGCTGCTGCGAATCCTGGTCGGGCGACTGCGTCTGCTGCTCGCGACTCACCTGCTCACGGTGTTGCGGCACGGCCGGCTGCTGCTGCTGCTCTGGCTGCGACGGTTTGGCGAGCGA
Organism: Tenualosa ilisha; assembly: GCA_015244755.2. Lineage (NCBI taxonomy): Eukaryota > Metazoa > Chordata > Actinopteri > Clupeiformes > Clupeidae > Tenualosa > Tenualosa ilisha. Next base: position 1,816,007 of record PYXC01002238.1, on the reverse strand, counting down.
CTTGCTGGGGTGGGAGGAGCCCGAGTCCAGCGGTCCCTCTCGCTTCCCGGGACATGATAGGCAGAAGATCACGCCGGCCGCCAGGAAAAATCCCGCAGATACAAAGGCGACATAGACGGCGCCCCCAGGCTCGTACTTGCTGCTCTCCGGCACCCGAGCGTCCAGGAAATCAGTAATCACTTCATTGGTAAACCACGAAGCAGGCACCAGGCAGAGCACCCCGGACACCACAAAGCACGCCCCCGCCGCAATGGCCGTGTGCCCCTTGGCACGATGGCTGCCACCCCAGCGGGTGCACTTGAGTCCCAGGGCTGCCAGGCAGAGCCCCAGCGTGGCCATCATGCAGGAGAGGACCATGGTGGTCCTGGCCGTCTGCAGGTAGGCGGGCAGTGCCAGCACGGAGTACTTGAGCGTGCAGCTGAACACCCCCGTGCTCCACCAGGTGCAGTCCATCCACAGCCCCTGCATCTGCGAGATGGCTGTGATGATGTTGGGCCCTTGTTCGGCACTCACCTTCCAGTTGGGCAGCAGAGTGGCCACCGTCGCCCCAAACACACCCAGCAGCGCCAAGGCAAACGCCAAAATCTGGAGGGCGGAGGAGAGCATCGCAGCGAACGCCCACACTCCCCCCGCCTCCCGATTTCTTCACAAGGTGGCCGCAGCCGAAAAACAACAGCCGCCCCAGCCGCTGCTATTTGCACCGCCTCCTCTTCCTCCTCCACCACCTCTTTAGCCGCCGTCACCTTGCAGTGGCCCCGCTCTCCTTTCTGCACCCCCCTTCCCGTCCTCGTCCGCGCTGGCGCCGCTATCAGCCCAGCGCAGGTTCCCTGACAGCTGATAATTTCTCAGCGCAGGCTCCAGTGGGCTGCGATAAAGAGTGAAATGAGAATTGAACTGAGCGAGCAAGCGTGACGATCAGACAGATGGGGCTCAGAGGCTGGTGACTGGGAAAGGAGTCTGCTGCTTTTGCGAAAAAATTTTTTTTTGTATTTTTCTGTGTTTTTTCCTCATACCCCCCCGCTCTCTTTTTGGTTTACAAGAGAGTATGCATGCACCCTCTGGGATGGACTGCATTTTCATTCTGCATTCCAGTTTGGTGGACTTTTTTTTTTTTTTTTTGAACAGCTCAATTATATGTTTTTAAAGTGGCAGCGTCCTTCCATCTGCATGTGAGCTATCCTGTGATAACAACAGACTCCTCATCCACAGTGACAGGTAAAAATGAAATAATATTCTGTTCCAACTTAAAAATGAAACCCATTCACCAGTCAACCAAGCATGCTTTGGTAGAACCATTTAAGCTTTTTATCTTTCCATTTTCATTTTCCAGTTTTCTTTTTGTCCCACAAACAATAACAACTGCTTCATTTCATGCCTCATTGACATCCCACCAATTCACAAACATGGTGAAAGGTGTTATTTTGAGAGCGGTGAGCGGTATTTTTTGTACATGGGAGCCGAAGTATGTCTTACCTTTGTAACGGTGCAATGCGTGCTGTTTTGCGTCAAGCGGCTCTGGAAGAATTCAGAACTCTAGAAAAAGACATAAATAGCAGAACAAAGTCAGAATAAAACACACAATCACAGCATTCCTCATTGTACCGTTTTTACACCAAGGTGCTTTTCAAAGGGTCTGCGCACCTAGTTTTATTCAGTGCAGCTCTGTCACCATGGCAGACTGTACTGGAGAATGACCACACTGTAAGTACCGCAACATTGAGCAGTGATTCGTCGCAGTCAAAAAGACGCTCTCCTGACCTGAAGGTCATTCACCCAGATAAGAAAAGTGAAAGCATCATTCTCAGTCAACCTGTGAAGCTGGGCAGTGATGGTTGTTGATTAGCAATAAGCTAATATTCATTCCCATCGAATTTAAACTCTCCAGACCACAGAGAGATGGGGAATGAAATGATCCATTATTACCTGTGACAGGCAATTAACTGCGCCAACCACTGAATGCCTCTGAGGTTTCGGCACTTAGATGCTTTAGTCAAAGAAAAGAGAGTGGAATAAAATGTCAGCCTTTTTTTCTGGGTTTTTGCTGCTCTGGAGGAAATTGCAGACTATAGCTTAGCTCAGGCACTGGGTGCTCCATCCGCAGACCCCCACCCACCCACCAAGCCCGCTACATTCTTTCCCCCTCCTTCCAGTCATTTCTTTGGTATCTGAGGAGACATGAAATTATAGTGTACTATATGATGGATGTTTGGTGTAATCCGCTACTTATACTATGCCGTCCTAGCGTCTCCCCCATATGAGTTAGTGGGCAGTGAATGATGGGGACCACCCAGGCTGGCAGATACCCACCTTGGCAGAATTTGGAACCAAAGGCGTAAACATGAACCCAAAGCCATTTTCTTCTTTCATACTTTGAACTCAGCTCTTCTCTTTCTCTGCCTCCCATTTGCCTTTGCCTTCAACTTGCTCTTGCCTGCCTCTAAAAACACAAAAAATAAATCCCCCAACCACCCACGGTTCACATCCCCAGTCACTCAAACACACTGTGAGACACACAGCATGAAGAAATATCAACCGGGAGCATAAGCATCGTTTAACCTTACCACTTTACTCCCTTCCCCCGTGCCACATTATTCATAATGGAGGTGGGGGGGGGGGGTGTCCTTCCTCCATAAGAAAACGCCTGCGGGTGCACCGTGGATCCCAAAGGGGATTCCACTAAACCCAAAGGCCACTTTTGCCATTAGCACAGCTGTGGGCCTCATTAGGAGATGGATTGCCAGGCTAATGAATAGAGTCCATTAAAAATGTGTGTGTTTGTGTGTGTGTGTCATGTGTATGAGTGAGTTTAAAAGCTGTTGTCATTCACTGGTCTCTCTGTAGGAAGGTGGATGCATGAGGTGGGTCCAGCGGGAGGGAGGGGGATCAGTAGGAGAGACCATGGAGGAGGCTGAGGACCACCTATGAGCACATAGGAGTTACTCAGAAAACAAATGCCTGCAGGGATACTGTGGAGAGAGGTCATGGCTCTCTGCTGCACACTACAGGGTGAGAATGATGAAGTATGAATGTGTAGATATGTATACATTGAATATGTGTGTGTGTGTCTGCAGGGGCTAAAGTGTGCTGGAATACACCGATGCTGCGTACCGGCACCTCAGATAAATTAAAAAAAAAAAAGATTCATTCACATCAACGAACATGCAATGTTGTTAACAAATCGCATGTGCAGGTTTTATGTACAGTCTATGGTGTACAGTCAAATTTTAACCTGAGAGGATGCAAACAAAGAATCACAAGATTATTTCCAAGGGCAAGCTTAATCTGGAAATGCTGACAAAATAGAAAGACAATAACCCTGAAAGACTACCTGATTGCCTTTTTAAACCAGTAAATAGCTTAATGGATGTGTGGTTATGATGTTTTGATAATGAATTTGACAATAAATATTTTAGTGTTTAGTATAACTTTTAGTGTCTTTAGTGACCATGTGAATGGACAGTTCCAGCCTGTCCAGGCTGTCACTTACTATTTCAGTCATAAATGCTGATTTAAGCTGAAGTTGCTCTAAGTATGACTTTCCAAATTCTATATTTCCACCATGATTAGGGAAACGGAAGCAGCCAAGGGCATCAAATGTTGCATCCCAGCTACATTTCAACCCAGCCCAGCCCAGCCCAGCTCAGTTCAGCATCAGCCCCACTGCCAAACCCAGCACAGCACAGCATCAGCAGCCCTGCCCTGCCCTGCCCAGCCTAGCAGCACAGACCAACCAAGCAGTAGCACTCACATAAAACAAAATTTGCCAGATTGTTCGAGTATCTTACAATATGAATATTTTTAAAAAGTCATACCCAGTTATCTAGGTCTCTAACAAGAAGTTGGGGAGTTCTGAGTGCAAAAGTGGAACATCACATGGTGATTATAGAGAAGGATCTCAAAAGGTGCAGTTTTTCCAGTGAAAACAATTGCCATATCAGTGTATAAAATAAAACCATTAAATGTCAAGCAATGTGATACTTGGAATGACAGTAACACTATCGTATCCGAACAAGGCGAGTAATTTTTTTTTACTGTTGTTGCGCAACACTAAATTTGAGAGTACCCCCACCTGCCAAATCCCACTTTAACCACTGTGTGTGTGTGTGTGTGTGTGTGTGTGTGTGTGTGTGTGTGTGTGTGTGTTTCCAGGAGGGTCAACACTCTGAGACCAGTGACAACCAAAGTTTTATGTAATCAAATTATCAACAGAATTAACGTGCATGTTTTTCAAATGAAGTTGTTTTTGCAAATGTCAAAACACTTTTTCTTAACTGTGAAAAAAATATCTCTTAATATATATCTAATATCTGTTAATGTATGGTTGTGGATGTGTATGGTATGTATATACTATGTACATATGTCAATGAGCTTTTAAGCCATTTTTAAATTATGAATATAAGGGAAGAAAGTTTTACGCATGAATTTAATATCATAATGTAAACACACTGATATATTATCTAATACAGAAAATGTACCATGGGTACAGTAAATATGCTTGTGAGAAACGTAGAGAGAGAGTACAGCAAGTATGTATAGACAGCCTGTGTCTTGATTTCCTGTCCATGGTGCTATGAGAGCCACTGCAGATGAATAATGCATTTAACATGGACAAAGGGAGTGTGGGCCGATGTGTGGAGTTCCAGTGTAAGAGGACATGGCAGGGTATCACAGACCTACGTTATCTCCCACTGCCTCTGAAGCTCTGCGCCAGCACTTCTCTGTCACACACTCACACTCAAGACTGTCAACTTTTTTCCTGGAACAGCATCAACCAAGTGTGTTTTGATGACTTGCCGTCAATCATTTTAATTGTCTAGTGGGTACAATATTACTGTGGGTCAAAGGGTATGCTTGTCACGTAATGCCTCTGTGCTGTATAATTTGAAGGAAAGAGTTTCCACTGGTTGAGTTGGGATAGAGGAATGGATGTGGTGGAAAGCTGAAGATGAATGGTTTCATGCTGATGATATTCTATTCTGGGAGAGAAGCAATAGTTTTCTGTTAATAAAGCTACTTTGTTTTTGTTTTCTAATAACTTGTTTTTTTGAGGTCAGCAAGCAAACTAACTCTGTAAACAAAAATATTATGTCTAATTAAGACAGTCACTGACATTCACTTCACAGCAAGGTCAGAAGTTCAGTTCCCACGGAAACATCTGCTTTCAGAGAAACATCTGGTCAACGTCTAGATTTAGCAAAAATGTGACCGGTAAACATTACTGCAATAATGACGACACAATGTTAAACATTTAAGTTCCATTTGCTCCTCACTGTTGTCACTGTCATTAAAGAAGCTTCATACACACTCTTAGAAATGTAGTTAGTACAAGTATTAGTAAAACTAAATATTTAACAAAAGTAGTTATTGAATAATTTGCTTTGAAGATCTCATAGTTAGTATGTCAACCATAAACCGCATGTACTTGAGCCCTCGAATACAACACTAGTAGTGACTGATCACAGGACAAGGCTGGTGTATCTAGTGAGTATTTTAGCCCCAGGGCTAAGGGAGCGTGGGAAGGCTCCCTCCAGAGAATGAGCTTCTCTCACAGGAGCCCTCCATAAGCACGTGAACCAAGCTGGCCCCCATTCGATCCAGTATGGGGCCTTTCCTGCACTGGTGTCGCCTTTTTTTTTTTTTTTTTTACTGGCCTTGTCTATCATCAGCCACTTTGTTTACAATAGATCTCTGCCCACATTTTCCCATGATTCCACAGTGGTCTCTTGACTTGGCTGGTATGAAGCACATGGCAGTGTGGGGACTCGGCTCGCTGACTTCTCCTGTGCCAAGATGAGCCACAGACACAAGAAAACCAATGTGGAAACTCTCCTCTGGGCAACAGTTTGGAAAGTGCAGCCAAGAAAACAGCTTGTTGATGATGACTATCGCATTAGTAAACGTGGAAGCAAACTGAAAAAGCAGTTTCATAAACGGTGAAGAAGCAGAGATGGTGCCTCACTGAAAACAATATTCCTTTCGGGGCTTTTAGGCAGTCCACACACAGCCAAGACTGAGCTGACTTAACGTGCTTGATTGAAGTAAAAATAGCACCAGGAAAGAATTTGTAAAATTTAAAAAGCATGCTCATGGTTTACAAGGGCAATTAGGAAGGAATTCAGTTTTTCCCTTGTAGCTCTTTTTTATCACAAGGTTTCCGTCGATGAACCTGTAGAAGGATCATTAACGGTACGCGCGTGAGTCGTGGGGCATCCCGTTCTCGGGCTGCCGACAATAGCCGAGGGTGCCCGCCCTTATACTCCTACAAGGTCATCCATGTAATATCTAATGCTTTGCATGAAGGTATTTGTTTGGTATTTTCTAGTCATCTCAAAGTCACAACCTACTGAAACTGACACTGATTAGGTGTATAGAAAATGAAAGGAAAAAACACTTGAATGTGATTAGTGCATGGATGTATGTGTGACAGACTGCCTTTGAATGCAGGAAAAACAACCTTGTGAGCTGAATGAAATGGCCTGAATGACAGCAAGCTGAAGAGGCCTCAATCATACTTCGCCTGTGCTTTCCAAAACAGAGCAAGAGCGAGAGATAGCATTCAGCCAGACTCAGAGCATCCAGGCTGGACAAGGCGATAAGAGTGCTGAAGGGTCACTGCTCGGGGAGAATAGAGATCTATTGTGCTCAACCACCCACGCGCTCACAAAGCATCTATCCTACGTGGTGTCCTTCAGGCCAGATGAGCCTTTTGTTCGACAATTTTGGTCTCTTGTTCTTCTCAACTTCCAGAGTTTCTGTCCCATTAAATCCATCAATACATTAAAGTAAACACCTGCTTTGTGTACTGTCTTCCTCCACACACACACGGCAGATTGGTTTAAATGAAATGTCTCTGAAATCCTCACACTCGAAACAGTTGGTGTCCATATAAGGACAAACACAGCTTGGTCCTGTCTGTGCCTGGAGGTGTCTCAGTCATTCCTGCTTCTGTAACAACCCCCCCCCACCTCTACCCCATCACAAGACATCTCCTCATCCCAATCATCAGACCCACTTGAATATAAATGGGTTATTTACTCCCACACTGAAATAGGCAGTTCTCACTCTCACCTGATATGGCTCCAGGAGTTGCTGTTTTTTTCTCTCTCTCTCTCAGGCTGAGGGGGGCATCTCCTAAGTACGGAGGACAGCACACTCCCTCGTGGTGATTGGTAAGGACGTCTTGCTGACTGTCACGTTCAGAAATATTCTCTCTCTCTCTCACTCTCTCCCTACTCGCCTTGAGGACAACAGAGCAATGTGTTGTATGATGTGATTGAAACGGGAGACTATTTTATGGTCGTCTACTGAATTAATCCCCAAGAGCTTTTTTGTGGCGCTCTTAAAAGAGGCGCTCGCTGGACTCCACTGACAGGCAACAAATGACGGAAAGTTGGAGTACTGCACAGGAGTGCTGCTGCAATGTAAGGTTTCATTTGCCCCACTGAATTCCTCAGCTAATGTCTTCCCGAATGCATAAACATTGTGGTGCACATAAAGGCAGGCTTGAGAAACACACAGAGCAGACCACAGCACTAACTCCCCTCCAAACACACAAATGGAAAAGAGAACGAGTGGAATGGAATGGAAAAGAAAGGGGCTCGGAACTCACCGATCAGTTTTCCAAGCTCAGTGGCCAAGAGCAACATCGGCTTTCCCAACTGCTGTCTTCCCAGCGTTCTGCCAGTGAACGGATCGGTGAGTGTGCATGTGTGTCCTCATGCACACACACACACACACACACCCATAGACACGCACGAAAGCTCTATATGTGTGTGTGTGTGGCTACTGTGTCAGGTCAATGTGACACAGTGGTAAACACAGGCTCACAGGTAAAGAGGGGAGCCCCAGGCGTGATGCAGAGAGTAGGTGAATGTCGGCTGAGCACAGCACATTCCTTTCACTCCACTTTTTCTCTCTCTCCCACTCTGTTTTCTCTCTCTCAATTTCTCTCCCTCTCTCTTTCTCCTGTCAGTGTGTTAGTTGTGCCTCTCTTGCTCTCAATTGCTCTGTCATTCTCTTTCTCTAAAACACACACACAAACACTCCAGTCACTCACATGTTACCAACAATTACTCCACTTGTTTTGTCTCTCGAAGTCTTCTACAGGCAGATTCAAAGTCTAGAGTATTCCCAATGCTTACAGTCCTGGTCTGATGGAGCTCTGTTGTTGGCTGTCTGCTCGCTTGAAATATATTTATATATATATATTAAAAAAAAAAACTTCAAGCTTCAGGCGCCTGTGTTGTTATCGGCGTTTGTGTCGTGTCATTCAGCACCCCGGTGGTTTATATCCAGAGGAGTGTGAGGTGATGGAGACAGAGCGCTCTGGGGAGCTGAGTGAAGCGTCGGTTGGGTTGGGTGGAGGTTGGCGGGTGGGTGTGGGGGGTTGGGGGATGGTTCTTCTTCCAGAGGTGCCCACGGTGTTGCTGTCTTCAAGGCAAGCCAAGAGCAGGAAGTGGTGGCGAGGAGAGAGTGATGGCAAGAGATGGAGAGGTCTGATCCAGAAAGGGAGGAAGAGAGAGTGAGTAAAAAAGAGAGGAGGATGTGTGCAAATGAGAATAGGAGCAAGGGGGAGGGAATGAGAGAGAGAGCGTGAGAGGGAGAGCGAGTGTGAGTGAGTGAGGGAGACGAGGAGGAGGACCTTAAAAGTGCCTGGTCTTCAGCGATTACTTCAACACTCTGTCAGTTCCAGTTAGGAGAAGAGCGCCGAGCACACAGGAGCAGGGGGCTCAGCGCAGCCAGGCCCTTCCTTCCTTCCTTCTTCCTTCCTTCCCTTCTGAGCTGCCATCCACACACACACACGCTCACATAGACTTTCTCCCGCCTGCTGTGTGCCCTCTCTCACCCTCCTCCTCTTCCCTCTCCTCTCTCTCCTCCGATGGCCGTCTCACTCTCCAAAAGGGGGAAGTCTTCTTTTGTCCCAGTGGAACAGAAACTATGCCTCAGTGCGCCATGTCTTCCCTTTTCTCTTCTCTTCTCCTCTCCTCTTGTCTTCTTTTCTCTTCTTCTTTTCTCCCTCTCTTCTGGCTGTGTTTACTGGTGCCGGGAGGTGGGATTTGCTTCTCATTTGGAATTAATGCGCCAGTGAGGAGCAGGCTGTCTTCATGGTCTTTCACACAGGTGTTACTGTGGCAACAGGAGCTCCGAGCTGCCTTTCCTCTCGCCATTGCAGTCGGCACGCTGCTTGCTTTTCCTACCCTTCTTTTTTTCCCCTTTCATCTTTTTTTTTCAAATTTTACTTGCTGCTTTTTTGTGAAAATAAGGCTCCAGCCCACTTAGCCCATCCCCTCTCGTCTCTCCCTCTCGCTCTAGATTGAGTTTATACTCTTGAGCACCATCACAGTGGAACTACTAAAAAAAAAAAAAAAAAAATCACCATAGTGGCACTTTCACCACAGACACTTTACTGCTGGGCCTTTAATTCATATGTGACAAAAGGGTGGCTGGCAGTGAAGCAGGCTGCTGAAGCCCCGAGCCTAGAGCCCCCACGCGCTCTATTAAAATCGCCCACAGCTCCAGCCAGACAAAGGCATCCCGAGATGAGGGCCTGTAATTATGACTCATTGGAGAGCTGTATTCTCTCTTTCTGCCGCCTGCGTTCAGCTAGGGCTTGGATGGGGAAGATTTGATGGGCCCAAGGGACTTGTCAGTCAAACATTTTCAAAAAGCACAGACAAATACGCATGATTTCTCTCACTTTCTGTCTCTCTCTCTCTCCCTCTCACACATAAGCACATTTTCATATACACCACACATGCACACACACACACACAATTATTTGAGGCTGAAATTTCACATTCAAAGGAAGGGAATCAGAACTCTACTGGTTGACAGTGACTTTGGTGCCTTGATTTACAAATCCAATAGTGCCAGCATGTTGGATGTGGCACAGAGCAGAGAGCCTCTAGACACCCTCTAAAATATCTCACTGACATACTTTCTTATGAGGGCATACAAAATAAATTAAGTCATTATTTACATTACAGCAGTAGTATGTTTCCTCCCCACTTACCAAACAAAGTGATAATGACTGGTATGTAAGTGTATAAGACGGCATTTATTAAATATTACACTTCATCTGTACAATGTCAAGAAATGCTTACATAAAGAATCAAGAATATATTACAAATAAATTACAGCCAAGTTGGAGTGAAACTGAAAACATTTTCAACACCTAAAAAATAATACCGCAAATATCTCAAAACCCATGACATCTAGGACAGTTTTTTTAACTTAAACAAAAGCATGCCATATAGATTAAAAAGGTCTTATAAATGTAATCACAAACATGTTACCAAAAAGAGTAGGAAATATACAAATATAATTTAGACAAAATAGGTCATTTGTGCATCTTTGAATTTTCATTCCGTTTTTTTTTTTTCAATCAAGCAATTCCAGTTTTGAACTAAAACTGCCTTTGTCGAAAGCTAAAATATACAAGCAAAAAAAAGGAATGTCAGTTGACATAGGCAAACGGTCTTAGTGCTTAGAAAACAAGGCCACAAAGCAAGATGTGCAGAAACCCCACTGAAGGTCCATGGGTTGTGTGTGTATACTGCACTCTGCTGAAGAAACCAAAGCATCTACTGGGGGAACTGTTCTTGTTTCAGCTCATCTCCAGCTTTATTCTGCTACAGCATGATGGCTTTCAAGGTAGAGCTACATCCAGCTACAAATTAAGGCTTAAAAAACATACAGATGCCAAAGCTTTTGGGAGCAATACACCTTTCGCCAGTTTATTTTTCTCACACAGAGCTTTGTCACCATGGAAACAGCACATTCAACTACACTAGTCCAGAGCCCTACAGGGTTTCCTACAGGGTGGGAATGACGGCCTTCTGGATGCCCATAACGGTGTCATAGAAGCAGTCCTCGTTAACAACCGAAGCCAGGCTCTGCACACTGTAGTCTCTTGCCAGCAGAGAGTTGAGATCCATGGAGCTCTGGGACTCGAGCAGACCACCTGTGGCACTCTGGTCACCCTGGTGCTCGGCGCCCCCAGCCCTTTTCAGACGACCCTCCACCTGACGCTCCGCAGCAGCGTAGGCCACTGCTGCCTCCTCTCCGCCGAAGCTCAGCCTCTGCAGCTGGGCCTCCAGGGCGCTGGTGAGAGAGTGGAGGCGCGCACGCTTGTCCAGCTGCAGGCTGCGGTGGCTGGGGTAGTCCACCCGCGTGCAGCTGGGCAGCGGCGGCTCTGATTGGCAGTCACCTTCCAGGTCCAGGGGAGCAGGCCGGAGGCCGTTGGGGTGGGTCAGATGTCGCGGCACCCAGGGGCCCTGAGTCTGAGTGGGCAGGGCTGGAGGGGGCTGGGGTCTCCTGAAGGGGGCCAAGTGGTCTCTGCTTCTCTCCAAGGAAACTGTGCGCTTGGCGTTCTCCCTCAGCAGTGAGCGGATGGTCTTCACCACGTTGGCTTTACTCTCCAAACCACTAGGGGGGGACGAGGGGAAAGACAGGGTGAGTATCACGAGAAACCTGAGTAGAACCGGTAGGAATACACACTTATTATTTTCCATGAAATTAGTGAAATCATTCTAATGTAATCTGCCCTCCTTAAGCACTCATTAATTACATTTATATAATAAATTCACATAGAACCACATCAGTAATGTCTGTAAAAGGACAAATGTTTATCACATCATTTTTGTTTGCTCATTAAAAAACAGCAATATATCTAAGGTCCAAGAAACCTTTTTGACTCTAACCACTGTGTGTATGTGTGTGTGTGTGTGTGTGTGTCTGTTTGTCTTACCTGCTGCACAGCTGGAAGACAGTCTCTGGCCTCCCCTCTACCTCTGACTTGGTGTGGACCAGCTCCCAGATGCAGGGGTTGTCTGAGCCTGTCAGGGAGAGGCATGGGTTGTCAACGCCGCTTACACAAAACAACATTTTGTCTGCCAGTTATAAAAAATTCAATGCGGTGCAGCTGTGTGATTGGTAGCAATGCTGCAAATAGAGTTTACTCAATTTATGCGTGGTGTCATGCCTAGAAGGATGCACACAAGTCCGAATTCTGTCTTTTGAGTAGAGCATTTCAGTGGATAGATAGGTGTCTAAGAGATACAAACACACTTCTTAAAAGACCCAGAGAAGGTCATCCATAATAGATACAGCAAAAAACAGCAATCATCTGGCAGAGACATCAGTGTTTCAAAGCACACGCCATTTTCTTTGTGTTTAGAGGTGTGTGTGGTTCCGCTCAACACTACTGCAATACATTGCAATAGTGTTTCTACTTCTATGTGAAATCCTCTGGAGCAAAGCAAGTCTTACAGAACGGAGATGATCAATGCTGTTCTAAGAACAGTGATTGATAGGTTCTGTAATAAAGATGGCACACACACATAAAACACTACATATTTGGACCATGAAACTGAGATAAAAATGGCACAGCCATTTTCTGTACACCAGCCAACACCCCCACTGTTGTAAACTATGGCACATGGTGAAGGCTGACCAACAAAGAGAATATTCAACAAGAGAAGATGAAACTCAAGCTGGGGGAATGAGGGCTAGTTAGTTAGTTAATTAGTCAGTTGGCTGCTCTGCTAACCTGCTGTGTTTCCCAAACGGACTTGCAGTGCAGAGACAGGAACAAGCCAGCGGAACTTGAAAGGATCCAGATCTCCCTGAGAGTAGGCTGAGCGAGACGCCGTCTAGATGGAGAAAACCCACAAACACACACATTAGCCATTACTAGAGACACACATATTAACCATTACAGACATACAACACACACACTGGCCTTTGTTAAACTTCAACACTATGAAACAGAAAGCAGTGAGATATAAAGAAACAGTCAAAAAGGTATTTTTCTCCCCCAGAGAAAATTGAGACTCACCATTCTCTTCTTCAGCTTGGTGCTTTCACGGTACACCAAAATTGCTGCTCTCTTGAAAACTAGGAGAGAAAGACAGGAGAAAGTGATGTCATTCACACATGTTTTTTACATAATTCATGACATCTTCAGTTGGGGTCAGATCTTCCATCCAAACAACACCCCACTCTCAAAAAAAAAAAACATGCAATACAACACTCACGGAAGAGGGTGAGCTCGGGATCCTTCCTCATGCGCCCCAGAGAGGGGAGAGGGTTGAGCCATAGGACTGAGGAATGGAGTAGGAACTCCCCCATGGAGATCTCAGTAACCTAAGACACACAAGCACACACAAACACACACACACACACGCCACAGCTTTAGCATGGCTCCGCTGTCATGCATATGTAATTTAAGCTGAATGCTTCTCTGAGCAGTGGGTAAGAGAGAAGGCTGGTTACAGCCAAAGTATATTGAAGTGCTACCCACTTTCTTAAAAAAAAAAAAAAAACATTCATTATCAGTGGTTTTATCCAAAATGACTAATCAGCCTGGAAATGACCTAGTTGGCTTTTCTGGCGCCACAGCATGTCAAGTCAGCTTTAGAGAGCTGGGGTTTAAGAAACATTCCCAAATCCACCGTCCACCACCACAGAATCCATCATGAATAAGGAATCCCGTCTGGCAATATCACCTCATGGAACAAACGGGATGATCGCTGCAGCGAGGTTGTCTAGCTGAGGCTGATGGTTTTAGCTGGATAGTCAAGAGCCGAGCTCATTCATTTTCAGACATCGGCCTTTTATGAATCTAACCCTGGTATGGTGCCTTGAGCGGGTTCTTATTACAACTACCAATCATCTGAAGTGTTCAGCGGCTGACATACCTCTTTCTCGCGGCCGCTCTGCTCAGCTACCAGTTGGTCGAACACGGTGCCATAGTCCTCATAAATCTTCTGCATCTCGTTGATGTGGCTCGCCACCTTCTCCATGGCCCGCAGGGCCTCTGTGCACAGAACAGCAGTCAATAAAGAGACTGCAGCCGACCAGCTCCACCAGACACTGAGCGGAGAATCGGGACAGTGGAGAGTGTGCAACTACTTATACTATGTAATGAGAATGATCTCAGTGTGGATTTATTGGCTTCATGCATATGGTAGAAAAAACATGATTTTTAAATTTCAATGTATGTGCTTTTTTTTCTAATCATGTGACGCACAGTATGTACAGCTCTGGGGGGTAATCCATGCGTGTAAATGGACACTGTGTGCCGCTCTCATGAGTTGTGAGTGTGAGTGTGATTTCATTGCTTTACAGTTAAACGTACAAGGAATACATTTAATTATTAATCCATTCCTACATTAATTTAGTTGCCGTGTGCGCCACATGTGAAATCTGAACAACTACTGTGTGTTTGTGTGTGTTGTCTGCACATATCTGCACACACTGTATAGGCTTATCCGTGCATGTAGAAGTGGGCTTGTATATGTTTTATGAGTGTGTGTGTGTGTGTATGTATGAGTTTGTTGGCGTTTATGTCTTGCCGTTACCTGTGAGGTGGCTGTGCTCCTCGCTCTCAGCGTCAGTGAGGGAGACGAGCTCTCTGAGCAGCAGCGGGTACTTCAGCACTCGCTGCACAGGCTTGATGAGGTAGGACTCCAGAGTGGAGGAGTGCTGCTTGGTGGGGTTCCGCGCCTCCAGGAACTCCTTGAACGCCTGGTCTGTCTTTGCTGAGGAGGGGGTGGGGGTGTGGGGGGATGAGGGAGAGAGAGAGGGATGTAAGGGGGGAGAGGTGGAGAGGGATGAGGTGATGAATAATAAGGTACCTTAAGAGGATAAAAGAGGAAGAGGCTGCTTTTGGCAGTAGCCTCCTTTGTTTTCTTTGTGAACTGAAACAGAGCTGTTCTCTTTAGATCAGAGACTCTGGCTGCCGAGCGCTTGGGTGGAAACTTAACTCAGAGGCTGCTTATGTAAGGGGTTGTGTGTGTGTGTGTGTGTGTGTGTGCATGTGCAGCGGCAACAGCAGGAGTGTGAAGTATTCCCTCAACTCCTCTTAGGCTATACTTTATACATCAGACACTTACAGCCAGAACAAGCTGGGCCCAAATCAAACACGCACCACAAGTGCAAAAAAAGGGCTTTGCTATCCTCTTTCCACTCCCCATGATGAGCGCTGAGCAAATGAGTAACTTTGAACAGTGTGGATCTCATTTGCCAACCCTTCCCTAATTAGCCCCCTGATTAGACAGATTATCTGCTGAAACATCTGTGAGCAGTGAATCCACATTTCTCCCCTGTAAGAAGACACAGGGCACCTCTGCGGTGCGCTCTCTGCTGATGCGGTGAGGGATGCCTACCTCTCTCCAGAACCTTCTGGACTTTGATGTGGTTGGCACAGAAGCCGCTGTACAGCTTGAAGTGATCGGCGTAGTTGAGGAAAGATCCACCCAGAGAGAAAAGCAGCTTCTATATCCAGGGAAAGAAGACAACAATACCTGATTAAAACATGATATTAATTGTTGGATAATAATTAATTGTGTTTTCATATATAATGTAAATAATTACTTTTGAGCAGCTAGTGCCTACAGTAGGAACTTAATTAGCAATTTCTTATTGGTAAGCATAAAATGAAGCCTATGCTTGTAGTTGTTATGAACTGTCACAGCTGGTTGTCTGTACAGTGGAGTTGTCTGTTCTCACCTTAAACTGCTCAGGTGTCTCCAGGATGCTGAAGTCTGGTGAACAGGCGATGCGCTCCTCCAGCGTGTGCAGGAAAACCCTCTGGAAGTCCAGCATCTCCGGCAGGCTGCCAAACAGAGACTCCATCTAGTGGTGGGAAGAGAGAGGCAGCAGGGGTCAGCCCCACACACACACACACACACACACACACATTGGCAGACAGACATGGTGTGACATTTGTCAGCTTCAGAGAGTGTATTTCAATCAGGGTAATGAAGAAAGCTACAGTGGGGGACAGCAGG
This sequence comes from Tenualosa ilisha, assembly GCA_015244755.2. NCBI lineage: Eukaryota > Metazoa > Chordata > Actinopteri > Clupeiformes > Clupeidae > Tenualosa > Tenualosa ilisha. The sequence goes on along the minus strand of PYXC01002238.1, from coordinate 1,800,213 downwards.
ACGTCATGGCCGCTCACCTCGTCATGGGTGAGGAAGGTCTCGCTCTGTAAGGGCTTCAGGTAGATCTCAAACAGACAGCCCAGATCCTGCACGACAAAAGAGATAAAAGAGCTTAAATGACAGGGTCCCATCTTAATCCTTTGCATAACACTAGGCTGACACTCACAAACCTGTGTGTGTGTGTGTGTATGTATGTGTGTGTGTGTGTGTGTGTGTGTGTGAGAAGCCCTTAGCACAGTACAGTGTGAATGGTATGTGTAAACGAGTCTCAGATTCTTCTTCACTTAGGAATCTGGCAAAGGACGCAAAGGAAGCTGAGGCATTCTCTGGTATATTTGACATCCTGTTATTCTAACAAGCACCTGACCTTCCTGTGTTCTGCTTATGATGTCATTTATTATTTAACAATATAATATAATACAAATAAATCCACAACTGATCCCAGACTTCATAGCTATATATGGACAATTCCTGTCTGAAAAACTGTCACGTCCATAACAACAACAAAATGCCGCGGTATTTGTATGATGCGAATGATTAGGTGAAAGGTTTCATAAAATTAATTCTACAACCAAGAAGAGTGAATGCTCAAATTTTTTGTAATCATCATACCATACCATGGCATTGTGTTACCGTTACGGTCATGACAGTTTTGCTAAATATCAAATGTAAATGACCTTGTATTTCACCATGACATCGCTCAAGGTAAATAAATGAAAACTGTTGAATAGCTGCTTTATACAACAGTGTGCATGAGACATGCTGTAACATGCCATACCTTTACATATGACTTCTCCGTGTCCAGCAGTTCCTGGATGACTTTGCGGAGCCTGTCGGTGATTGACATGTGACGGTGGCATGGCCTCGGAGGGGCTGGGTCACTGCAGTACGGGTTCCTGTTGCCCTCCACCTCCAGCACTGAGCCCTCTGGGAAGGTCTGGTATAGTGGGCACACACTGTCTGTACTCTGTGGACGAGAGAGCGAGAGACAGAGAAAGACAGGGACAAAAAAGGAAGAGAAGAGAGAGAGAGTGAGAGTTAGCCTTCTGCAGGAATGATTTTACACCCATTACCCATTGAGAGCCCATTATGATGTCTCAAATCATCCTGTCCATGTGTCTCTGATGGCAGCTGCAGTGGCACTGAGAGAAGTACAGTTAGAGACACAGAGGCTCTGGTCACTGGAAATGCGCTATACCATGCACATGCTGAATGGGGATCAGTGAGATTAGAACAGTGTTGGTAAATAGCTCCATCAAAGGGTTAGCAGGCCAGGGTGTCATCTAGGCTGGCCTCAATCCCTCCATGAAGTATAAAGTGTTAACGACTGCACTCAAAATACATGCAGACATACAGAAATGAGAGACACCCACAGTATGCCCATATGGAAGCTCTCTTACTCACACACACACACACACACACACACACACACACACACACACACCACACATACACACACACAAAAGCTGATGCAGAAGAATAAACTGCTCCTGAGAAACTAATAGCCAATGTCACGCCCAAGTGCATCTAAGCCCAGTCATCACACGCCTTCAGAATGTCAAGCGAGCCCCCCCAAAAAAGAAAAGAAAAATACACCCCGGGTTATTTCACCTGTGCCCACAAACACACTGCTTAGCTTAGTACACACACCTTTCTACGTGAGGACACACACTCTCATTGGCGTCACCTCAACCCTGACAGCTGATACAGAAAATAAAGCTTCCCACCCAGAACTCTAAACAAACGGCTATGCAGATTGTGAGCCGAGGGGGAGGTTTTTTTTATCTCCGCTCCGCACATGGCCAGGCTTGCTATGGGAGACGTAAGTCACTGCATCTCCCTGGGGAGGCCTTGGCTCGTTTGTCATCATAATACGTTCTGTCAAGCTATAATATAGTGTCGACAAACTGATGAATTCTGGAGGTCAGGAGTATTGTGCAGCTGTGTTGGGCTGCAGTGCTCGGCAGTGAGTGCGCTGCAGTAAAGGAGAAGCGTGGCTATAAACCATTGCCAGATAATGCTAATCCTTTATAATGCATAAGGCACCTAAGACGCTGTGTCCAGTCGTCTTACTGTTCCTCAAAAACAAAGCGTTGTCATCTAAGTGTGTGTGTGTGTGTGTGTGTGTGTGGTTTCTGTGTTTGTATGTGTGTGTGTTTGTAAGTGAATGTGTTTGTGATTGCGTGCATGTGATAAGAAATGATTTCTGGAGAGGTGGACTGTTGTGCAGTGAGATCGTAGTAATGATTGGAAAGTATAAAACAACAGGAGAGCCAATGAGCCAACAGAGACCCAAGCAGCCAGCAGTCTGCTGACTTAAGGCTTTTCAGCAAGAGGGGACAAAAGTAGTAAACACACAAACCCATAGACACATCTAAATAAGACCTTTCAGAATCCCCTGCCATAAACACTCAGTTAAACAAAAACACACACACAAGCACACACACACGAACACACACACAAACACAGATACATCTGCAGACGCACTCATACCAGCAGGACGATCCCGTCGGGAGCCTGCTCGCAGGCCAGACAGGACGCTATCTCATCTAACAGCGCAGCCAGCTTGTCCTTCAGCGTCTTTCGGACGGAGGCCAGTCGGAGTGCCTCCACAACGTCCTCCCTCAGCTCCTCTCCCCATAGCAGCCAATGCAACCAGCACATGACCAGAGAGTGCCTCTCTCTCTCTCTCTCCCCTCCCGTGATAAAAAAAAATTCCCAGGTAAATGGTCCTACATGCCACCAAAACAGCCAGCCACAACATGCCACATCCACTCCGGCTGCGCTGAAATCCCTTCTGCCTCTTTTTCCCACCCACTTGTCTCAGCAGCAGTTTTCTTCACAGGGCGTAAGCCAGGATAAGCCGCCTGCTTAAGTGGGTCCATCTGCTGACAGGTAGGCTACCGCTGCGGCCCAGGACACGTCTGGGTGACAGGCAGCAGGGCTGAAGACTGGGAGGAGAGGGACGGTGAGGGGTGGGTGTGTGTGTGTGTGTGTGTGTGTGTGTGTGTTGGGGGGGTGGAAGGATTTCCAGTGAAAGTGAAGTTAAGCTTGTGAATTATAGAGTCAGAAGAGGAAATTGTGTTCTTTACTGGTGCGTTCTGCCTTTCACAAGGAGATTTTTGTATTTCGCCTCTCCTCCATGCCAGCCCTCCCTCTCTTCCTTTCCAAGATGCCCTTCCTCCCTGGCTATGTCTTTTCATCAGCTCACTTGAGCCTCAGGAGGTGGCTCGCAGGTGGTCACAATGACAACCACATCAGAAACAAGAAGTACGCGAGCCGGGAGTCAAGGGATTTCCACTGTCAGTGGCACAGCAATGGCAGTGTTTGCGTGTGTGTGTGTGTGTGTGTGGGCAGTTTTTGGGAAGCACGGTCTGGAGCCCGTCCAGGTTGCCTGAGCCCCGTGCCCTAACAACGTGACCTCCAGGTGACGCGCGGTAATCCCTTTCACCTAAACACACCTTCACACCTGCACACGCAAACAACAAACGCCTCTCTTACGCTGCCACACATACACACACACACACTCACTCCTCTGCAACACTTAAGACGACTGCCAGTCCACAAATCAGCCCTGAGTGACAGAGACCTTGTGCTCCACACATACCAGGCTTAGATTAGTTCACTGGAACATAACATATGGAAAAGCACTCCTCAATTCTTTTATTAGTGTTTATTTGAGTTGAATTAATTCCACCAACACCATCCCCCTCCACCTAGTTGAGGGAGTATTAGTTTTTGACAAAGTGTTCAGCATCTGTGTTTGCTCAGGCTGGAAATTATTAAAACACAAAAGCAAATCAGCTCAGTGTTTTGACATGAGTCTGGACAGCCAGTCACCCCAGCCTTTCTTGTACTCTTGCTTAGTTACACTCAATTGCCCTGATCAAAGACCCGCTGATGGCTGATGGCATGGCTGCAGGGCCTCTGAATACTAATGGTGGCTAGAGTGAAGCGGTGGAGTGCTGGAGGCCTGAAGGGGAAAGGAAAAACAAGAAGCACACAGACAGAGAGAAAAAGAGAGAGAGAGAGAGAGCACAGATTGGAGTTCTGTCTTCTTACCGTCCTGTGAGGCTCGGAATCGTAAGAGGGAACGTTCTGCAGAGTTCCATCCTCCGAACCAGAACCAGCTGCTGTGGAGCCTTCGGAAACCTCCTGAGCCGGTGGCGAATCTGAAGGGGTGGACAAAAATAGAGACAGACAGAAAGAGAGAAGAGAGAGAAAAACAGATAGAAAGAAAGACAGAAAGAAAGAGAGAAATGATGAGAGATGATGAGAAGAGGGACGCAAAGGGAGAGAAGGGGGGAGGAGAGAAAGAAGAGAGAGAGAGAGAGAGAGAGATTTTAGTGGCAGGTCCATGGTGTATAGTGGCAAACACAAAGCAGTTCTACAGTACGAGGGGGGGAAGTGAAAATCAAAGAGACAGAGCGAAAGAGCGAAATCAAAGAGAGGAGTAGTCTCTGGAGGAGCGGGCCCGCTTCAGGCTTGGCTAGCGGTTAACCGTACCTGACTGATGTCAACCTGAATCGCCCTGATTTGAATAACAGGCCAGCCTGCTGAGTGAGAGGCTGAAACAGTCACAGGACTGCTGGCACCACACCCGAGAACAAGCCTCCACAACATATAGTACATGACCATTACCTTTTGGGTCTGATTTAAACATAATGAATTCAGCCCAGACAAAACATACAGGTTTGAGATGTGCTAAACATAGCCACCCTTTCAAATAAAATGGATCCAATAATTCACAAGTTTGACTTTAAAAGAAAGATAAATTACTTCTAACATTCCGACACATGTGTAGCTATAAAATACTTCAACAGGCAACCCAAACATATAAATTCTTAATAATAACCAGTGTCAGTAAAACCAGTGAAGTAACACATACAAAAATATTAGCAGTCCATATCAGTGATGTCTCTAGAACATTCCCACAGGTAACAGACCATTTCCACACCACCCTCTCCTAGCTGGCACTCTGTGGATCTATAAATACTAGCTGGGTATTTCTGGGCTACAGTGATATGACTGACCCTAGGGAGAGAGGAGTTGACACACAACTCAGCTGTCAGGACAGTTTTCAGAACTGCAGAAACAGGGGTGTCATTTCATAGAGCCACATGTCCACACCTCATTTACATCTGGCATTCCAGCCGAGCCCAAAATATAATTTATGCTGTCAGGGTGTCAGAGTAAATGAGAGTGAACAAATGAGTGAATGACATCAACACACAGCGCCCTCTAAAGGCTGGTTGAAATACTAGCAGCTGCCACAGCACAAATCGCCCACTTCATGCCACATACACTGGCACAGTACAGCAGGAATTATGTTAGAAGCCCCTGAACTCAGTTTCTGTGTAATAATGAACACGAATTCTAGCTGTGAGCATTTTACTGTTTACACTACAGTAATTGAGGTGATGTGGTTTGAGTGGCGTTGTCTTACCTGAAGGCCAAGGGGGGAAGTGCTCCATGTGGTGTGCCTGTGGAGGGGCCGGGGTGGGTCTGTAGGCCTCGCTGGACTCACAGTCTGGCCACATGGCGTTGGGCTCCTCGGAGACGGCCTCCTCGCGCCACAGCACCAGACTGACGCTGGGCTGACTGAAGTAGGCCTGCATCAGCCCCAGGTCCAGTGAGCTCACACTCAGCCCATTCAGAATCAAAATCTCATCCCCTGCCCGCAGACCTGCCGGAGGACAGAGACGAATATACATGAATAACGGCAGTCACCATACTAACAAACAAAACTCATATTGCATACTATACATTGTCAGTACAATATTTGTCTATTTTTACAGATGTAATTTAACCTTGCCTTCCAGTTGACATGATATAAATATGACCATTTACCTTCTGAATAGGCCAGTCCCTCTGTATGCACCTCACTGATGTAAATGTGGCTTCGCCCAAGTCCATCCACATGGCCCGTCACAGCGAAACCTACAGCGGAGAGATTTTTATCAGTTGATTCAATATCAGTCATGACACAGAATGTGTGGTGCTGAGCATTTTTGGGGTGTCTTTTGAACTGTCCATATGTTGATTTTTGTGCACAGAAGCTTGCTTTGAACTCACCAAAGTCAGAGGAGGCGTCTGCACGGGACAGGTTTTGTGTGAACACGTTAAGGGGAAACACCTCCAGTTCATCATACACCTGAACAGGTAGAGCGGAAGACCAAATAAGGTAAACACACCCTCTTGAAAAACAGCAACAGCCGTGTATTCACATGCTTACTACAGTCTTTTACAATTATCAATTAATATTTTAAAAATACTGATGAACTCAGTATTAATTCAATTAAATAAACTTTCCATGAAAGTTTATATCAGGGCATTCAGTGTTAGTTCCTCTCACCAGTTCTTTGAATGCATCTGTGGAGGAAGCTGTGTGCACGTCCACTTCCTCCCCCACACGCCTCTTCACACGCAGGCCAAAGAGACAGGGCTCCAGCTGACGCCCCTGCAACACACCAGCACGCCTGTCAGCTCCCCAAAATATTGTCAGGCTTATCAGTAGAACAAGAACAAGCCCAGAGCTCCCACAAACTTTATCTCCTGCTGATTATTTGAGTCCGTTTTCAGCTACTGGAGCCACTCATATGCTGAAAAGTCAGATCCACATCCACCAACCTTGGGCATATATATATATATATATCAGTTTCTGGAGAGCAAAAATAAATTCCACTCAATGTTTTCTGGGAATCAAATGACTTTCTGTGGAGCAGAAGTCTTGAGCCAGACAGTGGAACTAATGAGCGATATTAGCTGGCTCAATGCCTGGCCAGAGTGCAAACAGCCCAGTGTTTTGCACCTGATCTTCTACACTTGTGGCTCCAAAACACTGAGCAGCACAGCTAAATAAATCAGCTTTTACTGAGCGCTGACTCAATACACACACCGAATCCCAATGTCCTCCCTAACCCAAAAGCCCATCATGAGGTCGATTCATGCCAGTTAACTCAATGAGGGTTAAGGACTCAGGTTGTGGGGGGCGAACAGGGATGCAGTAAAAGTCTAACCATAGCTGCTTAGCACTGCACAATGCTGGAAGATCAGAAGTGGAGAGCAATCCGCTTCAGACGGGGGAGGGAACGGCAAAAACCAGAGAGGAAGAGGATGATTAATAATTGAGGAATGGAAACCAATTACGCAGCTCAACGAGAGGCCCTACAGCCACCTTGATCTCTCTTTTCCTGACTAACACAACATCTATATTTTACAGGGCCGCAGGAGCCTGAGCTTTGAGGGGCTGGAGTTCTAACGATGGAAGCGGAAGGTTCGGTGGAAGCCTTTGGAGTTTTTCCCTGGTGGTGGTAGTGGAACCTCTAGAGGGCTGATGCAGGCAGGATGGACATACCTTGCAGGCCTGGGCGAGGACGTCGGCCGCCAGGGAGTCGGGCTTGATGGGAACGGTGACCACATGGCCGTCGGGCATGTACACACACACCAGGCTCTCCAGGTTGCTGCTTTCCCATGGGTGGCCTTCAGGGGGCGCTATTGAATGCAGTTTGGCAAAGCTGTCCAGCCTCTGAGAGAGAGAAAGTCAAACCAAAAATTTTGGGGGAAAAAAGTTGAGTTGAGGGTTTTTTAAAAAAAAAAAAAACTTCTACAGTTGAACTTCTCAGAATTTTTTTTAATTATGTAACAGATAATTAAATTAAGATGGCTGTCATGTTCTTTGAACGAATGACTAAACAATCATCCAGCTCTGGTGCTAAATTTATACTCCACGAGAGTTTTATAATGCTTTCCTCTCATAAATCCTCCACCATCCACCTCTGGTGTTAAAGCATGAGAATCACAGATAAGCAACAAAGGAATTACGGTCAGATACCTAGCTATCCAGCTATCCAGAACACAAACACACATCCTCTCACACACACACACACACACAAACACACATTCATTAGACAGCTTCCTTGCATGCTGTCCACAGACCTGTCTGTTTGCTCTGTGCAGTGTCAACATATCAGCAGGTTGTTGTGACAGCTGTGCAAGCCCTCCCCCATGCACACAGTCAGCAACACCCCCACCCCTACCCACAACACCACCCCCACCCCCTCGCCTCCATCCAAACTCTTCTGTCTCCGGCCAAAGGGCTACTGAGGTCTGTAGAAAACAACACAATGACCCCTACTGCGGAGAGTGGCCAGAGAGAGGTGGCCTAAGAATGGGGGAGTGTGGGGGACGTCAAACAGGATTTGCACACAAAGTTTTAGGGAAAGTTTTTGAATGGTGGGTGATGCAGAGAGACTCTCCAAACAAAGACAGCAAAGCATGAAAGGGCCAACAGAGGCGTGCAGCTGGGAGGTGTTTGTCAGTGGGATTTTAATAATTTTCAATCGACCCATTCATGGTGGGATTTTAACTCGGTGTGATTTAAAAGAAAGGAATTATATAGCCATTGCACTAGGTAAGCTATCAAGACTTTCCTGAAAACATGCCATGATGACATAAATACAACACACACACACACACACCACAAACATTCACTCCCGTCCTCTGCTTCCCCACTGAAATGGAAAATCCACTCAAATTGGTTACAGACGCACAGTGCGAGAACAGAGAATGAGTAAAATGCAGTTCCATAGAACACTAGAATAGAGTTGAGATGACTCACAAAAATGTGCCACAAATATCCACTGCACACATACTGACACATGAGGAGTCACTGAAAAAAAAATCTTGTGTCTAAAACAGTCCTTCCGTGCTCTATCTTTGCATCTTAATTAGAAAGGATGCGCGCAAGCCGCCCGCGTTTGATACTATTCTGATCCAGATCGGCGCAGAAATAAAGCTGGTGGTTCCATAGGAAATAATAAGAGGTCTGCTGATGGCTGAAATTACAGGTTGGAGGGAGCTGGCAGATGCGGCGGCCCTAATCAGAGTGTGGTGTGGCGGGAGTCTCCCTCGAGCCTCTCCTCCGCGCGCCCCCAGACGCCTCTATGTCCAGAGCGAGGCCCAGACCAGACGCCCTCAACCCCTGTGTGTACACACACACACACACACACACACACACACACACACACACACAGAGCAACCCGCAGGACTGTGACCACCACAGAGGATCCCCACATCTCCACTTTACTGGTGTTTGTGCCTATGATCTGATCTCTCTTTAAAGACTGGAGCAGAGAAGGAGGGGTTGGGGGTGCGTATGGTGGTTGGGTTTGGATTCTGACCCGCTGCAGTCTGCTGAATTATATCATTTAACACGCAGTTATTACCAGCACAACTCTGCTGGCTGAGCAGTGAACATTCTGCCAGTATGTGTGGTCCGTGGAAACAGCCTGGCATGAGCCACTGTTGTTCAGCCTGTACAGACATGCATGCACACCAGTACCAGAGTCACCACATGCAGACTCAAGGAGCCAATGGCCAGAGGGAGTTTGTTTTAACATAAACAGAAGAAGACTGTTCTAGGAACAGCAGCACTCTCACGGGCTTGAATGGCTCTGATGGCTCAGATCCATGTATGAACTCTGAGATAACTGTTCTGGGCCCTGGTCACATATGCTACACAATGCTTTTGGGAAAACAGAAGCTGAAAATGCTGACATTTAAAACTTGTGTTTGCACAGCGATCAGGTGAATTTCACTGCATGGGTGAGCCAAAATGCCCAGACCTGTAGGAAGACCTGAGGTTTTTCCCTTTCGTTTTTGTTTCAGTCCCGGACCAGAGAAAAAACACTGAGGGTTCTAGGGGGATGGGATGGGATTGGAGGGGGGGTGCAGTTGTAGAGTTTGGACACTGATTCATCCCATCCCGGCATAACTACACTCTGGAAGCAATCAGCCTAATCCTCTTTCAACTTAAAAACCCAGAGACGCTGGGGCTGGCAAAGGCCAACGTACACCAACCCCCCAACCCCCTCAAACCCCCTCCATCCCCTCCTAGCCAACAGTTTGATATTTAGCGGACTGTGCGGGTTTACACAAACCATCTGTTTGTCCCTGCAGGGACCGCTTGCCAGCTTGCAACAATTAACCACATGTGGCTTATGGTAATTCCCCGCTCAATCTTGCCTCTATTAGGGCTCCTATTCGAAGCGATTGCACTCTCTAACGACTGATCACTGCCAGGGTTCTAGTGCTGAGCAATCCACCCCCCCCTCCCCATGGTCTCTGATCCGCGTGTTCACATGATTCATGCGTGAGGCACGTGCGCGGCTTAAAGCTTTAAAAACTCAGCAGATTCAGCTTTTTCTCTGACACGAAAAGAGAGATAAAGAGAGAGAGCGGGAGAGGAAATCACCTTGTGTTTTTGTCATCATCATTTGGCTGTGCCCCATGTGCCCCTGTTGGACTGACGACCCATTTGAGGGGCGCGTTTCTTCCTGCTGAGTGCCGCTTGCTTGCTGGCTTCGAGCCCGCGGGGGAAGAGCCAAGTTTATGACTTCCCGGACACCTCTCAACATCACTGATGAGCCTGGGAGAGGGGCGAGTGTGTGGGCCCACCACAGCTGGCTCTCCCATGACTCACACACATTCAGACACTAAGACACAATACTCTACAACAGTCTGTGGCCACTGTCTGCTGGGTAGAGGGCCTCACGTGGAGCACTGTCTACCAGTCTTTCATGCTGACTATACTATGACCAACACTACAGTGCAGTTTTCAACTACTAACTACTAAATTACTAACACTAAACTATAATACTAATCTACTAACATTAAACTATCATACTCAGTTTTAAACTATCATACTCACTAACACTAAAGGACGAGATGTATCTTAAATACTAATATGTTTTGTTGCCTGACTAAGAGTTCATCTGCTAAGTATGAGCATGGATGGCAGACTAAGTTAACTTAGTGCACATACATCAGTGTGTGCATAACACCGACTGCAAGCTGCAATTACAGGAGGTGTGAGCTGTATGCTTGGCAGTGAGTGCAGTGGACTAACACAGGCTTCATGGGCTCATCGCACAGACAGCATGGAGTATAGAGTGGAGGCGTCGTCCACATGCCAAAAATAGAGCCTCTCGGCTGGGCATTTGTCAAGAAACAGACAGTCGGCTCTCTCTCTCTCACACACACACACTCTCGCACACATACAGAGCTGCGAGTGAAGGTACACTGGAGTCGTACAGCAGCAGGACAAAGAAATCCCTCACTGGACGTCTGTGTTTGGAATACCTGTCAGCGCTCACATGAGATGGCTTTCCAATCCACCCCCCCAACACACACACACACACACACACTCCTCCTAAATATAAAAACACAGCGGCTAATTCCTCCAGCATTGAGTAAAAACACAGCATCCAATTTATAGGTCACGGCCCATGAAGTGCTCTGAAAGGCATTCCAAGGAGCAGCGTTTTAAAAAGGTATTTATCAAACACACAGAGAGGCCGCACAGAAACGTGCCGCGGCATCAAGAGTCCAGAGGTCTCCTGTAAAAAAACTGTTTATAGGGGAGGTGGGGAGAGAGAGGGAGAGAGAGTGGGGGGAGAGAGAGAGAGAGGGAGGTAGAGAGAGAGAGAGCAAAGAAGAAAGCAAGAAAGAGAGGCAGAGAAAAAACAAGAGAGAGATATAGAGGGAGAGTAAGAGAGGGAGTGGGGAGTCTGCATATTAAAGCCAGAGGCAGATCAGACCAAAATCAGACTGCTCGAAATCAGATTTCAACCACAAACAATGCACGTGTTGTTTTACGACTTACCCACAGAAACATTCCACAGATCCAACTAAAACACAGCTCATGATATGATAAGCATTCTGTTATGGATTGGAGTTCATGTTTTGGAGTCCAGTGGTCTTTCGGCACGTGTACCCTCTGGCCCGTTGCTGAGTAGATAGCCTGTTTTTCTGCTGTCAGGTGAAATGTTTGCCTGGGCCTGCCGCGTATTTCCTGCAGCAGAGACCAGTCTATGCTGGTGACTGCTGCATGTGTGCCAATGAAACCTCCTGGGCCCACACCAGTAAAGAAGACCTCTGTTGCTGCTTCTTTAAGTGGGTAATGCATGTATATATGTATGCATACATGTGCCTGTGTGTGTGTTCTCTGCTGCCTCTCTCTCTCTCAATGTGTGTGTGTGTGTGTGTGTGTGTGTGTGTGTGTGTGTATGTGTTTGTGTGTGTGAATTCCCTGCTGTCTGTACCTGTGTGGAGGTCTGTTTCTGGTCGCGACCTGGGCGCTTGGTCAGGCTGTCCAGGCCCTTGAGTGAGGAGAAAAGACCCCTCTTGTTCCTGCTCCTGCGGGAGAGAGATCGACTCCGCCGCCGCAGGGTAGCTTCATCACGAGTGCATATCTGAGCAAACACACACACACACACATTTAGAAACTTCTTTATTTTCAGCCCATCATCAAATTAACGCTGATGAACCGCAGGAGCCTGCAATCTTAATTCGATTGTGGAAAAATATGTTCCAAAAAGTGCCCAGTGTCTTAGCTGGGGATTTTTGCAATAAAGAAAGAGGCCTCTGGGCAACTCACCAGGGCGTGGAAGGAGGACACGGAGAAGATGCCCAGACGGCTGAGCGCCATCTTGGATGGGCGGCTGGCGACAGCCAGGAGGCTCTTGGGGTTGGGGAGCTCACTGCCCTGCAGGCTGGCCAGGTAGCAGCGCATGCGGAACAGGTCCATGTTGAACTTCTCCAGGTTCTGCTCCCACTGCTGGATCTGAGTTCAAACAACCAACCACACAGTACACCATTACAGTCTGCAGCCAATCAAGGGTTTGGAATGGAATCAGTAAGCTGTTCATACGTGCATCCAAGAGTGAAATCTTGTTCATGCGTAGATCATCAGTAGATGGGTAAATGCCACAGGTCAGCTGACTGACAAAACCACTAGGATCTTTTTAACTGTAAATACACCACTAACCCACAGGCCTAGACTGGCTGTGTGTATTCAGAGGATTATCTCTAAGGCTTTATGCCAGTAGGCTACTAGTATACGCCCTGCACTTTAGCTTTGAACTAGGTAGTGCTAGGCAGGGCATGTTCAGTGAAATCCTTTCACAAAGGACTTGTTCTATAGGCACAGAAACAGTGCATTGAAGGAATTGGCCACAGAGTACATCTCTGCACGTGTTCATATAACATGATCCTGGCGGAGTCGGCTGCATTATAACAGCTTCATTAAATCCAACTTGCGGAGCCTATCTGATGAAAAACAGCCTCTGAGCACTGTAACAGCATGCAAGCACTGTCTTTACAGCGGGGATTGCATATGGCAACACACAGATAACAATGTCTGTGTTTGTTAAAGGTTTATTTACAGGGAGTATCGGTGTCATATTACCCTAAAAAAGGCTGTCTGATAAAGATGAAGATCTCATAACGGCCAAGTGAAAGAGTATTACATCACTCTTACATAACAGGTCTCTGATGGAAGGAGACAGGAGGAGAGAGAACTAAACTATGTCCTATGTGTCTCCTTTTCCCAGCCCTATTCTGTCAGTCTAATGGCAGATGTGACTTAGGCTGTAATGAGTGGAGCTTATGGCTTAATGCAGAGGGGCAGAGGTGAAAGCCTGAGGCAGGGCTGCTCACGGTCACGCTGGTGTCAGTTACACACAGGCATCAAAAGGACACGATCAAAGTGGGCCTGGAGCCCAGAGGAATGAAAGCCCATGAAGGAGAAGCAGGAGGACAATCTTGGTTTGATGATCTCTTCCACGCACTGGTAGAACACCACAGCAGCACTGGCCTGGCCCCTGGGGCCAGCGTTTGACAAGAACTAGATGGGAACTCCAGTGACTGGGTTTTCCGGTAAAGCTGCTATTAAGTGAACAATTGTAGAAGCATGTTGTTGATAAGCCACTGAGGTATCCCTGTTGTCAACGCATCTGAGCCTTGGAATGCAGCCTAATTTACATTTCCAGTAAAACACTGAGCTCTTTGATGACAGCCCTGACTTAGGAGGGACTAACGGTGGACACATTAGCAAGAGCCTCAAGAATATATACTAATGGCTTTGCAAAATAACTATGGGTTTGACTGCCATTTCAAAACAGCTTTCAAGCAGTAATTACTACCTACATTTAGCCATACTGTTTAGAGTACATGTGCTGGGTTGATCCCTGTCTGTGGGGGAGGCATCAGTGATCAGTAGGTCCAGGGGCAGGGGCTTTAGGCTGGGGTGCAGGTGAATGTGTGTTGGGCCCAGAGGGGACTGCACACACAGAACACACACACTCCTCACCTGGCTCTCAATGGCTTTCCTGTTCCTCTGGTCGGTAATGACGGACAGCTGTAGCTCGGCCATCTTCTTCATCTTGCCATCCATGTCGATCTTCTGCAGCAGTGTGCGGGTCTGGCTGCGCAGCAGGCGCACCGTGTCCTCTTTGCCCTGACGCTTGGCAAACAGGGAGGCGCTGGCTGAGTGCATGGCCGTCACCCAGTTCTCCAGGTCCGTTTGGTTCGCCGCCTGATGGATGCAGAGGGAGAGAGAGAGAGAGAGAGAGAGAGAGAGAGAGAGAGAGAGAGAGAGAGAGGGAGAGAGAGAGAGAGAGAGCGGAGATTGTTCGTTGGAGATTAAGAGTTGACTTGGTTCTTCCAAAACTAAGGATTCATGAGGGAAATCTTTAGTGTGCCAGTTAGGCTTTCAACTTTTGGAATTTGTTTTCGAGGTTAAAGCTTTGACAGATTTAGCCAAGACAGGGCTTAGTAGTTTAGGCAACACAATCCCAATGTGTCGCAGTACACATAAGAAAATATGGGCTGAGTCTACTATATGGCAACCTATACAATAGCTCTTGTAAACATATATTTTCACAGACAGTAAGGACTCGGGGTGGGGGGGCGGTTAACTTGCTAACTTGTTTTTCAGGACTTTTGGCCCCTGGTCTGGTTTCATGGTACCATTTCATCATCCTAGTCCTACATGAAACCACACAAGTGGAATGTGTGGTTTCCTCTTGGCATACAGCTCTCAGCAGAATCAACAGTCTCTTGTCTAAAAGAACCCTTCAAGAGGAGAACATCAACATTTTAAATAGAGTTTCAACACAGCAAAAAAAGGCTATTTTCCTACGGGTCTGTGCACCAGGTGAGATCACTGCAAGGACTTGTTGCTTGTTGAGTAGCCAGGGTTTCTTGAGTGTACATTAGTTCTCTCTCTCTCTCTCTCTCACATGCACACACATAGACACACACTGATGTGCAAAGCAACAGAACCCTGTCATCCCCTGACTACACACAATTCACACACAAACTCACACGGTCGGGACGACATTGCAAATGTTCTTCGTTCCCATGGCAACGGTCAGTGGTGATGGCAACAATGTGATTTGTGTGCCGGTGTAAACACCATGTAAGTGAATCAGCGGAGGCTCAAATGGCTATTTTTGGGCTTGTAAAAACGGTGTGAGGAACAAGTAACAGCTTCAGACAGGGCCCCCTTCTCTTCTCCAAGACATTAAAGCTGGAGACATCCAGCGTCCAGCCAACAAACACACACATGCCCTCCCCCTCTCTCTCTCCCCATGCAGCTGGGCCGACAGGAGCCACACGTTTTGCCCGCCTGACGTTGGTGGTTTGGTGACCGCTCTGAGGTCCTCTGAGCTGGGAATGGGTGAAGGGCCCATGGAAGGCCAACACTGTCATTATCAAATGGCACAGCGACAAATGAAGCAATGATGTCGGCACCACTCTAGACCCCCCCCCCACACACACACACACACGCACGCACCCACACCTTCCTTGTCTATATGGTTGATTTGTGTGGTCAGAAAGCAAACAAAGAGGCTTCTGAGCCAAAAATAAGTTAAGGAAAAATAAAGATAAACACAGGCAGAGAAGATTGGCCACTCACAAACAGTCAAAAAACCACAGAGAATTTGCACAGGCCATTTTGTCTCAGACATACTATATTCAAAAACAGCTGAGAGTGGCCACAATGAAATGAAATGTCAAGGTCAATCACAGTAAAGGACAGGGCTGTTCGCTATATATAAAGAACTGAATCGCCACGTCCTACATTACATAAAACAGTAAGACACACCAGTCCAATCACAATCAAAACACTTATCGCGTGCCCTGCCTGGTTACCACAGATGCCAAGCAGTGGGCGCATACCTGGACCCGAGGCCACGGTGGGACACCTGCCTATGCCAAGGCATCAGTGAGTCAGCGCTGGAATATTTGGGAAAAAAAGCTTTGGGGCTGTTATGTTCATGCAAGGTGCAGTCCACCACACCCTCTCCAATCCATTAAAACAGCCACAGCGAGCCAAGAATGCAGCCGATGGCAAACCTCCCTCCCTTCACCGCAGTCACATCAGATTACATGTTAACATGCCTTCATGAGTCACTGAACAGCATCAACAACAGGAGTATTGATAGTTTTCAAAGCATGTGAGGCGCACAACAGTGGCAACCAAACAAACCAAACCCAACCCAACCTGGAAGAGGTAGACGTCCCCATAGGCGTTGCTCAGACAGAAGACGTTCTCTTTCTTGGGGTGTTCAGGGACGGCCTGGACAACGCTGTCCTCTGCAAGCAGAGCATAGCATGGGGAGAGGTCCTGCTCTGAGGAGGTCTTCCCATAAGTCTCATAGAAGAGCAACATACAGCCTAAGGGAAGAGAGCGAGTCGAGACATTTTTAAAGACAGTCAACACTGAATGAGGTGTTTACTTATGGTTCAGCTTACAATGTGGGGTTTATAATTCAGTTCAGCTTTTTTTTTACAGCTGCAGTCCATTTCAGATGTTAACATGATTCAGCATGGCTATAGTCAAATCAAAATCAAAAGTCAAAGTGTACTTTATTGTCAATTCACTAGGTAACAAGCATTACAAAGAGGATTGAAATTGTTTATGTGCAATTTAACTAAAACATGCACACACACACATAACACTCATCAACAAATACAATGAATAATACAGACATCAATAATAAATAGACATAAAACATACAGGTAAACATATAGGCTTCCAACAAGAGGGAAGTAATGAGGTAGCTCTTCTTGGTAGCTGGTGAGGTAAGGTAAAGTGAAATGTGTAATATGAAAGTGCAATGAAATGTGCAATATGTAAAGTTGCAGTAAGGTGTATGTGCAATATGTAAGGTGCAAAATACCTTTGAGGGTGACCCAGTATTGCCTCCATTTGCGCCTGGTCACCAGCTCCAGCTTGCGGTCCTTGTGCAGGGTGATGAGGGGCTTGAAGGAGAGCCAGCCGGCCCTCCTCACCACCCCCTGCTCCTTCTCAAACATGAGGTCCAGCTGCTCCAGGGAGCCCAGAGAGCTGCTGCTGCTCTCGCCCAGCTCGCCCTCCCCCTGCTCTCCCTCGCCCTCGGACGTCTGGGCCCCCTCTGCTCCCGCACCTCCGCCACAGCCACCTCCGGTCTCCAGCTCCTGCATGAAGTTTTCGTAGATGTTCTGCCTCAGCACGCTGCTCTGGGCATGCTGCTGCTGGCTGTGGAGGCCAAGGGATGAGCCAAAGCCGGTAGCGGAGAGGGGCTGCTGGGCCAGGCTCAGGCCCCAGTAGGAGGCACTCGTCTGGGGGTCAGTGGTCAGGCCATTGGGCCTGAAAGCATCTGTAGGCTCATTGGAGCTGGGATCCTGTAGGGGTGAGGGGAGAAAGAGAAACATGACAAGGTGCTAAAGCCTTTAGCTGACTTTCACACATATCTGTTTACCATTGACACCATGGTGCTAAGGGGAGGTGAGGTGTTGTCCACACACTGTTAGCATACAGGAAGTGCTACTCCAACAACCACAACAAGCTATTGTGGAAGCACAAACACCTGAAGTGTTTGGACATCCTGAGAATGTGCCGAATCCACTTGCCAGTCCTGTTTCTGCCCCCATTATCATTCTGGGACACACATTTTTGGGTTCACACAAAGGCTAATCACAATCATCCAGAGTGCTTTGAACAACTCGTCCTGTAAGCATTTAGCCTACCACCATCATGTCTTTCTCTGCTATGAATAGGAAGTTAGGATGCTTGCATAACAGAGGTGATGAAGTATTATGTGAAGAGATTCTCATCATTGCTTTCTTGGTGAATGAAAGTATGCTTAATGTAAAAACAGGAATGCAGCTATCAGATAACATAGCTGAAAACATGCCTCTAGCGATATAAGGTTAACAGGGTGTTCTTATGCTTAAGGGGCCATGAAGGGACAAAGATAGGACAACCTGTTTTGAGTTTACCCTCATAAAGTACAATGCTGCAGGTGCAGTCCCCCCCTCCCCCCGCCACAAACCCAAACTTCTCCAGAGGCCCTTTCTCTCACCTGCAGCCTCCTCTTCTTCCTGCTCAGGCTGCCTGTCCAATCACTGATTCTCCTGATGCGGCTCTTCAGCGAGTCCTTCCTGGTATTGGTGGAAACGGCAGAGACAGGTGCGGCCCTGCGGCACGGGAGGGTGAGCGAGGAGTACTGTGTACCGGTGGGGTCCAGGCACTCTCGCTGCATCGTGCCGGCCGAGTCCAGAGCAGAGGCGATTGAGGCTCGGTGGTGGGGCAAAGGCACCTCCTGGAACGCCGGAGGCAGAATGGAGGTCGGAAGGGGGAAGGGGTTGGTCAGACTTGGGGTGCTACGGTGTGCAGAGAGGGACACGGGCGCTGAGACAATCCTCTCAAGTTCGCGGTGGTCAGCCTGCAGTGCCACCAGCGAGTCCCCAATGCCACTGTCCTCTGTGCGTCTGGACGAGCAGGTGTTGTAGCCGCTGCCCAGGTAGCCACGGCTACCGTACTGGTGGATATGGAGCCGTGGGTCAAAGCCACCGCCAAAGCCCCCAACCGTGCTGGCACCGGAGGAGCACGTGGTGTCGTGGCGGCCGCTGCTGCTGCTGTCGTCATTGTGGTGGGTGGAGGCAGTAGAAGAGAAGGTGGCATAGCCACTGCTGCTGGTGGTGTCAGCCGCTGGGTTGCCCGGGTGGAAGACGTTGTCATTCAGCTCCCCACCAGTGCCCCAGGGCGAGTCGTACCAGGAGCCCTCCGAGCTCAGCGAGCTGCCGTTGCTGGTGCGAAGCCCGCCATCGGTCGGGGCGTTGGTCCTTGGGGGCGCCATCCCGTCGACCTCCACCTCTTCCACCTCCTCCTCCTCGTTGTCTTCCTCCTCCGGGCAGCGGGTCTTGGTGAACTCCACCCGCAGGCTGCCGTCCTGACTGAACAGCACCTTGGGGCTGTTCCTGCTCGCCAGCGCATCCGACCCCCCCTCCGTCCTCCTCTCCTCTGGCACCTGAAGTCCGTTCCCCTTCCCGCTCAGCTGGCTGTACGTGGTGGAGTAGCAGTCGTCCCACCCGCCCCTTCCGCACTTCAGTGGGGACGAAGGCCTGTCCTGGGGCTCGCTAGCGCCCCCTCTGGTGTTTGTGTTCACATAGTCATAATGGTGTGACAGGCTCTTGTTGGGGGAGAGGCCGTTGCGGCCCGCGGCCCGGTTCCTGTAGCCGTTGGCCAACTCAGTGCCTCTCCACCAACTGTGCGGTGAGAGGACCTGCTCTTTAGATGCTTGCTTCAGCGAACAGGCCCGAGGCTTCCCCGGTAGGATAAAGCTGCTGTACTGGCTGTCTGTGTTCCCCATTCTGATCTAGCACACAGCACAAACACAGGAGACAGACGCAAACAATGTATCGGCATGCTGCATAATCACATAAAATCACAGACTCAATCCCTCAGACTTACTGTCTTACTTGGCATGAATCAGTCAATCGTTAAGTCAACTTATGCCAGTAAAATCTTTAATGGCTCAGGGGGTTAATGCTTAAGAAGGATATTGGTATTCAGTCACAGAATGCATTCTGCATAAATAGCATATTGAATGAAAGCAAACTCCTACCTTTTTCTTTCTATTGCCAGTGACAACTCCCGTTTTCAGGATGAGCGCAATCTGTTAGCATATTCATGTGAACTCCTCTCCTCTCCTCCTGGGATTGTGCTTTGAGCTGCTCTCTTGGGACGGCTCTCTTCAGCACTGAACTCTACTCCTCAGTGTCTCGCTCTCACTCCTTCACTCTGCTCTACACACAGCTGTTGCGCTCTCCGTCGCTCATCTGAGGGAGAACACAGAGGAGGGGAGGGGCATGTGTCACTAACACAGCTACCCTTGTGTGTGTGTGTGTGTGTTTGAGCCTGCTGTGGTCAGAAGCCTTTTACAACCCTTCCCCCTTACCCCCAAAAAGAAACCCACAACACACCCTCCCTTCCCAAATCTAAACACCCCTAAAGTCTCCCTGCTCCCCGTACATTCCATGACGTACCCCTCCACTCCACTCTCTCCACAAGAGCATGCTTCATTCTCCCCAAATGTTTATTTTCTCTCTCTGATATTCCAAGCCATATTATGTTCTTTATTTGACCAAAATATATATATATACACACTAGTCTCAAATATTCAAGTAAAATGGTAATTGGACACTGTAAAACGATCCAATTAAGAGGGCATTTCATACCCTGTGTTAGTATAATTCCTCGGCCACTCTTTTGAAGGGTTTCATTGCTACTGGCCAGTTGCTAAGGGTCAGTTTAATTCTTTGCATCTCTGTGTTGCCTTAATTAGTTTTCCATGGGTTTGCTTAAGTGGCTCATGCCCACAAGCCCAGCCTGACCCCCACCCTTCCCTTCCCTATTCTGAAGGGAAAGCGTATCCTGAGTGAGACAGCTGGGGTCAGGGGTCAAGGGGTCAGGCTGGACCTTAGCAAACCTCTGTTCCGCTGGCTAAGAAACACCCATCCTGTGTGTGCGTGTGTCTGTGTGTATGTGTGTCTGGATCTGTGGAGTGACAGGTCTCCATTTACACACAATGCCCAACCCAATGACTCCCAATCCCCCACCCCCCACCCCGAGTCTACACCTCCTTGCCCCTTCAACCCCCCCAGTTGCCACCCATCCAAACCGGCAGATGCAGACGACAGGCATCCTTAGCTGCTGACGTCTCAGGCTGACGCTCCAATTCACACAGACACCAACCACAGTTTTGCCTTCTCCAGGATGACTACTCAACCATTTGCCCTTTGTTAATCAATGACAACAACAACAGTAACAGCAAACAAAACAATAAAAACAACACAAAACAAAACAAGATAACAAGCACAACAACAACAAGCACAACAAGTCAGGAGCATGGGAATGAGAAGGCATGGGAAGCACATGGCTGAGAGTCATCAGGGCGAATGTCAGCAGAGGAGCAGACGAGGCCGGCAGTATTCTTTGTGAATAATGAGATATAATAGGCGGCCCACACGGGCTCATTCTTGCAGCAAGAGGAAGGAGGTGGAGAGGGGGGCATATCTGAACTTTTGCGCCCCTCTAACATTCAAACAAGATGATCTGAATGGCGGACGCTCAACCAACGTCGCTTTTGTGTGCGCGCGTGAGTGCGTGCCCTATGTGTGTCATTGTTAATGTGTGTCGAGGGTGTGTGTGTCTCCTATCGACCATCTGCTCCCCCCTGCATACTGATCACCCCATCACCCTTCCCTCCCCATCCAAACCCTCTGCATTCTTCCACCATACAAAAAGAACACACATCTCCACTGCATGCTGTATTGCAGCGGTATGCAGGGGACCCTGGGGCTGGGTCATAGCTGTGGCTGACAGGTTATGGACACTTGTAGGATTGCGTGTGAGAAACACAGGAGTGCTGCATGTAGAGGAATGCCCATCTGCCGCTCGAAGAGACAACAGCGCTGTCAGAGGGGATTGGGGAGAGTGCTTCTGTTTACCATACAGCTGAAAAAATGTCTGGCATGAGGAATCCACTTGCTGGACAGAAAGCCGCAAATATTATGCCTTTCCTCTGCCAAGTTTTGATTCGTCACCAAAGTTTCATCCTGGCTCACAGCTTTTCCGTGATGAAATGACAATAAATGACACCAGAGCAATCACAAATCTCATTTATTCCACAGCAACCAGCGCCAGCAGAGGGCTTCATGAGGAATACACAAGCTTTATCAGAGTCGGAGTTTCTGTTGCTCCAGTTTTCTCCCAATGATGGATGGGAACACAGGGAATAGCTGCAAGATGAGAGTGGGGTCCTAGACCTACACACACTATAAATAGACAAGATTGAAAAATGGAAAATCCACAAATTAGTAAACCATCCGTGGCCAGCCAGGGAGACTAGTAAAGGCAGCCAGAAGTAGAAGGAGGAGGAGGAGGAGGAGGAGGATTTCTCTGGAGTCAGTGAAGCACAGGAAGAGAGGGAGAAGACTAATGATGAGCAGGAGGAAACAGAGCTTTTCACTCTTCCCCACGGATTACAGATCTGTTTTACTTTTCACACATAGGGGACAACTGCATACACACATACACACACACACATGCACACACACACACACACATGCACGAGAGCACACATACACACAGGAAAAAGGCACCTTTTAATCCTCAAAACTCAATTTGAGGACTAACACATCGCTGTGACACATAAACACATCTGCACACACACACACAAATGAACACTCCACAGCATAATTAGTCTTGCCAGGCATGCTGCATAACTAGTCTCGGCGTAAAAAAAAAAATAAAAATATATATATATATATATAATGTATGTATTTTTCTTGAGAGCAACACCACGTCTGGAGCCAGGGGTGGTTTTCCTCTGGGTGGAAGAAAGGGAGGAGCCCTTGGAGGAAAAGAAAAGAGAGGGGAAGAGGAGGAGGGAGAGACGGAGGGGGGAGGGGTGCCTTATGAGGTCCGTGCGGCCTCAGCACTCTGGCTGCAGGAATGGCAGCAGGCCCTCCTGGGACCTGGGAGCTGCTTTTGCTTGCTATGACTGGGCCTCTTGTTTAACCAGGAATACCGCGGCTACCACACCATAGCACCCCAGGCCACTTAACACGCCAGTGAGTGCACACACACACTCGCTACAAACTCACAGAGGACAGAGAGGGAGGGAGAGAGAGAGGGGGAGGGTGGTGGGTGGTGGATCAGCAGAGAAAGTGATGGAGGGACAGATAGAGAGAGAGGAGAAACACAGATACAGAGAGAGTTACAGAGAAAACGATTAAAAGGAAAAAAGGAGACACAGCGACAAAGACAAAGCTAAATAGAGAACTATCATCACAGCTCTGAAAGCAGGCAAAGCTAAACCACAGGTCGGACACAGAACCGAGCTGAGCAGGAGAATGACTGACAGAATCCAGGACGAGCCCCCAAGAACAAAGGACAGAGGCAGACAGACGGGAAAGAATAGCCTAGTTTAGGGTTAGCGTGGTGTGCTGCAGGTGTCAGCGAATGAAAGCCTGGACTCAACAGCAAAAAAAAGCAACAGGAAGAGAGAAGGACATTCCTCCTGGTTCAGGCCCATTACCACTCTCTCCTCTCCTGCAGGTCCCTCCTTACGTGTAAAACACAAGTACAGCGCCCAGCCAAGACGGCACCAAGCGCAGCTCAGCGTTCCATCACCTGACACCTGGCAGAGGGGACTATTGTCATCGCCCCCCCCACCACCACCACCTCCCCGGGTTTTGTTTACTTCCTAACAACTAACAACTCCTGCCATTCAAAGGGAACAGGGGATATTTTTCATGCTTGATTTGCAACAAAGGGGAATTCAGAGGAAAAAAAAAAGAGTTTGTACTTTGAAAGAACAAAGGTGATTGCTCAAGCTTTCACCTGGGTGGCACTGGAGCGATTAGGGAGCTGCTGCTGGTGCCAAAAAGTTCACAAAATAATACCAAAGAAACAGGTTTTTCAGAAACTGATACTTTCTGTAAAGAAATAAGCATCCACTTTCAGTAAACACTGGAGACAGAATATTCTTTGATCTCACCACCTACAAACACAAAAGTACATTGTAAATAAATATCTCGCCTAACAAAAAGTAGGTATGAGGTGACGCACTTCATTCCAATAAGCAGCAATGACTATGATTTTTTTTTAATTACAAACTTGAATCTATAAGACTTAAAATAATCAACTCCCTTTTAACCTCAAACCCAATTGGACCCCATATCATGGTTACAGCAAGTTCCAGTTGATAGCATACCTTGATTCACTTACACCCACCAATTTATCAGAAATTTCATCTTTGATCTCCTCAACTAAAGCCTCAACATGCTTACTGGATCCAGTCCCTACAGATCTCCTTAAGATTGCTCTACTCCTACTGACTGAGACAACACTTGCCTCACAATGACTCACTCATAGCAGGGCATGCCTCAAAATCTTTCAAGACATTGTTATTAAACTATCTATTAAAAAAACTCCTTGATCCTGATATCCTGGCTAAATACCGAGCCATATCTAACCTCCCATTTGTATCAAAAATACTTGACAAAATGGCGTCTAAGCAAATCTGCAGCCTCTTAAATGAAAATAATATCCAGGAAACCTTCCAGTCAGGCTTTAGAGCTAATCATAGTACAGAATAAACCCTAGTTAAAGTCTTCAATGACTTCTTTACCTCATCTGATAATGGATATATATCAATATTGATCCTATTGGATCTAGTGGATATAGTGCTGCCTTTGACACTATTGACCATGGCACCCTACTACACAGAAACACATGATAGGCATAAACAATTCTGCATTAGCCTGCTGACTCCTGTCACAAGATCGACTCTCCTTTCTAGGGGCCCTTCCTAAATGCCCAGGCCAGGATCAACTCTCCTTCCTAGAGGCCCTGCGACTGACCCCTCCTCAGAATGGACCCTCCCAAAGTTACCCCCATGATCGATCTCACTCCTTGACTTTAAAATAGTGTATGGCTGCTACTACACTACCCAGCCATAACTTTTGACAGCCACCTTTGGCTTGACAACCATATAATGTTGTGGGACAATATTTTGGAATTATTATGGTGCTCTGCTGAAATCATGGACAAATTGTAGTTTACCATGGTAAATACAGATTTTTTCTGCATGACCTTGGCAGTTGGGTTGGCCCCTTGAGCCGTGGATCTGCCCAAGGTTTCTTCCTAGACTGACTACCACAAAGGAGTTTTTCCTTGCCCCTGTTGCTCTTGGATGCTCCTTGCTGTAAAACACCATGAGACACAATTGTAAAAGGTGCTATATAAATACAAGTGAATTGAACAGAAACGAAAATAAAAATGATCCAATCTACATTTAGTTGTTATTTCTATTTCCCATTCATTAAGGCCACTGCTTAGCTGTTAGACATGGCCAGTAAGCAGTGGCCTAATGCCAGAGGCCAAGGCTATTAATTACACCTCTAAACATATCGAGGGACACACTCACAGGAAGCGAGCCTTGTGCGTCAGACTACAATCAGCAGCGGAAAACACTCGGCTTCCTCCGGCCTCAGAGGTGGGTAAGCTTCCCTCACAGGATACACAGAGCAGCTAATATTGGACAGTGTGTGTGTGTGTGTGTGTGGGACAGAGAGAGAGGGAAGAGAGAGAAATGTGTGCCTATGTTTCCATATGTGTCTACGTTTCCATGTGAGTTTGAAGTGTGTAGAGTGAGAGAGATTACCTATGTTACAAGCATATTATGTGATAGTGTGCATGTGTACGTGTGAGTTTTGGATATCAATCTGTGTGTCTGTGTGTGTGTGTGTATGTGTGTGTGTGTTTTACACCAGTCAGTCTTTATTTTCACAGCAGATTTAATACACAAGACAAATCTATATGGTTAACATACTAAGCGCTGGTATGTGTGTGTGTGTATTTGTGATTGTGTGTGTGCAGAGAGGGAACTGATGGTGGGAGTGAAGCGGAGCTGCCCGCTCCCAAAAGTGGGTAAGGAGAGCTGAGGGCAGCTTCCCATGGGAAAGTGGTCTAGAGGACCAAAAGCCCAGGCCTGATAAGGGTGCTGGATGGGGGCGCCTGGAGCCAGTGGAGAGGGGAGAGGAAGCCCAAGATGGAGGGGCTGGGCCCCGGGAGAGAGAGGGAGAGCTAAAGGGCCTGTTTCCTGCCTGGGTGAGAGAAGGACCCGTTGTGTTCTCCTGCTGTGGGCAGACAGGGTGGGGCACAGGGGCTTGGGCCAGGCGGGGCCCAGTGTGTTGTGTTTGGTGTGGCTCTCCAGCTGCTTCCTGTTCTGAATGCCATCAAGGAGAGTTCTAGAACAGCGGACGCAGCCAAGGCCAGACATGGACCCTTTATGTTATTCAGCAGTAAATTCACCTACATTTGAGATGGTTTATACAGGCAGGTGTGCTGCTACTAACGACTGCAGTTTCCACAGTTTATGTAAACCATTTCCAGGTTTGGAGTCCAACTGTTTCTTAAGCTGTCACCTGAGCACCTTTCCAGCAACCACATCCCCCACTGTGATATTTGTATTTCCTTTCAACTCTCATTGAAAGCAATTTGCAGATGACGCTCTGTCAACAAAGCATATACATTAGCCTATTCTGTCACATAGCTGGGGCCAAACCAAGGTCAGAATGTGTAATAACCGTTGCTACATGCGAGTAATCCTCCGATCTGTCCACTGTAATCCTTTTCTCCTGCTTGGCCAAAATGTCAGCTCGGTGCCGCCGAGTGTATGGGTTATTGAATTAGCTTCTTGCCGATAGCATGTGACCACTGTTATTCTTGTGGACCACATGAGCCTAAAGCTGCTCTGATCCATCTGTGTTGGAGGCTAATTGTTGCCAGGATGGAGACAGGGTGTTGGGGGTGCATTATGGCCTACCTAATCTACTAGTGGCACGACAAATCAAATCACTTATGATAGGAGATAGGACCGCCATTAGTCTCCAGACCAGACCTATCCACACACTTAGGCCCAACAGCTGTGGAACTTCACACGTCTTTTTGACCAAGGTGTAAAAATTGTCTTGGGGGGGGGGGCTTTACTTGACATTCGCAATCTCAACTTGTAAAACATCTTGCCTAAGCAACAACAATAAATACAAACCTGTCTATCCACTATTGATGAGGATGCTTTACACTCTAACCCCCCTTTAGTCTAGGGGTGTATTGTAATGCCAGGAATAAGTAATATCAGGCAGCAGTTGGGGGAGGACCAGGACCAGGAGCAGAATGGTTGGGGATTGTGCCCCCCTATCCCCATCCCCACCCCCACCCCCACCCCCACCCCCATCTCCTCCCAGCCACACGACAGCCACACATTCTTTTATTTGGGCCCCTTTGTCGCGGGAGGGAAGAGAGAGACGGGCGCACAAAGCAGGGGAGAGTGGCTGGCTCGGGCCATGCTATTCAGCCTCCAGATGCCACCTTTCCTGGTCCGAATGCCCCCCCCCCTGGCCTACAGATTATCCATCACTGCCAGCTCAGATTAAAGATGCCAGCCGCCACTTAGCCTCTTAAAAAGCCGGGGCATGGTGCACAGCGAGGTGAGGTGAGGGAACCATGGGGGATGGGGGGTTAGTTGGGGGGGGGAGGAAGTGGGGGAAGGAGAACAGCTAGATATAGAATGGCTGCATACACAAACATTGCGTAGTTTCCCTTTATAGACAAAATATAACCTGATGACCAGGAAACGATCAAACACTGCGGAGGGGAAAGGAAAGGAGAGAATACAGATATAAATAGAGGGAAAGAAAAACAAGGAGAGATGGAGAGAGGGAGAGGGCCACACATGGTTAATGACACTGATGATACCTTTTGAAAAATGGGGGAACAGAGGGAGAGAAAACAGTGTGTGAAAGCAAAGAGAGATTGATACGGAGCCATAGTGACAGTGATGATGATGGCTTGCCTGTCTTCGCCATGAATGAAACCCACCATATGTTGCCCACACATTCACCTTGCCTGGACCTATGGGCTTAGTAATGTATATGAATGAGCTACAGCATGGCTCCATTCATACCCAGTCAGCCAGTCACCCAGTCCCCAGCTCAGTGTGGGCCAGTGCAGACCTGGGCTGCTGCTGTTTGGACATAGCTCCAGCACCTGGCCTGAGCTCACGGCTACGGCCGCTGTCCCTGCGCCGTAATGAGCAGGATACTGTGGTCAAGGCTAAGCTTAAGTAAACACAGCCTACACCACAGGCGAAACCCACACACAAGCACATAAATATACAAGCTTGGAGATACACACACATGCAAATACGCACACGTACACACACACACACACTCATGAGGGTGCAGTTGGAAACAAAAACAAGGGTAGGTTTGTGTGCATGCACACACACACAGCGTGGGATGTATGCAAACACATACGCAAACACACGCCGACTCACATGTGAACGCACAGGAAAACCACTGAATCCAAATCACAAGCTCACGCTAGTCTTTAAAACAAAATTATTAGAAGGGATCCACTGTTGTACTATTTACTTTAAAAACTCACTGAAAAAAAAACGAAACCCTTAGTTGAGCTCTTAAGTAACCCGCCCATCTCCTATTAAGAAAAAGAAGAATGCCGGGGCTTTTTGCCCAGGGGACTCTGGCATTGTTAAAAAACCTGCCATTCAAGCACATCGGCTATTTGTGCTCCCCTGTGCTGTATTTTTCTCTGTTGGCACTGGCCTGTGTGTGTGAGGCCTCTTATCATTGCGCCCAGACCTGTGGAAATGATCTTGATGTGAGCGAGCAGAGGGCTGTGCCTCCGTTCTTCGTGCCCGATCAGCTATGAAGCCGAGCGGCCCGCTCCTCTGACACCTCCTGGAGACAAAAGGGACTGGCTCAGGGCCAGGGGGGCCGTGCACACAAAAAAAGGCCCAGATTCTGCTGACTGGCTCCTTCAGTCCAAAGCCCATAGGTAAACCTTACCAAATCCCTTTTCTTTCGGGTTCAATTTCGTTTCTTTACGCCCTGGTTCTCCAACTCTCCTGGTTGTCTTTGTTCAGCTCCCTGTGTCTCAATGGCTGTTCCCCTGACTCTCCTGTCTGCTATACTCTGGTCTCATCCTACCTATGCCTTTCTACCTATTGATCTCTATATTATGCTCTCTGCTGCCATCTTTATATCTGCTCACTATCCCCTTCTGCCTTCTCTCTTTCTCTTTGTCCTTAGGGCCTTTCTGGAACATGCCGAGAGTCAGGCGAGCTCTTGAGGCAGGATGCGGTCACTTCCTTTTTCCCGGGCCAAACTCACAGAGTCCTTTTCCTGTCTAAGCACTACTGACCAATGGCAGGCATCCGTTGGGGTCGAATGGGAGAGTGAAAGGTCGGCGGAGGTCAGCCTGCCCTTTCCGAGTGTCCTCACGATGCTGTCGTCATGTGCACATCTGGGGGTCAAATGTGCCAGTGAACCCTCGTAGCTTTGCATGGTTCCACTAACGGAACATTCTATCCAAATAGAACTCGGAGTGTGATTGGATGTGGCACTTCAGTACACTGACACACCCTCCTTCCCAGGGAGCCTACTGTGTGCAGTTTGCCAGATTGTATTCCCTGTTGCCAGTGTTTTTTTATGGACCCTCAACGAGTTGTTTACCAAATTTTGAAGTCTGGCTTATTTGACTGCAGTAGAGGAGTCCGCTACAGCTGCGAGGAACATATAAACACTACCGCCATCCCCCCAAAAAATCTCAAACCTTCCCCAGTGGTTACATAACCCAGGCTGCAAAACCAAAGCTAGCTACATTCTTTGCACAACTGATCTCACAAGTGGGAATTTAGGGGCGGCTCATTCATTCACTCACTCACTCACACGCTCACACGCACGCACGCATGGGAACATGCACTAATGCCTAGCAGCACAAGTAAAATGAAAATACCAACATACAAAGGCACACGTACTTAATGACATAAGACATACTGATGCACACACTCACCCACTCACACACATACACACACACAGTCAGATACACACACACACGACACATTCTTACACAACATTTGGGAGAGGCCCTGGAATATCTGGACAGAGAGAAAAACAATACTATTAAAACACCAGGGAGCTTCCAGCCTCCGTGTCACGTGAGGGAGGAAGTGCTTTCCAGTGCCATGCTGTACTGGACTTGCCACGTGTGTGTGTGTCTGTGTGTGTGTGTGTGTGTGTGTGTGTGTGTGTGTGTGTGTGTGTGTCTGTGTGTGTGTGTGTCTGTGTGTGTCTGTGTGTGTGCGCCTGTTTGAAGTTCCTATGACAGCTGAGAAAACCATGGCAAACCCAACATATTCTGGGATGAGTTGTCAGTTATGAGCAGATTTCTGGGTGGGCCGCAGTGGCTGTTTATGACCAAAGGCTCTGGAAAAGGAGAGAATGGCATCATCCACTCTCAATGTTTATAAAATGGCTTCAAGGAGACAGAAGTGTTTTTAATGAGGCTCATTCGGAGGATTTGCAGGGCTTGGAGTTGATCGACGATGACAGTAAAGAAAAGTGCATTAGAGAAAGCGTCCCACAAAAATATAAACACACAAGCACGAACAAACACACACAATAGGCAGCCTGACCTGTGTAAACGAATAAACGCTTTTTAATCACACAAGCAGTAAAAATGTGGCGGAAACGTTTTAAACCTGGTGAACCCACAACTTCCACATAAACTGTGGGATGAATTATCGGTCACAGACATTAGCGTTGAGCCACTGTGGGAAAAAATGGGACCTGTGTTCTCTGCACATAAAGTCCTTAATCTCCTCTGAGATTCAGGGGGACAGCCTGATCATAGCGTGAGCCACTAGGCTAAATGCAGCTCAAATGAAAGTGAGGGCTAAAAAGCAATTGAGATGTATCTATGTATCTCTCTGTCTTACATACACACAAGCTCACACACACACACACACACACACACACACACACACACACACACACAAACAAACAAACCTACAGAGATAGACAGACCTGCACAAATGCCACATAATGCTCTCCTTAAACAGTCTCACTTGACTGGGAGTTTGGTTATGCAAGACACAATGTCCCTTAAGGAGCAGAGGAGGAGCAACAGCTAAACATGAGCGCTCAGTGGAATATGACTGTGGACAGCGGGCGTGGATGAATGTATGCTTGGGTATATGACCCTGCCATATGTGCATATTTATTCATGTGTGTGTATAGGTCTGGGTGTGTTTAAGTCTGTGTGTCTGCGCATGTGCATGTGTATGTGTACAAAAGCAATGCGTGTCTGCACACTCACTGAGTATTAAGTTACCCGCTGTGTCACACAGGTACTGTATCTTTCTCACCGCAAGCTGGGTGCATGTCTGCAGTATGTACAGCTTAAGTGCCTGGATAAGTGATTGTTGTGTTGAGAGAGAAGGATGGCTTATCTGTTCTGGGAACAGGCACGGCAGGAGTGGGAACACAGAGCAATACAGTGACTGTAATTAAAGCCAGCTGTGGTGGCTCAGCCAGACACAAGGAGCTCCAGTAGAGAGCAAGGGGGGGATGCCTGGGAAAATCCGGATGATGTCAGACGGATGTTATTTTCAAAAGCAGCACAGTATTGTTCGGAGCGAGCCAGAGTGCACCTCAAAAATAACGACTCCTGGAAGGAACAAGCGAACGAAGACAACGTGAGCAAAATGTATCTAAAACCACAAGACCATGGAGATTCACAACCTCCAAACAAGAAACTGTCTAGTTCAGTTCAGTTCAGGAAACTGGGGAACTCACCCAGAAAAACAAACCCCACAAGTAGGAGCAGTTTATTTTGGGCGCCCTAGACTGGTCAAACTAGATGCCTTAAGGGCATGACAGTATGGGTCTACTAGCCAAAAAGTATGCACAGACAAAAGTACACCCCAAGTGTAATGCAAATAGTTTTGAAACCCACCGCTGGCTGATGTTTAACGCTAAATGTATGCCCCTCAATCATGTTGAAGGCAAAGCTCTCTGCTATCATTGTGTACAGGGAAATTAGTTTTCTCTGCAGTGACATGCCTCAGACGTCTCCTAGAGAGAAGACACACTGGCGCATGGCTTTTCAGCGGCCCGTTATTAACTGGCAGCGGGCGGCTGCATTGATAGCATCAAATTCGCTGAGAAATGGCACAAACTGGCCTAATGAGAGCCACGAGATCAGTTTCCAGTGAGGCTAAAGCTACCAAGGCTACACTGCTACTGCCCTCCCCGTACACTTCCCCTCCCCAACCCCCTTTTTTCCATCGCTCCTCTGGCCCCGGAGCCCCTTCATTCAACCCTTCTGTCTCCAGCGAAGCCACACCAACCAGAAACAGCAGACTGAAAGATACTCAAAAAAATAAAGCCCTCAGCTGTGGGCATGCAGTAATCCTCATTATCATGCCCTACACAGCTAAGCCCAGCCATCTCCTGGAAATAATGTATATGTGCGGGGGAGAGGGCTGACTGGGGCGACTATTAGGGGGAGACTGTTTATTAAATGTGATTTAGAGAGCGGGCCGGGGGTTGGACAGGGGGTGCTGGTGACGGGCCCCTCAAGGCACTCGGCTGTTGGGCGACAGCGGTATCTTTAGTGCCGAGAAAGCAAAATGTTATAAATCACCACCAAGGCCAGGGCCATGACAAATGAGGTGCAAAAAACCCCCCCCCAAAAAAACATGTTGCTGTGAGGGCTCCATTTAGTTTGACTCCTTTGACTAAGTTCTAAGAAAGCAGCGATCTGACACATGTTGAATACAGCGAGCTCTAAGTTAGAGCCCCTACATGACATTGGCCAGATCTACATCTTCATCAGGCCTGTCAGTTCTGTTGAAACTACATTACCCCTTTCAGCAGACTTTGAACAACTGAGGGGATGTAGTCAAGTATAACATTTGCTCTGATGGGTTGAGTCAGATCCTCTATCATCCTCAATTACATTTTTTAATGGCTGTAAAATTCACATCTGAGAGCTAGAAACTAGGTGGCATCTCTGAAGAGCCTACACCAGCTCATCAGCAAACCTGCAGTAATCCACGTTGGAAGACAACTGTGTAACACTTTTCATTCAGAGCCCTACTTCACTATGGACATCAAAACAGGAGGAAAAAAAGAGGAGTCCCCTCTGATCGAAGTGATACCAGCGCTGATAGAGGTGAATTAGTCTAGGCCTAATATGGGATGATGGCATCCCGTCTGCCTGCCTGCCTGCCTGCCTACCTGCCTACAGTCCAGGAGTGAAGGTCTTCTTTGTTGCATTACAAGGTTTTTTCGCGGGACCCCGAAACAACCAGCCTAATGTTGTGTGTAAGCCAGCTTAGGGCAAAGCAACACAAGCCAGGGCCAGCAAAAAGCCTATCGCATTCCTCCATCTGAAAAAAAAGTGACCACTCTCATGAGAAAATGGGGGTTAATTAGGTAGAAAATCCACCGCAAATTCCACACAGCAGCAGTTCAGACAGCTCAGAACAGAGAG
The DNA here is from genome assembly GCA_015244755.2 of Tenualosa ilisha. Classification (NCBI taxonomy): domain Eukaryota; kingdom Metazoa; phylum Chordata; class Actinopteri; order Clupeiformes; family Clupeidae; genus Tenualosa; species Tenualosa ilisha. The sequence goes on along the minus strand of PYXC01002238.1, from coordinate 1,767,167 downwards.
GGCCTTCTTCTGCACCGGGGTCCACAAAGACATCAAGGCCCCTGGTTTGAAAAATGGGATAAGCCAGCAACAAAGCTTGGCTGCGAGACTGTGATGACTACAGCTGGAAAAATGAGCCCAGGAGACACATCACAGCTTCTGATGCCAGGTCTGCTCTTTCATCTCCCCTTCTCTCTCTTTCTCTCTCTCTCTGTCGCTCCATGCCAGGTCTCTTTTTTGAGCTTTCCTCTTTTTCTATTCCCCCAACTTTTTCTCCTTTTCTCCGTCAGTCTTTCCTCTCTCCTGTCTGTGTCCCTTACTCCTATTTCTCTCCCCGTGCCATCTCCTGTGCTCAGAGTCTCTTAGAGGCTCTTAGAGTCTCCTGTGCTTTGTAAACTGGGAAAAACAAATGGGAAAGTGAACACACGAAAGCTCTTCCATGGATGAATCTCACATGGGCACTGAGTGGCCAAGAACTCTATATATCAGCTTTCAACCACAGAGAGACAGAGATGGAAATGATTCTCATTTACCAGCAGCAGCAACACAGTGGCGAATAAACCCTCAGACAACAAGCGCTGCTCTCTGTGAATCTTTCAGCACTGACTCAGCAAACTATTACAGCATGATACTGGAGTCTCAACTCCAAACACATCTTTCAAAGTCTTAAGACAATAAATCGTTCTTCCAGTTTCCAGCAAATTATTTCTATTTTAATTTAGGGAGACTACCTACATATCACATTGATCCCTCAAATTATATTGCCATAATTTTGCTCCCTGATGCTCTGACTGAAGCTTGTGAGTTCCCAGGGACTGGAGTTTGAAGCACATGTTTTATATATATATATGTATATATATATGAGAGACAATGACGATGATGATTGTAAATCATGTATTACTTCCCCTGAGAATCACTTGACGAAAGTTCACAAATGGTGTGTGAACAGTAGGCAGATAGTAAATACAATGCTACTTTTATAGGCGAGCTTTATAGTGTTTTAAAAAGCTCACCTAAATTGCGATGGGAACCAGTAATTTCTTGGCCATTAGTCATCTTCCTATTTGGAAATGCCTAAAAGACCCACAGAGACACATTTAGAGCTTTATTGCCAATCAGTAGGGGTTTACCGAGAGGCCAATTACTCATTGAAACACTTCAGCAGCTCCTTAAATGAATTGGTAGCACGTGGACACCACACATCACACAGGAATTATGTTTGAACAAGTAGTATGAACATTAGTTTCTCACCTCTGCATCAAATGATTGAAAGTAAGCTCTTTCATAGATATCATTGCTAAGTATCAAATGATAAACAAGTTAAGTGATATCTTTAATATTAGATAACATGTAAGTATGCTAATGGGATATTTTTGTCAAATAGTCTCTTTAAAAAATCTACTACTGATGAGTTTAGTGACCCAAAACTCAATAACTGACCACGTAAGTGACACAAGTCAATACTTCAGAACATCAGAACTATTGTCTCCACTGACCATATGGCCACTGTGGTGGGTGCCATTTGAACAGGTCTTCTTGTGCTTAATCAATAGAATAACCAAATAGATGTCCTGGTGTTTGACCCCCAAAAGGTTAACTAAGGACAGCCTAGAACAATATATAAACCTAATGGTTCCCATGGTAACATATCACAACAACACATGTAAGATGGACTAGTGTTACTATGTCTGGGCCTATGAGTGATATATAACACTAAGAACACCAGTCAGATACTCATTCTCATCATTAAGTCTTAGTCTCTTCTCACAGAGCAGACCACAGTCTTGGCTACTGCCTTTGCTCACCATTCATTTAGGAGGGTACAAGAACCCTGTAACGTATAACGTGAGCCTATAAGACATAAAAGAAGGTCTTACGTTTTCACACAGCTGTAATTGTTCCAAGACTCTTGTGTCTTCTGCCTGGCGCTTGGTGGGGGAGGGATTGAAATGACATCCCTAGACTGAAAGCTTAACTGCTCTGGCTGAGAGCTGGACTGCGCTGAGCAAACAAAGCTTTTTAGCAGAGTTGGATTAGGAGTCAGGCTCACAGACGTTCCACGTTCCACAGCAAAAAAAAAAAAAAAAACGACACCATGTGCCTACAATCTCGACAATAAAAATGAGGTGAACCCAAGTCACCACCCTCCACCTGGCGGCCACTGGACAGTGAGGAATGCTGCATCCAGAGAGCAAATGGTCCTCTACTCAAGCCCAATTGAAATCAAACAATGAGTCTAATAACCTCTAATCAAGACATGGCACTGGGCAGTTTGCGCAACAAATTTACTTTGCTGAAACTCTGCTGAGATTGGCTGTCCATGCCAAAGTAATCATGCTACTTGACCAATACCAAATGACTATTTACAACAGGGGTATGTGGCTGATTGCACAGATAAAAAGCCAATTTAAGCTTGATACACCTGTATATGTAACATATTTTCTGCTTCATTTAAACCTCTGGTCAAGGAGGCAAGCCAATTTAAACCGTTAATATTAAACTGCTGACATAAGCCTAGAGTGAAAACACTTCCATGCTGCTATAAGTTCAGTGGCAATGAAACGTGGACTCAGTGCTGATGCTCAGAGGAGCGGGTGTTGTTACTATGAGGGTTTGTGTTTCCACGACAGAGTGCTCTTTGTGCTGTATGTGTGTGTGTGTGTGTGTGTGTGTGTGTGTGCAGCTCTCACCACAGCCATCCTGTGGCGGCGTGATGAGTTGCTGTATTTGCTCACTCTCTCCTCAGACACACTCCAGGACTCCTGTGGGCCTTTGTATGTATGTGTGTATGCGTGTGTGTGTTTGTGTGTGCATGTGTGTGTGTGTCTTTAAGAACTCTTTTAGTGGCCCACACACCCCCTTCAATGTACTACTGCCCCAATTCTACTATAACAAAGCCACACTGGTGGGGGTTGGAGGACACAGAGACCTCTTGGAGACACAATGCCCCGGCAAGAAGACATTTTATGGGCTGCATAAGGGGTGATTTGCTGCTCTGTAAATCACAGCACTAGAAAGCTTGGGTCAACAAGTGTGTACTTTGTTCTCATTAGAGAACATTCACACATCGAAAGTAATGCTCATGTCAAATCTGCTCGTGGGAGGCTTTAAAATATGGGTCAGCATGTGACTGCTTTTCAGTAGACTGGTAGGCTTGCAAAGGTGTGTTTGTGCGCGCCCGCCTCTGTGTATGTGTGCAGTTGCATGTGTATGTATGCGTGTATGCATGTGCATGTGTTTGTAGTGAATTAATGACGGGCAAGAGTAAAACAACATTGAAAAAAAAGAAAAAATATGGAGAAAATGAACTGAGACTGTATGTTGGAGATGGGGAGAGATGAGGGAGGGAGGAGGCGCTGTGAATTAGCACTCCTGTGGTGCCAAAATAAGTGTGTGTGCATAGTGACAGGGAGAGCAGGTGTCTTCAAAGCCAAAAGATTAAGTAGCAAGAGAGAAGTCATGTCTGCCTCCTTCAAGGAGCTAATTAAATGAACACCGCAGCGAGATGGCTATTGAAAGAAGTGATGGACAAGAAATTACTCACAAACTCAGAATACCCATCTTCCGGGCAAACCCAAAGCCTTTATCCTCCTACTCTAATTTAAATGTAAAGTAAATTACACAATCTCCAGTTACCAAACCAGAATATTGTGTTTACTCACACTAAAAAAAACAACTACATTCAAAATTTACGTTACGCATCAATGATGTCATTGCATGAAGGGGAAAAATCTCTGTATTTCCTACAGCCGCTCCTCATTTGTGCCTATATAGTGTCAACGTTGAGGGCTACATAAAAAAACATAGGTACCATGTGAAAATAGACTGTACATTGTCTGCATTCATTATGGTGTAAACTTTCTTCAAAGAACAGCCAGTTCCATTCACATACAATTGCGTAATATCCATTAACGAGTATTGGCAGCTGTCTACATCCTTCCATGCATGCTATAAAGCAACCCTCGGTTTTGAAAACAGTGTTTGACAAGTTGTAAACTTTCTAACTGAAACGAGAGCTTCGAACCCATTACAAATTCTATTTAAAAGAAGACAGTGCCAAAACAACAAGAGTTAAGCAAATGCACATCGAAGACGCCTTGAACGTCTTGGTAAGAGCATGACGGCTGACAGTAGTCTCATAGTTTTGACTCACCAAAGGCGTATCCTGTTGTATTGTCGTTTTTTTATTGTCGTTTCATCGAGTACTCAAATATTAACTAAACTTTCGCATGATGTATTTTTTTCTTGCGTTAAAAAGTTTTTCTAATGTTACAGCTAAATTCTTCTGACTTCCAGCAGCGCTTCGTAACTCCGCTCGCGAAGACAGTTGTGGAGAGTCTCTCTGGCAGCATCACTGCGGTTCAAGCGGCGCTGTGTTGGTGGAAACCACTCCCATGTGTGTCGGACCTGGCCGTCATTCGCTCCGTTTCCACCTTTTGAATTTGAAGCAGTTCGTTACCAATAAAAAGGCACGTTTGGATTACAAGTGCTGCCCGTGAGTAATGCTCTCAGGCCACTTTAATATTAAAATATTTTTTTCTGAGGTAAAGTGAATATTACTATGAGCTAAGTCGACCCACACCTTAGCTGTATGGCACACACCTCCACAAATACAACCATTTATCCTGTTTAGATCTATTTGAGAAGAGGGGCATTCCAAACATCACAAGAAATTTAAGGAAAGAAAGTTAAGGAATTATAGCTCATTATCTGGTAAGCAGAGAAGCCTGATCTCAATTTCCCTCAGGCACTGTTCTTGTACTTTCTAAGTGCGGCCACCTGTCTTAATCTCTGAAAAAGATATGTCCTGAACAGTAACAGTGTTTGTTTATCTGTTGATGCATTTATTCAAGTCTCCATTTGACAATGTAATTTGATATCAGTTTACTTCTTTGCTGTTTTAGGACCACACCTAAACTTAATACTAAAGTTACTGCAGATTAGCCTGAATACACCATGTTAGTGTGGAATATATGAGGGGTGTAAGGTTTTGTCATTTCATTCTCTGCAATACCATTAGAACTATAAAATCACCACCTAGTCCCTTCAAGTATTAGAATCAATGTGAAACAGTAAACAGATTTGTGTCTGTTTTAGTTTACTGTTTTCAACATCCCTCAGACAGTTTGTAATTGTCGGCCATGTTGGTATGCCTTTGTGTTTTTCCAGGTGAGATGTCCTTCTTTGCATTTACATTTACATTTATGCATTTAGCAGACGCTTTTATCCAAAGCGACTTACAACTCATCAACTATCAATTGTTCCGGGCCAGTCTCCCCTAGAGCAACTTAGGGTTAAGTGCCTTGCTCAAGGGCACATCGGTGGCAGCCGGGATTCGAACCCAAAACTTTCCAGGCTACTTACACACTAGCCAGGTTCCTTAACCACTACGCTACCACCACCCCCTTCTTTGTCTTATTCTAGCACATTACATCTCCATGGCCTCCTTACGGTGCCAGCCTCTGGCACAATCACAGGCTCATCCCAGGTTCCTATTATTGGCCCATGGCTCACAGCAAGATTCCTCCCTGTACAAATCTCATTTTTGCCTCCCCTCACCTGAGCCAGTGTTAATGGCCCCAGCGATCTGTCAAACACTTAATCAGCGCCTGAGGGAGGAAGAATTAAACCCAAACAGAATAAGAAATGTAATCATTTCACACTATATAAAACACAGACACAGAAGGACACAGGGGACAGAGACTGCCTGAAGCGAATGAGGTTGATGATTATTGTTATTATACTGAGTTCTCTGCTGAGGCAGGGAAAACACTGCCAGCACTATTGACAGATAGGATAAAGCCCGATTGAAGTTGTTGCTCCAGGATTTCCAACTGTATTATGATTTGAAGAGGAATGATTATTTTCTTTTTAGGGATGTTTTTAGTGTTGAATCATCTCAACTGATGGCAGTTAAGTACATAAAGCCAGAAAGAAATGTATTTATAGGTTCAGTTGGAATGCACACAGTGGTGTGTTGCTGCCCTTTTTAGAATACAGAAATTGAGTTAGAGACGTGGGTATGAAGAGTCTCTTTGTTGCTGTTCCTTTGTGTTTTTTTTAACAGGCATCCTCTGGTGGCGTATCCTAGCTGTTGACCACAGGCATACACCATGGAATGTCCAACACTGCTATTGGAGCATTGTCCAGCCAGGCCTTGGTCAGATTTCATACGATCAAACATTGTGTTCCTCCAACAAGCACACAGAGTGCTGTGTCCTAACAGCTGAAACTGTTTGGGCTGCCACTGGCTTCAAAAGTATAGTGCTCCATCATGACTTCATTTTTGAGGTCACACACATGACAAACATAACAATAGGTGGTTAGAATTATCTGCTAGATTAACTGATTCAGGGGAGTAAAGACTTCCAGAGGGCCCTAGCCAGCGCATACACTCGCTGCATAAATACAGAGAACACAAATCAGTCACATACACATGCATGCACTGCATATATATATATAACAGTGGGCACTGCCACCCCAGTATATATACAGTATATATAGAGAGAATTTTCACACATTGCACATTATTTCATGGCAAAACATAAAAAAACTCAAAAGCTAACAGTCCATATATACAGTATATTCACAAACACACACACACACACATAGACACACACTCATAGTGTGACGTGTATATTTTGTGTTCTTATGTACAAGCATGATAGAAACCAGCAGCAACGGTGTTCCATGCACACAGGAGACAGGCCTAGAAGCATGCTAACCCTGTCTGCCCATTACCTACCATGCATGAGTGAAGCAGGAGGGTTAGAGCTGAAGCCCAGTCCATTAAAGGTGATGTTTACAGTGCTCTGCGAGGGCACACTTGACTGCTGAAGGTACTCATCCATCCGGGAGATACGCTAAATCCATGTTGCCTTTAATACCATTATCACATGACAGGGGTGAAAAGAGACTCATTCTTTCATGAAACTGATTAACAATCATGTACTCCCTGGACCTCGTGGTATGAGAGAGATTATGTTGGAGACAGCTGGGGAGTTAATTGGATTTTTGAATTGAATGGAAATTGGATTGGACACATTTCAACTTTTTCAGACTTGTCTGTTTTTTTCTGGCAACATGCCAGTAGAATATTTCACTATGATAGGTAAAAGGAGTGGGGGGTCAATTAAATTATATCATGATTAAAAACTGTATGTGTAAGGCTGTGAGAAGAAACAGAAAAAAAGTGTGTATAAGATGTCTGTAAAGGTACAAAAGCAAAGAATAATGAAGGTGATACTTCCAAACTGAAAGTAAATCCGCCATCTCTGTTGATGCGAGGCACTTTCTGGATATGTCGACACATTATTTGGACCACACACGCAGGGGCAAGCATTAGCCTGCCCACTCAGATTTATACAGAGCTCTGTCATTAGAAATAATCTCTGGTCCTTGCTGTCACCTGCTCACGCACCATACTGTCAGCTAGTCCTTGCCAAGCTCCACGCTCTTGTCTGAACATCTATCCCTGTAGCTAGTGTTCTCTATTATCATCTGGCATAATGCTGATCTGATAAAGACAGAGCTATGCAAACAGCTGTGTTGTGTGTTGGTACAGAGTCTTAGCTGAATGTCAACGATGTATCAACCACACAGTCACCAACAGCACTGCAGCAATGACATTATCTCACCATCTCGTATGTCCACAGGCCATAAGCAAGTAAGTTCAAGAGTAACAACTGTGGGCAAAAAAAAATCTTGGGATGAACTCTACTCTCAAAACTGTGCAAGAGAAATCAGAACAGAAATGTATTATTGCCACTTGAATCAAGAACAGCTTCAATTTTTGTCCCTTGTGCCAACCCTATTCCTCATTTTGTAAGTGGCTGTTGCATTGAAGGTTGAACACTGGTTTGATAGCAAGTGAGAGTCTGACTACCTGAAGACTAGGTTTAATGCCGCCCCCTAGTGAGCAGTCCCTCCACATGCAACAGCATTCTTCATTATCATGTGAATAGCTGTCAGGTTAGGGGGTTGACGGGGAGTCCACTGCCTGCTAAAAACTTCTTTGTGAAAGCAAACAAAGGCAAAGCAACAGATGGCTGCATCTTATTTGGATAGTTTTTGTGTCTTATGCACCATCATATGCAAGATGCCTTTAATTAAATAGTGGCTGCAGATGGCCTGTCCAGACAATGTGCTGTCTTGTGTCTGTATAGATTTAAATTCGCTACACTGTGTTGGTATCCAACAAGGATTAGCCAGTAGGGTGAAAGACAACAAAAAAAGCTTTAGAGGAGTTAAACACTGAAAATGTTGGCACAGTTAAAATAGAGAGAGTGCTGACTGATAATCTACAACAACAAAAAAAATGTATGGTTCAGTCTTTTATTTTCTTTTCGATCTTGTGTACACTTAAGAGACAGTATATTAAAATCAATAAAGACACTGTACAGAAAGGGCCATATATAACAACCAGAATCTTTATATACAGGGATTTAAAAATAATAAAATATGCACAATATTTAAAAGACAACTCAAGTTAGAATCAGGACACCGACCAAGAAGTGTCTTAGCACTTAAACTGACAACAATTCCCATTAACGCCACCACCATACTCGATATCTTGCACAGAAGACTGAACTTCTGAAATTCCAGATGATGCATGTCTTTGAAGTCAGTTAACAATAGTGAAAAATATTTACTTTGTATGCCTGATGAATCTTTGAACATGTAAACATATGTCAAAAACAAATAACTTCAACCAAAAACAAAAACCCAGTGGAAGGACGAACTGATCATCTAGTACAAAACACGATGGACACTGCTAGAATGTTTTACTCTGTGCACACACTTAACTCTTCACAAGTATATCTACATCTGTGTGGCAGGTGGGTGAAAGGGAATTCAAATTTCAGACATGGCCTTCACACACAAACACGCGCACAAACGCACACGCACGCGCACTACATTATAATACTGTATGGAAAAAGTACTTCAGTCGGTGCCAGAAATCTGATGCAGAGATCCATTCTGACATCTGCCATTCCAAAGTTGCAGGGCAGAATACAGATCTAAGCTCCTGGCTAAGAGATCACAACCCAAACTACTCATTGCTGTAGTAGACACCAGTATCTCTTATTTCCTACCACTTCTCCAATCTGTCAGTTTGTAAACATATGCTAGACTGCTGCTGTTGTAGTTTTCTCAGAACCGCCCAGTCTTGCTGCTGCCGCTGTGCCATCTTCTTCCTTTTTTCGCCCTTTTCAGTACGACTTGCTGATAACTTCAAACACAACTCTGGACAGTCAGCTCAAACGCTGGTCTCTGCGAAGTAAGGTGTGGCCCTGCTGGCAGAAGTGGTGGTGGTGGAGGAGTTTTGGGTGGCTTCTTGTGGTGGGGGGCCCTGGTGCCGCCCTGGTGGCTGGCTGCGTTGGACAATGTCTTGGAGAAACATCACGTTGGCCTCTTTCCACTGGCGATACTTGTGGGCACTGAGGCAGGGGTCAGCAAGCAACTGCTCAATACACAGCAGGTCTGCTTCTTTAGACTGAGGGAGGGGGAGGGGGATGGGTGGTGGAACCAGAGAGAGAGAGTAGGTTGACCAAGTAAGGACATACTAACAGAGTAGGAGCTGCTTTTCACACAACATTGATGACTACAGTTGTCACTGTGTAGGTTCACCAGGCAACATTTTACACAGTTTTTAGGCTAATTTACCAGCTTAGAAGTCGCTTCGATGGTTAATGACAAGTTAATGAACACAATTCATATTGTCAGTCAACATATTTGTTTTGCAAACAAATCCACACATATTGGTTAGAATAGAAATAAATAAAAATGTTATCGTCGACTGTAACAGGAGCTCTGTAGGTTAAAAAAAGGGTCTCCCAGGTATCCCTTTAAAGCTGCCCAAACAAGCACCAACAAACAAAAACACAAAAAGTCTGCAGTTTTTGGCAAAAGTCTAGAATGTTCAAATTGTCAGATGTGCTTTCTACACTGCCCCGACAGTAACAAACTAATGACAAACTGATAACTTGACAAAGGCAAAAGCGATCTGGCTGATACCTAGGCAACTACTTACTTAATGCATTTAAACACTGCTGCATTCTCATGTGGACAAGTGATTCTGCAATGAGTGTAGCCTACTTCTCATTATCACTTTGCAAAATAAAAAGTCACTTTGTGCAACTGGAAAGCTTTTAATGTTTTCCTTCCTAAGTTCTATGGAGACGTCTCGGCGGATTATCCAGAATCATAGGCTATCCCAGACTTTGTCAGAATGGTGATGCTACCATATGTAAAAGATACTGCTGCCGTAGTGTTTTTTTTTACGCTGACCAATTATATGATTGCTTTGGATTGATATTACCCAACATGGAGTGAAACAATCATAGTTTTATGATTTCTTTTTGCATAATATCCATACAGGGGGCTATAATAACCTTTACAGTATAATTTTAAAAATGTGACACTACTGACATTTTAATGCATCAACAGTTAGGCCCATCTCTGTATGTTTGCTTTGGATTATGCCCAATGTCAGCAATGGTGTGAGACACTGCATTGCAAACGTTTAGACAATTTGTTGAATTTGAAATAGCCTCTGCCTAATGACATCACAGCTGTATATCTAGCTTATAATATTCTTATATTGTAATAAGATGGTAAATATCCGTGATTGTCAGGATCTCCATACAAATGTGTGCTTGCTTTTGTGCAGAAATGCAGTCCACATTCAACACCCCTTGCAATTACATTTACATTAACATTTATGCATTTAACAGACGCTTTTATCCAAAGCGACTTACAACTCATCAACTATCAGTTGTTCAGGGCCAGTCTCCCCTAGAGCAACTTAGGGTTAAGTGCCTTGCTCAGGGGCACAACGGTGGCAGCCGGGATTCGAACCCACAACTTTTCAGGCTACTTACACGCTAGCCAGGTTCCTTAATGCATGCAATGCATTATCACTAGATCACAAAGGCCACGAGATGAACCTCCAGGACTTGAGCCATCATAAATTTGACAATATGCACAATTAGGTCAAATAGCAGCACTGACACAGAAAGTGGTCTGGAGCAACCTGCAAAGATAAAGTTGCCGTTTTCGCAGGTCAGAGAAAATGAGTGATTTAAGCAGCGAGTGATAAAAGCTACATCAAACATCTGCTCACAGAGCTGAACCTATCTGCCGGACTGTGACAAGCAAGCACAGACTGTACATCCACACTGACCGAACTGTTCGCTGTGAGATCTGTATGTTCACTGTTCTATTTTGTAACAACTCGTCACAACAGAACAAACCTAATCAAAGATGGCATGGTCCCTTTTCTAAATAAGGAAGCACATCCATTTTCTCCCACTTTCACCCTCTACTTCTGTATCCAAAATCAGATCTGCCTAACACACTCAAACACAGACACAGTCTTTCTCTCGCTCTCACTGCACAAAACACATCAATGTGCTCCATCATTCCCAGAACACTATGCCAAGGACTCACTAATAGGGAAGAACCCTCTGTTCTGAGGAAAGCACCAGCACACACACACACACACACACACACACACACACACACACCTTCAAAGTGCTGTTGAGAGTCCTGACAAGATGCAGCTTCTCATTGATGGTCTCATCCTGGCAGCGTCTGATGAAGGAGGCCCTGTAGTCTCGTTTGGAGATGGGCTGCAGGTGACCCGTGGGGGACAGGCGCGCCTGCTTCAGGTGGAGGTATAGCTGCTCCATCTCATCTGCACACACACCAGTAGGCAGTGAGACACAGCAATGGAAGTGTAGAACAAATGTATTACTGGGTGCTGGATGGGAAGTGTGTCCAACTGATCAGGTCAGTCTCATGACTAATCAATGAGGCCTTAAAATATTCTAAAGCAAGAAGCTGAGATCAGAGAATGCTTACTTTTCCAAATTTCAACCGAAGTAATACGTTTAATTAATTTATTATTAATTTATTATAATTGTAGGCAGTTGGATGGCGCTGTGCTACAACTAACTACAGAGCTAATACCCATAAAAACCCGAATCCAACATGTGGACAACATCTCCCAATCCCACTTCTCAAATTTCAAAGAAGCACACACATGCCTTTTCTGTGAGCCCAATGACAGATGAAAATGGACTAACCAACACTGAATAATCTCCCAGAGCAGGTAGAGAGCTGTGATCATGTTAAGGGACAAGAACAGGGGTCAGCAATCTTTTCTCTGAAAAGGACCATTTTCGGTCAGAAATAGGATGTGGTAAAATGTCTGGGGCCACAAAAAACACCTTCAGTGCTTGTCTGGAAGCCCTCCGTTTCCCATTTAGCTGCTTGAGCTTGTTGTCTATCAAAAGTGACCCAAGTCTGCAATACAGATACAGAATAAAAGCAGCTTTTTGATTTTGTTGGGTGCTACAGGCTATTCAACGTGACATTAAACTCAAGGAAGAAAAAATAGGTTTTAAAGCTGAAATGGAGTGGCTTAGCAAGGCCCTGCAGTTTCAGTCAACCTTTGCACAAATTAAATTAATTTCAGCACACCTATAGTAAGTAACCTCATCCTAACACTATTTTCAAACAATTATAGTTTGAAGGTTACGTCCTCCATGTTGATACTGGTAATGAAACTTTATTTCTTATATATTTTTTTTATTTAGAACTTTATTAACTCACACTTTATTTGTGGCTTTCTGGTTCAGATGTCCAAATACACTAAAGGGCTGTAGGTTACGACCCCTGGGCTAGAAGCTGCTAATAACTTTGTGGCTGAGTGTGATTGTCTATGGAGGGAGCTCAGCAAAAGCCACAAGTCTGCAGCTCGAACAGGCGACCCTAAGGTGTCAGATGCACTACAGCCTTCCAGAGCGCACGCATGCACGCACGCGCACACATGCACGCATGCGCGCACGCGCACACACGCACACATCTCAAATGCAGACAAGAGCCACAGCCACCATTTCACAGTTATGTTCACAATGTACACACTTATAGTTTTGTAACTTCCGAAGAAAAAAAACTGATATCACACAAGCTGAAGATGAGATGACTCACTTCCCACACCACACCACCCTTGGTCACCAACAGTGACTAATTTGGAATTAGTACAGTGGAGCTCGAGGGCAGTTATGTCTGGGTGGTGACTTTCATAGTAAGTGATAAGACGACCCAGAGCACACCTGCTTCAGTTTGAGAGCGAGTGTGCCAACAGGTGCTTTCCTTTACCATCATCAGTGTGTAGGTAGGTGTGTTCCATTGTGAGCCACAATTAAAAGATGCATTACTATATGATCTAGTAGCAGCACCTAGAAAATTACTTCATTTGGATTCATCAAATTCATTCATTTGCAAAACCATGAAGCAGTTGATGGCAATAGCCCAGAGCTCCTGCAGTCTAACTTATGAGGTAATCAGCTGTTGTTAACACTGAAGACAAATGTGCAATGTTGGCACATATGTTACCAGTACAGATGTGGGCCACTCACAGAAGCTCCTGTGCTACTGTGAACTGTTTTTACACTTTCCATTACATGCAGGTACTAACCCTCTGTGCTGCAGACTTGCAGCTGCTGCTGCTGTTGCTGTGGAGGTTCATTCTCATCCCTCTGGTTGAGGCTGAGGGCAGGCAGCCCCGTGGCGCTGGTGGAGATCTCCAGCCAGGATTCGCTCTGGGCTGTGGCGGTCGTAGCGGTTGTAGCTATTGTCTCAGTGGTGGTGGAGGTGGAGGAGGAGGAGGAGGAGGAGGAGGAGGAGGAGGAGGTGGTGGTGGTGGAGGTGGCGTTGCTGCGTGGAGAGGAATGTGACACCGGGGGGCGACAGGGAGATGAGGAGCAGCGAGGAGGTGGGAGCTCATCCTGGCGGCCATATAGAAAAGATCAGACAGGACACACACCGGCAACATGCAAGACATGTAAAATCAATACAATCACAGGCACAGGGTACGCTGTATGAGAGACGCATCACTATAAATGGCAAAGAAGATATTTACAACTTCTGGTAAAGTGGACTGCAGTCCAACCCATCTCTCCATCAAAACTGTTACTTCAAGGAGGCACTTAGCAAAGCCATCTGATTTTGGATTAAGATGGGCAAATACATATTAATATTATTTCTACAAAACCTGTGAGACCTACCCTCAAAAACAGATCAGCAAACACTACAGATTCATTTCTATGTTCCACATTGCAGCAAGCATGGCTTTGGTTAACAAATCTGATATGTTAAGAATTTCACTTCCCATCACAAAGCGCGCCTCCTAAAAAGCAACTCATTAATCATTCTCTGCTGACTGTCAGCAAGTTGGTTTTACAATGTGGGCACATTCAGACAGACAAATGGTCAAATCTAAATGTGTGATAAACCAAGCTTCAGCTCACACTGATACTGCTAGCAGTCAGCTGCTCTGTGTAAGGCTGGCATGATACTTCTACAGAGTCCATCTCCTCATGGTCACTCTCCTCACTGTAGCAACCTAGACACACCCAAAAACAAGCATGCATGCACATATGTGGGCAACCACACAGGCACGTACGCACGCACGCACACACGCACACACACACACACACACACACACACACACCACACGCACACGCACACACGCACACACACACACGCACACACACACACGCACACACACACACGCACACACACACACGCACACACACACACACACACACACAAGGTGAAAATGTTTAGTTTAGGGACAGGGGCAGACACCATTTATGACATTAAAAATGTAAGGCTGATTCACCAATGGTCTTTAGGATTAATATATGCATATATATATATATGCACTACACCACTGGGAATCAAAACAGCTAGTTCAAGAGTTCCCACACACCATCCCCTTCCTCTTCAGCGGCTGAAGTCAGATTCTTTTGAGTGGAGGCCTCCTTGAACGCACTCAACCACCTGCAGCAGGAAAAAGAGATTACTAGGCCTTAATGTAACTTGATTCAAGACCAAAAGAGGAATTTCAAGCTAGACACACAGGCACACACACACAAACAAAATTGGATGTCAACAATTTGCTATTGTCAAATGATGACAAGGGACTGTAACATCTCTATATTTTCAAGTTCAACAGTGAGCGCAGCCCCGCACCAATAAAAAAAGGGAAATGGCTGTGCACACACAGTTTCCTGTTCACAGATTGTGCTTTTTTACAGCCACTGTATTTCACACTTACTTGTTCATGTCTTTGATGCTCTCGGCTGCAAAGAAAAGCGTCATGACCTGTGGGTGCCTGGCCTTCATGGCACTGGTGGGGGGACAAACACATAATAGCAATAATAGAGCCACATTGCAATGCAGAAAAAACAAGAGCAACATAGATGACCGGTACTAAGAGAATCCATCTACATATTCTGCAACGTTGGAACTTGCTGACGCGACAAAAAACAAAACAAAAAAAACAAAAAACAAAGAGAAAACAGAGGGTGTACAGAGAAGTGACAAACAAGTGTGTCAGTGCACAAGAATACATGCTAACCCCCGACCATTTCCTCTTGGTGGGGGAGGAGTTGACAGCCTGCTATTAACAAGAGGTTCGCTTTGTGGGGAGTCGGTAGAGTCAGCGCTCTAGTAAGGCCTTCTTATGCCTTCCTGCACACATCACGCTGGACTGCCAACTCTGTGGGCACCCAGACATCTGCATAGGGACCAAGCAGGCTTAGATTTACATATTAGCATGCTTGCTTGCTTGCCAGAGGAGGTTTGTTAATACAGATGCTAAAACAAGAGCCCTTACATAGAGGTGATTTAAAATGATACACAGTGCAAATGAGAAAGAAACAAAAGAAAATCCATGTATTTGAGATGAATGCACTGTGCGCGTCTTATGTCATGTTCACCTTTTGCTCGCCTACATTAGCGGCATGGTTGACCACAACTTCACCTAGTGTCTCTGATCAGAGATCAAAACGTAAGACAGATAAACCAAGGGCTTACTATTTCTTCTTGTGTTCTAAGGCCTGTTCCACAGTGAACTCTCTGATGTTGATGAACCCCTCAGCTTTCTCAGCCTGCAAACACATGAAGGAAAATGAGCTAGACACCAAAACACTTTGGGAGTTACAGTCATTACTGGGGACAACACTAAAAGTCTATGCACGTCTTCATTATTGTTACAGACAGACAGAGACACACACACACACACTTCAGTGAGCAATAAGAGCCATCTTTTGCCATTGACCTATTCTACACACCCACTGGAGCTGTGAGCACTCTCTCTTGCGCGCGCACACACACACACACAGAGAAAATTACACCATGCGGTGCATGTTGCAAAAATGTAAAATTACATGCACACTTCTGTAACTAGCTGACAAAAAAACAGATCCTCTTTTGCACCAAAATACATCTAGTATTGCAAGACATCTGCTTTGAATAAAACATCCACAAACTGCACTGCTGATTCTTTTGCAAACAGTATCTTTGGTGTAAACTCACCATTTCACTGGTATACCAGTACAGAGAGCATTGCTTCAGCACAAACCAATACTTCTTCCATCTGGTTCCTAGAAAGCCCTTGCTGTCCTTCTTCTTGTAAAGCCACCCACTGCAGTCCCCCTGCCCAAGGTCCTTCACTGACACTTTTCGTCGACTCATAGCTGGATTACCTTCAGAACCAAAAACCAGTATACAGGTAAAGGGTCATACAGGAGGTTGCATGTAAACATGTTTGTATAAACAGCACAGGAGAGAACAGCAGCACACAAACAGCTATGTTGACCGATTAGGCTTCCTAATTTTATACTTGACCATAACACTGTGAACCTCAGGATGTAGTCAATAATCACTATATTTAAATTAGTAATAATTAATAAGTTACTGCATTGAAAAGAACATAATATTCAGCCTACCATAGTACAGAGGCAATTAAAGGTCTTACCCCGAGGCTTGAGTCGGCAGCTGCGATGCACGGAGCCCTGAAGGTTGAGAGTGCAGAGAGAGCAGGGGAGGGCGGGGAGGGCAGAGACAGAGACAGAGAGAGAGAGAGAGAGAGAGAGAGAGAGAGAGAGAGAGAGAGAGAGAGAGAGAGAGAGAGAGAGAGAGAGAGAGAGAGAGAGAGAGAGAGAGAGAGAGAGAGAGAGAGAGAGAGAGAGAGAGAGAGAGAGAGAGAGAGAGAGAGAGAGAGAGAGAGAGAGAGAGAGAGAGAGAGAGAGAGAGAGAGAGAGAGAGAGAGAATGGGGGAAGCTTAATGACAGTTCAAGCAGAACCCAGCCATCAGCCAGTCAATGCACAGCATAACTGAACACACTGCAGCTTGCTCTCTCTCACACACACACAGGGTAACTTCCCAAACAGGACTAGCTTAACCCTCTCTCTCTCTCTCTCTCTCTCTCACACACACACACACACACACACACACACATAATTTTCTGTTTCTTTCTGTTTGTGTTTTTCCCTGTGTCTCTTTCAGTTTCTGTCAAAACAGAAACCAAGGTGTTTGTCTTTTATTACAACATACTAATGCAACATCCTGTCTCCCATGGTTGGTGTATTTGCACATATCTTTCAACCTGCTTAGGCGACTCATAAATGTTTTGAACCCCGACGTCTAACGTTATATGGCACAAGAAAACGGACTTAGAGCACCATATTGCAACTTCTTTACACAATGCATCGTTTCTAAATTACTGCGGATTAGGCATACAATACATTTACAAATATCTAACTGTATTCACATATCTCTCACATGCATTTCTCTTACAATAAAGTCCAATGTAGCAGTAATTAACCTGTGAATTACCATGAGTTTTAAAAAGGAAATGACATAGTTTACAGACCGCAGAGGGAAATCAGTGACACTTACTGTTACTGGTCTTTCATGACGAGACTCTTGAGATGTCACTTTGGACGGCGACACAATAGCCTTGAAAACAGATTCAATATTAAATTAATTTAGGTTAGATTTAATTTAATTTAGATTTTAAAACGTTGTAGGTTGACTTCGCTACTGACTTTAAGCCAACAAACTGCATCCAGTTGAAAATAGACTAACTAAAAAGACTAGTTTAACGCAAAATGAATAATTCTGAGTATAAACGCCATTGCTTGACACGCGTTCAGCAATCAGTGCTTTCTCCAACAGCCAAAAGTATCCTACCTGCAGGAGACATTTTAGAGTGTAAATGTTACTGTTCATAATATTGCATAGCCCTATATCAAAATTGATGGCGGACATTTGCGTATTTATCTTGTGGAGAAATGAAGCCGAAACGGTAGCCTACGTTGAACGAATTAACATACACCTGCCAATTAGGGCTATTTCCTGTTTATGTGCGTGTTGGACGGTGGGGAATGTTGGCAGTTAGATCTACCAACTTCAAATTTGAAATTGTGCAGCCTACCCATTGATCGCAAGTATCAACGCATTTGTGATGTTTGACTGCATGACATTTTCATTTTCATACAATCTTGAGTTTAAAATAAGGTTTTAAGATAACTTACTTTGTAGGGTAGCCTACATCACAGAGATAAATAAATGTATCATCAAATGTCAATAAATTGTTGTTTATGCTGTAGCCTACAGGTATGACAAAATAATTGGCCGCCGATCTCGTCAGCAAACTTATCACAAGGCAACCAGGTGGGTTGCCAGTGTTTACCGAGAATTCGGAGTGCACTTCTTGCAGACTGCCAGGCGCGAAGACGATGCGATCTATCATTCACCAGCAGGTGTCGCTGGTGTTTGCAACTGCTCAAAGCCAGAGGTAATCATAGCACAGACCCATTGTGCAAATATGATCATTCTGTCAAAGATTCTCCCCCTTACAATAAATGAATGTATGGGAATGGTATCGTATTTCAGAAATTCAAACAAAAGGTACGTTTGTTAACACTCCACATTTTGTTAAAGGCGAGGAGAATTTCAAATTCCCAACAGATGGAAATTCTTAAGAAGTGAAAATATGTTGGAAAATGTCTTTTTACCTCTGAACAGTTGGTAAAGTTCTCCAAGGTTAGTTTCTCGTGGAACATTACACAATTTTCTCACACTATACAATCTGAAAATCTATCTGTGCTCTTCCTGCACATAAACACTAACCATGAGAAGCACCTAAGACCTCTTAAACGTGACATTTTCAAAACTATTCACAACTGATTTGTCTTTATTGTACTTTTCAGTTAATATCTATAAAATCAAAGTTTTGTTTTATAGTGTTTTGGCAAATAGCTCTTTCTATAGACCACTACAGACCATACAATCTTCACTTTCACTTTAGTCAAAAGTGTCCAAATCTCATTACCAACAATGTAGCTATGCAATGTGCTGCATAGAAGGGAGAGAAATGTTTCCAAAACCACAGATAAAAATTGAAAAATATATGATATATCAAGTGCCAAGACATGGTAAATCTGACATGTTATAGAGGCAGCTTGTACTGACAGAGAGCATTGTACTTACTATAATAGTTGTAAACTACTGTAAACACAACTACCTTTACTTCCCTGACAGAAAATACTGTGTGTACATGCATCCAAATGCCTCATTTATTGTTGAGGTTTTGCAAGGTTGAAGAAGTGATAAATCTAATGACACACACTTAACCAAACAACAAAATCTACATTTTATGTTAATTTAAAGTGTTACACATCAGACTTGACAATAATCACCAGTTTGGGAATAAGAAAGTCACATTGAACACAAGAGATATACCAGTTAATTGTAACTTTAATAAAAGAATGTTGAGATCAAATATCAACAAAACGTTTACATAATCTTACAAACAAATCCTGTGTTCAAAATAATAAAGTCTTTAAACATAACACATTATGCTTATGAAGCCTTAAAACGTGCTCCTGTAGCAATTAAACAGTTTGTTTTGCATAGAGCTTTCAGTTACACAGCATACAATTACACCATTCACTAGCAATAAAACTGCATTAGTTCTGCATCTGTGATGTCCAAGTGACCAGTCTATGCATTAGGGGTGCTTTTCCTCCATATAGCAATGCTTGAAACAGTTGTGTATAATACAGATGTTATGTCTGTAGTAGCCTATAGGATTAATATGATGATGTGTGAGTCAGTGATGCACCTTTAGGGTTCTAATTTAGATGTTTTAGGGCTCATACAGCCTGAGGTTTAAGTAGGCATGCAGCAATTGGATACTCTTTTTATGATCATAAACATGGTTTAAATCAGTGTTTGTCTCAGTCTTTCCTGCTGACATGCTTGCAAAAGTACACACAAGAACTGACAAAGATACTCTTAAAAATACTGATAAGACTGTGGACATTGAATTCACATTATAACACAATGCCCTTGTTAAAGCATCTTTTTGGAATAAGTGTTGTATGTTAAGATTAGCTTGACATAGATTTCTTTTTTTTAATGAAGTGTAACAGAAAACCTCAAGCAGAGGCAAGGTTATCACGTCAAAAGTAGCATATACAAGATGAAAAAGGTGAACAAGGATTTAACAAATTATTTAATAATGCGAAAATGAAAAATCTATACACATGAAAATGCTCATGACCAATTAAATAACTTAAGTTATACACAAGTGAGTTACCTAATGAGTTTACAAACAAAACAAACTGGGTAATAGGAAATGTTTCCTAGACCTGAAATGAAAACCATATGAAGTTGTTCACTGTTTTCCAGTACAGTGTGAACTGGATAAGCAGTTATAACTCAGAAGAAACAACAACATATAGCTTCATAAGAATAACCCAGTGGGGAATTCCAATGGAACATGAAATCCATGTAAAGCAACAAGTCTTTTTCCATATGATTTTTTCTATTGATAAAGCAGCAAATGGAGGTGCGCTCTAGGGCCGACACATGCAAGAAGATTCTGTCAACATCCTGAACCAACACTTCAGATCAATCAGGGAAGTGTGGAGGATCAAAGGCACTGTAAATGTGGCCGGGACACACCAGAACACACTCGTGTAGTAACTGAGATGCATACATACATACACATACACACACACACACACACACACACACACAGCGGTAGCAGCAGCTGTGGGAATCAGTCACACACATACAGATTTGCTCTCTCTCTTTTGGTTTCTCCCTCTCCCACACACACACACACACACGGCATCCATGGCAATCAGTCACACACCCACACTCCCTCACTCATTCCGTTACATCCTCCCTCCCTCCATCATCCGCTCACTCTCTCACACCCGCGTAATTACTGCGTCAGCAGCTTGAGGCGGGCAAGCCAGCTGCTCAGCAGTGAAGGCTCGGCTGAAGATGATGATGATGACGACGACGACATCTGCACCACGGGCTTCTGTTTGGGTGCCTTCTTGGCCAGCGCCTCCTGGTAGGGGATGGTGGCGCTGTTGTGCAGCTCGGCATTGATGAAGCACTGACTGCCGCGGATGTGGTCCACGCCTCGTGTCAGGTGACCCGTCGGTGGTCGGTAGGGCAACGGGTAGCAAGGAGTCTCCTCCGAGATGGGGGTGATGCGCTCGTTGCTAAGGTAACGGTGCAGTGGGCTCTCACCTGAGGACCAGGGGGTGAGGACAAAATGGAGATGTATTAGGATACAGGTTTCTTAAACATGGAGGGTTAATTGCATTTGAGAAATTGAGAGAGAGAGAGAGAAAGTGTGTGTATATATACTGTATGGTATGTGTGTGTGTGTATGCACGTGTGTCAGCTACACTTTACAGTGACTATTAAATTGGCATTAAATTGGCAAAGTATGGATGAGTGGAAGTACTGCAAAGAGACCAGAGACCAGACAAATACATCTGCCTAGAATCACCCCACCCTGAAACTGAAACAAATTGTTCTTAGCCTTGGGCTTACTTTAATGGTGTTAACAAACAACACAGGGACTCACTCACGCCCTCACAAACCACTAATTCCCTGCAAAGTGCAGTGTGTGTGTCATGCCCTGTGTGTGTAATTAGGCTAGCTGATGGTAGCAGAGATTAGTTCTGGGCTCTGCCTGTGGTTTTAGGGTGAAACTGCAACTCCAGTCAGGCAGATGCTGGAAAGAGAGAGAGAAAGAGAGAGAGAGAGATCTCACCTGTTCTGCCCTGGGGCCATAGCCTGGAGGAAGAGTCAGTCAGACCCAGGCAAGTGTCTACAGGCATAGACACTGGCCGAGGCTTCCCTGTGGAGAGAGAGAGAGAGAGTGGGAGAGAGAGAGATAAAGCAGAGCTGTGATTTAGTAGTGAAGTTGTGAAGTTGCTTGAACGGAAGATCCAAAAATCCAGCTGTGCTTTATGACTGTCACTTCTGCACTGACTAAATCTTTAGCCTCAAACACAGTCGTGTCATGTCCTGTGCCTGTGACTGTGACTACTGAGCCAGCAAAATCAAGCACATTATGGAAAGCTTCAAGCACATTTTGACCTTTACATGATTAATTTCTATGAGTTTGCCATATTAATCTGGATATTTCATTCCTGGGTATTACTAAATAGACTACTAAGTAGACTAAATTTAGAGAGATGTGTTTACCATATAAGTAAATGAATAAAGTAATGCAATAAGTAAAATAATGCACTGTACAGAAAGTCAAATTTCAGTCTGCACGTTCCAAAACCATTTCTTTGGCCTTGCCCTACTAGTTCAGTACACAAACAGTGAAAGATACTTCAGTTGTAGGCACCATCCATAACTTGTTTGTTTAGTCTCTTCTCTGTGACTGGGGGGGTTGTTTGAGGACAGGAGCAGACAGGATGTGCTTGGGTTAGGTAGGGCAAACTCTGGTCTTAGACTAGAAGTGGAGTAGAGTGGAGCACTGACCTCTGGAGGGGGTGCGCTGTCTCATGCGAGCCTGGGGAATGGGGATCTCCACAGGGCTGGGCACAGGTTTGCTGTCATAGTCAGCGATGGTGAACCGCCGGCGGCCCTCAAGGTCGAGGCACGAGTTGGGTGACTGTGAGCGCTTGGGCCTCAGTTTGACGCCAGTTTGAATAGGGCATGCGGTTGGTTTGGCATCCCTGCAGTACAGAGGTACGTCAAGCCGTTTGTCAAAAAACTTCTAACAAGGCAGACAATATAGTGTTTTTTTAATGCCAGTTAAAATGCTTAAAAGCAATGTTGTTCTGCGTGCATATAGCTCCTCACCGAGGGGTGTACGGAACTGAAGGAGGAGGAGGAATGTACAGGTCCAAAATGGCAGGTTTCTCCTTCCTCACAGGGGAATCCACTGGGTTTTTAGGGTCCACAGCAGTGTGTGGACAGGGTAGGTTCTGTGATTAGAGAAAAGAACAGAAATAGAAATAAACACTGTAATTCAGCATGATAATTATGTCAGTTAGGTCTAGATCTGTGATATCTGTGATATCTGGAGTCTGGCATCCATCCCACAGTGTTGTCCTGTGTTAATCTATGAACTATGTTTGCTTGCTAAATCCATCCAGTTCTGTTTTCTCTTGGTGTTGTTTGCTTGACCCCCCCAGGGAGCTGCTTGGTGAGCCGCTGTTACACCACAACACAGCTTTGTGCCACTAATTAGGGATCCAACATGCCGCTACTTTAGCAAGCTCTTAGAGTCCTGGTGTTTTCGCTTTTTATAATAACAAGATAGCTGTGTTTCTTTCTGGATTAGCAGAGTTGCGTAAGGAGATTTGGGAAGGATTGAAACTGTTCGTTTCATTATTTTTTTTTTTTGCTCGCCCACCATGATTGACATTCTTAAGGCTGTTAAGGCTGTTAAAGATTGGACTTGGGTGGAGCTGAATCAGAACATGCTTAAATGAGAAGCCAACACCCCGGGGTTTTTAGGTTATGGGACCAGTCAAAAGTTTCCCTCGTGATATTCACCGTTCTCCCCCATTTAGAACACTGAAGACACACTTCCTATAGCGGCTTCTGAATAGCTTCCTAGTGTTGTTCCATTAGATTAGTCTATTGTTTGCTAACCTATGAGTCACCTGTTGAAAATGGATGACATCAGTGTGAGGCCTTGATATTTAGACTCTCTACTCTTCTTTTTTCCATTAGGTGAAGGGGCTCATTGTTTGCTTGGAAACACCCAAAGGCCCACACACCATGACCTCTAGGGTGCTTGAGGCCCCAACAAAGGTGTAGTCATAATGTGATGATAAAAAGCACTTTTAATCAACTACTTAACCACAAAAATGCTACACCAGTTCATCTACCAGGAGTCTGCAAGAGCTAACCACACACACTGTCCAAAATGGCATACTGCTCTATTTTTTTTAGATAATGCGCGCTCATTTTACGTTAACGTTACGTTACATCAACGTTATGCTAATTTTACAAAACAGCCTTTGATTTTCTACACAACTACTAAAGTGAGTGCACAGTTTAGTCAAATGAGCATGCATTCTCTTGATGAAAACGGACACGTTCTAAGCTCCATACATGCTGTTTGCAGTACATGGTATAACAGTACGCCATTTCAGAAACAGCCACTGAAAAAGTATGAATTCTGGGGCTAGTGTGGCCAAGTCTGGTCAGAGAAGAAGACGGGTTGTAGGAGGGAACATTAAAAAGGTGTGTGTGTGTGTGTGTGTGTGTGTGTGTGAGGGACATGAAGGGCGCTGCGTTACCTGTGGGGCAGGTGGTCTCCAGCGCATGTTCTTGAGGGGGGCGGGTGTGAAGCTGCAGGTACCTGAGGGCCTCTTCTTCACCATGAGAACCACAGTCTGAGGAGTTTCCCTCAGCTTGGACACCAGGTTCTTCAGCTGCCAGCCCACCTGAGGGGGAGAGAAACATACAAGCAGGGCTCGTCAGATTAGCCAGATAACAACACATTGGGAACAGTACAACAAGAGAGAGCGAGAGAGTCAAAGCCCTCTGTGTCCACAAGTGACCACAGAACAGGAGAGAAAGAGAAAGAGGGGGAGGGAAGGTGAGAGGGTGAGAGAGTGAGAGAGAGAGAGAGAGAGAGTGAGCGAGAGACTGGGAAAGAAAAAAAAGGAAAGAGACAGAGAGGTATGGAGGCAGAGGCAGACAAGTTGAGGAATCCTCACCACTGTCTGTCTGTTGACCTGGATGACCTCATCTCCAGCATGGATTCTCTTGGTTCGATCTGCAGGAGACTATGGGGGACAGGAACAAAGCGCACTGTAACACAACAGAGTTTCTACTGGCAACAAAACATGTAAGTGTATCGCCTGTTACATAACGGCCCTGGCTTAACCCAGCACCCATCTCATTAGCCTCTAAGGTTTTCATTCTCAATAGCAGAGCTGTTTTGAATAGTGGTATTTGTATAGAGTAACCACACTTACGTGCTCTGTGGTCCCTGTGATGATGTGAAGTCCGTCATAAGTGGATTTGATGTACATGCCCTGAAACACATCAGTGTGGTGTATTAGTCTACTAGTTTCAGAGTATTACAACACATGATCAATGTAAACTACATGAACTACATTCAATTGAGCAGATTACATCCTATTTCACAACTTACACTACATTAAGTTGAATTGAAAAAGTACATTTACTTTCTAAAGAATTCAAAATGTGTCACATTTGACTGGTAAACCTTAACCTCTACAGAAAAGGAACCTGTCACTGTATGTAATTTTTTTCAATTTTTAATGTAAATGTAACATAATAATACAAATGTACACCAATATTCAATAGTTTAAAGGAGAAATTTGGTGTGAATTAAACCATAGCCCTGTTGTTCGAGGTCACCAATTGCTGTCATTAGGAAAAAGAACAAGAACATTTGATACAACATAGACCGAAGAGTGAACAGGCAGCTAACACTGAGAGAATGGGGCACAGTAATTTACTTTAAGTTTCATTTCGCTATGCCCCATTCCGTTAACTTTAGTTATAGGTTCGTTATTCTGTCTATGCTGCTCGAGTTCTTTTTCCTATAGATAGCATTCAGTGACCTAGCTTTTAGGGGCTACTGACTGATTCACACTGGATTTTTCCTTTAAGTGGTTTATAGGGAGAGATATGTACCAGTCCTTCTCCAGGCTTGATGTTGGTAATGTTGACCTCCTCTAGACAGGCCATGTGATTCATCAGAGGGTCAGAGGTTGTTCTCATGGTCTGGTCACAGACGCTGGTCAGGAGCCGGGACTGGATTTGAGCACAGGATGACCACATGTGGTTACACAACCATCAGTCAGACACCCCACAACAACACAGGAAACAACTCTCACATACGCAAACACACACACACACACACACACAGACTGACTGACTCAGAAATGACAGATCATGCACAAGAGTTCAGCTCATAGATTCAGTAATCTCTGTTTGAGGCGTACGAGTCTTCCAGACCCCCTCCTCCAACTCCACTCCCAATCACCCTGTCATACCCTACAGACAGGAGAGGTCTTTTTTGCGACATTTCCTTCCTCCATTCACTCCCCACACACTCTTTAACAAACATCCCCCTATCTCTTTCACACACACACACACACACAAACACATACACACACGCACACAGACACACACACACACACACACAAACCATCCCCCGTCACTGGTAATCACTTGCATCACTGATAATGACAGCACTGAGTGTAAAAGCAGATAAGAGCATTGCCTTTGGGGACACGTAACCTTGGTGTCACTTAATGCATTTTCTGTTCTTAGAAGATTTGGTCCTTCAGCTGTAACTGAATCAGCTCAATAAGCTCTGCACATACTACTTTACACCACAGCCATGGAATGATGCCTTGTCTCATGCTGGATTTCACAAACTAATCTGATTTAGTTTTTTTATTATTATTTTGACAAAACCTCTCTTGTACATAATTGATGCAGTATACTGTATATCTGGGGGTTAATCTGCCTAGATATCATTTTTTATTGTGTGCATCTGTACTACTGCACTTGTTCCACTAGGTGAGTAAATGCCTATTTAACACAGATGAATTGTGGAAAATTCTAGATGGCAGAGACAGTAAATCACCTTTGTGCATGTCCAGTCTGTCCTGATACACAATGACTGATAGTATTGCAACCCTCTGCTGAGTCATCAAAACAGGGAAAAGCTCTCTGTGTGTGTGTGTGTGTGTGAGTGTTTGTGTGTGAGAACATGTGGGGTCCAAACACTGGGTCAAATGGAGAGGAAGCTCTGTGTATTAACATGACAATGTAAGGTAATGTAATAGAGCTAACTGTGTGCGTGACGCCAGTGCATGCTGGGCTATCTGGGAGCGGATGGGCCCACACCACACAGAGGGGCCTGCTGGGGAGCATCACAGAGTAAACAACCACTCACACACAGTCCCTATGGGCCACACACACACACACACACACACACACACACACACACACACCTGTGGAAAAAATCTCTCAAGTATTGCAAAGGAAGTATGTGTATCTAGGTGGGCAAGAAGAGTGTGTGGATTCATATCTGTATGTGTGCGTTTGTGCATGTATGCATTTATGTGTGGAGTGTGAGTGTACGTGCATCTCTGCTAGTGTTGTTTGTTGTTTATGTGATGGTGTACGTGACGAACCAAGGGCGTAGCCTAGCAGCGACGCCCAAACCACCGCTTGCACCCTTGCAAGCCTGCCTCTCATTACTTACCACTTCCAGAATCTTCTCTTCCATCTCGTAAACGGTGCAATCCTGAAAGACAGAGAGGAGAGAAACTCAGTGACACAGACACACAAACACACACACACACACACATATACCCTCTCTCTTGCTCAACTCCTTCAGGCATGCTGCACACAATGATGATGAACTAACAAATATACAAATGGACCAAAACAGCTGACACTACAGGCAGGGACAAATATTTCAGCAGCATAGATAGCGAAAGCATAACTCCCTCGACGGCACCGACTGGGAGCAAGAGGAAACCACACCAACAAAACCGCTGCCAGGGCTTCTCCCGTGGGCGTTCGGTGGAGCCGACATGTAAACACACCGCGACTGGTGTGAGCCCGCTAACGTGTGTGTCTGAAAGGGCAATCCCCATTGGTGGTGCACCAAGGCGGCAGTGGTGGTGGTTGTGTAGTAGGGCAGACGAGAGAGAGAATAAGCAGCCTGTCTTCAACAAGTGGAGGGGGGGATGAGGGGGAGGTCAGAGAGGGAGCTGTGACTGGTGAGTGGAGGGGGGGAGGAGAGGAGAGAGGAGGGAAGAGGAGAGGAGAGGAGAAAGGAGAGGCACGTTTGGGTAGCTCCGACCTCCACGTGCCAAATGGTGTGTGGAGAGGAGCTGAGCAGAACTTTGCTGAGCTGAGCTGAGCCCCGCGTGGGATGGTCGCTAGTGGAAACACATGTGTCGCACCACAAGCCCTGTGTCATGTTTCAGAGAACTCACGAACACTCTCTCTCACACACACAAACACACACATACCTACACACACACACAAACTACAGACATGGGTACACAAATACATGTACGAATAAACAACACAGGAAAAAAATTAGAAGCACAAACATAAACACATGCAAGCATTCCTCTAAACACAAACACACACACACACACAAACACACACACACACACACAAGCAAGAAACCCATACCACCAAACATGTACGCCTGAAGACACACAGCTCACAAACAAGCATACAAAAGCCCTCTCTCATATGCATCAGAGCATGTGTGCCCTGACACACCTCCACCACTGGATGCCTTTTCAGCTGCACTAAGACTGCACTATTTCATCACATCTCTAATGGCTCTGTTTGTGTGTGGTTCCCCAAGGACTTGTGGGAGAGGTGTAGCCATGGAGGAGGGAGAATTGAGGAGAGACAGGGGGCTGGGACACAGGGCCTCCAGTCTGTAGCCAGAACAATATGTTCCAGTTCACTATATGGAAACTAACAAGTAGCGGTTTAAGCACCATCAGAATAACGTGAAGCAGGACCTTGCTAGGGGTCTAGCCAATGAACAAGAGGGATGGAAGACCATGGCCAATTAAATCCTGACACTGTAGTTTTTCAATAGCTGAAGCTCATTTTTAGCAAGGAGAGGGAGAATGGGAGATGGGAACTAACCTTCTGGACAGTGGTGGTCAGCTCAAGGCAAAGCTGGATGATTCTGTTTTTAGTGGTAGTGAAGTCACTGATACCAGTGAGGGGAGTCCTGGAGAGAGAGAGAGAGGGGGGGGGGTAGAGTGTGTGTGTGTGTGTGTGTGTGTATGTGTGTGAGATAGAGAGAGAGAGAGAAGGAAGAGGAGAAAGTAGAGGAAGGAAGAGTAAGAGAAGAGAGAAAACAGATGAGAGAGAGACAGAGAGTAAAAAAGAGAGAAAACTGATTTTAGCTCTGCAGACTGCAATTATACATCATCTTTTGCTCCGAGCTGAAGTGCAAGCAAAGCTGCAACAATAACAAATCTCGCTTGGTATTCAAGGCTTCTCCCGAGTAGCGTCTGAGTCAAGCCTGTACAGGCACATGATGTAATGTTATGGATGTCAACAGATAGCCATCAGTCGTATTTCACCAAAGAATCTAGTTTTCACTAGATGTAAAAAAATTCAACATACAAAAACTTCATAGCTCTGCTATCCATCACACACACACACACACACACACACACACACACACACACACACACACACACATGGAGAAAGGGTAACCAGATAATAAACAGTTTGAAACAACCACTGAGGGTAAAAGGGATCTTGAGCCAAGAATCTGGAATGTTCAAAAGATATAATTTAGACGCAACATTTTGCTCCTTGCATACAGTGTGGGAGAGCCAAGCATCGTTGGCGATCTAATGAGTATGAAAACGCCCACAAGGACAATGACCTCTGTGTTGTATTGTGTGTTTATGTGTGTGTGTGTGTGTGTGTATGTCTGTATGTGTGTGTTCATCTTTGTCTATGCAACTGTGTCTGTGTATGTTATATGAATGTGGTGTCTATTGGAAGGGACTTTTATGGATGTCTAATCACGCTTGTTGTTATGCACTGTTCATAAACACTTATGCACAAAGAATGAGTGTGTGCGTGTGTATATATATATATAAAATTTGCTGTAGCATTTTAGCCCTACCAACAGATTCCTTGCAGCGCTGAGGAGTTCCACCACATAAATGTAAGTTTGGTGTCTGTATGTGTGTGTGTGTTTATGTGTGTATGCAAGTTTGTGTGTGTGCTGCGAACGTGTGCAGGTCCCTACCGATCGAGCCAAGCCAGCAGGTTCTTGGCAGCGGCGATCAGCTCCACCACAGCGGTGAGGAATTCATTGGGTGGTTTGCGTGCCGTCCCTCCACTGTACACCGGGCTCCTTCGCCGCTCAGATGCCAGGTTGTGGAGATTGTTGGAAGCCGCCCGCATCTTCCCCACCAGCATCTTCAGGTTGTCCGTCTCCACCCCATAATTCTGCCCGGCAACAAAAACTCAGGTTATATATCCGCTAATGTGTTTATGTTTCTATTTTATCATTGAGTTATTGGTCTCTAAGGCAACTTCAGAGCCAGTGAGCTCTGCTGATTTAGACTCAAGCATGCTCTCTTTCTCTCCGTATTCACTCTCTGAAAAATGCAGTCCATAGCTTTAGTGCCCCGAGGGTCATGTTTTACAAGCAACATGGCTGTATCTCAAAGGCAGTTGAGCAAAACTACGCGGAAGGGGAGGAAACACAATCCCTTCTTCAAACAGACAGAGAGACAACTCAGTTTGACTTTGGTGGACACTCCTAGAGCATTAACATAGAAAACTCATATCATACACTACAAAACATCATAACAGATTGAGTTCAGTTTCATATTGCAATCCTTAATCTCTAGTCACTTTTACAAAGCGCTAACAGCCAGCTCGAAGGCACGGTACAGTAAATGTGCTATCCAATCTCTGATCTGCACCTTGATAAGCACATTCCACACCTATCAAGCAAAATCCCCAAACCTTTCTTTCATTAGTCTTTTATCTGCAGTGGGACCCACTCAGGAGACCATTAGCGAGTATAAAGTCAACGCGGCGGCTGGGGTTCTAATGTGGCATGACAGCGGATAAAGAGGTGGGTTGTTCTCACGACCTCTCCTGCCAAAAAAAAGCCCCCGCTACGCGTTGCATTCCTCTGGACCAGTCACTGTGGAGGACGGCCAGGGAAACAAATGCACAGAGTCATCACCTAATCTCCACGTTGCCACTAAGCACCCAAACTTGTGTGTGTGTGTATGTGTGTGTGTGTATGTGTGTGTCTGAGGTCTAAGTACAGTATGTATGTGTGTGTCTGTATGTGTGTGTGTGTGTGTGTGCACATGTGAGTGTGTGTGGGTAAGAGAGAAAGAGAGACAGTGTGTGCAATGTGTTTGAAGCAGGAAGGTGATGTAAATAAAAGCATTGCTTGCATACTAATGGAATGCCTGTGGCGTGGGTGTTTGTGTGTGCCTGTGTGTGTCTGTGGTGTGGGTGTTTGTGTGTGCCTGTGTGTGTCTGTGGCGTGGGTGTTTGTGTGTGCCTGTGTGTGTCTGTGGTGTGGGTGTTTGTGTGTGCCTGTGTGTGTCTGTGGCGTGGGTGTTTGTGTGTGCCTGTGTGTGTCTGTGGTGTGGGTGTTTGTGTGTGTCTGTGTGTGTCTGTGGCGTGGGTGTTTGTGTGTGCCTGTGTGTGTCGTGGTGTTGTGTGTGCTGTGTGTGTCTGTGGCGTGGGTGTTTGTGTGTGCCTGTGTGTGTCTGTGGCGTGGGTGTTTGTGTGTGCCTGTGTGTGTCTGTGGCGTGGGTGTTTGTGTGTGCCTGTGTGTGTCTGTGGCGTGGGTGTTTGTGTGTGCCTGTGTGTGTCTGTGGCGTGGGTGTTTGTGTGTGCCTGTGTGTGTCTGTGGTGTGGGTGTTTGTGTGTGTCTGGGAGTGACGCTATCTGCACTAGTCTGTGCTTGTCTTTTCCGATGCTGTGAGTGGACAGATGTGGTGAAAGTCATGAGTGGTTCTGTGTCGAGTAGCTTAGCAGCGCTCAGGTGAAAGCCCCTTGAACAGAGCAGCGCTATAAGGGAATGTGTGCTGGGACTCCCGGCTTGTCAGCAGGGGATTAGACAAACGACACACACACCTCCCCTCCACCCCCCACATGGGCAGACATGGCCCCTGGACAACGACACCACACTGACAATGAGGACCTGTCAGTGTAACACACACACACACAAACATACATGCACCTTGTACATACACATACCAGCATACCTCACTTTTACACACACACACACACACACACCCCTAGATACCAAAAAATATGCACATACACAAAAACGGACTGTGCCAAACACGCACACTCTCACAAACACACATACACATAGCAGCAGATGTTTGTGTGTCTGTGTTAGTCGCTGGGCTTAGAACATCTGCAGTTGATTCCAGTCAGCACGGGAATGAGAGGAGGGCTGGTGATGAGAGGGGAGGGATGATGGATTGACAAATATTCCACCATGAAGGCTATAATGACAGACAGACAGACAGACACACAAACACACACACATGCACATGCACACGCACACACACACTGTACATACACTACTCATTTAGCAAATGTTTTTACCAAAGTATTTCTACAGTATCATTAGTCCTCATTTTCCCAGTGCCTTGAAATGACCCCCTAACTCCTAATCTATATTTCCCACCTAAGAACAGAACAGAAAGAGAGAGAGAGAGAGAAGAGAGTGAGTGAAGTGAGGGAGTGAGAAAGAGATGAAAGTGAGTGGAGAGAGTGAGTGAGAGAGAGAAGGAAGAAGGGACAGAGAGAGGGGTGCGTAAGAGTAAGAACTGCACTTCCATACACACACATAACAGGGGTTTACTGAAGGCAGATCCACAGTGCAGTAATCAGGCCAGGGAAAGAACAGAATGGCCCGTGGCCACTGATAGCAGGGCTGCTTAGGATACACACAGCTCAGACTCAGGGAAGAGCGAAGTGACTCATCTCACATGAGCGGACGGAAACAGCTTGAACAATGGTGGTACCAGCTTTCCTGTGCTCTCACTGGTTCTGTGTTTATGTATGTTTGTGTGTGTATGTGTGTGTGTGTGTGTGAGATAGAGAGAGAGAGAGAGAGAGGAATAGGGTATGTGTGTGTTTAGAATGCTTGGTGTCAGTCTGTGTGGATGGAGTTTGTGGAGTCTGTGTACTGTATGTTTACTCTGTGTGTGTATGTGTGTGTGTGTGAGACTGTATTCATCTGTTGTTGTGTGCGTGTCTGAGAAAACGCATGTGTGAGTGTCAAAGTATGGGTCTATTTGTGTGTGTTTGTATATATGTGTGTATGGGGGGGAAAGAATGGGTGGGTGTTGTCAGACAGGTGGGTGGGTCACATCTGTTTCCTGCTCTCCAGGAGATATCTTCCAGAATGTTCAAGCCAAAGAGAGTGAGCGAGAGCTCAGGGCGAGGAAGAGAAGAGAGAGGGAAACCCCGGTCCGACACAAAAATACCATAATGCCTTTCTCCATGGCCTCACATAATTCCTGTTTCAGGGTGTACCACCTTGGCACTCCCTACCACTCCCTGTGGTCCATTTCCTCTGTGCATGTTCACCTCTCATCGCCAACAATCTGCACAGGAACCACACAGCACCACTGATCTCAGGTCAGGATTGTGTGAACACAACAGGTTCCAGAGCAGTGGGTGTGAACACAGCGGGTTCCAGTGCAAACGCAGCACTTTATGGCTAGAACGAGAGCCAACACTCCTCAGGGAAAGGTTCTTTTCTCTATTTTTCTTCCTCTCTCTCTCAATCTCCTCCAACCGCAAACGGCGGGAAGCCAGTCGCACCGAATGCAGGGTGTAAACGAGGGACATGTGCGGTGCGCCATGTCACCAGAGGACCCCGGGGCCCCCTCGACAGGGACCAAACATCGCCAAGGGACATTCTGCTAAAGCTCCCAGCACAATCTCAGTTGTTCTCACATGTCAATCGAGCCCAGTCACGGGCCGCCACTGTTTGGCCACTCATACACACACACACACACAACCACACACACACACACACACACTTGTAGATTGTCAAGACCCTCCAACCCTCTTGTTTACACCACACAAGCTTGAGAATGGGGAGGAAAGCGCTTATTGTACTCATTAGTGTCCTCATAAACAAAAAGAGCTGACCACAGCCCTATAGTCTGTGAAGACAAACACAAGACTGCAGCACAGCAGCACATAGTGCATGGCAAACAACAACAAACAACAAACAACAACAGCCTCCCTAAGGCCTGGCCTTAATGAGACACAGCAGTGAGGAAGTGCTAAGAACAGCACGTGCTCTTGTATGGAAGCCTCCAGACCCTGCTGCCACTGGGGCCCATGTGGTTTCTATAGAGGCAGTATAAAGGGAGAGAGTGAAAGTGTGAGATAGAGAGAGAGAGAGAGAGTGAGTGAAAGTGAGGGTGGGGGGTTGGAAGAAGGGTGAGAAAGACACTTCTGCACTTAATGTTACGGAACGGATCCGCCAAGGCGAAAGATCCGGTCAAGGAAATGTATGATGCAGACTTCCTGCTCGAAGGCCATCTGCAGAGCTACCAGAACTTGAGGAATTATGGGACCAGAGAGAGGAAAGGAGAGAGAGAGACAGAGAGAAAGCGAGAACTGATGTTTAGGGAACCCACCAGGGGGTGGGGGATAAAGGAGAAATGCATAGAGAACAGGACACATGCCTTAAAAACAGCATTGAAAGAGGGATAGAGAAATAGAAAGAAAGAGAAAGAGAGGCAGCTGAGCGGACATTCCTTGATAATCCCTGCCTTCCTGTCCTCTGCCAGCCTCCTCCTGTCTCTCATGCACCCTCCTCAGGGCCACGCAGGGCAGGTCAGGTCGGCCTCAGAGCGCTCCTCAGCACAGGCCATGGCGGGGGTGGGGGGTTGATTACACTGACCGCAATCATCATTACAGGCCTTCAGGGACAAGCTCAAACCCAGCGCGATTACATTGCCATTTCCAAAGATCTTGTCTGATAAACTGAATGTCATGACCATGATGAAAGTCCACACAACTACATTTGATGCAACTACTAACCAGATTGTGTGTGATGTTCCAACATCAAACAGAGATCTGCGGTTGGTTGTTTTCATTTGATCAGTAGGCTCATCACATGTCCCAGTGGAAAGGAAATATTATTATGACAGGGCCTTTTTTATGATTTATTAATTCTAGATTATGCACAGTATTCAAAATTTGTTGTTCTTCTCTGACTCTGGTCTATTTATTTACTTCACTACACACACATATGAATTAAGCATTAATTACATTACATTACATTATTCTTCAAATACAAGACGGTTAATTTTCAAGATTTTCAATGTTCCCTCAACAGGCATACAAAAAAATCAGCTGTCATGATTCTGCAGACCAAGACTGTTATCAACTATTCGATGATTTAGTGCTGTGGAACATGACGACCTTGTGAGAACTTGCCCTGAAACACTGGACCAATTCCAACAGGGCATGATTTGCCCAGGAGAGAAGAGAGTTTCAGGGTTCAAACTCCTGTTTGGGGTGGAAAGCACCAGAAAACAAAATCTGGTCAAAGAACTCATAGAGTTTACATTTATTAACTGACCTACATACTTTATCTAGCGTGTACCTTACAATAAAATATTTTTCTCAATCCTCAAGTACTCAAGGCCTGATGGATAAGTGAAGTAGTCCAATTAAGTTGCCATTTGCTTATGTTAATTGAGGACACAGATGCATCCCTTTTCCCTAACAGAAACTCCAAACACAAACACCAGTGTCAATATTTAACTGATACCAGTGAACTGATAAAACAAGTTAGCAAGGAATGTCAATTCAACAGTCAACAGTTTTTAACCGTTCATCGACGCTTTGTTATTGCAGCTGAATTTAAAGCACTGTGGTGCAATGGTAGCAGTGCCTGCACCATCTATAGGCCAGGTGCTCTCGTGGGACCCGGGTTTGATTCAGGCCTATCATCATGTCCTGATCCTATGCCTTCTCTCTCTCCCACTTGTTTCCTATCTAGATCCACTGTCCAATCTGAATAAAGCCAAATAAAATGCCAGTGCTTTTGGGTACTGGATACTGTGTTTCCACACCACAGCCATTGGGTTTCTCATTAAACATACAGCTCTAAATGTTGCTGAATGCTTTTTGTTAGGGAGTCATTTACCAAGGCGCAGAGCAGGTCCACTGCCTCCAGAAAGAGCTCTTGATGGCCGATGCGTGTCACACCCAGCTCCTCCAGGTCCTGATGGGACACCTTTAGCAGCTGCTCGCCGTCGATCTTCTCCCGCTCAAAATTTGGCACGTACTGCTGAAGACTGTCATCCAGCCCTGAGAAACAGAGTGAGAGAGAGAGAGAGAGAGAGAGAGAAAAGAAAGTGAGTGCAGAGTGGGAGTGAGAGAGAAGGAAATAGGGACAGAGAGGGCAAGGTGGAGTTAGGTGGGGTTAGACAAAGGGTTTCTTTCAGAGAGTAGGAGAGAGTGTGGGTTTCGGCTCCTCACACTCAATGCAAATGTTGGTGTAAACACAGGGTCTGAGTCAACATGGGCCTGTTTGCTTTGGCCATGGAACGGCCAAATCCACGCCGTCTCTCAAGATAGCACAGCACCTTTGGAGCGCTGTGCCAGAGCAGAAAAGACAGAAGTTACAGCAGAGCTGACATGCTTCACCGCCTCAACGCCTCACTAGAGGGGTGAGTTCACCAGGCAGCCGGATCTTGCAACCGACTACACTCGGACGAAAGAAGAAAGGAGGAACTGAGTCAACAGAATGGTGTTTGCTTTGGCCTGCGAAATGGCCGAGTCGACAGCATTTCTTAGGACAGCAGCGCGCCTCCAGAGGGTGTCATCTGAGTGAGACACTCAACTACTGAAGGCTCTAGAGGCCGGACTGGAGAAGAACAGAGAGTCCAAACACACACAGGATGGGCTTAGATCCCCCAACACACAAGTAGCCTGGGCGTCTCTGCACTACAATTTCCTATTTCTTTTGGTTAATAATATCATGATAAATGGAGCTAATAACTTTAGGAAAGTGCATTTTATTAGTTCAGTCAATCTTGTGGGACTGTCAAGTTTGAGGCCACTTGTGAGTTGCTAAAACAGCTGGTGTTAATTCCAGCCTGTAGAACTAAGGGGCTTAGCAACTGGTGCTACTGTTTGCAGAACCTGGTGAAAAAAGAGGCTGGGAAGGACTACGAAAGAAAACAACTGTTGCCGCAGTCACACCAGGCACCGTTGGGCCCCGTGTTTATTTGGCGAGCAAGGTGAC
Source organism: Tenualosa ilisha (assembly GCA_015244755.2). Taxonomy (NCBI): domain Eukaryota; kingdom Metazoa; phylum Chordata; class Actinopteri; order Clupeiformes; family Clupeidae; genus Tenualosa; species Tenualosa ilisha. Next base: position 1,730,205 of record PYXC01002238.1, on the reverse strand, counting down.
AGATGGCCCGCTCGTTTGCCGCCGGGGGTCAGTCACTCTGAAGCGGTGGCTAATGAGAGAGCTGCCTGCGCAATGTGTTTGCTGAGGCAAATCACCGCTGCACTGCTGGTGCTTCTCTGTTTGATCAGTTCAAACGAAAACAAACAAAAGCCACCAACAAACAGTTGTTCTTGCTGTGATGTGTCAGAGGATTAACACACCAACCCTGGAATGAGACAAACCACCAGCAGCCCATGTACTCCAATTAAATGAGTTCCATTTCATCAGTAATTACAAGTAAGCCTGCACTTAAAAACATAAACACACTCCCTCCCGCTTTCATTGTCAGCCTCAGACATTAGAAGCTTCTAGAAGCTTCTACTTGTGTTTGTGTATGAGGGGGATGGGGCCACATGGCCCCTTTGACCACTGTTCCAGTGGCAACAGTGTGAAAAGGACTGACTTTGTGGGGGGCGGACTCAGCCGCATAAAAATCAAAGGCTCTCTGCTGGAATGGGCTCTGAGAGGTCAGGGGTCAACTGTGCCCCATCTAGTTCCTCTATGTGACACAACAGCTGCCAGCAGTAACTGCAGCACCACTCATAAGCAACTCCACTGAAGACCATCAGTAAATGATGTCAGTAAAGTCACAATAAAAATGACTCTTACGTCTAAATATGCAACTGGCTTTCTTATAGGCACCTAATAAGACACAACTACCATGTGGATTTGGATCTCAGCAATAACACATACATCAACAGGTTGTTAATAAGTGTGAGTTAGGTAATTACGTATCAGGGCACATGACTGATGTTCACATTTGTTGGGCCAATGCGGTTCAACCACAGGCTGTGTTGGTGTGAGGGTCATGAATGGCTAACTAGCATCCAGGGCTCCAGTTTCTAAAACCTGATCTGAGTGCTTGTCTCCAGCTCTGCAGTGCACTAAAGATGGAAGAGGTCCTGTCACAGACCAACCAATCAGCATAAGAATGATACATAAACCCATTTGCCCCATCATGCACATGCCAGGTATTCCTGTGTATTTTTGTGTTGGCATAATACTATGAATTTTGATGATTCTAACTGCACCAATCCTTTAGCACTAAAAATATTTGGAGCGAACTTCAAAGCACAGGAAATGGAAAACAAAAGTTCTCTAAGGCATCATATCTTCATTCCTCGGGACAGTACAGAAGGGGACAGAAAAATACCTGTGAGGGAACATGAGGTTTTACGTGAGCTAACCATGTTGCAAAACACACCTGTCCACACCCATTAAATATTTACACAGAAGACCACAGAAGGCGCCAGCTATCAATTTCACCTATTAAAGAGACAGCTATATTGGGGCTAGTTGTTGTTTCCTCCGTTTACAGTTTAAATGAAGGCATACAAGCACTGAAACAGACTATAGTTTAACTGCCACGTGAAAGGTCTGTCAGAGGAATTACCGTAAACCATAAATACCTTGTTACTTACATCAAGAAAACTGTATACCTCACATGCTTGTGACTCAAGGTCGACCATGGACCTACAGCCTCTTAGTTCCCTGGAGTATTTCTTGAGGCGGAGTGTTCCTGGACATCATGTTTCACACATTGCAACAGGGAGTATATCCACAAAAAGCCTGTTGATCAGAGTCCAGATCGTACCCACAATCTGCCATCAATGCCAAGGCCCCTCACATGCTCCAAAAGCACTGCATTAGTGGGGCCCTGCTTCAAAGAGGTTTTGTCACTGAAATAGAGAGTGCAGTTGTCTCCCTCACTTGTTTCCTCTCTTTCTCCTGGCCTCTTATTCTCTCCACCTCTATCATTCTCTCTTTCTCTCTCGCTCTCTCTCCCACACTCCCCATACACACAAGCTCTTTCTCCTCCACAGCCTTTTCTTCTACCCACATTCATCATCTTGGCTTTTGGCCCTCTAAACCAATGGCCTAACAGTAGGGAAGCCGCATCACACAAAAGGCGGACGGCACCGTATATGCCTTAAGCATTGACACCAGACAAGCCTCTGGACAAGGGGGTACAACACTACACTATTTTTTCTCTACCCTCCAGCAACAGTCTTCCAGAACTCTTCCTACAACCCAGAGTTGATTCTCTGCTATCAGCCTACAGTGAAAGCACTCCCCAATTTTTTTTTTTCATTTGCCAGAATGGGCTATGGATGGCAGCTGAAAAAAAGATATTTAGATATTTCCTATATATGTGCAAATCAGTAAAACTGGAATAGGGAAACAAAAGAACCTAAAATAATGCCTTACAAATTGTGTTCAAACAATGCATAATGGCAGACTCCTCTCACTCTAGGTGCTATATTTCCAAGGGACATTTCATAAAATCCCCACAAGAGTTGCAGTCAGTAAAGTATGGGAATTACCACAGTTCAATCCTGCTCCACCCTTGGCCACAAAGCTCAGTTAATCATTGGTCAGACGCACGAAAACAAACCAAAGCCAGAATATCCTCACGACTAATTCCCACACAAATAAATGGACACATCCTCACTGATGTAGATTTAGCTTATTTTAACTGCCGGCCACCCATGGACCCCTTCCTTGTGAAGGCTGTGGGTTGATCTAAATCGGTTCTTCCCTGGCTGTTACAAATCCCTTTTTTAGGAGATTAATGATGTCAGCTGTTATTGTCAGTCTTCCCTTACACCACACAAACTGCAATAATGTACAGAAAAAGCAAACATGCCAATACTTCCTGATATTCTCACAAATGAGAGGATGACACTCTTCCTGACTGATGCTTTCCCCTATTACTAACTGTTAGACTGATTCCATTTCAGTTGCTTCTGTTGACTACAGCACAACAGGCTAGCAGTTCATTTCTCATGTCAAAACATGTTATTGTGCAATGTGTTAAATGGGCAACAAGTGTCCATAAAGTCATCCTCAAATTCAATTCACGAATGGAGCATTTTTCAATGTTTTGTACACAATGGCGATCAAGCCTGCTTTACAGAACAAGACAAGTGTATTACACTGCTATGTACCACCATCCCAGACCTCCCAGAGAGTGTGTTATCACTAAATTGGCATCTGATGGTGTGACAGTGGCAGCAACAGTTGCCTGCAGTTTGGAGTGTGTGTGTGTGTGTGTGTGTGTGTGTGTGTGTTGTGTGCCTGAAGAGAAAGCGCTGACGCTATGTCCCCCAGGCAGACAGTTCCACCACAAAGCAAACAGGCAGAGCTTAAGTTGAGCGGCTCCGTCCGTCAAACAGGCACGTGCCCCGGTGTCCATGAATGAGTGGAGTTTGGCCTGGACCTGCATTCCAGAGCTGTGGGTGGGGTTGGGGATGAGGGGGTGGTTGGTGGAGATGGGGGGGTCAACAAAGGGAATGTTTACTTCACCCTGTTGAGCACAATCCAAGTCAGGGACAGTGGACTGGAGAGGAAGGGTCAATTGAAAAGCATTCAAAGCATTCATTTCCCACCCTTTCTCCCATTCTCTTGTAAGCAACACATCAGTCTTATTTCACTGGCCTGGCCACGTCCATTGAGGAGGAACAGAAAGAGAGAGAGAGAGAGAGAAAAAAAAAAGAGAGAGAGGCAGAGAAACGTGTATTATCTCACAGGAACAGCTTGGTGGGGAAAGAGGATTTCCTCGACCAAAAATGAACAATTCCCCCAGTCGGTATTTCCAAACAAAGCTTCTTCACAATCAGCTACTGTGCTGTTTTCACTAGCTCTACGTGTGTATATTCTGGGCTCCATCCAGAGGTGACATAACACATCTCCATAAAACATCCTCTCCTCCCTATGAAGTCCTGTCCAATTTCATAACTTACGCAAAACAATGACAAAAAGGTCCATTCATGCGGAACCAAAAGATAGATGTTCTTTAAAAGATAAATATCTCTGAAACAATACCAAGCAAACTACCAATACAACTTTGTGAAAAATGAAAAGATGATGAAACAAAGAATTTTAAAAACTTTTTTGATCTTGTAACACCTCTGAAGTACTAAACAGTGACAAGGAAAGAGAGAGAGAGAGAATTGTGTTTAATCCTAAAAACCTGGCTCCCCCAGGAGCATGTATTTGTCTGTATGTTGCTCTACTCTGGGAATCAGCCGATTCGCCTGGTTAGTTTGATTCCTGCTCCTGGCTCTAACGAACGTCTATTTCCCAGCCCAGGTGACAGAAACAAAAACACTGGAGGGGATTTCTATCTTCTGAACTGCCAACAGCCATATGGGTTTATTTATCTTCCTCTTTTTCTATCACATATGAAAGGTCTTCCTAGAAAACAGCTGTGTGGTAAGCCCAGAAACCTCCTGAACAATAAATAATAAAAATACAAAAACCTTTTCCAAAACACTGGGGGTGGTGGCTGCTTGATCATTTCTCAGCCATGCAAGACCAACCATACACGCGTGGAGGAGCTGTCATAATTCAAGGCTGTTGTGACAAAAGGCAGGTGATGTTTGGAACAGGTGGTGTGTGTGTGTTGTGAGAAGAGGAAGGGATAGGGGGTGGGGGAATGGCAAGAGAAGGGGACAGACAGATAGCCTGCTGATGATAAGTCCACTGAGTGAGCCGGGACACCTGGTGACTCAGACCAGCGCACTCTGAGAACAACACTACTAAGTTGATGGACTGAAACCTCTCTCTCTCTGATAACCACAAAACAATGACTGGACTGAAGGCTGGGGAAGGAACGTTTCTTTTTTACAGTTACCACTGTAACTGATTAAATGTTCACTCCTCATAAAAGAGCGAATGTTCAGCCCACTCAAAGGCTGGTCACATTTTCCACACTGGTGTTCTTGAGGAGGGCAAGAAAACACAGCTGATGCAATTACTCGAGGGGCTAAAAACTCAACACAATCTGAGATGAAACTGTTTCAGCTAACTGTAACAAATTCTCCATTCCAACAACCCATGTAGTGTTCAAAGCACCAGATCAAAGGTACATATTTCTACACATGCTGTATATACTCAGTCTAAGCCACAGAGCTGCAGGACAGGCAACATAATAGCACCTGTCGTTTGAAAAATGCAGACTTGCCCTGACAGGAGTCCCATAGCTGATCTGACACAGTCCCAGCATCACCCCCTCGAGTTCTCAACCATGTCTCTGATAACTTGGGTTTACACATTAACTGCTCAGAGAGATGGGGGGGGGACTGTTTCCAAACAAACCATGTGGCTCCCATTCGCCGGAACCACTCCCACATCGTGTTTGTAAAGCAGTGGGGATAGGCATAAATGTTAAACAGGATTTTATTTATGATGCCATTTACATAGCTTACTCCAAAGGTCACCTCACGTTTCCAGAAGAAGTTTCTAATCCAGTTAATGTGGCTGCAAATGCACTTAGAGAACCAATGGTGTAATCCCATGCGCGGTGGCAGGCAGCGAGTGATACAAGCTTAATGAAAGCTTTTCAAATATGGAAGTCATACTGCTAAATGCACCATAAACCCTATTTACCAGTGTTTTAACAGTATCAAAAACAGAGAACTGCTCATGTGAAACTAGCAATCATTTTTTACACTCTAAACATAACATAGCTACTAGTTACATAGTTACTTTGACAGATCTCTATATACACACAAATACACACACAAGCACATTGATTATATTCTACATTGTAAATTAGTTTAATAATGCCCTCGATTAGGCTACTTATTGATTGATTGATTACTTATTACCTACATCACAGATAAATGATAAGCCTGATCTTATTCTAAAAGGTTGTTAGGGTGCATGACCCCCCGAGCTCTGAGCCAGCATTCTGTGCACCATCCCGGCTGCAGTTCGGCTAACCCCTGCATTGTGTGCTTCCATGGATTCATGACCCATTGTCCCAGTTACAAAAGCCGAGGATTATGGCACAGTAACAATTTGGCAGACAATATCCCTGGGTCTTACTGGCCTCGAGACCTTCAGCAACCATTGAAACCATTCATTCAGTGGGACTGATGACACAAGGGCATTTACTCAGGCTATCTGTTATCCATTTACTTCATTAGAGACAGAAGAAATTGACCTATAAGGAGAAGTCCTACTGGAAACCAAAAAACTATAGTTACCAATAGTTTGTTTTAAACGTGTACAAAAATCATTCCTTAAGCCTGGGGTTGTATGATTACCAGCCCTCCCAAAGTTGTACCTCCCAAAACAACTCCCAGTCAATACAACACACAACCCCTCAGTCCATCTCCATTGTTCAGGGTAATTCACCAGCAGTTTAACATTCAACTTGCATTAATGGAATGAACCATTAATAGGTCATGCATGTCTTATAGCTATAGTGAGTCTGTCTAGTCTGGACAGATGACACATGGTGGGGAACATGTAGGTCCAAGAAGTCAAAGCAATGGTATATTAGTAGCCTATGTCCTAGTAGAAGGTCCCATAAGTTGCAGTAAGCAGACTACAACTGCTGCCATACAAGCTTATTCAGTTTCTTGGTGCTTAATATTCTTTGTTCACCATTGGCCTGGGTGTCCTATGTAGTGAGTGTTAAGAGAAACTGTATTTAATCTGAGAGATTAAAATCTGAATTTTACTTATGGCATTAATTCCATCATTTTCATCACAAGTGACCACAACTCAGCTCTACCTCTGGTTTATGATCTCATTTCCTTGACTGTGAAAGGGGATTTTTAACCAAATGAAGCCCCTTTGGCTGCTGAATACAGGGGGGAATTTGTGGAATTTCTTTTGTGTGGATGACAGGAACATGGTTCAGGGGGATCTTACAAATCCATTGCCATGGTCACAGAAAAAGAGAAGCGTGGAGATGAATTTGCAAAAACATATGAGCAGAATGAAGCGGTTTAGGAGATTATCGATGTAGCAAGTAATGCATGGCATTAAAAGATGAAATTTAAACTGCTTTGGGGGGACTACAGTAAATCCTCCAGAAATATACAACATTGACTTTACAAAGTGTTAATCATGCCAACATAAAAAGGAAAGAAAAGACAAAAATTCTTTGAAACATGTCCAAAGACCGCGATAGATGCTGAACATCACCATTTGTAAGCGCAATAACTTCGGCCATACAGACGAGCGCACGTGCAAGCTTCCCACAGTCAACACAAATCCATCCACCCATCCATCGGCCGTCTTTAGAGCATTAAGCTTTGACATTAAGCAGCCGTCATTTGTACACACAACATCCACAGTAATACAAGTAAATCCAAAATAATACACAACGATTTTCAAGTTTATATTCTGTCACGTGTAACTAAATCAGTTCAGCTAAAAAGATTTCTAAACAAGCTGCTCTTAACTTTTTGAGACACCACAGTAAAAAAATGTAATGACTTTAATATTTGAATTATCAGATGTTCTGATTACGTGAGAAACAATGTTACAAAATATGAAATAGAAGATTCGCATATTCAAAGCATTTAACTTAAAGAATTTTACACTGGCTAGATAAAACTTTCCTGTACTTTTAGCTGTCTCATCTAACATTGGACAAATGGTTCGTTTCTTACCTCTCATCCAGTCGATAACTTGTGTTGGAGACCACTTTGTGACAGGTTCCATCGCTTTTAACTGCGCGGTTTTATAACTAAAAAGTTTTAAAATAGTCTAATGTTCAGACCCACCATAGGTTATCTCATTGCTACTAAAAAGCGGCCCGGTGCCTCTGACAACCCGAAACACGCTCTTTCGTTGGTGTCTAGAATCAGACTGTACGCCTGATTTGCTACGATAAGCTTTGGGAGCAAACAGTGGAGAGGGGCGGGCGGATCAGATTACAGTTTTAGGTCAACCTCCCAGTCGTGTGTTGCCAGAGCCACAGTGTGCACCCAAAACACTTCAAACATCTTGAGACCGTCACTTCTACGCAGTAGTATCAGCAATGTTTTCCATAAAGAACTCGACACAGATCAGACCTACAAGGACTGTGCCTTGGACTACTAAAACAACGCAGCGAAGAAGGCCACGAACATAAGGATAAATGTCTCCCCTAGGCTACCACAGTACCAATCTCTATAATTTCAGTGAAGCGGTGGGAAAGTGGCTTAGATTTTCAAATTAAGGCCTCTGCACAACCGCAGTCAACAGCCACCATGGTGCTGCCTGCGATTGGTTTTCTCATGGGAACTTGCAATCATGGGATAGTCACTTCAGAGACCCAGATCAGTGCCAGCATTAATTAGGGAAACTAATCTGGCAAAACCCTAGATTGAGATCATGAATCTGTAATGGCAGATATGGTCTTGGTCAAATCCAATCATCATAACTATGGTAATGGTATATTGTAAGGGTAGATGGAAGTACAGTCTAATTGAGGCATAATGCTGATATAAAGTAGAGCTTTGGAGTGTGTGTATGCCCCTTTAGATTATTAAATTGATTTAGTTACAACTTAAATTGCACCTGTTTCTCATAGGCCTATTTCACTCCAGACACATTTACTAAAGATTTAAATAAGCTCTTAAATATTCTAATCTTCAGCAAGCACTTTATCGCTGTCAGCTCTTCCATGACATATTTTTCCTTTGTTTTGATATCAAGGCCCTCAGTTATTTGCCATAATTAACAAATGTTATAACAATGTTTTTCAAATGATTGAAACTGGGGATTCTAGGGAGATACTGTTACTGCAGATGGTGATACTTCCCTCTTGTGGTCAGAATGCTGCAGAGCATTTAATTTTACACATCTTTTCCTCATGTCTCTGCCTCATCTCTGAGAGCATCCAGATACATCTCAGTCACAGTTAAAGTCTGGGCAGCTTGTTTACAGTGGACACATCTTGGCTGTGATGTTTGCAGAAGGTATGAATATGAGTAATAGGTTTACCTTTAAGTCAATCATGGATCAATTCATAATTTTAGTCTATTTCTCATCATAATATTACTAGTGCACTGAATTTACAGTATTATTATTGGGTACAAATAACTGAAAACTTGCAATATGGTACACAATTATCAGCGGGACAGTCCACGGGACAGTGGTTGAGTGGCACGAGCCACCAGCAACTGTACAGTACAGTTATTGGTCCTACTGCCATTCGAGATTTGTTCCGTAAACATAACTATACAATGGCTCCACCTGGTGGCCAAATAAGTTCTGATGGGGAGACTAACTGTGAATAGCACATCGCTTCTACAAGTGAGACACCTACATGGACTGTATAACTTTGTTGTGCAGAGGTGCCAAAACACTTAGTTGGGGTTGTCCTCTTCAAATTAAAAGTATGTGTTATTTTTAATTTACCATTATTATTTATGATCAAATAGGACAGTGAAGAACGACACACAGCGAGTGTGAGAGAGATGGGGTAGGATTGCAAAATGGCTGTGTTGTATTCTTCAGCATGGCCAACTGGACTTGAATGGGGTACTGACACTGCATCCCCCCATCCTCTTCAAATATTACTGACATTTACATCATGAAGGACTGTAAGAAATATATTTCCTTTGAAGATCAGACAGAAACGGCATGATATCACAAATGTGCACAGTTTTATGACTATATTCTTATTTTCAACAGCTTCTATCTATCATGTATACTTCATGTATACACAGGAACAGGCTGAAACACCCAGATGTTTATTTAGTGTCATGCAGCTGTGAAACTTTAAAAACTTTGCTCAATATCACTCTGTACTCCGCTAAGCTAGACAGACACCATGTATATAGTTACCATTATCTATTAATAATAACCATTCATCAACGAGTACAAATAGAGGCTGTGTCTCTGATATTAAAGGGCTTCATGGCCAAGATGAAGGCTGATATAGACAAAAGTGTATTGTTGGCCATTTCAGTTAATCCCTATGTTATACCGAAAAGGGATCCAATTCAAGATGGTTTATCAACACTTGTCAATGAAACAAATCTTCTCAGCTGTTGTCCTAAATGACCCGAGCTTCTCAGTGGTGTACTTTATATTAGATCAACCATAACAGTTATAACATTTTTTTGTCTGGTCTTACATATGTTGGTCAGTCTTCTCTTTTACTAATCTTTTCGTTGGAACAACTAGTCTATATCATAGAAGCATTATAGGACAGTTGGTGTAGGACACTAGTATGGCAACTGTAAATATGAAAAGAGAAGAGAGAGAGAGAGAAACTCTCAAGGTCCAGGGAATCCCAGTTCAATTGTTTGGTGAGGTCAGCACAATGGGCATTATCCATTTAACACAGGAAATAGCTCTGCAAGGCCATTTCCCCTCAGACAAGAACATTGAAGGCAAAACTGAATGTTTTATGACTGTTTCTTAGCCCTTAGACTGTAGACAGCTGTGTAATATTGCTGATTAGTTAGAATGACAAGGCAGCAAAATAGAGGGCAGCAAATGTTACAGACTATATTGCAAAAAATATAAACTCTTTCTATTAATAGATATTAAACACATAAAGATGACAAAATGAAAGTTTAAATAAATGAGGATATGGACTACAACAATGGTCTAATTGTGTCATCAAACACATCCTACACTAATGTGTAAACGAAAGGCAGTACACCCAACTGCACTGTCACTGCACTACACAGGCATTTGAGCCATGTTCTTGGGACCTCAGCTGTGCTTCACAGATCGCTTCCATCCACTGTTGTTGTTCCTCCTGTGTACTTGCACGGAGGAAGAATGTGCGATGACTGCTATCTCCAGGTGTGATGGTCCAGCCAAAAGATGTGTTTCCCTCCAATGGCTCCATTTCTGCACCAACAAGGTTGATTGTTTTATGAAGCCTCTGGAATACATCTGATGATTAGTGTGCTGGGCTACATTTGAATTGATAAGATTTTCTAGATCTATTCCATTTCAGATTACCCAAAAGTAAGAGCTGGATAGGCTGGGAGACCAACATAGATTTCGTTAAACAAAATAGTGCACTTTAATAACCTTCGACCAAAAACTGATCTAACATTATATCTGTCTACACATATTTAAAAGAATGTATGACTGTAGAGGGCAATGATTAGACCAGCCCATTATACTTAAATGTGTTGTTCATAATAGGCAAAGTGTCCTGCTTTGTGAAGCATTCATCTGACAGCCATGGCAGGCTGGTTGCCATAGTAACATGACAACAATGTGTCAACCAGCGGTTACAATCAAATATACTACAGCTCTACTTTCAAGGATGAGGAAACATTTCCAGTTTGGAGTTCTACCTAAATTCTATAAACTGCCCATAGCACGACTAATTTACTCCCCATCAGTGTAGAGCAATCTACTTGGAAGTCATAACCTGATCATATCTAATCTGCCGCCTTACCTTTTCATTATCACCGTATACAAGCATACTGTCTTTGAGTTCAAACCAAGCGAGTTTCCAGCGATATGTGAAATGAGTACGCTTTAACAACCACCCCTTTCTATCGTTTGCTTCTACAACTTTTTCAACTGTGCCGTTAGATGTCGCAGACACTACGGCCATAGCTTCCAGAGACTGGCTGCTTGAGCAGATTTCGTAATAAAAACAGAGCATGCGCGACGCGCTCCGCATACTATCCGGTTGTGACATGATTAGGGTAATGTAGTTTTCTTGCACTTTCCTGAACCTCATAACTTTTACGAACTCATTATCCCACAATCCCCTGGTTGTTCTGTGACGGAGAAGGAGAGAGGAGGGAGGGAGTATCATCTCGGCGATAATGTGAAATGCATTAACTGGATACGTGAGCGCAGCGGTAAGAACTTTTCAAGGGAGGGAGAAGTTGGAAAATGCTGCCTAACCTTTCGCCGCAGGCTACTGAAACGTTCATTTGACAGTGAAACTGCAGGAGGCACCGAAATATTTTGTGGAAACGTCATAGAATCGTTTTGCGTCCGAGATAGTTCACCCGAGTCGTAGTTTACACTTTATTTCGAGTAGATTTAAAAATAACGGTAGATGATTGCATCCTCCGCCAAGAGCGCCATTTGAAGATAATAGGTAACGTATCCGTCTCATAAATAGTGCAAACTTCTAAGCTTGATGTCTTTTCTTGAGTTAGAATCTCACACAAAACTCTCTAATGCAAACTGTTGAACTATGGTACATCGATTCAAAGCATCCAGATGTGTGGCTATTCTAGCCGATGTGAAAGCTGTGTCGTGATTAGCTGGCAGATGTATTTTTAAATGTTTTATAATATCACACAAATTGAATTTCAATGTAGAAAGGGAATAAGATAATAAAATATTTGTTTACAGCCTATATAAGTTTCATAAGTTAGAAGCCTGTTGGGGGTAAGATATTCTGCTTTCGTATTTGTTGCCAGATTTCCTGCGGACCAGTGGGGCTGATCACATTGAACATCAATGAAAAACATCTGACACTACTGGCTGTTGTGATGAGCCAGTGTGAGGTCAGTGTATAGCCACCGATAGAGTTCTGCTCATATTCCCAGATTCGGAACACGGGAGAACCACGGTGGACAAAAGCAAGAATGAGGGAAAAAACAAGGGCTATTCGAGACGGAAGAGAAGAAAAGGAGTAAGATCTTGTTGGCTGCTCTAAAGTCCGAGGTGAACTAGATAACAGACTAGTTGCAAGCAACAAACACAAAATCTACTGTGTTTCAAGTCGGCTATTGTGTAAAACTGGACCAAGCACCTACAGATCCACTTGCAAAATCGTCAATATAATCATAATACGCTGATTTTTTTCCCCGTCATAATCATTGAACGCTTCAAATCAAATGTCGCCAAGTACGGGGTAGCCTATTGCATGTCATTATGATACATTCTAGCCTCCACTGTTGAAGTGATCCCTGAGTAGTAGAGAAGGGTAGTTTGAACAAATGTCCGCCTGTAGCAGCTCCTCTCCTCAGCCTTTTCCTAGACTCTATCCTGTGGCTCAACAACATGTCGCTGCTCCACCGACGCCCTCACCATCCCCGAGTCCACCCGCGACCCTCTACAACCGCCTGTCTAACGGAAGTGTCAGTGCCCCAAGTCCCACAAATTCTAGAGGGTCCTTTCAAGGAGTCTCTTTCCTACTCCAGATTGGACTCACCAGAGAAACTGTGAACCTGGAGGCCCATGACATGTCCCTGAACGCCGTGAAAGACCTGGTGTGCTCAATTGTAGACCAGAAGGTAGGTAACATTTTACAAATGTGAAAGTTGTGAAATCAGTTATTGGTATGTCAAGACCAAAAAATGCTTTTGACATATTGAGTTCTGGTAGTTTTCTGTTAAAGTCACTTTTAAAATACCACTTCATTTTCTGATAAATTGGTTGTTTTTCCAATTTTCCAGTATCTCTCCAAGTGCCTTATTATGTTTGCATGATTTTTGCAGTATACACATTTGCTTGAGCATCCTGTTTGAAAAACAGACTGAAAACAACAAAGAGCTGTGCTTTTGCAGAGAAAAACTGGTTTGGAAACAACACAAGACAAAAGCAGTCGGCTGTGGTTTTGCATCTTTGCAGTTCTCTCCTGTCTCTGGTCCCTGGCAAGAGGGTGGTACCTGTGGTTCCTGTGTTACTCGCTCCTCAGTGGCAGGCACAGGTGGAGCTGTCTGGTTTGGGGTGGTTTTAAGTCATCTTGGCCCAGTTTTCCCCATGTAGATTTGCGTGTGCTGTGATCAGGGGGACTGAATGTTTATTTAAATGCCTCCTCAGGAATCAAGAGCAGTAGCACTGTAAGTGTGCATAAATGATATAGGAAAGTGGACTTTGAATCGCTGCACTGTAATAAAAGTAGCGCAGTTTACAAAATAATAGTCAAGCCACTTCTATCTTGTGTTGTTATCATCTGAAATGTATTACAGTTTGCTCACTTTCAAGATGGCAGATAATATAAGAAGTGATTGGTTGAAGATGAATTTAACAGATCTCTCCAAAACTTTTTTTCATTTTTGCTTTGCAAGATGACCAGCAGTCTCCAAATTTGAGTAGAATAATCGTGCAGTCATTTCGAGAGACTCAGACACCCAAACGGAGCTGTGCACATGCGCCACACCCGCGTGTTTATGGTCTGGACTGAGGACAGGAAAGTGCGGAGACAGAAGAGGCTGCTTAGCCGAATCAGTGATGTAACCATTAGATCAGTCCGTACTAGTCATGCTCCCCCTCCCCTTTTCTTTCCATGCAGTTTCAAAACAAGTGTATCTGATGCCGGTGGTTCTGTGACCCACTGGGCCAAATATGATGCATTATTTTTGTATAGTGAGAATGTCTGTGACATAATTTGGTTGTAGAACTTCTTTAGACTTCTTTTGGTGTTTTTAATTAATTTTGTTGCAATTTAGTTTTTGTAATTCAGTATATTGGTAAGCATGTGTATGATCTGCAGTTGTAAGGCAAAGCAACACAAGGTAAAGTTGTAAAGATTTTGCTTGTTGAAGCGTTTGGGTTGCCAAATCGGAGTTATATTTCCTCCATTGTCGAGTTCATATATCCTGAGCACTCAACACCAACTGTGCAGTAATCCTGAACTAGATGGGTGGGTAAGGGCACATATAATTTACTGCAGAGTCAGCCCTTCTCTCTTCCTCAAATTGAGAGGGTGTAATGCAATCGCTTTTCACATTTATCCCACAGTACGAAGCCAAACATTTGGAACCAGAGAAGAACTTTAACTCAACTGTAGTTTCACCTTGTGGAAACACAGGCCGTGGTTGAGTGTGTGATAGTGCTTATGTCAAATCATTGATCATAGGGAAAGTAGTACATAGATAGCAGTTGGATGTATTGTTGTGAAGCACCCACGTTTCTTTCTATTGAACAAAAGGTTCTATAGAATCTTGATCATGATCCCAGTGTGTTTCCATGCGGGACGGTCCCTTGGGTCTCCAGGAAGCCAGTGGGGAAGTCCCCCTCCCCTGGCCGCCGCCATACTGTCCCTTGCTGCGCCGTCAAAACCTCTGCTCCCATAGGGTGCTCCAGCCGCAGCTGGAGGAAGCCATGAGGCCGTTGAGCTTGCAGTTGCATTTATTCACGTGGAACGTGGCTGCTTATGAAAGTGCCTTACGAGAGAAACACTGCACAATTACAAACACTACAAACCTGCTTTACTTCACAAATAATTGCCAAGAGCTTGACCTCCAATAGCTTAACAGAGTGTGTAAGTCTATGATAATTGCAGGTTACAAGAACTAGAAACAATAGTGACTTGTGAAAGCAAACAAGGAGGAGGGCTTTGTGCCCTGTGCAAGGGCTGGAGATTCCTCTCAGTGTAGGGGGGTGCCAGGGTTAGAAATGTCTGACTTTGTTGGGTGGTGCCTTGGGTGTCACCTCAGAGTCAAGAGACGATTCCGCTCAAAGCATTTCTTTTGTGGCTGCAAGCACGGCCACATGCATGGGATTGTGTGTAATTTGTATGCAAAGACGACTGACGGATTGTATGTTTTGATATTTTTTGCACGTCTTTTAGCGTTCACAGAGGCCACAATGTTTCAGCTCTAGATGCGGTCATTGGAAATAATCTGAGCTGAGAGTCTTTATGGAAGAAGTTGGATAGTTTTTGCCCCTGGAGAGACGGAAGGTGCATTTGGAGGTGTACTGCTGCGTGATTAAAATAAACATTCTAGTCGACACCTCTGTGCACAGACAAGTTGAGGAAAGGCAGAAACTCTTTGTATAAGCTGTCTGAATGAACAATGTAATCAAAATCCCACTCCAGAGTCTGCATACTCCTGGCACTTTCTGACATTATTTCTCCAGAGGGAGCACGGTGAGCAGCCTCGGAGGCCAAAAAGCCATCCAAGCAGAAAAACTCGATCTTGAAATGGCTGACGTTGTCTTTAATGTCACACTGAATAGCCTACATGATCTTCCATTACCACCACCATGACCTTTCCCACAGAGCACGGTTTAAACTTTCACTGCTGTTTTCGGGTTTCATGACGTGACAGTTTTCTTTTGGTCAGTAGCATGGTTTGCAAGAGCACTGAGATGTTAGATCAAAATCCACTTTTCCCCTTGTCTTTGACCCGAGACGCCAATTTTGCTTTTGTATGGGTAACGGTGGCATTTCAAAGCTGTAGACCCTTGCGCGTGAGCTTTTTGAGAGATGGAATAGTGTTTCTGATGTTGTGAAAGCTCTGTTACTGGCTTCGGTTTCATAGTATACAGAACTTTGTGCGGGCAATGAGAGTTCCTCATATACGGCTCATACATTTTTTTTTTTTTCATTTTTTGGATTGGGTTAACCTGGATTTAAGATATGTCATTAGAAGCTGTGGAGCTGTCTACAAAACAGTGTACAGACTCTATCCTGGTCACATACTTTTTGCACCATCATATCCAACTGGTTTTTACACCTCGTTATTTTGTGTCTTGGTTGCTAAGTGGATAAACAACAGCTATAAAACAGTCAGGGAAGGCAGGGTTTTTTCTTTTTTACAAGCTCTAGACAATGACAGAAATGTGGGACCATTTCCCATGCTGCCGGGACAGGTGGTGGTCTTGACAGCGCTGGGTCGGTTTTGCAGACTCTGGAGTGGCCGTTGTTCGGATCTCAGACTCGTCTCTCCCCTGCTCTTTATTAGACAGCAGAGGGTCATTATCACATTCCATTAGGATGTGGTAAGCTGCAAGCGCTCTGGCATCCTGGTTGGGAGCCTCCGCTGTGCCTAATGTCTCTCTGACCCTGTCCTAATGGATAAAGCAGGCCACGGAAGGGTCCGGAACGCGCTTGAAAATCCCAGCTATGTGGAGAGTGGGATGCCAGCGGTGTGTCTGGTTGGGCCTGATTGGGCCCCAAGCTTTGCCAAGCCAGGCATGCTGGGTCAAAAAGCCAGTAAATGTCAGTTAATTGTGATGGTGATAAGCTCTGATGGCTTCCTCAGTCAGTTAGTTTTGGGTATTATCTAAGGTTCATTTCCCTTGCGTACCTGGCCGATGGTATATGCTTCAACATGGCTGTCAGAGGTAGGTAGTGGTGTGTGTGTGTGTATGTGTGTATCTGTATCTGTGTGTCTGTGTGCGTGTGAGAAGAGAGAAAAAGAGCATGCGACTGCACAATATGTTCTGCAGCAGAAAGACAGATGTTCGATACATCAAGATGTCTGACTGGTCTGTTGCAACAGATGACTTCATTCGATTAGGATGGCAGACTCTGTCTTCCATTGTGTGATTCAGTTTTAACAATGCATGTCATGTGTGTGTATGTGCTGTATGTATGCATACCAGACTTGGTAAGGAGTGTTTTCATTACCTATATCTTCTCCCCTCCCACCCCCTCCAGAGCCAGAAGTGAGATCTTCATTTAGGTCCCATTGTTTTCTCTACAGGAAATTACATTTTCAGTTCCCCTCCCATTGGACATCATCATAGTTTACGCTGAGATTTTCTCCTCAGATTCGGCTGTTTGTCTGTGTAAGCAGTAATGGCAAACAGACTTGGCATGAACTGTGTTTGTGTATGTGTGTGTACAACAGACAAGGTAACCTTTTTTATGGTGAGAGACCTTGAGAATGTAAGCACACGATTTGGTAACACCCTTAGGCACTTATTAAAATGAAAGGCAGTTAGGCAATGCACTCTGAAGAGCTGCTTGTCATATTTCACGCACCTCTGCAGAATAGCTGAGTGTCAGATGAGCTCAGAAAAGTTCAAAAGTTTTTAGAATATGTTAGATGTTAATGTGAGCATCCTCTGCATAACAACTGGATTTATGAAGGATTTATGTGGACATTTTAAGGGACTAGTAGACTCTGTTAACAGCTAGCATTACCAGAAACAAAATGGCTTATACACATGTGTTTGTACAGATAATGTCTAAATTATGTTTCTAGAATGAAGTGCTAATTTAGGACTAAAGCTTTACAGTTTATGGCTGCGCACCTTTTAGAACATTGGGGGGGTGAGAAGAAAAGCAACTTTTATCAGCTAGTCTCACAATGGGTGAAACGTCTTTGAGAACGAAATATAAAACACAGCGGAGAGCCAGAATGTGGACTGCATTTGGTCGGATTGGAATAGAATAAAGAGTCTAGAGTTAGTGTCAAAGGGCTTGATTTTCACTTTCACTCATATAGAACACCCATTTTGTGGTGGCATCACACATTACCCGACATTCCCTCCCTTGTGGAAAGACTGGTGTGCACATGGCTCAGAGCAACCCAAAAATGTGCCCTCTAGGTATACATATGCATGAAGCTCTTAGCTGGTCATTTGGCATCTATCACCAAATCCCTAACTGCACAGCTAAATAGAATATGGGCTAGGTTTGGCCAACCGCTAAAGAGAGGCAAGGGCTGGGTGATCTGGCCGACTCAAGTCCACCCTGCATTCCTCCATGGCTAAATATTGTCAGGGAGGCCAGCAGTCTCAGTCTCAGTCTCAGCAGCAGCAGCAGCAGTAGTAGTAGTAAACGCCCTGACGGGCTTGGCACTCATCTGCTGTCTTTGCCTGTCTGTGCTTTTTCTCTTTTACCTTACTCTCTTTCTCTTCTACCCTCCCCTCCTCCCTGTCTCTTTCTCTCTGTTTCAAGTCAGCTCTGCCTTCCTCTCTGTGTGGGAGTAATGCTTTCTTTTTCTTATAAGTAGTATTTCTTTCATATAAGTAGCTTTTCTTTCTTTCTTTCTTTCTTTCAATCCATTTTTTGTTGTTCTCAGAGCGCTCTTACAGCTCTTGCATGGCTGCCTGAAAACAGTCTGAGCTTTGGTTAGGCTGCAAAATTATGACTCTGTCGTAGGATGATCCTAGGAAGGAAGAAATGTCTGTGTTGTGTGGTTCTGTCCCCTCCCACCTTGATGAAAGAACAAATAAAGATTCATTCAGTTAAGATTTTACACGTTATTCAGTTAAGCATGGTTAAGTTTTTTTTGTTTTTTTGTTCTCAGTTCAGTTTAGTTCAGTTCAGTGTAGAACTGGAGCATGTTTGATTAAAGCAACAGAAGCAGGCAAGGGGGAATGTACTTCCCATTAACACTATAGTCAGACCATCAATTAGTTGTCCGCTTACACAGTAATAATGTACTGATAACACCATAATGGAAAACTAGGTCATCGCCACATAATGGACATACATTCAGATGTATTTTTGATACAGGGTCACTCACATTTTTTTTGGGGGGGTCACGTTATTTTTGTCTGGGTGAATGGGAAGTCACATGTGCCCGTGACATCCATTCCAATGTGCAAAAGTTTTATGATAAAGTCATTGCGGTCAGACCACGTGGATGGCCTTAGCACTGAATGCTTGGCCTGATTTGCAAAGTCAGGGAAATGTTTTGTTAATGGGTAAGTGGACATCTGAGCGTTAGAGTTAACAGACTCTGCTGGCGGGTTAATTCCAGGATGTATCAGTCATTTGTCTGTTGGTACATGGAAAAGTTAAACACCCCATAGAGCATGCAAATGAAAGCTTTGAGTGATAAGTGTGTTTGGATTTGAAAGGTGAGCACAGCTATGCTGTCTGTAGGAGGAAGAGCCTTAGTTTTGTCCTGTTTGAAGAGGTGATTGTAGCATAATAGTGGATCTGTTTGTGCTGGTGACCTTTTCGCAATTTCTTTTCCTTCTTTCCCAGGTTATTTTGTCTTTGTGTGTAGTCTAGGCTATCGTATCGTTTGTCAGATGTACACCACAGTGGCCTTTTCTTTAGCTGAGTGTGCAGGTTATGCTACGCTGCCAGGGTTAACCAGTGGAAGGGAGTGCAAACTGGGCTCCATTGGACTCCGATAAAGGTTCTATTGTTAGCACCCCCCCCCTGTTTTGAGACAATGTTGTTTTTCTTATCAATTGCTTTGCACAGGATGCATCAGACCTTGTAGAGCTTTCAATTTACACTAAAAGGGGTCTGTGTTTGTGTGATGTTCTTGGTTTTATTGGCCAGGAATAGCAGCATTCAGAGCAGCCATGCCTTCACTTTCTGTGTGTGTGTTTGTTTGCGTGCATGCATGCTCTGGTTAGTGGGGTGGTGTAGTGTAGCACACACAGATATGTGACTGACTTCTGTTGATATAAACTGAGCATATCCTTAAGGGTGCTTTCCTCTTCTTGTTTTCTTTTCTCCTTCCATGCTTAATGCTCAGTTATGTATGTGTGTGTGTGTGTGTGTTGCATTGTGTGGGAGATGTGGGAATCGGAATGAACAGAGTTGACACTCTCTCTGCATCCCAAGAGGTCTCTCACACACCAGTCGGTCTAGTTTTGTCTGTGGG
The DNA here is from genome assembly GCA_015244755.2 of Tenualosa ilisha. Lineage (NCBI taxonomy): Eukaryota > Metazoa > Chordata > Actinopteri > Clupeiformes > Clupeidae > Tenualosa > Tenualosa ilisha. Next base: position 1,710,184 of record PYXC01002238.1, on the reverse strand, counting down.
CTGGAGTGGAGATGAGGAGTTTGTTGTTGTAGGTGCTTTGCCTGTGTCCCTTTGTTTGCGGACTCTCTGGAAGCCAAACCAGATACATGATCTCATCCTGTGTGTGTGTTTGTGGAGGGGTGTGAGGGTGAGGTGCAAAAATGGTGTGTGTGTGTGTGTGTGTGTGGCCTGACAGGGTGTGTGTGTGTTGATCGACAGCTGGAGCAGGTTTGCTTGTGCTAAAATTCATGTATCTCTTGATTTAAGTACATGTCCGTGTGTGTTTGTATGCTATTGGGAAAAGAGATCCTCTTTGTGTGTGCTGCATGAACATGATTAGGCGAGAGGGGTGTGGGAAGCTGGACAGTAAGTGTGTAAGTGTGCTTGCGCTGGACTTCCTGTTTTCTGTATCGCCCAGCCCCCCCCCCCTCCTGTGCAGCTGCAAAGGCTGCTGGAAGTGATTTCACATCACAGGGAGACAGCTGATGTTTTCCTGCAGCAACATAAGCAGCCTGTTTTTTTTCTCTTTCTCTTTCTCTCTCTCTCTCCACTGCCACTCCTCTTCTTTACCAGAAAAAGGAGGGAATGCTACAGAGAAGTGTGCAGTACAGCCACTGGCTGCCTGCATCTACATAAATACTGTTCCTCAATTCAGTCCAGTTCATCTACACAAATACTGTTCCTCACTTTGGCTCAAATAATTTAATCAGACACATAGGCTGAGTTTCAATGGCCTCCCTGCAAACTAAGCTCTGAGCCCTCATGGACCAACGCTGTTTAGTGAATGAGTTTGCAAGGCTGTGAGTGCTCACCTTGCTGTTTGCATGATTGGGACACCACCTGCGATAAATTGTTGAATTAACAACACTAAAGTCACATCGCAACCACACTTCTGTTTCCGTTTTTTTGAAATTGGAAATTGTCTACAGGTGCTTTTTTTTTACATTTCCAAGCTTCCCCAGTATTTCAACACTACGAACTGTGGGTAATTCCCTTTAGCAAAGTCTGCATGCAAAGCCAACTTTAGGAAAGGGCTCAGAACTGGTGCAACGGAGCCCTCACGCACTTCATTTTGACAGTGGGACACCACTAAATCCTCATGAACTTAGCAGGAACATGTATGTAAGGGCGGACATTGAGACTGAGCCATTTTTTAACTGGGAGTGTACCATTTACATTTAGCAAACACTTTTATCCGAAGCTACTTACATTTATCACCTATCATTTACCTGGGGCCAGTCTCCCCCAAAGCGACTTGCTCACGGTCACAGTGGTGGCAGTCGACATTTGAACCCCTAATTTTCAGGCTGTTAGCATGCTAGCCAGGTTCCCTAACCACTGCTACCACCGCCCCTATGTACCTTTTAGTCTTTATGCACGCACTGTACTCAGGGTATTTAGTACTACACTCAGAACTTCATCTGGAGTGTTTAAACTAAACAGTAGTAAGAGGAGATAGTAGGTTTATTTGTAGTCAGTACAGTATATATAAGCCAGATGCATTTGTTTCTCTGTGCTTCCATGGTAGAAGTGTAAAAATTAACCAAGAGTGATGGGGGGGGCGTTTAAACACACATTATAAGTCTCACTACTGGGGCCCTGTGTCTGCCCTGAGGGCATATGAAATCACCACTCTGCCTAAGCTCTGAGCTAGCACTGTGACACTGCTCAGGGATATCACTCGTCTGTGCTCCGGCTCTCTAGCTTTCACGATTCAGGCTCAGGCTTAGCAGGAGGAAACTTAAAGTCTTCTGCCTTTGGTCAGATCAGGGCTGAATGATCTGAAGAGAAAAAGACACTATTCTTCCTGTGGTGTGTGGACGGAATAGGATGCTGGAGAACGTCCTTGAAATCCCGGCAGGCGGCCATCTTTATGAATGCTTTACCTCACCCTGGTACTTAAGACGTGTTCTAACTGTTGGTCTGATTGAATGCAGCTGCAATCCATGCTGGGGTTTGAGGATTTTGAAGATTTTGGACATTTGGCAAAAGAACTCGCTCTGAGTGTGTGTGTTTGTGTGTGTGTGTAGGTGAATGTGTGGGTGGGTGGGTGGGTGTGTCATAGAAGTGGGTTAGAGTGTTTGAGGGTATCCAAAATAAGTGGGTTAGCGTGGCATGAATGGGTGGGTGCACTAAAGGGAAGAGGTGGGTCTCTGTGTGTGTGTTTACAGAGAAACTGATCTTTGTGCACTTTAAAGCTGCGGCTTGGTTCATCTTTATGTGACCAGGGGTCTGTGAAAGAAGTGGTTTGGGGCATGTAATGTTTCTATGAAGGAAATTGGTCTCGCATGTATCTATAAAATGTATATTGGTGTGTGAGTGTGTTTTTAAGAAAGTGCATGCCTTGTGTGCCTGTCTTAAAAATGTGCATTTGTGTGTGTGTGTGTGTGTGGTGTGTGTGTGTGTGTGTGTGTGTGTGTGTGTGAAGTGTGTGGCCTCTCACTTGATTTGCGTACACTACCCAATGGGCCTAAGCGGCTCCAACTGTAATTAAATCTGAAGCGCTCAGCGAGGATCACTGCTCTTTTTGGGAGACTCTTTTCTTCCTCAGTACTACTGTGTCCTTTATGCCATGTGTTAGGTGTCAGACATTCCCTTGGAGTCCATTAAAAATATCATAAACACAACGGACGTGTTGAGTTATGATTCCTTTGATACTGTATTTACAATCAATTTGCAACAGAATGTTGCCTGCAACCCTGATCGTTAGAAGATGAGCTTTCGGCTCTCGTTCTGCATGCTTTTTTGTTGAAGTTAAACTCAGTTTCTCTGCTTTGGTTCAAAGCCTTGAAGAAAAAAAAGACGAAATGAAAAAACAAGAAGGACAGTATACACTCTTGCATCAGCACTTAAAGACTTCACTTGGCTCTTTGTGAAGTCTTCAACCTATTGTAAGAGCACAAAGACGTGTTTTCCCTTATTTTCCAGCAGTTGTGATTTCCTTAGAAATACCACTGAAGCGGTAACCCTACCCCGAGTATGTGGAAATGCTGTATTTCACCTTGGGTCTTTAATCTTTGCTCTGTGGTGGCCAGCGGCCTCGTCTGTCTTCACCCGTACAGAATCTCTGTCTGTTTGTCTGTCTGAAGCTCGAGACTTTTATTTGTTTCCTGTCTTCTTTCATTTCAATTCAATTCAGTTCAGTTCAGTAGAGCTCCATTGGCATAACAAAAAAAAAATACACTTTGTGTTGCTGAAGCTTTTAGTTGTACAGGTAATCAATACATCAAAGAATAAAGAACAAATGAAACAAAAAGAAACAGTCTCTCTCTCTCTCTCTCTCGATGGAGTCTTTGCCTCATGTTGTCTTCTGCCTCATGTCTCGCTACATGATCCAAACATTACAAGCCTAATTCCTTGTCTTTTGGCAGGTCCCTGTGTCAACCTGTGTCTATGTGTATGGCTGTGGGTCCTGGAGCATATTTGTTAATATACAGAAATGCCCCTCTTTGCTCTCAGTGTAGAGACATGTGTTTTCTGTGTCTTACTTCACCCAAAACACCTCAAAGTGTTGTTTGTGTGCTGCTGTATAGACGCAATGGAAGCTACTTGGTAACAGTGCTTGGTAAATACATGTTACTAAGCCTGACGTTTTGACTTCATATGTAGCAATAGATAACATACGAATGTGTAGGATTTTTATTGTATACCTGTACGAACATGTGGTGTGTTGAAGATAGGTTTGGTCTGTGCCCTGTGTGTGTACTTACAAATTTTTCAAGTATACTAAAAGATTGGATCATGCTTTTCATGGAGGTGTGTTCACAATTAGTAGATGTGTAGAATGTATGATGTGTGTCTCTCATCTCTCATCTCATCCAAATGAGTCTGGTGTGGCCATGTGACTGAAGGGCCCATGCCTGGGATTAGCCCTCCACTCTGCCAGCCGCTGCCGTTGAAGGGCCGGTTATACAACCCACCATGCGGAGCCCCAGACTGGGGCGGCCCAGCGTGGCTTTTTAAGTGATTATATTACAGCACAGCGCCATTGCCGCTGCTGTAAGTAATTGTCATTTTGTAAATGGGAGCGTTTTCATTGCCATTGCTGCCTAACCTGTCAACACCTACCCTGTCAAATAATAATAATGAGGTAAAAAGTGTGTCAGGAGAAACGGGAAATGCTGTGACTGGGATGTGTGGAGATAAGAGATGACAGAATATAATCTTTGTGATGAAAACCAAGAGAATGGTGTTACAACATGGTGGGTGTTTTTTTTTTTTTTTTAGTGGTGACTATTCCTGAGAAACTTGCTCATCTCTTGTCGGTGACTTGTCTTTGAGTCGATCAGTGAAACCCCTACAGCTTGGCACGAATAGCAACAGAATAAATAGCAACATCACCTGAAGCGGCGTGTGTGTTGAAGTGCATCTTCCTCTGTGGATGACTGCATGCACTGCGGGGTTGACAGATGTGTAATATGTGTTGGGTGGTGGGATGTGTAAAAGCTATGTATGGATCCCTCATGTGTTCCCATATAGCTCACTCTGAGGTCACCAGGTTTACTTCCCTGTATGTGTGTGTGTGTGTGTGTGTGTGTGTGTGTGTGTGTGTGTGTGTGTGTGTGTGTGTGTGTGTGTGTGTGTGTATGACCTCCTACGTGAACACACTGGCTAAGTTAAGCCCACTCATTGGCTTGAGGCGTAGGCGAGTTTGCAGATATTATATTTGTACTTGTGTGCGCGTGTGTGTGTGTGCATGTGCATGTAAGTGTAAGACTGATTTGGGGGAGGGGAGAGGAAGCTTACTCATGACATATGATTAATCAACTTGCCGACTTGGGCTGTTTCACATTAGGATCAAATGCTAACAGCTCATGTATTCACACAAACGCATATTTCGCTGACATTCAACATTTGTTTTTTTCTCTGGATGGGATGGGAGTTAAACATTTAGACCACACAGCCTCATGAGGTCAAAGCATTTGACTCGCAAACCAACACTTGATTTATCAAGATTTGAAGGCTTTTTTTTTTAGGTCATGTTTTAAAGCATATTTTGTGCACTCATTAAAAAAAACTATAGCCAACAGCATTTTCTTCCAAAACTTTCACTGTTCTGGTGACATAAATCAAAGAAGTCATTGTTATGGCATATCATATGACGTTTTACTTCATTAGTGTAGGAATTAAACTGATGTCTCATTAATGTTGCTTAGTTTTTTAAATTTGTGTTACTTAACTGGGGTAACCTGATAAGAACCTTAACAATGTGAAGGTAAATCTAAGGAGCTTAATTAGTTCTCTCTTCATTTCAGGGATATTGTCATCATATAACAACCATTATGCTGATGGCAATTTAGATTTTCATTTATTATGTCATCAAGTAAGTTACTAGTGGCTCTTTTCTGTTTCTTAAGTGAAGAAACTGGTCACCAGGAGAAAGTGTGTGTGTGTGTCTGTGTGTGTGTGTGTGTGTGTGTGTCTGTGTGTCTGTGTGTGTCCTTGTTGTTGTGAATATAGTGTTAAATTTCGCCTCTGCCTCTGCCCCTTTCTGTCTGTCTCCACTGTGTGGATTTTGTGCATCCTGAGAGCTTCAGTGGCTTGACAGCCGTTTCCTGGCTAATGTATCAGTAGGTTAGAATGAGCTGTGTACTGTGCAACTGCAGTCAGACATTTGTATGAAATGTGGTTTTGTGTGGCTGCATTGGTCGAATATAATGCAGTGTTAGTGACACCCTTACACACCAAGGCTGTAAACCTAAACACACACTCTCTCAGCCGCTCTCTCTCTCTCTCTCTCTCTCTCACACACACACACACACAAACTTACACATAGATTTGTATGGCTCCCCTTTGTGTTGTGGTCATCTGAAAAGAATGTGAGACATACCAGAGCAGCGCAGCTCCATGGTCCTCCAAAGGTCAGAGCAGAGGCTTGGATAAGCCCTGAGGTTTCACTCCCCAAGCTCCAGCCCCAGCCCCACCAGCATCAAGCCCCAGTCTGCCCAGCACCTCCACCAGACACACTGACCTCCATTCATCCACCCTGCTCCCACAAACATAATAAAGGCCTGTGTATTAAGCTTAAGCTTTAATATGGCCTTCTTAAAGCCATTTTATTATTATTACTGAACTTAGGCAAATCGACCTCCTGCAATTTGACTTGTGCCCTTTATAGTCATGTGGTTTATCTAAAACTCCTGGACTATTTCTTGTCTATCGATGGACAAAGAGCAAAGAATGTTACTCAAGAAAAGCAGTGTCTACCTAGCTTGTTTAGATTCTGAATATAAACACGTGAAGGGTTTGGAGTTTGACCCTTTGGCTCCACTCATCGAGAAAACTGAACTATTGTGGACTGAGAAATCTGGAGTGAGTGAGAAGAATTATGACAAAGCCCCCTCCCTTTGTCAGAAGTGGGAATGGGCAGAAAGAGTTGCGTGCACACACTCTGGCTTGCCCTTTAAACTTTTTTTTATCATCATTTCATCAGGCATGTTATCGGAAGGATGACAAATCCGACTGTTGCGCTGTGCTTACACCCCAACAAGCACATAAAATGTCTTTGGCTTTGTGGTTAGCCAGAACTGTAAACAAGCCCATGGTCAAATCATTTTTATACCCTCCTAAGCTCCAGTGGGAATGCGAAAAATTCACTCTAGAGAAGGAAAAAAATGGTTTTCACGTTTATTCACTCCCAAGCTATAAAGTCAGTTATGTGTGCTTGGCCTGCAGTTTGGACTGATGTCATCGTCCAGGCCTATGGAGATTTGCTAGGCTAGTCTCCACTGCCGACTGTGGCTATGAGACATTTGATTGGCTCGTTCAGGAGAGAATTTAATGCAATTGGTTTTGTGAAAAACTCTCATGTGCTCAGGCACAGCAAGGCACACCAAAAACAATGCTAACCTTGCAATTGCCTGGAAAGACAGATGCTCACAATGCCGAGTGGTTTCTGACATCACTGCTCCCACTGACCACATAAAACGAGTGTCTATTCATGGAGGAGTATTGTGTTGCATTGGATCATGGTGGGGGGTTTTTTGAAAATTGTACATGCACCATATCCAAGTAGATAGAGCAGACAAGGACAAGGCTGCAGCGCTTGCCTATATTTAGAAACTTTCTAAGAATCATTGTTGATGTCACTTTCCTCTCTCTCTTGTTGTGGCCTTGAGTTGTCTTAGTCACCCAGAAAACAAGACACACCTTGGCTCTCTGAAGAGCATGTGCTCCTGATGGGGACGGTGGATGGTGGAATGCTCTGCCGCAGCTCTGGAAGGTGTCGAGGATGACTACACACTCCGTCTTTGTTTTTCTGGCCTTAAATCTAGCAGCAGAGTTTTGGTGAGAAGGCCTGGGTGTTATGAAGGATAATAGATAACACTGGGAAAAAGTCAGCTTGCAGTTCCTCCACCTTCTTCACAAACATATCTGTATGCATATTGATGCCTTCTTCACCAAAACAAAGCATTGTGAGGAGTGTTTTTCTCTCTCTCTCTCTCTCTCTCTCTCTCTGTTTGTATCATGTTTATGTGAGTCAGTGGTCATTTATTAAAGAGCCTCTTTCGTTTCACCGTGAACAACCTCCCCACCCATCTGCCTTCACACGCAAGCTGCCCACTCTCTCCCATAGTGGGCCGCAGGACTGATGCTGATAGTGGCCTACTCACCCGCACTTTCTGTTGTCTGACGTCACTGAGCTTTGAAGAGAAGCGATAGACCCATGTGTTGCCATTAGCAACACTCAAAACAACTGTTTGGCCTTTTTCTCGGTTTCCTGTGGCTTATCCCTTGCTGCCCACTTGGGCTCTGCTGCCGGCTGGCGGGGGTCAGGCCAGTGAGTGGGGCACAAATTGGGCTTAATTGGCTCACGCTGAGCTGCAAAGACCAGCACCAGCAGGGAACTCAGGCCAGCTTAAAGAAGCTCCTTTTTTTTTTTTTTTTTTTTTTTACAGGTCCTCATGTCGACTTGGGTGCGTTCATTTACAGCAGAAATCTTGCACTTCATTTGTGTGGTTTCTCTCCTGTCTCTCTTTTTTTTGGTTGTAAAGCCGTGTGCAGTTTTGCTGGTGCACCCCCTCTCTCTCTCCTTTTCTGTGCATGAGTTGCTTCATGTTTCCTTGCTGTGCGGCACACAGATGTTCATTTGCAAACACTGCAAACTCTGAAAGATTGAACGAAACAAGCAAAACAGAGAGCGAGAGCAAGAGAGAGAGAGAGAGTGAGACGCAAAAAGGGTAGTCATGTTAAAGAAGCACAGGCAGAAACAGGAGGCTTATAGGTTTTTGTTTTTTCCTTGTGTGAAAACTCTTTTTGTTGTCACTTCTTCTGTTTGACCTATTGGATTAACATCTAGTTAGAGACAGTCAGGAGAGAAGAGTCAGTGGTGTTAGCCGAGCAGGTTATTTTTCAACCTTTAGAGATTAGAGATGGACTCCAGAACAGGACTATAGCTGAACATATGTAAGAGTAGGTGCTGTCCCATCCATGCTGTGTGGCTTTAGGCTGGAATGAGTGGGGGGGGTCAAGTAGGCTTCACTTTAGTAATCTGATAGCCTGTCTGTCATCTGTTTGATGTGCCAAAGAGATCAGGCAGGCCCTAAACCGAATCTCTTAGATTGTGTCATTGTGGTGCTCTCTCTCTCACTTCCCTCTTGCACAGTAGGCCATCATGCTCTCAGACACCTGAGTCTGGTGAGTGATGGAGCCTTTTTTTTCCCCTCACTAATATCAGACATCATGCGAAGTATGTCAGGTTAGGTAAGGGCTAATGTTCCACCATTCAGAGAGGCTTATGTGTTAATCCATGCCTCTAGTCTGGACATCAGATTTCAACTGGGTTTGAAAAGTGTACGGGAAAAAAAAGAAAAAAAATGACGTGTGGATGTTGAAGGGCAAATGAGAAAGTAAACAAATTCAGACCTGTTTAGTTCACCACCAACCTCCGTGTTCATCTGATCTGCGTATGTTAAGTCTTGTGGTCAGGTCATTCAGGTTACTTCCTCAGGTACTGTCTTATGATAAGAGAGGGAGAGTGTGTGAAAGAGAGACTGTGTCACTGTCCGGAAACCCACATCATTTCCTCTTGTTCCTCATGTGGCATGGCCTCTGGCAAGTTGGGATTGTGTGTGTGTGTGTGTGTGTGTGTGTGTATGAGATCATGTGTGCATGTCAGCCCAAGGTTGGAAATATATCATTTCAGGTTACCCTTACCTCGTGTAATTTCCCTAACCACTTGTTTGAACGACTGAGGTTGGAATAGACCTTGTCAGTTTGTTTCTGTGCGTGTCCGTGGCGGCGCCATTCGTGGCTTGTTATGAGGGAAATGCAATGTGTTGTTGAAGTGTGAATATTGTTTTGACAGTTTCACTGTTTATAGATGTATTGTTTTGACTGAATTGCAGTTGACCAGAGAAGGGGGCATACCACAGCGTGTCTGCGGTAGTTTGGACTCTTCCATTAGAGGAAACACATTGTCCTGTTGTAGCATAAGGTCTGTCTGGGAAAGCGAGTGCTTTGTGGGTCTGTTGTTTTGGCTGCAATTGCTATTAAGTGAGACGATGGCAACTATCTTTTGTTTTTGTTTTTGGTCTCATTTATCTGAAGCACAGACAGAAAGCTGTTTTGGGAAACATTAATCACTTCCATTGATGAGCATGTTCATGTTTGGCAGGGGATTGTGTGTAAAAACTTTCCTTTCAGGTTTTTTCAGGTTCTCTGTGATCGCTGTAGTTGATCTTCTCATTGTGGACTTTTGGCTGTTTACAAGCGATAGGAAAGCCTTTAGCTCTAAGCAGCAGCCTTTGCGGTTAAGCCTTTTGTCTATCTGCTAAGTGCAGCACATGTATGTTGGATTTTACAGTTACATTTTGTATTGTTAGTGGTTCTTAGTGTGGTGTTGGGGAAGTTTCCCCAAAGTAAAAATACACTTGTCACACTGGTCCAGGCCAAACAGGAAAAGTACTAATATGTATTCTCTTAGCAGACCTGGAGCATGCACGTTGCTCTTTTTTAAGTTTTTGATGTGTAAAATTTGAATTGGCTGAAAACTTTCATTTCTTACATTTCTTACACTGTTATCTAGCCTGCAATTCTGAATGTTGTATCTCTATGTTCACTGTATACAGTCCATTATTGAGTATTTGTTGTAGTACATAATAAGTGATTGTGTTTGTCATATAGACATAGCTTGCATATAGGGCAGTAAATGCATTCATATACATTTGGGATGGTGTTCGAGGGTTTGTGCAAGAGAGCCACATAAGCCCACAGTCAGTCAGGGGTGTGAGGAGCCAGCGGTTAGTGGGACTGTCTGTCTGCTTGTGTCTGCCTGCCTGCCTGTCTGCCTGCCTGCCAGCTGGCCTGTAACCACGTATGGGTATTGGTGACAGTGCTCCAGGCATTATTCATGACGGGGAGACATTAGCCACAGCACATCTAATGAGCGTCCATCCAGGCTTCCGCCTCACTGCTCCCGGGCTTAGATTTCCTGCTTATCTCCGTTTGACATCAGGGCAAGGACAGAGGTTACACAAAAATGAACTTTTTTGACCGTTATGCCCATTGTATAGAATAAGATATTGCTGAGACATATCTTTACTTAGTCCTTCAGAAATCCTAAATCCACACCTTCCCACAAATCGCATAACTTTGGTTCTAGAAATATGTGTGTAACTGTAATGGCCATGTACGTTGTAATGGAATCACTGTTCTCTTATCTTCTCTTTTTCCATCCAGTTCCCAGAATGTGGGTTCTTCGGCATGTATGACAAGATCCTGCTCTTCCGGCACGACCTTAACTCTGACAATATCCTCCAGAGGTTGACATCAGCTGAAGATATTCATGAGGGGGACCTGATTGAGGTTGTTCTGTCTGGTAAGTGTTCATGGAAAAAAAAAAGGTTTGATGTAGACCTTAATTTATTCAGGTAACTGATCCAGTTGTTTTGGTACAGGATGCTTATGACGGAAGGTAATGGTGATGGAGTCGGATGATAACTGATTTGTGAGGGATTGTCTTGATGGGGGATTGAAAGAATTCTGATTCCTCCTTCTCCCCATATCTGACTCATCTCTCCATGTCTGACTCTCGAGTTCAGAAGTAGACTGAGTTTATGTGCTGATTGTATGTCCTTGAATCAGTCCTCACAAGTGAAAGCATACATCCCGTTTTCCTCCATCACGATCAGTGTGACTTGGTCTCTTCCCCCCTCCCTTCCTGTGAGGAGCTCTGGTGTCAGGATGTGTAGTAGCTTGGCTTAGTCAATGTAAACACAACAGCCCTTAGCTTAATTAACGTAAACACAACAGTCTTAGCCTGTTTTTCCTTTAAATTAGCTGCACGCCTCCCGATTTCACATATCTTCAGGCTTAACTATTATTTTGAGCAGCAGATCTCAGTAGTTGACCTTGTTTTCAGTTCCACCTTTCTTGGAACTGCTGTCTTATGGGGCTTTTCCACTATTCTACTGTACTTGCTTTTTTGTTTTTCCATCGGAGGTTGTACCTGGTACCCGTTACGATTTTTCGTACCTACTTTGGCCAGGTTCTATCCGTGCTGAGCCGATACTACAATGTGACGTGAACAGACTGATGGCCACTGATTGGTCTGAGACGGCTGTCGCAAGCGGCAAGAGTTATTTTTTACATGCTAAAATCAACATTGCTTGTCTGTTCAACTTAAAAGTCATTCGGTTGTTCCTTGTCAAATAAAATATTTCAAGCCATGAACTACTGCGCTCTTTTTGAGAACATTGTGCCATCATGAAAAAATTTCTATCGTTGGTTTAGAGCATGTTTAACCTGTGACCTTGAATACAGATAGGGAAGGATACACACACAGTAAGGTAGGCTAATGTCGGTGAAATGATAAATTATTGCCGCACACTTAAATTTGAAAGGCTACTTTACTTTTTACGTTCCAACCTCATATTCTTAAAGTCGGAAATAATAAAGAGTTTACATTTACATGTGCTACCTAATAATTTTAACATACGAACCTGTAGGTCTACAGAATGGAAGAACTAGATAAAAAGATGACTTGAGTTTACTACATCACTTCTAAGGCATAATGTAGAGGTGTTTACATATTCATTTGCTTGTATACTTTTATAGAACTGATATAATTTGGTCAGCGCTGCTGATATAGTTTTACAGAGAATAATTCACAAGCTACAGTGAAACAATAAATTGTATGTCATTTCATGAGACAGTCAACCAGGAACTTAGAAAGTTGACCTTTGGCTTACTTACATACTCAATCTGTCACACTGTTGAAATTCATCACATACAGCATTGCTCTGATATATGACTTTTATCAACCACATCAATAAGGACACAGTACCTGAATTGTGTGTGTGTGTGTGTGTGTACTTGTCCAGTTCATGAAGGTGCACCTTGAGTGTACATAAAGAGAGCCCTGTCTGGAGACTACTTAACCACTGGGTTGCCTTTCTTAACTCTTATGGGTGTTTTATGTGTGGTGGAGTTTGCATGGGCGCCTCCCTGTGCGTGATGTGGTTGCATGGCGATGGGTTTGGGGCAGCATGGTGACCAAGCTCTGACCCAGCTAGCTGGTGCGGCAAAGTTAGTATCCTGCAAACATGCAGACACGCAAACCCGCTCAAGAAAACAGAGACGGTAGACACACAAACAGACACGCACATACCTGCACACACTTATAAGTAAACATGCAAGCACACAGACAGTTACACTCACTTTCTCTATCCCTCTTACTCTCTCTCTGACACATACATACTCTCT